>JAJHZJ010000685.1:0-1200000 GCA_023548195.1 Bettongia penicillata ogilbyi
CATTTGTTGGAAAAAACTCTCTATAGTCTTATTTTTCTTCCCTTTTCTAGGCATTTTCCCAGCCAGTTACTTGACTTCTGAGATTCCTTTCCACCCCCCGCCTGGATCCGCCCAGCTAGTGCTTGGCCTCTGAGATTTAAATGGGCTTTCCCTCCTGCTGGCTGTCAATCAGTGAGCTTTAGTTCAGGTGGGGGGCAGGGCAGCCTCCCAGACTCTGATCCCTCAGGCTTTATGCAGAGACTTTCAGGAATGGAGCGGGTGGGGGCGGGGTGGGGGGCCCGCCTCCCAATCTCAGTTCCCTTGGGGGCTTTGAGCAGAAGCCTTCAGTAATAGAGCGGGGTGGGGGCAGGGCCGTCTCCCAGGCTCAGCTCCGTCAGGTTTTATGCGGGAATCTTCTGTAATGAAGATCCTGCCTGCTGTTGGGGGATTCCTGAGTCCTGAGCCGCTGCCGCCTCAGCTGCCGCCCACACCTCTGCCTCCACCACTTCCTGCTCCCGTCTCTGCCGCTGCCGCTTCCTCCCGAGGGGGCCGAGTCACGGAGATGCCCTGCTTCCCCTCTCCTCCAGCCCGGCCTTCTTTCTCACTGACCTGTAGCTTCTGTGGGCGGAGGGACTTTCCCGGCTGCCGGAGCTTCCATCTCTGAAGCCTGCTCTGATCAGCTTCTCTGGGGCTGCGGCCAGGGCAGCACTGGGGGTGGGGTCCACTTTCCGGGGCACGCCGGACCCTGGAGACAGGTCTCCAGGGCTCCCTGGAACGGAAATCTCTTCCACTCTGCTTCTGCACACCTTGTATTGACCCAGAAGTTACGGGGGACACTTTTTACATTAATTCTATAGGCTTTTGGTTTCGGAGCTCGTAAACGTGCGTCCTTCTACTCCGCCATCTCGGCTCCGCCCCCCTCATACTCTCTTTTCAAAGCTATTTCCCCTAATATTTTAGACTAATACATTTAAAAGAGGACTCAGTGTCTGATAACATACAACACACATGTCATGAGAAAAACATGCACAGGTAGACAATTCTGACAAGTTTTAGCCAGGAAATGAAATTCATTTCCTATGACCTATCCAATATGAATCAACAAATATTCGTTAAGTACCTACAATGTGCCAGGGACTATACTGTGCTTCAGAAATACAAAGACCAAATGAAAAAGAGTCCCTGTTCTCAAGGAGATTATATGAGGGCTGAAGGGGAGGAGGGACAGAGATGAAATTATATATGCACATATGTGATAATTGAAAAAGAGGGAAAGATTACTAGCAAGTGAGGGACGGTGAAAAACTTCCTGGAGGAGTCTGGTGCCTGAGCTGGGCCTTGAAGGAAGGAAGGGTCTGAAGAGTCAGAGATGAGGAGGGAATACATTCTCAGTGCCGGGAATGGTATACCCAAAGTCACAGAGGCAGGAAAGATTCAATGCCAAATTTGAAAAATAACAAATAGGCCAGACTGATGGTCATGGATGGTATGTGAAGAGGAGTAATGTGTAATAAGCCTGAAAAGAGAGGTTGGAGCCAGACTGTGAAGAGCTTTAAATGCCAAGCTGAAGAATGACACGGTCAGAATTGTGTTTTGAGAAGTTTATTTTGACAGCTCTGCAGAAGATGATTCAGAAAATGGAGATACTGGTATAACACGCACTGGTTTTTAGACTCTTGTCTATGGTGCTGGGTACTCAAAAGTGTCATATGAAAGGGCCCATGCTTGTAACCCCACTTAAGAAAACAAAACTCTCTAACAGTGAGAGGTTTTTCTCTCTGGGGTGACTCCCATTGCCTTCATATTGCAAATAAGAGAACCTTGACAACATAAGGACAAGATCAGCCACAAGTGTTAATGAGAAATAGTGTTAAATCTAGCAAATGTATTCTATAACAGAATAAAGATAAACAAAATTAAGCGAAAGTAAGGTAGGAGGATGTTAGGGACCTCTGATCCTTTTCCCTCTCAGCCCTCCTACTACTAGAACAAGTATTCACGATCAGACAAAACAAACACACAAACAAAACAATCACACACCTCTCCGGCTGTCCATTTAGAAATGTCTCCCACGGTCTTAAAGAAAACTGTGGATTGAGCAAATACTGGATACCATGTTCATACTACTGTTATGGGTAGACTACCACTTTTTCTTCTCTGTCTCTTGCGAGTTTCTCAAAGCTGCCACTGTATATTGTGCCTAAAAGATTTCCACTCTCCTATATGAGGGCTGTTCTTTAGTTAGTTTCCTCTCTTCCCAAGTTGGGAAAAACTAGAATTCCCAGGTTCTCTGTAGCCAGCTGTCAACTTGCCAGAGGTTGTTATACTGGAAGCCAGAAGTCCAATCAAGAGTCCATTGCAATGTTCCAAAAAAAGAGGTGATAAAGTTTTAAATGAGGGTGAGTAAAGAGAAATGGACATCTTTGAAGGATCTTGTGGAGGTAGAATTGGAAGGATTTGGAAACTGATTAGATATGGGGGAGTGAGGGAGAAGAAAGCATCAAACATGACTGAATTTATAAACCTGGATGATTGGAAGGATGGGTGTTCATTCACTACTCAAGATTCTAGCTCCTACAGAAAAAATAGTTGAGCACTTCAAAGGTGTTTTTAGGATTATTGACAAGGAAAGGCTGTGTTTAATAAGATTCATGTCCTCTGATCTGACCAGTTTTTACATAATCACAGAATAACAGAACTTTGGAGTTGAAAATGATCTCAATGGCTATCTATTCCAATTCACACATTCCTCTACCCCCAAGGAGTACATCCAGTTTCTACTCAAGACATATAATGAGGGAAAATCTACTACTTCACCAGGCAGCCCATTTTACTTTTAGATAATTTGAATCATTAGTAATTTTTTTCTTACATCAAACCTGAATTTGCCTATTGGAAACTTCCACCTGTTATTCCTGATTCTTTCCTTTGAAATCAAAAAGAATCAAAAGGAAAGGCCAATCTTTCTTTAATGTGATGGTTTTTCAAATATTTGGTCATAGTGATTTGGTTTCCCATAAGTCTTTTCTTTAGTCCCCAGTTCCTTCAATGGACCCAATATGAAATCAAGGTATTTCACCATCCTATTTGTTCTCCTTTGGACACTCTCTTGTTTCTCAATGCCCTTCCCAAAATATGGTGCCCAGAACTCAACATTGCTCTGCAACTGTGATCTAGACAGGTAAATATAGCCAAACTTTCACTTCCTTATTGCTGGAAACTGTACCTCCCTTAATGTGGTCCAAGATTCCATGAGTTTCCTTAGCTACTCATATCATTGATGCATTTTGAATTTACAGTTCATTAGAAACCTCAGATTCTTTCCACAAAAACTTTTTACACTATGCCTCATCCATATTCTACTTGTACTGTTTGTTTTTGAACTTAGTTATAAAGATTTGTATTTGGGGCAGCTAGGTGGTTCAGTGGATAGAGCACCAGTGCAAGAATCAGGAAGACCTGCTTTCAAATCTTACCTCAGTCACTTGACACTCACTAGCTGTGTGACCTTGGGCAAGTCACTTAACCTCAATTGCCTCATCCTGGGTCATCTCCAGTCATCCTGATGAATATCTGGTCACTGGATTCAGATGGCTCTGGAGGAGAAGTGAGGCTGGTGACCTGCACAGCCCTCCCTCTCTCAAAACAAAGTCAAGTGCAAGTCATGTCATCATTTCTCTGATGGCATGGTCTTTTTCAGCAACAGAGGATGAACACACAAAGTTTTGTATTTATGCTTATTAATTTCAGATTTAATGTTCCAGTTTGTCAGAATCTTTTTGAAATCTTATCCTATCATCTAGTGTGCTCCCCTCCCCAACACCCACTTTATGTTGTCTCAAAATTTTGTAAGCATGCTATTTCTGTCTTTATTTAGGAATTGATGAGCACAAAGGAGAGATACCCAAGGCACTTAACTGGAGACATCATTCCATGTTTAATTCATTAAAAAAAAACCCAACTTATCTACTATGTACCAGGCACTTTGATAGAAATTGGTTATACAAAAATAAAAGGAAACAACCCCTAGAAACTTGTATTCTACTATAACTTTATATCCTCAGTGGGCTATTTATCAAGTTAGTCAGTAGGCATTATTTAGGGCCTATAATGTGCCAGGCTATTTAAGCACTAGGTCCAAGCATTTAACCAGTTCTGAATCCGTGCAATTGTACTGGCATTTAGCTCATATTTCTACATCTTTTCCATAACAATAGCTTGAGACACTTTACTGAAATCAAGGTAAACTCTGTCCATAGCCTCTCCCTTATCTACCAGTTTGGAAAGCCTAACCAAAAAAAAAAAAGAAAAAGAAAAAGAAAGAAAAAAGGAAATAGAATTAGCCTGGCATAATTTGTTTTTGTTGAAGCCATGCTGGTTCTTCATGATCACTGGTTCTTTAGTTCCTAAATGTCTGCTAACCAACTTTTAAATAAAAAATTCTAGAATTTCCCTAGAAATCAAAGTCACACTGACTGCTGTATCCTCTTCCCTTTTTTGAAAATCAGAACAGCACTTGCCTTTCTCCAGTCCTGTGGTATCTTTCCCATTCTCTGTCTTTCAATGATCACACAGTGACAGTGACTTAGCATTTGCACTCACCAGTTCTTCACTTAAATTTATGATTTAGGAATATTCTCTTCAAAATGTTGTACTGTTTTTCAGTCATATAAGACTCTTTGTGATCTCATTTGAGGTTTTCTTGGCAAAGATACTGGAGTGACTCACAATTTTCTTCTCCAGCTCATTTTACAGGTGAGGAAAGTGAGGCAAACAGGGTTAAATGATTTTCCCAGGGTCACATAGCTATTAAGTGTCTGAGGCTAGATTTGAACTCAGGAAGATGAGTCTTTCTGACTCCAGACCCAGCACTGTATCCACTGTATCAAAAAGCAGGGAATGGAAATGGAAATCTTATCCTTTTTTTTGAGCATATCTTTTCAGGCAAAAATGAAATGGGCTTTTTTTTTTCTTGGCAGAACAGCTTTAATTTCTAAGTGTAGTACTGATACCTCCCTGCCCCCTTTCTAAATGCCAATGTTTCCTCTGGCACTGTCAGGAAGGAAGATGAATTTTAAAGCACATTGATATCCTAAAGTTTAGTGGTTCATATTTGCCCATGTACAGAAAATAGTTGTATTTTTAAACTAAAACAGCTCTAAATTCCTGATCGTATTTCACAGATCAAAAGGTTTCTTTTCTCTTTCTTTATTTTCCTTTTCTTTCCACAAAGCAGTGTCAAAGTGGAATCTACAGCAAAGGTCAAAGGGTGATGCCTTAGGGAAATAGAAATTTAAACCAAATAAACAAGACTGAGATAACCCAGAACAGAGATCTTTCTAGGAATTTCAATTAGTGAAAAGTTCAGTAATGGTCATGGTCTCCTTTTAGCCTCATACCTGAAGTACTCATTTATCCAACTTCATTAACCCAAATTGTAATGAACAATAGATGTTAAAATCCATGCAGCAATGTTGGGTTAAGCATCAGGATACCTACGTTCTAGTCACAGTTCTTTCTCAACAAGCTGTGACTTTAGGCAGGTACCATTTCTTGGGTCTCAGTTTCCCCTTCTATTAAATAAGAGTATTTGGACTAGAGATTTCACAGAATCACAACATCTGAACATTGAGAGGAATTTCAAAGGCTATCTATATCTGAGCAACAATCCATTCTAAATCATTCCTGAGAAGCAATCTTCCTTTGGATGTTCTCTAAGAACATTTTTGAAAATGGTCAATGCCTTCATTCTAAGCTTCTTGCTGAAATAAAACCCAATCTTTTTAATGCCCATATTATCCAGTAGTTCTGTCAATCCAGGAATCATGTGATTCCCCTATTACCAAAGATGAAAAATTGCAGGTTACCCAAGCAAATAGATTGCAGGATGTGGGGGTTTCTTTTGGCACAAACATTTGATTTCATTGGTGAAGTAAATACCTGGTAAGGACACTCCTTTGATCAATAAAGATTGTCAATTGTTCAGCAAGTTACAGTTGTAAAACATTTCTTAGGACTGGTTGGTTATTGAACTTCATGCTCAAAGAAGACCCAAATGACATCACTATTAAAATGGTATGAGTGACGTCTTTTGACTTGCACATAAATTGGATTAAATGAGGTAGAGTTTTGCCAAGTCATCGGCCTCACTCTTTCTTCCAGAGTCAAGACTACTGGGGATGACTTGGAATGCAGTGAATTATCTTGGCATCTTTGAGGTCTAACCAAGTTCTAAGCACTCCACAGTACCTACTTCCCTTGCCTTCCTGGCCCACTAGAACAAAGTGTTCACATCTGACTTTTTCTCCAGGGAAGTCTTCATGAACTTGGGGTAGATACCCCCTAACTCATCAATGGATTTGGGGACTGCTGATTACCCTTCACCTGGTATAATCTGTCAGCCAAAACAGCTTATTGGGGTGGGGTTGCTGCACATGCACAAGTACAAGAGTTGAGTGATAGGTGGATACCAAAGGTGGAAAGCAGCCCTGAAAAGAGCTTGGCAGCCCTTAGACGAGAGATACTAGTCAGAGACACATAGCTAATATATGTCTGAAGTAAGATTGGAAGTCAGGTTTTAAAGATTCTGTTATAGTGTTATCTACTATCTTTTATATTACTCTCATATGGATGCATATTAGGCTAATGGATCTGTGATTTCACTGATTCAGAAGTTTCTTCTAATGATTCAGATTCCAGTCCCCTCATACTTGCCCATGCTGTGCAACTCTTGTCTGTGTGCCCTCATAAATTTCCCAATTTTCCCTGGAGTTATTCTTTGATCCATTTTAGTTACATTTAGTCACATGATCAGCCTATCTTATTTTTTCCATCATACAATGCATTGATGGCATCTTTTACTCCTGCTCCTCTCCATAGTTTCTCATTGTTTACATATGGCAGCCAAGTCACACCTACCATCCACTTCTTACTTGCCCTCTGTGTGGTTTTCATTTTTAATTCTTCAAAGACTGCTGTATTCTATATTATCTCTATTGTTATTGCAATACTGGAAGAGTGTTGGTATTAAAAAATTGATCTTTACTTTCATGGGGAACTTGGGGGTCATTGAAGGAACTTTGCAATCCAGCCTCCTCTCCTCCTGTTCAATCTGCTGGTGCTGCCGTTCTTGTTGGCAGTGGGGATGGCGTTGGTGCTTTGTTCTTGAAGATGACAAATGACATCATGAGGGTGATGACTTGACTTGATTATAAACTAGATTTAAGTGAGGTAGGACTGCATGAAGTTGTCAGCCTAGCTCTCTCTTCCAGAGTCATTGAACTCCAGTGGCAATCACAAGTCAGAATGACTGGAGATGTCCTGGGATTCAGTGGGTGACCTTGGCCCTTTTAAATCAAGGTTTTTCCCAGGAGGCAACACCCATTCAATGATGTTAAAGGAGAGAAGGGGTTGTATATAGACTTAATACGCTTTCTTTTTTCAGAAATCAAGACATTTGGAAGATGGCGGAGTAGAAAGATTCACATATGCTAGCTCCTAATCCACAGCCCATAAAATACATGTAAAGAAGAACTCCCAGCAAATTCTAGAGCAGCAGAAGCCACCCAACAATGGAGTGGAAGAGATTTCTGTTCCAGAGAGCCCTAAAAAACTGACATCAAAGGTCCATCGCACACCAGACCCGGAGCAGAGCCTGGCCCTGCCTTGGCCGTGCAGCACCCAGAGGAAAAGATCTGAGCAGGCTTCAGGAACAGAATCTCCAGCAGCCACGCAGGTCCCTCCACCCACAGATGCCAAAGGTCAGTGAGAGAGCCTTTTTGGCTGGCCGAGAGGGGAACGGAGTGTCCCCATAACTCAGGGCCCCTCGGGAGGCAGCAGCAGAGGCAGCAGTAGACAGAGGCTCCCAAAGCAGAAAGGACCTCAGATCCATTATTGAAGGTCTCTCATAAACCCCCTGAGGGAACTGAGCCTGTGTGGCAGCCCTGCCCCAACCCAAGCACCTGAATTTAATCTTACACTGAATAGCTGCCCTGCCCCCACCTGAAAGCCCTGAGGTTGGAAAGCAGCACTTGAATCTCAGACCCCATGCACTAGCTGGGAGGATCTGGAGGTGAGGTGGGTGTAGAAAGGAATCTCAGAAGTCAAGTAACTGGCTGGGAAAATGCCCAGAAAAGGGAAAAAAATAAGACCATAGAAGGTTACTTTCTTAGTGAACAGATACCTCCTCCCTTCCTTTTGGATGAGGAAGAACAATGCTTACCATCAGGGAAAGACATAGAAGTCAAGGCTTCTGTATCCCAAACATTGAAAATAAATATTCAATGGACTCAGGCCATGGAAGAGCTCAAAAAAGGATTTTGAAAATCAAGTTAGAGAGGTGGAGAAAAAACTGGGAAGAGAAATGAGAGAGATGCAAGAAAAGCATGAAAAGCAGGTCAACACCTTGCTAAAGGAGACCCAAAAGAATGCTGAAGGAAATAACACCTTGAAAAATAGGCTAACTCAACTGGCAAAAGAGGTTCAAAAAGCCAATGAGGAGAAGAATATTCTGAAAAGCAGAATTAGTCAAATGGAAAAGGAGGTTCAAAAGCTCACTGAAGAAAATAGTTCTTTCAAAATTAGAATGGAACAGATGGAGGCTAATGACTTTCTGAGAAACCAAGAAATCACCAAACAAAACCAAAAGAATGAAAAAATGGAAGAGAATGTGAAATGCCTCATGGGAAAAACAACTGACCTGGAAAATAGGTCCAGGAGAGACAATTTAAAAATTATGAAACTGCCTGAAAGCCATGATCAAAAAAAGAGCCTAGACATCATCTTTCATGAAATTATCAAGGAAAACTGCCCTGATATTCTAGAACCAGAGGGCAAAATAAGTATTGAAAGAATCCATCAATCACCGCCTGAAAGAGATCCAAAAAGAGAAACTCCTAGGAACATTGTGGCCAAATTCCAGAACTCCCAGGTCAAGGAGAAAATCTTGCAAGCAGCTAGAAAGAAACAATTCCAGTATTGTGGAAATACAATCAGGATAACACAAGATCTAGCAGCTTCTACATTAAGGGATTGAAGGGCATGGAATAGGATATTCCAGAGGTCAAAGGAACTAGGACTAAAACCAAGAATCACTTACCCAGCAAAACTGAGTATAATACTTCATGGGAAAATATAGTCTTTCAATGAAATAGAGGACTTTCAAGCATTCTTGATGAAAAGACCAGAGCTGAAAAGAAAATCTGATTTTCAAAACACAAGAATGAAAAGAAGCATGAAAAGATAAACAGTAAAGAGAAGTCATAAAGGACTTACTAAAGTTGAACTGTTTACATTCCTATATGGAAAGGTAATATTTTTAACTCTTGAAACTTTTCAGTATCTGGGTAGTTGGTGGGATTACACACACACACAGACACACACACACACACACACACATACACACACGGGCATGTACACACAGAGACAGAGAGCACAGAGTGAATTGAATAGGATGGGATCATATCTTTAAAAAATGAAGTTAAGCAGTGAGAGAGAAATGTATTGGGAGGAGAGAGGGAGAAAAGGAATAGGGAAAATTATCTCTCATAGAAAAGGCAGGCAGGAGACTTTTTAGTGGAAGGAAAAAGAGGGGAGCTGAGAGAAAAACATGAAGTTTACTCTCATCACATTCGACTAAAGGAAGGAATAAAATGCACACTCATTTTGGTATGAAAACCTATCTTACGATACAGGAAAATGGGGGAGAAAGGGATAAGCAGGGTGGGGGGGGATGATTGAAGGGAGGGGCAATGGGAGGAGGAAGTAATTTGAAATCAACACTCTTGGGGAGGGACAGCATCAAAAGAGAGAATAGAAGCAATGGGGGGCAGGATAGGATGGAAGGAAATATAGTTTGTCTTACACAACATGACTATTATGGAAGTCATTTGCAAAACTACACAGATATGGCCTATATTGAATTGCCTGCCTTCCCAAAGGGAATGGGGAGGGAGGGAGGGATGGGGAGAAGTTGGAACTCAAAGCTTTAGGAACAACTGTCGAGTATTGTTTTTGCTACTAAGAAATAAGAAATACAGGTAATGGGGAATAGAAAGTCACCTGGCCCTACAGGACAAAAGAGAAGATGGGTACAAGGGAAGGGAGGGATGATAGAAGAGAAGGCAGATTGGTGATAGGGGAAATTAGAATGCTCGGTGTATTGGGGTGGTAGAGGGGAGAAATGGGGAGAAAATTTGGAACCCAAAATTTTGTGAAAATGAATGTATAAAGTTAAATAAATAAATTTAACTATAAAAAAAGCATCTATATACACTAAAAAAACAAGGAAAGAGAAAAAGAAATCAAAGCATTTGATCTTCTCTAGTTCCTTTGACTCCCTAATCACATTTTCTCATTTTTTTCAGTGCTCAGGGATATGCTGGAGCCAGCTGGAAACCAACTCAGAGCTGACTGTTAAATTTTTAGTGAGAGCATTTACGCCTTGGAAGTCAGCAAAGGCTACAAATCAGGGCTTGATTTATCATTTTGTTGGTTGTTTACACTTAACAAAGTGATGCTGAAAATGTTAAATGGAGATTAATCTTCGAAGTTGTTCAGAGCATACTACTTCCCTCCTGCCTCTGTCCCCCTCCTCATCCTGAGCCAGTTCTTAAATAATTACCAACTCACATTGAAGGTAGTTGAGCTGGGTCTGGCAGTTTGAATTCATTAAGTTCATTCATTTGTCTTGAGCTGTAATACTCTTTTAGCCACTTACATTCTCTACTTCTAAGTCCAAAGATCATGATCATGGAAAGAAAAAAAAAAGTGAAATAAGTTCCATTCATCCTTCTCTTTAGGATATCTTGTCACTGTCTCATCCACCCCAATAGGTGGATTTTCCCTTTCTAAAATCTTCAAATCTACAACTCTATGATGCTAAGATAAAATTATTAAATGAATAAAAGCAATACTAAAATAAAATTTAGAGGGCCAGCTAGATGGTTCAATGGATGGAGCACCGGTCCTGGAGTCAGGAAGACCTGAGTTCACATGCAGTCTGCTACTTACTAACTGTGTGACCATGGGCAATTCATTTAACCTCTGCTTTAGTTTCTTCAGCCATACAATGGGGTTTAAAATAGCACCTGCCTCCCAGGGTTGTTGTAAGGCTCAAATGAGATATTTGTAAGACGCTTAGCACAGTGCTTGGCACGTTATTGTGTTCATCCTTCGTTGTGGAAGAAGATCATGCCATCAGAGAAATGAATAGCCACATAATAAATAGTCATTTTCTTTCAGTTTTTCTCTCTTTGGTAGTCAGTGCTCACTGTAGCTCAGAACTCTTGAGCTAAAGACATCCCTGACCTGAGCCTCTCCACCATACCTGTTATTTTTTTCCTGTTACCTTAAATTTTGTTATAAAATTTGGGTAGGGGAAAACAGAGGGCTACTTTCAGAAATAAATGTTATAAAAGCAGAATATTATAGGATCAGAGAAGAGCTGTAAGAGTCTTTAAAGGCTGTATAGTCCAGTTCCTTCATTTTACAGGTAAGTAAAGTGAATATCAGAGAGGTGAAGTAATCACAGAGGCAGAATTTGAAATCAAGTCTTAAAATAAGGTTTAAAGAAAGACCAGTGTAGATAGAATTGGGCCAAGGATGATTCTAGGTTCTTGATTGCTATGTCCTTGAAGCACAAGCCCTACAATAGGCATTCTTAACCTGAGGTCCTCAGTCCCCTTCAGAGGGTCCGTAGATAGATTTCAGAATGTTTATGAACTTGGATTGGAAAAAATTACATCTTTATTTTCCCTAACTCCTAACTGAAATTTAGTATTTCCTTCAATTATGAACATAAGCCATAAGCCATAGTAGTATTTGGCAGTACTTTTGACTGTTGACAGTAGAAATAACAGATATTTCCATATCACATTATTGCTGAAAATCCATTGGACATCCAACATGGACATAGTCTTGTCAAAAACCATTCTACAGTTTGCTGTTCATTAATAAAAAAGCATATATCAGCATGTGACAAGTTTATTTTAAAAAATATTTTCTTAACTGTATTTTAATATAACTAATTTTCTTTGTAATTCTATGGATTATGTTTTATGAATTTAAAAACTTTATTCTAAGAGGGGTCTCTAGATTTCACCAGATTCCACAAGGGGTCCATGGCCCCAACAGAGGTGAAGAATCCCTGCACTAGATATTCCTAAGGAGATAAAAAACTTCATAAAGTATAGGTCCAGCCATGAACTATGTGTCTATCATCTAAGGAGCAGTCTAAATTCAAAGAGGTTCATCACTGGATTTCTGGCCAAAAAGTACTATTTTTTTTTTAATGAAGACACAGAAACTCCTAAAACCTCCTCTTAAACAATTTATAGGTTATGATTCACTTTAGTGGAAGAAATATTCACGGAGATGAAATACAGATTCTTTAGAAAGATATTTTTCAGTATTGGAAGATGGCTACACTAATGATTTAAACAGAAGGGGAAGGGGATCTCTTCAGTATCTTATCGGCTAGTTCCCAATTCAGATAGTACTTGAACAGTGAGGGCTGCTGAGAAAGCTACTTGAGGCCATAAAAGAATAGAGAAAAATACCCTTTTTAG
The DNA here is from genome assembly GCA_023548195.1 of Bettongia penicillata ogilbyi. Classification (NCBI taxonomy): domain Eukaryota; kingdom Metazoa; phylum Chordata; class Mammalia; order Diprotodontia; family Potoroidae; genus Bettongia; species Bettongia penicillata. The sequence goes on from JAJHZJ010000685.1 coordinate 12,546, forward strand.
ATAGTATCTTGAAGTCTCTGCCCAGAAGTGGATCTGAAGTTTTGGGAAACAGCAATTTGGCTGACATAGATTCAACTTTCTGAAATTTAGTAACAAGTGGCATTTGGCATCCAAATCATGATGATTGAGTTCAGCATTTGGCATGGTAATAGTACAACCAAATGCCACAGTAATCCAATAGCTTCTCAATGAGAGCACTTCCTCCTTGGAACCATATAACTAAGGTCTTCCGGGATGTGTCTTTCATCAAGATGAGTCAGGGGTGTTTCATTGCTGTTGAGAAGAAGCTGTTACAAAACAAAACAGGGCAGTGGAAGGAGAAGAGAGGATGAAGACAGACAGATAGAGACAAAGTGAGGGGGAGAGAGAGAGAGAGAGAGAGAGAGAGAGAGAGAGAGAGAGAGAGAGAGAGAGAGAGAAAGGAGAAAAGAGAGAGAAAGGAGAAAAAGAAAGAAAGAAAAGAGAAAGAGAGAGCAAGAGAGAGAATGGAGAAAAGAGAGAAAGGAGAAAGAGATAGGAGAGAGAGAAAAAGAGAGGAAAGAGAAAGAAAAAGAGAGAGAAAGAAAGAGAGAGAAAGGAGAAAAGAGAGAGAAAGAGAGAAAGGAGAAAGAGATAGAGAGAGGAGAGAGAAAAAGGAGAAAAGACAGAAAGGATAAAAGAGAGAGAAAGGAGAAAAGAGAGAAAGAAAGAGAGAATGGAGAAAAGAGAGAGAAAGGAGAAAGAGATAGGGAGAGAGGAGAGAGAGAAAAAGGAGAAAGAAAGGAGAAAGAGAGAGAAAGAAAAAGAGAAAGAAGAAGGAGAAAAGAGAGAGAGAGACAGACAGAGAGACAGGGAGACAGATAGACAGAGAGAGAAAGAATATCAGAGGACTAGGGTTAGAGCCCCAGTTGTAGGACAACTTCTCTAGAATGAGAGAGTTGGATTTGATAATCTCTTCTGGCTCTCATAATCAATAACTCTCTATGCACTTTAGGAAGAAGAAGGGTCACCAGTCAAAAAGAAAAAATTCTCTGGTCAGCTCTTCTGATAAAATCATTGGAGGTATTACTTTTTCTGAACCAGATATGTGATTTCTTTTGTAGAGGAAAGTCTCAAAAGAGGAAACTCTTTAGTAGATTGAATACAGATCAGCACTTACAAAGCTATAGTCTTAGAACAAGGGTGGGTCAACCCAGGCAATCCTGTCACCCATTTTTGTCTGTCTTCAAGCTAAGAATGTTTTTCATATTTGTAAATAAAGTTTTATTGTATTTAAAAATATTTTTAAAAAAACAAAACAAAACGTTCTTAGCTCTAGGACACTTACAGAAATGGAAAGTTGACTGGATTTGGCTGTCGGCTGTAGTTTGCCCCCTCCTGGTTTTAGAGTTGCCAAAAGCCCTGAGAGCATGTATTGCCCAGGATCACACATTCAGTATGCATCAGAGGAAGGATTTGAACCCAGGTCTTCATGATTTCAAAGCTCGTTCTCTCTCTGCTTTTTAATGATGCTTCCCGTATTTATCAGTGTAGCTAAAATTATGATAATACTTAGCATTTATAGACTGCTTTTTTGTCATGTCTGACTCTTTGTGACCTCTTTTGACATTTTCTTTGCAAAGATACTGGAGTGGTTTGCCATTTTGTTCTCCAGTTCATTTTATAGATGAGTAAACAAAGGCAAGCAGGACCAAATAGCTAGTAAGTGTTTGAGGCTGGATTTGAAGTCAGGTCTTCCTATCTCCAGGCTCTTAGCATGCCATGACACCTTAGCAGCCTATATAGTGCTTTAGGGTTTGCAAAGTGCTTTACAGATATAACCTCATGTGATCTTTATGATTCCAGGAGACTAGATACTGTCTAAAATGGCATAAGCCCATTTTACAGATGAGGAAACTGAAACTGAGAGAGTTTTAGTTACTTGCCCAGGATCACACAGCTAGTAGCTGGATTTGAATTGAGGCTGCTCCACATCTAGTGTCCTATCTATTGTACCCCTTAGTAACCTCAAAGATATAATCATTATTGCTACCATTTATATAACATTTCATATATATTATTGCAACTGATTGATATGAATGGTAAAGAGCATTTGCTTTAATCTTCCAGATGATGATTATATTTTATCTATTCCCAGCAGAGAGAAGCAGGAAAAAGTTGAATCCAGGAGACCTGGCTCTTCTTCTCCACTCTTTGTAATCCTGGAAATATCACTTTTCTCTAGGCCTCAGTTTCTTCGTCTGTAAAACGAAAGTGTTGCACTAGGTCCCTTTTTACTCTGACAGACTGTGAAATTGTAGATATTCTTTGAGAACATAGACCCAGGAAAGAAACAAAAGAGGACAGTGTAGATTCCTTTTCCAAGGGAAAAGTCCCGATAGAATGATTCATGTCGCAATCATTCTCTTCTGCCTTCAGAGAAATATCTTGTCATGTTAACACTATTCTGGTCCTCTTCTAGGCTGAAAAAGAAGAAATAAAAAATTGAAGTCCCAAGGACTGTCACATGGGGCATGTAACAGTGAGAAAGATGCCCAAGTGAAGTACTATTCCTGTAGGAAGGGTCTGCGAATCTGACCTGAGTCCTGGCTACTCTCAGCAGGTGTGGGATTGTGGGCAAGTCACTTTTCTGAACTTCAATCCTTCATCCATCTAATGGGGGAAATAATTTAACATACCCTCTTACAGGATTGCTGGGAAGAAGGCACTCTTCAAACCATCAAAATAAGAGCTGTTCATTTGTGCCTTGTTTGTTTGTTTTTGGCAGGACCTATGATTTCATTGCTTCAGGAAGCAGAGGGAGAGAAAATTGTATCAATGCAGATTCACTCTGAATTCTTCCATTTATGATTTTAGAGAATTGGTGAGAACATTGGAAGTTAAATGACTGAATCATATGTGGGTGGGTGGGTGTTAGAGGCAAATCCTGAACCCAGGACTGCCTAACTCAGAGTCCTGCTCTGCGTTATCCATTATACTTGAAAGGTATTTGTGGTTTGAAGATCTATCTATTCTAGAAAATGTTGAATGTAGAAAAGCCATATATGGGGAAACAGCATGGTCTAGAGACCAAGCAATGGATTTCTATTCAGGAAAGGATTTTACTCTCAAACCTAGTTGTTTGCCAGTTGTGTGAGTTTGGGCAGCTAAATCAACATCTCTGATCCAGTTTACTACAAAAACTACAAAATAAGGATAATGATACTTTTACCACCCACTTCTTGAGATTATTGAAGGAAAATAACTTTATAAACTGTCAAGTATTATGCTATTATCATTCTATTGTTATTAATTATTAATAATAACTTGCTACCCAAGGTACAGAAAAGAATCAGTCTCCATGGACTTGTATAGTGGTAATTGTATAGCAAACTAGGTGATGGTTAGGGCAAGGAAACTGCCGTCTTTGTTATTCTGGTAAAAGAGATTCCCCCCATTCACCTCCAAAGAGGGGCTGAGATTTCAAGAATTCTGAATTCAGGAAGGGTGTGCCTTGGCAAAGCAATAAGGGAAGGCATTTCAACTGCAGAGCATAACTTAGAAGTGATGAAGGACAAATGCAATGAGTCACTGGATTCCTAGGAGGAATGGAGGAAAGAAGGAGGAAGAGTAGGTAACTAGGGATAGACAAAGGACAACTCCTAGTGAGGCATTTGATATGGTGGAAATGTTAACAAGGTAGCCTCTGTAGGCTTTTAAGCTAATAATCTGTGTAGTCCAAGAGCAGAAAAAAGCCATGTGGGCCATGGCACTCTGGGTTTATTATAAGGGAGCTGTCCAAAAGTAAATTTAATATCATTAAGTACTAATATTCCAGTGGTTAAACAGTAGATCCTAGAGAAATAACATGGTATAATGGGAAGTTAACATTATTAGGTCGGCAACTAGGTGGCTCAGTGGATAGAGAGGTGGACCTGGGGTCAGGAAAACTCATGTTTGTGAGTTCAATTCCTGCCTCAGACATTTACTAGTTGTGTGGCCTTGGGCAAGTCATTTAACTCTGTTTGCCTCAGTTTCCTTATCTGTAAAATGAACTGGAGAAGGAAAGAGTAAACCACTCCAGGATCTTTGCCAAGAAAGCCCCAAATGGGGTCACAAAAAATTGAATGTGACTGGATGACAATAACAATAGCTAGCATTTATATAGCACTTTAAGGTTTACAATGTAGTTTACAAATATTACCTCATGATCTTCACAGCAACCTTATGAAGTAGGTTATGTTATTGTTATTATATCCATTTAACAGATGAAAAATTGAGGTTAGGCAGTGGTTAAGAGACTTGCCCAGAGTCACAGAACTAGTAGGTATCCAAGACTGGATTTGAACTCAGGTTTTCTTGACCTCAGATCCTCAGATCCACCTAGTTGCTCAAATTCAGGGAATTTTGGTTCAAACCTCACTTCTAAAGCTTATTATCTGTGTGACTTTGGCAAAGTCTTTTGACTTCTCTGGGAACTCATTTTCTTCATCTGTAAAATAAAAGGTTTGAGGTTTGGACTAGATAGCTCTAAAGTTCCTTCCCATTTAGTCAATCAAGTCAGTAAGTATTTATTAAGGGCCTACTATGTGCCCTATGATGGGGATACAGAAAAAGGCAAAAGCTCAAGGAGCTTATAATCTAATGGGGGAGACAGCATGCATACAAATATACATATACACCTACAGAAATATAGCTAGATAGGTAGATACATAGATAGATAGACAGATAGATAGATATAGAGAGAATATATGTGTATATATAGAGTATATATGTATGTATATATATACATACATATAGAAAGAGATATATACATACATATATGCATAAACAAACTATATACAGGATAAATAAGTAAATTAATAATAAATTATTTAAATAAGTTTAAAATTTTAAAAACAATAAATAAATAAAATGATAAATTATTAACAGAAGGAAGACACTAGAATTAAGAGGTGTTGAGAAATGCTCCATGTAGAAGGAGGGGTTTTAGATGATCTAGATTTATGATCCTGACCTCTCTGGCTACAAGCCTGCCTTGTACAGGAAACTCCTCTGTTAGATTGTAAGCTCCTTGAGGGCAGGGTGTATATTTTGCCTTTCTTTTGTATCCCTAGCACTTAGCACAGTGCCTGGCACACAGAAGGTGCTTAATAAATCCTTATTGAATTGAATCTTGTGATGGAGACTAGCTTTGTTTTCCATTTTTAAATTATTTGGAGAACAGAGCATGGAAGTTGATACTTTCCAACTATTACTTAACCACTCTCTACATCAATTTTATGGATATAAATGGATATAATAACAATAATGATAGCAGTAGTGATAGATTTAGGTAATTCAGCAGAATTCATAGATGATAAACCATAGACATTTCTGGATTCATTGGATCATAAAGAATCCAAAATCCATAATTTTCATTTTCCTCTCATCTTCTTTCATAAAAACACAAGATAGGGAAAGAGAAGGTTATCAGAAACTTCACTGAGCTGTGAAACCTACTGCTTAAGCTAATATGTCCCTACAATTCTGCTCTCTTTTTTGACAGAGTATTTAGTTTTGATTTAACTTAGCCTAAAAAGGTCAACCTATCTTCTTTTATTCTGCTTGAGGTTGAGTAACTTAATCACACTCTGTAAATGAACATCTTAATTTGATTTGCTAGGAGCTATGTCTACTTCCTTTTCGGAACCAAAGCTCAGTGATGAAGTTTGTTCCGTTAGGTATTTGAAGTCTAGGGACACAGCTTCATGACATTTCTATCCTTTGACAAGGAGTCTAAAGAATGACCTGACTTATCCACCCTCATTCACATCCCCCACCTTCCTACATGTAGATGTGAAGAACAGCTTTCAGTTTTTCACAAAGTTTAAGATTTTCAGTCTCAAAGATAATCACGAACTCTAATTTCAGTTTTTCTCTGCCTCTTTCTCTCTGTCTCTCTGCCTGTCTGTGTCTGTTTCTCTCTCATGGTCTCCCTGTCTCTCTCTTTCCCTCCTTTTCCCTCATTCTACCCCCTTTCTCTGTCTCTGTCTCTTTCTGTCTCTCCTTCCCCCCTTACCTTCTCTCTCTCCATCCTTCTCTCCCTGTTTTTGTTTCTCCCTCTCTCTCTTTCCCTTCTTCTCTCTCTCCTTATTTGTTTCTCTCTCTTTGTTTTTTCTTTCCTCCCTTCATCTCTGTGTCTCTTTCTCTATTTTTGTCTCTCACGCTCTCCTTTTGTTCCTCTCTCTCTTTCCCTCCTTCAGTTCGCTCTCTGTCTCTCCCTCCCCTTCACTTTCCCTTTCTCCATTCTCCATCTCTGTCTCTGTTTCTCCCTTTCTCTGTCTTGTTTTTCTCCTTCATTAATCTCTGTGTCTCTCTCTTTCTCTATTTCTGTCTGTCTCTGTGTGTGTGTCTGTGTCTCTGTCTCTCTTTCCCTCTCTGTTTCTGTCTTTCCCTCCCTTTCGCCCTCTCCCTCTGTCTGTCTCTCTCTGTGTCTCTCTTTCTCTCCCTCCCTCCCTACAAACATTCCCTCCCTCCATTCTTTCCTCCCTGTCTCTGTCTCTATTTCTCCCTCCCCCTTTCCCCTTCCTCTATCTCTCTCTGTTCTCTGTATTTCTGTCTATGTCTCTCCGTCTCTGTCAATAGGAGACTCTTTGAGTCCTTGGTTATTCCAGACCTGGAGTCTATGTTTTAGTCATTCATGGCTCTTCATATCTCCAAATGTTCTTAGATTTTTTCTCTACAAGAGTCAATCTTTATTCTCCAAAGTGGAAGTAATTTGCTAATTCTTCAAAGGGCTGGCAATTTCCCATCAGACTCTGAATTATTGTCCCACATGGTGCCGCAAATTTTTCACTCTGCCTGTAAGAAATTAATAAATCCATTGAAGATTTTGTGAAGAAGACATTTCATATTTTCCATGTAGAATGCAAATAAGTCTTCAAGGAATGTAAATAAGGTAGCCTTGAAAGACCTGTATCTTTAGGATGACTCATCCATCTTTTACTCAGAGAGACAGAGACAGAGAGATACTGGGATCAAGGAGCTTCCTCTAATCTGGTTGGGGAGAGGAATTTTCTAGATATGAATTTGGCCATTTATGTAACATTACGAAGTAATCCAGAGCTCTTTGTTTCTTAACAAATTCAATGTGGCACCATTTTGTCTCTTGTATTTGTGGGTGGAGAATGGGGCATTGATCTTTTATTTCTTTGGTATGGAGAACTCCCAAAGTGAACCTCCCTCCACTAATGCAGTTTGGCAATAACAACTCATCTGTAATTTGTCCTTTTAGAGACTTGACTAGGGCACTGAAAGTCTAAGTGACATTCACCTGGTCATATAGTGATGTCAAAAGCAAGGTTTGAACCCAGTTCTCCCTCATACAAAGGTTTTTCCTGTATCCATTTCCCCTCTCCAACATACCAATGACTTTTAGGTAATAACACTAGGACATTTCATGCTAGAGTCAAAATGGCCCAGGGGAAAAGGATTGTGGTGAGAACAAAAAGAAACAGAAGAAACTCAACCATATGTGTTATTACTGTCCACCCACTAGCTTCTATTTTGCTATTCTGTGGTTTATAGCTTTATCAGCTGTAGCGTAGTGTGGGTGAGTGTAGAAAGAAAGTAGAGTTGAAAGGTTTGGGCAGAGTCAGAATTTATGTGTAATAGCAATAAGTATGAATGCTTCTATGTATCAATGCCAGGACACCTGGACTGAATTTCACCGTGAAGGTTGAGACTTAACAGAAAACAAAGGCGTCAGAGTTGCCAGAAGAATATGGCAGCTTGGCAACCATACAGTAGATGTGCCCTACTTCCTAAAGAACTTGGATGCTGGTCTAATCTACCAGGACTCGAGGCTAGATGATATGTGTAATATAGCACCAGCCCAGAGCCCTGCTCTATGTCCAATTAATAATAAATGCAATTCCAATAACAGCTCATTTTACATAATATTTAGTAGTTTGACAAGGTCCTTTGGTTATCCTTATTTCCAGGTGAGGAAATTAAGAGTCTGAAAAATAATTTGCCCAAGGTCAGATGGGTAGTAAATATCAGAACCAAGACTCAAATCTAGTTTTTCTGGCTACAGTCCTGAACAATTCAAGAGTCAGGTGACTGGTCCTGTCACCCAAGACTGGATGTCTCCCATGCTTGGAATTTTCACTTTCTTCATCTTCATGTCCTTGCTTCCCTGGCTTCCTTCAGATACCTGCCTTCTATAAGAAGCCTTTTTAGACTCCTTTTAATAGTCATCTTCCTTTTGAGACTATCTCCAATCTATCCTATCTGAATCTTCTTTGTACCATTTCTTGAGTGTTTTCTGGGATGCTGGTCATAGCTGAGAGTGTGCTGACTGCCAACAGTGGCTATATCAGACTTCTTTTTAAACTCCATGTTTCGCCATCAGACACTTGCTCCCGCTCTCCATCCTCTCACAACTTAACAATGTGCACAAACCGAAAACAGACCATGAGGAATATATTCCATTAGAAACTTGGGGGGAGGTGAAAAGTTTAAATAAATGAGAACCAGAACCATTGACAACAGTTGGAGGCTGTGATTCATAGACGAATGAGCAGGGCTATTAACCAACTGTGTCACCAACTCCTTCAGCTGTCTTTCTTTGGGCAAAAGACAAACCACGATGCAAATTAAGGTTTGGGTTTTTTGGTGGTGGTGGTGGGTTTTGTTTTTTTTTTGCTATTTTTCCGTAGTCCATTAAAATCTGAGTCTTTGGTGCTTTTCAGAATGCTCCTGTGCTATAGAAAAGAGGCTTCATTAGAGGATGTAAGAGCAGACCACGAGCACAGAGATCCTTGTTGGGCTGGTGTGCTCCGGAGAGTGCAAGCATGGTATTCTTTAGGATAAACAAGAGGGCAGAGTGCCTTAATTGGTTCCTGATGTTTGCCCCAGCCCAGACTGGAGCCCTTAAAACATGACCATGGCTTGTTTTTGTTTATGCCTATATTTGGTTTTTAAAGAAAAATGGGTTTTCCATCTGGGTTGGTGGCATACCACTCCAGCAACCTCAGTGTTGGGTGCTTTCATCTACTGCTCACCTTTCAAAGCCATAAAGAGGTCTTCTTTTTCCTTTACACAGAAGTACTTCTAGCCAATATTTACGATGAAAGAGCAATGTTTATCGGGCTTGGCCTCAGATATGGAAGTTGCTCACTGGCTGGAACTCTTCCCCTCCCCCTCCTCTCTTCCCTCTCTCCTACTTTTTTCTTACCTGCCCCCTGCCTTTCTCCCCTTTCCCCCCTTCCCCATGCACTTCCTGTTGTGGGTTTCTGGCCTGCAAGAGAAAATTACTAGGAGACAAATGAACAGTTTTATTGTAAAAAGATGGCTAGCAGAGCAAAGATTAGGCTGGTGAGGGACAGCGGGGTGAGGGTGGATTTGAATTAATTTATTTCCCAAACCTCTGCCTGACACTGAACCCAGACTATTTCAGTGAGCTGCCTGTGGAATGAATAAGTCAGTGGGTGATTTTAATAGTGTTCTTTGGCCACATCTTGATGGGAAGTACAGACTCATGGGCAATGTTCTGGGCCTGATACTCTGTGGATGGAGTTGCATTTTTTCCTTCCTGCCTGCAGGAGAGCTATCCTTCTGTAAATTATTTAAATTCAGGGCAATGAAAAGGGCCTCTTTGTGGGCTTTTGCAAATACAAAATGGATTTGTTGTTTTTTAAAGCCCCCAGCAATAACAAAACTGGCCCTTCTCAGGTGAAAGAAGGAAAAAACAGGCTGAGGCAAAAATATAAGCAGCCCTTCTGTATGCTGGATCGCATGAATAATTTAAACAAAGATATATCCCAAAGTGCTCTGAGAAGTCTTTGGACCAAACTGGCTTTTTTTTTTGTACTCTGTTTTACAGACATTGCAACTCAGGAGCCAGCCCACAAGGGATTGTGGCTGTTTCCAGATCACATACATTTTCGTAGAAGGTAAATACACACACACACACACACACACACACACACCCCGCGCCCTTTAAGGAAATTGGATAGATGAAAATGTTAGCTTACAAACAGATATATTGAAGGAGATCCAGGTAGTTACTTACACATTAAAAGAATTCTTTATTTAACAAAAACGAAAACAAAAAAGTTGAAGAATCTTTTAAATAGTTAGATCCAATGGTATAATTTCAAATGTGATAAAGTTTCCAAATGTGCATTTCACATATATCTTCTCATAGTTTTTCTTACTTTCCTCAGTCGTCTCCCTACTTGACTTCTCTACATCTTTTGACATTGTCAAACACCCTTTCATCCTGGATGTTTTTCTCCCTTGGATTCTCTGTCATAGCTCTGACCAGGTTTCCCCTTACCTGTGTGACATCTTCTCAGTTGCCTTCACTAGATCATCCTCAATCTCTCATTCACTGAAAACAAGAGTCCCCTACAGCTCTGTGTTGGCCCCATTTTTCTTTTTTCTGGATTCAGTAATTTTTTCCCACACTAATGGGTTTCATTATTATCTCTACATAGATAGGTATAGATGGGTAGTTATGTGATGCAGTCGATAGAATGACATTCCTAGAGTCAGGAGATTCATCTACAAGAGTTCAAATCTGGCCTCAGATACTATAACTAGCTATGTTGCAACTCACTATATCCTGTTTGCCTCAGTTCCCTCATTTGCAAAATGAGCTGAAGAAGGAAATTGCAAACTACTCCAGTATATTTTTTTTAGGTTTTGATTAATTAATCAATTTATTTTAGTCTTCAATATTTCTTTCCACAAGATTTTGAGTTCCAAGTTTTCTTCCTTTCTCTCCTCTCCCCCCACCCCCAAGATGGCAAGCATTCTGATTACCTCTTCACCCCCAGTCTTCCCTTTCCTCTATCACCCCCCTGCTATCCTCTTCCCTCTCACTTAAACAAGATAGATTTCTATACCCCATTGCCTGTATATCTTATTTTCCAGTTACATATGCTCCATTCTAATTTCAGTGAGCTTTTGGACCCCCTTTTCTATTTGGTTGATTCTGTTTTTTTAAGGCATTCTTCTCCTCTTTGAATTTTTGGACCTATTTTGCCATTTTAATTAGTCTATTTTTAAGGTATTTTCTTCAGTATTTTGGGGGTCTCCTTTAGCAAGATGCTGACTTGCATTTCATGATTTTCTTGCATTTCATGATTTTCTTGCATCACTCTCATTTTTCTTCCCAATTTTTTCTCTTCTTCTTTTACTTGATTTTCAAAATCCATTTTGATCCCTTCCATGACCTGCATCCAATTCATATTTTTCTTGGAGGCTTTAGATGTAGGAGATTTGACTTTACTCTCTTCTTCTGGTTGCATGATTTGATCTTCTTTGACACCAAAGTAAGATTCTATAGTCTGAGTTTTTTTTACACTGTCCGCTTTTCTTCCCAGTCAAATGTCTGACTTTCTAACTCTTTATTAAGGTAGGACTCTGCATTCAATATGTAGGGTGTCCTGTCTTCCCAAACTTCAGGGGTTTTGTGTAGCTATTTCAGGGATGCTTCTGGGGATCTGTAAAATTTCACTTCTTCCAAGGTGGTATGATCAAAGGAGAGGTATTTACTCCTTTCCTGGTCTGTGTTCTGGTCTGTTGAGTGACCACAAGCACTCTTTTCTGGCTTGGAACTGTGAGGAAGATTCCCTCTCCACTGCACTCACAAGCTCTGTCACACCAGTGCTCCTCTTCTCCCCAAGACTGCCACCCAGGATTGCAACCAAGATCCAAGCACTGGCAAAACAAGAAAATCTTGCCTTAGAGTCAACAAAGAGATCCCTGCAATCTCCCTCTGATTAGCCACTTGATCCCCTACACTGTCTGTGTCCTAGGAGTTCTAGAAGTAGCTGCTGATGAGGCTGCTGCTGCCGCTACCACCACCACCTCTGCCACCTCAAGGCTGGGGCCAGACTGTGCTCCTCTCTCATCTAGGTCTGACAGTGTTTTCTCACTGACCTTCTATACTGTCTTTGGCATTTGTGGGCAGAAAAGTTTGGAAACCACCACAGCTGCCAGCGATTCAGTCCCCTGATGCCTGTTCGGGCCCCATTTATGCTGGCATGACCCATGCTAGACTGTGCTCTACTCCCAGCCTGGTGCCATAGACCCTTCCTGTTGACCTTCCATATTTATTTCACTCCATAATTTTGTGGGTTCTGCAATTCTAGAATTTGTTTAGAGTCATTTTTACAGGTATTTGAAAGGATTTGGGGGAGAGCTCAAGAGAGGTCAAACAAGTCCCTGCTTTTATTCCCCACTCCAGGATCCTTGTCAAGAAAACCCCAAATGGGGTCACAAAAGATAAGACACAACTGAAATGACTGGACAACTGCATAGATGATTGCCACTTCTACATAAAAGGTGTAACCTGGACAGAGAGTACAGCTATCAGCCCCATAAACAAAGTTTTAGAATCAAGATCATGGCCAAAGTCAAAATAGGAAGAGTTGGAATAGGTCCAGGGGAAAGTAAAATGGAATATGGGCTGGTATGTAAGACTTTTCAAGAAATGTCACAAAGGCAAGAGGAACAAAATAACTATGGCTGTGAAACCAGCTTGCTCCTTCTGCCTCCCTTCCTGGGGTATCTTTAACAGTGAGATCATGTCCTTTACACAGCAGTCTCAGAAGTGGGAAGCAGGACCAAAACAACATGGGGCCAGGAGCCGAGGGGAACAGATTTAGTAGTGGAAGTAGAAGCCAGCCAGGTCCTCCAACGCTAGCTTAGCCAGTATTGTATCTGAGGGAGAATGGAAAAGCAGCAGCATTGGGAGCTAGCCAAAGTTCTTCAGCACTGAGCCTAGCAATGGAGTCTGATGAATGGGAAAGGTTAAGGCCTCTCCCTCACTGAAGGAGCAGTTAAGAGAAGTCTAGATCTGGGGGTCACAACTGACTATATCTGAGCATGTCTTTGCCTTCCAAAGTAACAGGAGCAGCTTCTTGATGTGGAAAAATACCATAGGTTCTGTGCTTTACTGTGTGTGATTTAATACCTTCTCCTATTATGTTTAATGAATTGTATGCATTTATGTCATGTTTTTATCAGTTAAACTCCATAGAGATGCAACAAAGACAGAAAGAAGTGCATGGTTTTTCTAGTGTGATGAACACAAAGTCATAAGGAAATCTGTCTGCATAAATATATATGTACCCTCTCAGGGCTGGGGAACCTGAAGCCTCTAGGCCACATGTGGCCCTCTAGGTCCTCAAGTATGGCCCTTTGACTGAATCTGAACTTCACAGAACAAATCCCCTTAATGAAAGGATTTGTTCTGTAAAACTTGAACTCAGTCAAAAAGTCATGCCAAGGACCTAGAAAGCCTCACAGCCACAAGTTCCCCACATCTATGGCTTAACTTTGTAGGATAAGGGGAAAGGGGCAAAGCTAGGAGAGAGAGAGAGGTAGCTCTGAGAGCTAGATGGAGCTTGGAAGCCATTCCCTATGTGGAGATGAGCATTGTTGAATATATGACTGAATTTATTGTAGTCTTTTTTATGGAACAGAATCAGGTAACATGCCAGGAGCTTTCCCTATTGGCTAAATCTACATATCTAATACTACCCAATTCAATTCTAGTCCTGCAACTCCAACTCCCTGTGATACATCAACTTGAGGATGTCTTCCTTGTATCTCAAACTCAACATTTGCAAAACAATCTCGTTACATTCTCCTCTAAACCAATCTTGTCTACGTTGGTCAAAGGCATAAGCCACTTAGGTTTGAAACTTTGACATATTTTCAAATCAAATACCAAGTCTTTTTTTTTTTTGAGGCAAACAAGGTTATGTGACTTGTCCAGCTATTGTATTTGTGTGTGGGTATACACACACATGTATACATACATACATACATATATATAAAGCATTATATATTTCACACAACTATCAAGTTTCTGAGACCAGATTTGAATTTAGGTCCTCTTGACTCCAGGGCTGTTGCTCTATCCACTGTACTGCCTAGCTGTCTTCAAATGCCAAGTCTTAATAGATTGACTGGTACATCTCCTGTGGCTCTTACTTCATCTCCACTCACAAGACTAACACTGTGATTCAGGACCTGCTCACATTTTTCTAGAACCATTGCAATAAATTTCTAAATAAATTCCTAATAAATTCCAATTTCCACTTTCACCTCTCTTCAATTCATGCTGCTAAAACAATCTTCAAGAGACCCAATTCTGACCACATCGCTCTCTATCTCAAATCTTTAATGATTCCCTATCACCTTGAGAATAAAATGCAAACCCCTTGGCCTGTAACCTAAAGCCTTCTACAATTTGATTCCAAGCAACTTTTCCGGAATTTTTTTACACTATTTTTATTCATGCACTCTGTGTGCCCGCCAAACTGTCTGACTCGCTATTCCCTGAACTCTGCATTCCATTTTCTGTCTCTGCACAAACTGCCCCCTCATGCCTGTGATGCACTCCCTCCTCCCCTTCTAGCTTACTCTCAGACTCCACTCTGTGGTCACCTTCTCCAACTTTCCCTAATTTCTCTGTTTGCTAGAGTGTGCTATACCCTTAAATGCCCTTGGAGATATATAATATATTATATTACATTATCATTATAATATCATATATATCTATTACTTATACATTATATGTAATATTATATTATAACATGTATAAGTATATATAAAATGTATCTATGTCTGCCCCAATTCCAGTAGAACATAAGTAGAATATAAACTGTTTGAGGGCAGGGATTGTATCATCTTTATTTTTGTATTTCCATTGTCTAGTATGGTGCCTTGAACATAATAGATCTTAATAAATGTGTTAATTTCACACTAAAAAATAAAATTTAATTTTTTAAAGCTATGCTATAGAACAAAATGCATCTATCTATAATTGTGTGTGTGTGTCTGTGTCTGCCAAAAATATCTTCCATACAACTCACTCCTCTTCCACATCATCCTGGCTCAGGACAGCAAGGTCACTTGGAATAATTCCACATAAGCAGTATAGGGCTATGTGTTGTATATATCATGAAGGAATAAGGAAACTAGGGAAATGGCCAGGAGTCAAGGAGTCAGGCAACATCAGCTTTTAAAGTAAACAGTCAAGTAATAAACGTTAGACTGTTTTAAGATTTGTCTTGGAATGGGGGATGGGGTAGGGAGAGGACTTTATAGATCACAGCTGTGCTTACTTTATGATTTCCTGGATCTTTACCATTTTGTATATAGTCTATAGTAGACTTTTCCAAAGCACATGGTAGATTTTCATCTAAAAGTTTTGCTGCTCCTCTGCCAAAGTCTCAAAATGAGGGTCTTGGTCAGTTGTCGCACCTAGGATTCACAGACAAGACAAGTTAGCAAACATTTATTAAGTAGCCAGGCACTTTGCAGATATTTGCAAAACTCACAGAGTCAAGATGATTATAAAACTATTATTCTGTGTCTCTTTATACATAAATTTTTCCACTCAGATATTTACAGAATGGCAACTCTATTGGAGGATTTCAGATCTCAGTTTGGAAGAGAGTTTGACCCCCTCCTTGTTTTATAAATGAGCAAAGTGATGCTCAGGAGAGGCTGTAGAATATACATAAGGACATTCAAGTAGGAAGCATCAGAGATGGGGTTAAAATCCAAGTCTGCTGACTCTAGAGCCAGTATTTCTTCTACCATGTTTTGTAATCACAGGACTTGAGTCTGACTCTGTGTTCTGCTTGGTCAAGTCAATTCACATCTCTGGCCCTCGGTTTCATCATCTGTAAAATAAAGAGATTGGGCTAAGGTTCCATCTTGCTCTAAATCTATGATCCTATAACCACATGACTTTACCTGTGGGAGACTGAACTCAAGGTATGCAGGGGAAATGTTCTGTGGTTGCTTTATTTACATTTCTATTTAATTAAAATGTTATAAACTAAATTTGTTCTGTGGCTTATGGATATTGGTAAAACATATCAGTAGGAACTTGTGAGCTATGGTTTGGAGAGGCTTCAGACTCACAAAATATCCAGAATCTGGGGTACCTAAATTGTGACTCAGTGGTGGTAGAGGAGATCCATGGGCTCCGTCCTTGCTAGACTCATCCTTGAAGTATTTCCAGTTGAGTGGGATTTGCCAGCGTGTGTACCTTGTGGGGAGAACTTTCAAGAGCCTGAAGTCACCAAAAGGTGATGAAGCATCAAAGTTGAACCCTACCATAGTGGATCCATGATGAATGGTATATTTGTTTTCTAGGGAAGTGCCAAAGTTTGGAGAGACTTGTCTCTAGGTAGATCACATGGTTAACATTTCCCTTGCATACCTTGACTTTTTTGGTCACAATAAATTTCAAATTATCTCTTCTCAACCTGTTTTCTAGCTCAATTGATTTTACAGTGAGATATTTCACATTTTCTTCTCTTTTTTTCATTTATTTTGTTTGTTTCTGGATGTGCCATAGAATCATTAGCTTACACCTGCCCAATTCTAATTTTTAAGTAATTATTTTCTACAGTGAGCTTTTGTATGTCTTTTTCCACTTGAAGAAATCTACTTTTTAAAGAGTTCTTTTCTTCCATAAATTTTTGTACCTTTTTTTTCCATTTGATCAATTATACTTTTTAAGGAGTTCTCTTCAGTGGATTTTGCACCTCCTTTACCAAATTGTTTACTCCTTTTTTATGATATTCTTGCATTACTTTCCTTTCTTTTCCCACTAACTCTCTAATTTGATTTTTAAAATCTTTTTGGAGCTCTCCCATGAATTCTCTTTTTGGGCCTGTGACCAATTCACAGCTTTCTTTGAAGCTTTGCATGTAGCTGCTTTGGTTTCATTTTTTCTTCTTGTGGGTTTGAGTCTTGATCTTCCTTGTCACAATAGTAACTTTCTATGGTAGATTCTTTTTTGTGGTTGTTTGCTCATCTTTCCCCAGCATATTTCTAGACTTCCAATTTTATTTTAAATTTGGACTCTGCTCTTGGAGTGCAGGAAGAACAATCTCAAGTTTCAGGGGTTTTTGTGCTATTGTTTTCAGAGCTAATTCTGGAGGATCTATAAGTTTTCAGTTCTTCCAAGGTGGTATAATCTAACAAGAGGTATGGTTGCTGCTCTCCTGGCCTGTGCTCTGGTCTCTGAGCAAGCAAATTTTTTCATCCTCGAACTGTGATCAGGTTGCCTGTTCTTCTGGGGTCCCAAGACATGATGTGTTAGTGTTCTTCTTTACCTTGAACTGTTCTGTCACCCAGGACTGAGAATGGGCAATGCAGCAGAGTCCTGTGCACAGTGCCAGAAAAGGGTCCCTGTTATTACCTTTTTAGCCCATTCTCTGACCCCCTTACTGTTCGTGAGCTGAGAGCTCTGATGTTTGATGCATATACCCTCCCCCACAAGACTTGATGCTGGTCTGCTGGTCAGCACCTGGCCTATGCTGGACTGTACTCCACTGTTACACTGGTAAAATATACCCTTCCTGCTAAACTTCTAAGTTGTTTTGAGCTGGAACATTTTTCTCCCTCCCCTACCTTTTGTTGGTTCTGCCATTCTAGAATTAGTTTTGAGGTATTATTTTAAAGTTGTTTGGGAGAGAATTTGGGAGAACTCAAATGAGTCCCTACTTATCTCTATCATCTTGGCTCTACCTCTGCAATAATTCTCAGAGACCATCGAATAAGTTGTTGAGAGACTATGATAAGAATCAGTCAGTGGTGGGAATACCTTCATCAGTAAAATCATGGATTTTCAAAGTGTTGGTATACATTATCATTCTATTAAGGCCAGTGTAATTTTCCATTATACATTGGCACAGATGTAAATTTCAGTTCCTATGTCTCATTGCCTTAGTAATGAACACAATTGGCAGAATGTTAAAATAATGAAAAAAGAAACACAGAGTTAGACCAAATATAAACCTAAAGGAAAATTCAATACCCATCCTTTTCTTAATGAAAGTATTTTCTGATGGTTTGAATAAGAGATATAGTAAAAAGTTACCCCCAAAGCCCGAGCATTTAAGTGAATATTATGTGCCAAGGGTTGTGCTAAGTCCATTGGGAACATCTCACTTTATTCTAGCAACAACACTGAGAAGTATGTACTATTATTTTTCCCATTTTATAGTTGAAGATACTGAGGTAGAAGTTAAGTAACTACCTAGAATTACACAGCTAGTAAGTATCTAAGATCTGAACTCAGGTCTTTCTGACTCCCAGTCCAGTGTTCTACCAGTTGTACTACCTAGCTACCTCTATCCCAGTTCAAATTTAAAGGGTATTCATCCATTGGAAAATAGTTGAACAAATTGTGTTATAAGAATGTGAAGGAATACTATGTGCTTTGGAATGTTGAAGGGGATACTTTCAGAGAAACTTCCCAAGACATATAGTACTGATTCAGAGTGAAATGAACAAAAACCCAAAGAACAATTTATACAACAACATTGTAAAGAAAAATCACTTTGAAAGACTTAAGAACTTTGATCAATGCAATGGCTAGCTGCAATTTCGGATGACTTTTTGATGAAACGTTACCCACTTCCTCACAAAGAGGTGATACATTCAAGGTCCAAAAATAAACTTACATTTGCAGACACAGGCAAATTTGGGAATCTGTCTTGCTTAACAATGAATTTTGTTTCAAGGTTTATGTTTTTTTCTTTTTTTCCAATTGTAGGAAGTAGAGGCAAAAGAGGCGTAGTTATGGGATTGCCCTCCCCCTCCCCTGCCAAAAAAAAGGAAGAGAAAAAGTTATTGAAACATTTTTAAAAGAATGAAAATTAGATTTTAAAAGAATAAGAATAAAATTTTTGAAGAAAAAGGACAACGTAAGATAAAATACTAGAAGGGAACAAGGCAGTTTTGAAAGTCAGACTTGAATTTATTATATTCATAAAAGTAAAAGCAAACTATTCATAAGAAATTCACCGTTTCCAAAGTAAAAAAGTACACAGCAAAGAACAAAAGAAAACTTACAAGAAAGCAAAGATAGATGGTTTTAAACATATTGTGTAGTATTTATCATGTAGGCTTTCTTGAAATGAAAATTTCTTGTTACATATTTTGAATCTTCTCTTATGTTCTGCTATGTACATGACATGCTTCCCCCCTTCTAACTTTGTATTTAATTTCCAATATTTGAGTTCATGATAATGTTTTTGTTTCTTTTCTCTATATGTTTGATTCTAAAAACAATAAATTCACCATTTCCTATTTCTGTTCTACTTTGTATACTGACATGCTCATTTTTTTTGGTGTTTGTTGACTTCCATATAAAAAACTGTCGAAACAAAGTCAAATGCAAGTCATGTCATCATTTCTCTGATGGCATGACCTTCTTCGGCAACCAAGGATGAATGCACAATAAAAAAATTGTGAGTTGCCAGTTTCTCCCATAATGGGCAGCTAGAAGTGGCCAATATTGCCCCTCCCTCCTCACTCCTCACCCATGGCAAGCTCTTACTCATTTGTATTATTCAGGTAATAATATTTGTACTACCAGCCTCAGTGAATGATTGAGAGGAGGCAGGTGCTTTACAAACTGTAAAGAGATATGCAATTGTAAGTTTCGTGTGTTGGAACTTCATCTGGTGCCCAGGGTCCCACTGTTCAGTATGGCAGGTAGGAAGAGGTGATTAAAGGAATTCCTTTGTGCCAGCCAGCACGTGTTCCAAAGAGCTTAGATATGTTCAGGCTCAGACTCCAGAGGGATGAACATGTTCTCTGGCTAAATGTTGGACTTGTGCTTTAGAGTGATGAAGAATCCCTTATTGAATAGGTTATTGAAGAACCACTCACAATCCATGAGAATGTAGGATTATGTCAAAGATGCCTGGCTACTCACCCACTCAGCAGGGTCTGCCTCTCCCTCTTTTGCCTTTTGAGTAATTTGCTTTGGGACTTTGCTGGCTCTTTCTTGGACTCCCAGACACAGAGGGAGGAAATTTCTTTCCTCTCCCACCTACCTGCCCAGATGTAATGGTAGCTGTGAGAACATGTCAGTGAGAACATGTGCTTCACTAGGTGAGTCTGAGATTGGGCCTCAAATTCTAGATGCCTCTACTGCTTTGGATTTTTTTTCCTTTGAACTGGTGACCTAACAGCCATCCTGAGAGATGGATTCCAGCCTGAATCACCATTTCATGAGTCTGAGATTCCTTGAGTTCCTACATTGATGTCACTGTCCTATTGTGTGTGTGTTCAACCTTCATTGTCGAAGAAGACCATGCCATCAGAGAAATAATGACATGGCTTGCACTTGACTTTGTTTTGAGTGAGGGAGGGCTGTGCAGGTCACCAGCCTCACTTCTACTCCAGAGCCATCTGGATTCAGTGACCAGATATTCATCAAGATGACTGGAGATGACCCAGGATGAGGTAATTGGGGTTAAGTGACTTGCCCAATGTTGCGCAGCTAGTGAGTGTCAAGTGACTGAAGTGAGATTTGAACCCAGGTCCTCCTGACTCCTGCACTGGTGCTCTATCCACTGCACCACCTAGCTGCCCTTCAATGTCCTATTAATTAAGAAGGGAATGGGGGGAGAAGCATTTATGTGGTACCTACTATGTGTTAGGCTCTATGCTAAGTGCTTTACAATATTTTCTCATTGGATTCTCATAACCCTTCTAAGTAGGTGCTATTATTTATTATCACCATTTTAGATGTGAGGAAACTGCGGCAAACAGAGGCTAGGTTAAGAGATGTGCTACCTAGCTATTTCAAATGAATGAAAGTTACATTTATTAAGTGCTTACTCTGTGCAAAGCACATTGCTAAGCACTGGGAATACAAATAGAAATCAGTTTTTGCTCTCAAAAAATTGATTCTAATGGAGACAATATATATTTTTAGCTGCAGTTCAGATGGAGACGTTGCATGGTCCCTAGGGAGCCACAGCAAAGCAGATGACAACATCACATCTTCAATATCATTTCTGTCTATAAAATCATAGGTTTTTCTGATGTTGAACCATTTAACTGTGCCAAGGACTTTGATGGTAAGATCTTTCCTTCTTGGTCTTCAGTAGCTATGTCTGTAATACCTCTGGATGGAAGCTGTTACCAGGCCACATCTCCATATGAATTGCTTTCTAGGATGAGGACCGTAGGCAACAGATTAGAAATGGGAGTGGTCAGTGATGGGAGTGGGGGTCCTGACACACCAACCAAGCTCCTGGTCTTGTCTGCTAGTCAGTGGCAGTTGGTCAGTAGTTGGTGTCTGTGGCAAGGAAGGTGGGCATGTTTATAGTGATTGTTCCCCCTTAATGATGATACAGAGCTTAAACTAGAAGCAGGCCAGGTGGTCTATGGGGCACTGCTGTTTCCATTTTCTTGGATTCAAGTTCCTGGGACCTGAGGGCTTGAGACCTGAGATATACAATGTTTGAGTTATTAGAAAAGGGCTTCTCAGTTTCATAAATGGCAGAACATATCCTTATAGTTTATAGATGGATTTTAGCTAATCCATTATTTGAGAGATGAGGAAATTGAAACCCAGAGTAGAAACTCTACTTGCTTCATATTGCATGGCCAATTTGGGCAAGACATTGGAAAATTGGGTTCTAGTCTTGGCTTGTAATGATCCTTAGCCGTATACTGATGCCTTTGTGAGACAATTATCACAATCTTCCTCATCTTTTGGTCATTTTTGTGCCTGGATTGGAAGCAAGGGTAGGAACAGAGTTTTGCACACAGCAGATACTCAATAAATATTTGATTAATAAAAATAGATGAAAAATCAAATATAGTCCAGGCAGCTTGGTTATTTCTTAAGGTGTTTGTAAAGCATTTGAAATGAAAAAGACCATCCCTCTATTGCCAAGAGAGAAACTTAAATTGGCAAGGATGTGATTTGACCTAGCTGCCCATTACTGGGTGGAACTGGCAACTTAATTTTTTTTATTTTGACTTAACAAACACCAAATAAAATGAGCATGTCAATATACAAGGTAGAAGAGAAAAACAGAATTATACAGGAAATGTTTGAGTTTTTGCTTAGTTTGATTTTCCTTCTAAGTATATCATAAATTCAACATTCGATTTTAAAAACGATCTTGTTTGTTTCTGTCTAGCATTCTCTTACTTATTATTTTTTTTCTTTTCAAATTTCATTCTCATTCTTTTAAAAATGTTTCAATGACTCTTTTTTCTCTTTCTTTTCTTTTCTTTTTTTGTTTTTTGAGGTGAAGACAACAACCCTTTAACTACACCACTCTGTCCCTAACCTTCCCCAATTGGAAAAAATAAAGAAAAATGTAATCCTTGTAAAATTTTGCATAGTTAAGCAAAACAAAATCCCAAATTTGCTTGTATCTGAAAATTCAGTCTCATTTTTCACTAATTCCAAACTGATCCTACTCTGGTAGGTTCTTAGACTAGACCATGTGATAGGGGTTTGAGAGAAGAGCACGGAATACTTATGGCAACCTGGAGGTGGTATCCCAAGTTGGGTGGCCATTTGGCAGACAGGTAAAATACATGGAAGAGAAAAAGTGTATGCTTCCCAAAACTCTCTGCCTGGGCTTTGCCCAAGTTTTTCCAAGTCAACTGTGGTTCTACGGTTGTTGTGTTCGTTCTTTGTTTTTGAAGAAGACTGTGACATCAGAGAATTGATGACATGACTTGCACTTGACTGTGTTTTGAGAGAAGGAGGGCTGTGCAAGGTCTTCAGTCTCACTTTCTCCTCCTGAGTCATCTGGATCCAGTAAACAGATATTTATCAGGATGACTGGAGATGGCCCAGGATGCAATGGGACACCTTGGCCTTTTTTAGACTAGGCCTTTTGATGGACTCACTTTGAGGGAGGTAACACCCAATGAGTAAATATACCTCTTTAAGAAGCAGTCAGGGAATGGCCCTTTTAAAGGGCAAAAGAAAAAAATAACTAAATAAAACTGGGAGGGAAAGAGAAACTGCTACTATTGATGTTACTCTAAAGAAAATCAAATTAAATTGAAGAAAAGGAAAGGAAATATATGTCTGCACTTATGGATGTGTGGTGATATGGATTTGTTAAATTAATCACTAGCATGTATAAAGTGCTTTAAACTAGGTTTTTTCACAAGCTTCACAACAATGCCCACGAGATGTTTACTGTGGGGAGATTTTGATCCTCATTTTGTAGATAAAGAAACTGAGTGAAATTCAGTGACTTGTCCGTGGTCAAATACCTACTAAGTAGTCAGAGGAGAACTTTGAACCCAGATTCTTAGCTTTGTATCTAATAATCTATTACCTCCCTGCAGAGGATCACATACTTTTGTGAATACAGTGACAATGGGGAGGCTTGCCAGAGAAAACAATTCTGGGAAATTTAATTTTTTATTAAGTATCTTCATTTTATGACTTCAGATTCCCTGCCTCTGTCCATCTTTCTGGGTAGCTTTCTAAGATAGATTTCCTTTGAAACACTTTGTAGAAGCATATGTGTTGAAAAGTGATTTCAAATAGAATTTTAAGTGGTAGGTTAAGACCATCTAGTGCTCTCAGGTACCAGCACAGTGACAGCTTTCTCCTCAACATTGATTTCAGTGAGCCAACTGGAAGGATTGGCCATATAAGTCCTTCCCCTGGATTTCTAAAAAGTTATTAGAAATGTCTTATGGAAAATGAGTAAATGTTGTATTCCTAGCTTCCCTTCTTTGCAATCTGTCTCAGTCTTATCTCTTCCAAGTGTTGTGGAGCAGTGGTGCTAAACTCACATAGAATTCATACATGAGGATCCCTGTGGTCCACATATTGACTGAGTTTTAAAGTAATGTTATCCATGTTTAATTGGATTTTTATTTATTTTCTTAAATATTTCCCAATTAGATTTTAATCTGGTTTGGCCTCACTGGAGAGTGTTGTAGGCCACATATGGCAGGCAGCATGTTTGACACCTCTGTGATGGAGAATTTATGAGCCAGTCAACACTTGCCAGTCATCCCTCCATTGGTACTTGTGAACAAGGGGCAGGTATCTCCAATCCTGGCATCCCCTGAGGTGTAAAGGGAAAACTTTCTGTGCCTAGGAGGACAACGTGGACTAGCTTCATTTCTCCAAACTTCAGTATCGAAGCAACATACACAATGACAACAATGGAAATAGAAACACAATGAAGTTTGAAATTGAATGCCTTGAAATTACGAAGACCAAATCCCTAAGAAGTGAGAAAACAGGCATCTCTCCTTTGGAGAGATGTGGGGCATTACATATAATATTAACAGTTTTCTAGTATGTTGTTTAGTTTTGCTAAAATTTATTCCCTTCCTTTTAACACATTTTGTTTAATAAAAGAAAGATGGCTTTCTGAGAAGGGATGATAGAAGGGATACAGCAGAAAATGTTGTTCAGCTGCATCAGACTCCATGACCCCATGGACCACTGACTACCAGTGCTGTTGATGTTTTTGTTTGGTTGGGTTTTTTTTTAAACAAAGGTACTGGAGTGCTTTGCTATTTCCAGCTTCAGTGGATTAAGGCGAACAAAGGTAAAGTCAATTGTCCAGGTTTCCACAGCTGGTAAGTGTCTGTGACTGACTTTGAACTGACTTCAGGGCTGCTGCTCTATCCACTGCACCATCTAGCTACCCTATGACAACCAGCTAACATGGTACTATTAATTTATAGGACTAGAAGTATAAATATAGGTAAGAGTATCCCAGAAGGTGAGGCAATATATAGGATTGGGAAAGAAATGGAGGGTAGTTGATGTCAGTATAGCGAAAGGTCTTAGATCATTAATGAAATTAGGGCACACAAGCTGAGAAGGGGGCAAAGCAATGACTCTAGTACTAAGTGATAATAGTACTGAGGACTTAACCAGTTTCTCTCAAAGTTAGGGGCTTCCTGCAGGTAGCAGATAGGAGCAGAGAGAAAGAAGTAGGATTTCAGAGATAAAATTGTCAAAGCCTACCATTTTCTGCAGCAGAGCTGCTTCCCTTTAAAAGAAGGGTCACAAGATAATGAGATAGAAGAAAATAGGGTCAGAAGATATTTTCAGTTGAATTCAATAATTCCATTTGACAGGAATTTCTGAAGCACCTGTGGGAACATAGAACAGAAAAAGACAAAGAGTCTTTGCCCGCAGGGAACTTATATTCTCTGGGAGGATACAACATATAAATAAGAAAGTAAATTGATAGATAGATAGATAAATGGATGGGTGAATAAATGAACTGACAAACAAATAAACAAGAGAACAAATAAGCAAGCAAATACATAAGTAAAATGGAATAATTTGAGGTAGGAGAATGCACTAAAAGTAAGAGACCAAGAAAGACTTCCCAAAGGATGTGGCCCCTGAGCTAGCCTTGTAGAAGGTTAAGGATACAGATATTGACATGGAAACTGACATTGTCACTGTTTTGCACCTTTTGCAGATGAAACTTCCTGTGTGTGTTGTTTCCTCCTAATAGGATGTAATCTTCTTGACAAGAGAGCCTCTTGTTTTCCTGCTTGCATCCTCAGCATTTAGCTTTGTATGTAGTAAACGCTTATTATTATTATTATTATTATTAACAAATGCTTATGTATGCATTCATTCATTTTTGCCCAGGCCTTTGATATTTGCTGTGTCTTCAGACCTACATAGCACTTAGCAGTAGAATCACAGGGTCTTTGGAAGAGATGATACAGGTCGTCTGGTCCAAGCCCATTCTTTTATAGATAGAAAATTGAGGTCCGTTGAGGTTAAGTTAAGAGACTTGCCCAGGGGTGTCTCAAATAGTAAGGAGTGGAGTGGGAACCTAAACTCACATTCTATGACACCAACAACCAACAGAACACAAACACATTTCAAAAGGGAAAGACCCAGATAACGAGACTTCCCAGAGCTCAACTGTTCTGTAACATGGGAGACTCATGTATCTCTCTTTTTTCTGAAATGAGCTGTATAATATAAGGGCGTATTTGGGAAACAGCATCCGGAAACTTGGGCTAGCTCTGCCTTTTACAGGAGGGATACAGAAAACCTCCAAGGGTTTTTTTTCCAGAGGCTATTTCCTCTTCCCGCTCCCCCCAACATTAATTGGAAACAGCTGGTTCCTTTTGGTTCTGTGGATCAGTTGCCCAGCATTTCTGACTATGGTAGCAGACCATGCTGCAGTGTACCTGGGATCTTGGTCCAGAGAAAACCAAAGGGTCTGATGAAGATGAGTCTCTGATTAAAGGTCAGTGATAGCTGCAACCTTGATAACACCTTCTGAACCTCTCCTAATTCTTTCTGGTATTCCTTACAGTCTCACACTACTAGTGCTTGAGCCAAAGATCATAGAAACCTGATGAAAATAACCATATGACTAAAACCAAGAGGAGAGGGGCAGATGGTCAGCAGCCCATGGGAACAGACAGGTGCATAACAAGGAAAGCAAAGAGACAATAGTGACAGATGAGGAAGGGGGGATTTAAAGAGGAAACCATTGAGGCTAACAGCAGCTACAGGGATTAGCATTGGCTTGGATTACGGAATGATCTGAATGAGTAGGAATGGAGGTTGGGCATAGAGAGAGGAAGAAGACCAAATTCTAGCTAAGAGGAAGAGGCGAACTTCACAGCTAATCTCTGTGCCCTGTGAGTCAACTTTGTGGTTCCACAATATTTCTTACAGTCATAACCAAACTGTGGTCCATGATAAGACATACCTGAGCAACACATATTTTGTAACTCACAACTAACCCTCCTAAAAGTCCCACCAAAGCTCCTAAATGTTTTTGAGCTAGGGAGAATAAAATAAACAAGTACCTGTAGGAAGTCTAGCCCAAAAGTAATACATCCTACAGCCAACAAACATCCTTTCCTCCAAGGCATAGCCTTGGGGGAAGATTCTGACTATCTGTATAACCTTGGGCAAGTAAAGAACTTGACCACCATTTCCTCCTCTGTAACAGATGGCTTCCAAGGCCTCTCCCAGTTCCGCTGCTATGAACTTATTATTCCGTTTCCCATGGTTATTGAGTAATCTCTAGCTACATTTTGTTGTGATTGTTTGGTCATGTCTAACTCTTCAAGACCCTATGTGGGTCATGTAAAAAATCAAATTTCTTGATAAAGGTATTGGAGTGGTTTGCCACTTCCTTTTCTAGATCATTTTATAGGCGAGAAAACTGAGGCACATGGGAGTTATGTGACTTCCTCAGGGTCACACAGCTAATGAATATCTGAGGTCAGATTTGAGTTCAGGTCTTCCTGGCTCCAGACCCAGCTCTCTATCCACTAAGCTACCTACCTAACTTACCTATAATAGCTCACCATCATACATGACTATAGTTTACAAATTGTTTTCCTAACAACCACACTATAAGGTAGATAGTGCAGTGAAACCCATGTTTACAAAAGAGGAAAGGAAGACTCAGAGAAGTTAGTTATGGGATGTGGCTCTGGTCACATGAATTAATGCCTTTCCTCTACTGTACATTGTATCATTTGATACAGTTCAGAGAAGAATCTATTCAAACAGTTGTGTACTCATGAATGCCCAATGTAAGAATTCTGTACATAGAGTTCTATGTATATTAACAGCTGACCATGCCAGGGGCTTTGGAATTTCTCTCACCAGGTGGCAAGCAGCTGTGGTAGCTGGCAGGAAGGGATTTTCTTGGGACTTAGAGATAGCTACCAGGGAGGCTGCAGGAAGAATTCCCCTCTGACTAGGTGGCCAGTGGTCACCTCAGCTGGTGGGTAGAAATCTCTTTTCATGCCACCCCACCCCAACCCACAGCTGCAATGACCTTTTACTGCTTGTTGATCTAGCAGCTGTAAGTGGAATGAGAGAAGGAAGGACAAAGTGAGATGGAGAGAGAGAGAAAGAGAGAGAGAGAGAGAAAGAGAGAGAGAGACAGAGACAGAGAGAGAGACAGAGACAGAGAGAGAGAGACAGAGAGAGAGAGACAGAGAGAGAGAGAGACAGAGAGAAGAATAAAGAGGGTAAGGGATAGGAAACTTGCTCCTGATATCGTGAGTTTCCATTTACAATGCATTTTCCTCTTAGAAATGATGTATAAATGTTGAATAGGTTTTTTGTAGCTACAAAGGCTTTTGAAGGCTAGCCTATAGCACTTCACCATTTATAACAATATTCCTGGGGGGAAATAAGTTCAAAGTTTCAATGGATGAGTACATGAAGGAACTACATGAAGTATGCCCATTTATAAGTTGGGGGCTATCTACAGTTATGACAAATAAGACAAGGTTTTGTTCCCAAATTTGTGATTTGCAGCCTTAAGCTGTAAAAATTTCTTTCTTTGACACACACATAAGGTCTCTCTGAAGAACTTTGGAATCAATTGTGAGACGTGAGAGACACTGGCACAGGACCACCCAGCATGGTACGCTGGCATCAAAGAAGGCCTGTGCTCTATGAGCAAAGCACAATTGCAGTGGCTCAAAAGAAATATAAGATGCACAAATGTAGAGACATTTTCTCTCCAAATGTTCATGTGGACTATTTGTGCTGGACCCGTGAGAGCCTCAAAGAGCTCGTTATTGGGCTGATCAGCCACAGTCAGATGCGTAGTACCTTGACCTCTACAAAGTGATCATTTGGGTCCACTCCACTTAAACAAGATGTCACTTAAAATAAGATATTGAGATGTCAAGTGTTCTCCCTTCAACCAGATGAGAATACGTCTCAAATAGCTTGGAAGAAGGAGTTGGGATTCTTTCTGGTGACTTTCTTCTCCATGTCCAGACACTAGAATCCATTTCAAATTATCTCACTGGTTTTAATCAGTCCAATTCAATATAACCAAGTCCCTCAACTAATCCAAAAATACTTCTTGTCAAACCTAGGAAGGTGTCCAGAACTTATTCACACGTAGTCAAGATGTGTTCTCACTTAAATAACTTATCAGGCTGTAATATCTTGTCACTTCCTTTAAGAGAGGTAGAGTAATTTTCTAGGCTGACCTCTGCCCTTACATATATGCTATTTCTTATTAATAAGTTCAAAATCTTTGAACGTGAAAAACCGTTCATGCCAAGGGATCTAATAGGAGTTCTTTGATTATTGTTGAAAGAAAAAGGGCAAGAGTGGCATCATATATATCCTGATGTTCTCCCCCTTAGCAGCCTCATAATAAATTTTAGACACTGAAGACATTAGTCTTGGTGTCCATTACCCTTTTCCCCCTTTTTCCCCCCGAAATACTGACATGCCATGGTAGATAATCTCTCATACTTCTGCCAACCCCTCATGATGAGGTGATTATTGTGTTTCTTTTGCATTCAACTCTTGAAGTCAAGATATGAGAGATTATTTGAGGCTCCAGTCAGACATGATCTGGCTAATGTTACTTTTCACTGCCCCTTTTCTTTTTTATCTTTCTGACCTATTTTCTTTCTTCTCCAGTTTTCCTCTTTCTCCCTTTCTTCCTCCTCCTCCTCTTCAAAAGACTTCCAGGCTCAATAGATCCTTTCTTCTCCTCAATCATATCTTGAGATGACTGTCCAAAGTTGGAAGGATGACAATCTCATTCTCCCACCGGGACAGACAACATGGCTTTCAAATTCTACTTCACAGTTGGCACAAGGCAAAATTCTTGGGACTTCTTACCTCAAAATACATGAGCCATTCATTCAGCCTGAGTTTCTAGGCCTCTTAATCAGCAGCTCTCAGATAGATTCCCAATACCTAAATGTGTGAAACTGAGGTACACCAGGGGTTGAAATAGAATACTTTTCCATATGTTAGTATTCCCCTGAATCATCAAAACAGTGAGTCTAGTCGATCCTTGTTTCTGACACATCATCAGTCCTTAACATTCTGCAGACATGGTTCCAGATTCCCTAGAAAGAGTCTATATTATAACGTGAAGTTACTGATGTATGTACGTGTCTGACTGCACGTGTATACATGCCTTTCACCTTTCATTCTGAGAGGAACCACCTGAAACTTGAAGCCAGGAAACTTTATGGTATTAACATTCTGTTTAAACAAATATGCCACACATACATGCAGACGCAAGCAAAACTATGGCTCCCATCACTTGCAGCTTCTCCATCTCTATTGCTTCTGTGGCAGTGATCCAATTCCTTTTCTCATTTGCTTTCTTAGAAAATCTAGATGCTGTGGGAGTAGGCTCAGTTCTCCTAAGAATACAATCATAATCTTCCATTTGAAAAATGGGGAACCTGCCTTCTACTGCATAGGCTACTGCTAATTTTCAGACTAAACTTTTTGCTTCAAGATATTATCAACTCAATTGTAGCCCAAAGAATTATTCTGATCTGAGGCAGTCTTAATAATACTGGACAGTTCACTAAAAGAGGAGGTAATAGTTTTCTGCTTGTCCTTTGTGCTTATCAGAACACATCTAGAGTGAACTCTGTAGTGCATCCCCATTTTATGGATGAGGAAATCGAAAATGAAAGAAGTGGAACGACTTCCCCACAGTCACAGAGCTAATAAGAGGTGGAACTGTATCTTTCTCTGAGTCCAAGACTCTTTTCATTGTGCTTGTTCTGGAAAACAGAAAGAAAGAGACCAAAGTGCAGGTAAGGATCCATTCATGGGGGAAGAGATTAAATAGGGGTACAGAGCCTGAAAAAGTTCACAGTCTGTCCTGAGGAAGTAAATCATAGTCATTGTGGGGAAAGATCAGGATGTGATTCTGAAGAATAACTGTCAAAATGACTTTTGCTAGCAATGTTTTCCTTCTAGTATTGTCTGCTTGTGCCAAGAAGGCACAAGGACCATGTGCCTTCCTCTTCCTGCTTCAGGGAATATAACTGTAATCTAAAAGCAGCAATTGACATCCCTTCCACCTGCCCAACATGTGTGTGCCCTTTGTCCTATGAAAACTCTTTACACTGGGCATAGACCAACATCTTATAGTGTATGCCAAAATAAAGTCAAAATTGGTGCACAATTTAGATGCAGAGGCTGATACTATAAGTAAACTGGGAAAGCAAGGAATAGTTTACCTGAATGGAAGAAGTTATGACCAAGTTATGACAAGATATAGAGAACATTATGAAATGCAAAATGGATAGTTTTGATAACATCAAATTGAAAAGTTTTTGCCCAAATAAAGCCAATGCAACCAAGATTAGGAGGGAAACAGAAAACTGGAAAAGAATCTTTACAAGTGTCTTTGATAAAATAGAGAAATGAGTCAAATTTGTAAGAATACAAGTCATTCCCTAATTGATAAGTGGTCAAAGCATATGAACAGTAGATTTTCAGATGAGGAAATTAAAGTTATCTACAATCATATGAAAGAGTGCTATAAATTACTATTGATTAGAGAAATGCAAATCAAAATCTGAGGTACCATATCACACCTATCAGATTGGCTAACCTGACAAAATAGGAAAATGATAAATATTGGAGAAGATGTGGGACAGTTGGAACACTAATTCATTGTTGGTGGAGCTGTGAGCTGATCCAGCCATTCTGGAGAGCAATATGGAACTATGCACAAAGGGTTATAAAACTGTGCATATCCTCTGACCCAGCAATACCACTTCTTGGTCTGTATACCAAAGAGATCATACAAATGGGAAAAAGACCCACATGTACATAAATATTTATAGCAGTTCTTTTTGTGATGATCAAGAATTGGAAATTGAGTGGCTACCCATCAGTTAGAGAGTGACTAAACAAGTTGTGATATATGACTGTAATGGAATACTATTGTGCTATAAGAAATGATGAACAGGAAGACTTCAGAGAGGCCTGGAAAGACTTATATGGACTGATGTTGAGTGAAAGGAGCAGAACCAGGAGAACTTTGTGCACAGTCACAACCACATTATGTGATGACCAACTTTGATAGACATCTCTTCTTAGCAACGCAAAGATCTAAGACACCTCCAAGAGACTCATGATGGAAAACGCTTCCATTCTTCAGAAAAAGAAATATGGAGCCTGAATGCAGATGGAAGCATATTATTTGCTCTCTCTCTCTCTGTTTCATCTTTTTCATGGTTTCTCCCATTAGTTCTACTTCCTTACAACATGACTAATGTAAAAATAGGTTTAATATGAATGTATATGCTGGGCCTATTATCAATTTAAATGCTATCTTGGGCTGGGGGAGGGAAGAGATGGGGAGAAAATTTGAAACGCAAAATCTTATGGAAGTGAATATTGAAAACTAAAAATAAATAAATAAATTTTAAAAAAAAGGACCTATTCACAACCTGTATAACCTACTTGCTTACTTCCCTGAAGTAAAAGTCAATGAGACATAATAGGAAGAGGATAGAGCGGGGAACCAAAAGACCAAACTTCAAATTCCAGCTTGGTCACTTACTTGCTGGGTTTCACTTTCTCCCTAAACTAGATGATTCCTAAGGTACCTTCCAGTTCCCACATTCTGAAAGTGGCAATGTTTTGATAAAACAGATATCAGATTAAATGGATTCTTTGGATGGAAGTTATAAAAGCTATTTCTATGACTGTGATATTTAGAGAATATGACTTTTTGTGGTACTATCTCTGTATCTGACCTGTCTTCTACTCTCCCTAGCTTTTATTCTACTTTA
Source organism: Bettongia penicillata ogilbyi (assembly GCA_023548195.1). Taxonomy (NCBI): domain Eukaryota; kingdom Metazoa; phylum Chordata; class Mammalia; order Diprotodontia; family Potoroidae; genus Bettongia; species Bettongia penicillata. The sequence goes on from JAJHZJ010000685.1 coordinate 44,883, forward strand.
GATGCACTTGTGCCCTCTCAGCTTTATGGAAATATCTGTATGCAGTGACCACCGTAGTCATTCTTTACTCTGAGACTCCTAATTGTCCTTGTCAATCATCTATAGCAGATGTTAGAAATATACTGCACGTGTTCCAAAGGTGGCAGGTGGGCCAGTCTTTGTTGGCATTTGGAGCAGTTGCTACCACCACATCCCTGCTGCCTGAGAGAGCTGGCCCAGTCAGAGTCACCATGGTTAGAACCTGACAGTCCCTTGATGGCTGGTTGCCAGTCCATGATAAAAACAAAGTTAATGATGATGCAGGGAAGTCCTGGAACATTTTTTGTCAACTTTGATCTCAGATGAAATATACTAACAATAGATTCTAATAAAATACTGCCTGGCACAATGATAAGGGTTTAATTCATGCTTCATGCTTGGTTGATTAAGCAGTAATCTGTTTTTATTTTTTGCAGTTTGTAAATTTTGCAAAGCAATTGCTTTTCAATCTGCAAAGTGTTACATTAAACCTGTCTATTTTGTAGAATAAATGTTTTCACATGCCTTAGTTGGGAAAACATTAGACTAAAAATCCAAGGGTCTGTGGTTCATACCTGGGTATTGGTCATTTTAAGGGCAGCCTGGTACAGTGGAATGAGTGGTAGTTTGAGTGTGAGAGGACCTGAGTTTAGAACTCACCACAGGTTCTTAACTTGTGTGACCTTGAACAAGTCACTGACTTTTAATATCTTCATCTATAAAATATAATTATCCCTTCCACATCATGCCTTTCCCTATTGTGGTTTCAATATATCTGGGTCAACACAAAAGATTAAGTGGGAATTTTGGGGGAGTTATGTGGAAGCCACAGATGATACATAAAGGCCAGCAGAAAAAGTTTAGAAACTCAGAAATGCATAAAATATATGTATGGTATTGTATAACATCAACCCAAATTTTATAATAAAGTACTGTAAACACTCCATAAAAGAAAAAGAAAAAATTCAGACATATTGTCCGGTACAAAGAGAGAGCCAAAAAATTTTATGCATATTTTCCAGACTGTGGGGGTGCTGTTCCTCTAACCCCACCCGATGTGAAAGAGTCAACTGTAAAGGGTTTGGAATAGATGGGCTTTGAGATTCCTTCTGGCTGTAGATCTGTTGATGAGATAATAGCCCAACAAAGTAGGGAATGAGAGTATCTCATTATGAGCTCTATCATCTACAGTTTCCTTATCTGTAAAATGAAGATATTAATAGCGCCTATCTCATATGGGTTGGTGTTAAGATCAAGTAAGATAACATATGAACCTCTTAAAACCCAAAGTGCTACAAGAATATCAGCAGATAATGTTCTCGACATCATCCCTTTCATTGCAGCCTAAGATCACTTTAGCTTTTTTTGGTTACCACATCAAACTGTTGACTCGTAATAAACAGCTGACATCTACATAGTGTTATAAAGTTTGCCAAGAACTTCATATTAGTGTCCCACTTTAGCCTTATAGAAGCACTGTAAAGTAGATAGGCCTGGTATTAATATCTCACCTTACAAATATGGAAACGGAGCTTCAGAAAGTGCTAAAACCTAGTGTACTAAGGCCTCTGTTGTATTGCAAAAAATTAGTATTGTAAAAATATCATTACCCTAATGTTCTTTATCTTCCTTAAATTACTGAATGGAAGAGAGATAATGTCGTTAATTCTTCCCTGATGATATACATGCCATTACTATTTTACCCTTTGGTAAATAACTCAGAGCAGTAAATGAAAAAATAAAACTTTATAAGTAACTCCTTCATCTTCTGCTTTAAATAAATATGATAGGACCACTTTACAAATGATTACTATAAAATAGAAATTGAAATTATTTTAGGCTAAGAGTTGTCTCATTAGCGTCAAGAATTGTGTTAGCTTGAATCTTTCTCAAGAAAAAGTATTTGCATAATAAAAAGGTATCTCTGACAAATTTAGTTAAATGGAGTACATGTTATTTTTCTACCACAGAAATTAAGTGACTTGTCCACAACCACATAGTTTGTAATCCTTGTTTAAACCCAGATAGTCCTGACTCTAAATTCAGTGTTCTATACACCACATCCTGCTGGGTCTATAGACCACAAAAAGTCCCTTCTGTTTTTTCACAAGAATTGTTGGATAGCCATGACTCCCCAACTTATACTTGGACTGTTAAATTTTTGAACCCAAATGCCATACTTTACATTTAACCCTGGTAAATTTCATCTTTATAATATTCTGCCCATCATTTTAGCCTGCTAAAATTATTTTTTGACCTTAATTATTTCATCCATTGTGGTAACTTTGCCTTTCAGCTTCATTGTATTTGCACACTTCACAAATATGCACATCTCTATCCAAGTCATTTGAAAATATGTTGTGTTGTAGTTTTTCCTTAAGCGCAGTTCTGACCATGTTACCTCCCTACTCAATAAACTCCAAGGGCTTCCTGTCAACTCCAGAATCAAATACCAAATTTTATGCTTAGCATTCAAAGCCTTTCATAACTGGTTCCCCCACCCCAGTCTTTTCATACCACATTCCTTACCATATAACTTTGATTCAGTGCCACTGACCTCATTGGTATTCCTCTCACAACACCTTTTGCCTTTTGATCTTTTGCCCCTGGGCATTTTCTCCAGCTTTCCCCTCAACCTGCTCATTCTGCCAGACTTCCCTGGCTTCCTTCAGGTTCCAACTGAAATGCCATCTTCTACAGGAAGCCTTTCTCATGCCCTTTTAATTCTAGTGCCTCTCCTTTTTAAATTATTTAACAAACTATCTATCCTGTGCATTGTTTATGCATATTTGTTTGTTTTAGACTGTGAGTTCCCTGAAGACAGGAACTGTCTTTTGCCTTTTTTTGTATCCTTAACATTTAGCGCAGTGCCTGACACATAGTAAATGCTATTATAAATGTAAGCTATTATTATTAACAGTAATAATAATGAAAACTTATTGACTGACAAGTCTAGATCCCATTCCTACCCGTCTTATAATCTGTCCGTATATCTCCTCTCCAAGCACTAACACACATACACACGCACACATAGGAATGCATATATGCATGCATGCATGCTCACTCACTCACTCACTTTGTACTGGTTATTCCCCTTGTCTGGAATGTGCTCCTTACTCACCCATGTCTCATCGATTCCCTCTGTTCTTTGAAGACAAAGCTCAAACACTACCTTCTACATGACGTCTTCCAACTGCCTCCAAATGTTAGTACCCTCCCCCTCAAACTACCTTGCATTTAACCACTTCTGGTTTATTGTCCTATAAGTGCTTATTGTCTCCCCCTCTAGCATACATGCTCCTGGAGATCCGTTTTCTTGGTTTTATTTATATCTCCAGTGTCTAGCATGTAGTAGGTACTCAACAAATGTTGTTTGATTGAATGGTAGATCCATTCACTTCTCTCTCTTTCCTACCCTGGTCTTCTCAATTCTACGGTGACAGTTCAGTCAACGACAATGAAGAAGCCTAGGACATCTCTGCAAACCAAGGACAGTTTTACGATGCTCCCAAGTGTTCCAACACACTGGTTAGGTAACTGTGGTAGAATTCACATTCAGGCAACAACTTAGGTAATTGACTAATGACTAATACTTAACAAAAAGTACCAAGCTAGATAGTGGTCATAAGTAAAGTTAAGAATTCCTTCCTTCATTTCTGGCCCCAAGATTTTACGATAATAAAAATCATAGTTTTCAAACTTGGAAAGGATGTTAGAGATCCATTTTTCCAATTCTTTTTCATTTATGAACGAGGAAATTGAAGTATAGAAAGGTTATGTAACACATGCATATGCATACACATGTACATGTGTACACATGTGTATATATGTATTTTATGTGTGCATGTGGTTAGGCATGTATATGTAGCTGCCTTCATGTGTTTATCCTTATTCAAATGTAAGATACTTATTTTTCTATTTAAATTTCCAGAGTTTGGCACTGTGCTTTGCTGAGGACTTAATAAGTTCGCCTCTCTGGACCTTGCTCTCTCCTCTTTTCTCCTCCCCTTACCTCTCCTCTCCTTTCCTTTTTCCCCCCTTTCCTTCTTTCTCTCTCTCTTTTGCTTTCTCTCCTCTCTCTTCCCTTTCTTTTTCTTTCTTTTCTCTCTTTCTCAATAATGATTAAAGTATTGGCACCTTCCTGAAATATCTATAACAAAATTTCTTTCTTCTTATCTATTCACTGAAGATTGTAGGATCATAGATCTACATTTGGAAGGGACCTCAGAAGTCATTTAGTCCAACCCCGTCATTTTATGGTTAAGGAAACTGAGCCCCAGGAATAAGTGATTTACCCAAGGTGACATAGAGAGTAAGCATCAGAAAGAGGATCTAAACCCAACTCTTCTGACCTGGCTTAGTAAAACTGATTCCATGTAGAAGGATAGTGGAAAATGATATATCATATGGAATATTTTGCCTGTTAGTGTAACTCTTGTGATCTGATCTATGGTCCATTTTATAGTCTATGTTCTTTATGCTTCTAAACTATGTCCTTTCCACTGAAAGAAACAGGGTAGTACTATAGTAGAAATACTGCATTAGGCTTCAGAAAGCTTGAATTGTTTTGTCCTAGTAGTTGGCCATTGAGTGAAATTAGACAAATGACTTCACTCCTTTCTCATAGCACTGATGTAGGGATAACAAAGGATGATGTGTTTAAGAGTACATGGTGAACTGTAAAATACAACATAAAATATGAAGATTATAGCCCCTCTCTCCCCACAAAAAGTCTTGCTCTTTCAATCTTGGGTCTAACTTTTCTAGGTTTTGAGCAAATGACTGTATTCTATGAGCCATAAACTCTGACAACTGAGCATGCTTAAAGAGAGCTTGGTTAGCGGCTTGGGGAGAAATCAGCTATGTTGGCAGTTCAGTTTCTTTAAACCCAATCCAGCTCTCAAGGGACACCCTTTGCAGTGATTTGGCCCACCCAAGTTGGAGACCAGGCCTGAGACGTCTTTCCTAGTGTTTATCCAGGTCTTACCTTGGGCAATAGTCTGGAGAAGCAGAAACTTAACCAAAGCCACCCACTTAGATAAAGTCCAAGCCCAAGAGAAGGAGGAAACAAAATGGAGACTGGAATTGGAGGGGGAACAGAGATACTTCTACTGTTGGGATCAGAGTGTATATTCCATGCTCGGTTAAGGGGAGAAGAGGGAGAGCTGGGCAGGGAAGGTTCTGAGCCACCTCTGAAAATACCTGGATCCAACATTCAAGGAACAGGTAACTAAATACACTTGGTTTTCCAGAATGAGAAATCTATAGCTCAAAGTCTAGGGAGTTCAGGCGTCCTAAGCCATGGGCCAGATGCAGCGACCCTAAGGCACACTTGGCATCTTCCTCAGCTATTTGGGGGTACTTCTTCACTGAGAAACTATCTGGGCTCTTAGGTTCCAGGGAGGAAGCTGATTAGGGAGGAAAAGGGAAGCTATAATTTTGTTATCCATGAAGTAAAGATGCTTGATTAAATGATCTTTAATATCCCTTTTGTCAGAAACATTCCATAAACCCACGAACTCTTCTTTCATGTAGAGACTAGGGCCTTGGAACTACCAAGATGCTTCATCCAACTTCAACCAACTCCAAGAGCAGGAATACAGCTTTATATTTAAAGTGGTAAGCCACTGTGTGTATGTGTGTGTGTGTGTGTGTGTAGTTTATGAAATTTTTATTGATATCTATTGTTTTCACATTACTTTTATTTCCAAATATATTTCTCTCTACTCCTTTACCCAAAAGTAGCTATGTGGCACAGCAGATAGAGTGCTAGAACAAGAGTTAGGAAAGGCTGATTGCAAATATGACTTCGGACACTTAATAGCTATGTGATGTGAGTCTGTGCAAGTCCTTCAACCTATCTGCTTTAGTTTTAATAGCACCTCCCTTGCTTGATTTTTTGTAAGAATCAAATGAGACAATATTTATATAGCATTTTACAAACTTTAAAGCACTGTATATTATCCAAAGAGCCATCACTTGAAACGAAGAATAAAAAGAATTAGAAAGGAGAATAAAAGAATTCTACAAAAGTCACCAACATATCAACCAAGTCTGATAATATATGGAGTATTCTATACCCATAATCCTCCACCTCCACTAGTCTGTTCCTTGGAGACCAGAATGACTCCTATAACAAAACAGTGTTCAGTTTCATTCTTTGATCCTTTGTATTTACACAGTTGTATTTTCTATATGTTATTTTTCTTTGTTTTGACTTCGATATGTCCTCCAATGTTTCTCTTAATTCTTCATTAGCCTACTAGTGTTCTATTACATTTATGTCTCACATTTTGTTTAGTTTCCCTAATCTGTGGACACATTTTATTTCCTTCCTGCCACAAAAAGTGCTGCTATGAATACTTTGAGGTGCGTGCGTGCATGTGTGTGTGTGTGTATGTGTGTGAGTGTGTGTATGTATGTATATATAGCACTTTTCTTTCTGTAATTGATCTTCTTGTCATATATTACATGAAAACCAGTGAAATGTCTGGGTCAAGCAGCATGAATATTTTCTGTCATTTTCATCACTGTCCTTCACTCTCCAAGAGGACCAAAATGACATCGCTAGGATAAAGTCAAGTTTCAATGTGTCCGACTGTGGCCAATCAGACCAATACGAGCTCAGAATTCTCTACCACAGATTGGGCACAGATAGCCCTTGTGAACATTTGGGATGGATACTCTAAATTTACACATCCTACATTTTCTTTGAGCTGTTTCAATTCTGCTTTGCTCATAGAGCACAGCGCCTTCTCTGATGTGGGCATGGCATGCTGAGCAGTCCTGTGCCAGTGTCTCCCATGTAACAAAATTAATTCCAAAGTTCTTGAGAGAGACATTGAGAGTGTCCTTGTATCACTTCTTCCGATGACCATGTGATTGCCTGCGCCATGCCAGTTCTCCATAAAATAGTCTTTTTGGCAAGTGAACACTTTGCATTCAAACAACATGACTAGCTCATCAGAGTTGTGTTCTCTGAAGCATAGTTTGAATGCTTGGCAATTTAGTTTGAGTAAGGACCCCAGTGTCTAGTACCTTATCCTGCCAGATGATCTTCAGAATCTTCCTAAGACAATTCAAAGGGAAGAAATTCAGTTTCCTGGCATGGTGCTGGTAGACTGTCCATGTTTCACAGGCATGCAACAATGAGGTCAGAACAACACCTCTGTAGATCTTCAGTTTGATAGTCAGTCAAATGCCTCTTCTCTCCCATACTTTCCTTTGGAGTCTCTCAAACACTGAGCCAGCTCTAGCAATGTGTGTGTCAGTCTCATTATCAGTGTGTACATCCCTGGAAAGTACACTACCAAAGTAAGTGAACTTATCCACGGTATTCAAAACTTCTCCATTTGCTGTAATCGATGGTTCCACATATGGGTGGTGTGGTGGTGAAACAGGGCTGTGTGCTTGCTCCCATGCTTTTTAGCATGATGTTTTCAGCAATGTTGTCAAATGCTTTCAATGAGGATGAACACAGAATCAAGGTCAGCTACCGCACTGATGGTAAATTCTTCAATTTGAAAAGGCTACAAGTCAAGACCAAAGTGGAGGGACTGTTAGTACATAATTTTCTGTTTGTAGATAATTGTGCACTCAACGCAGCCTCTGAACCTGAGATGCAACAAAATATGGATTGATTCTCTGCTGCCTGTGCTAATTTTGTCCTAACAACACCAAGAAAACACAGGTGCTCCATTGTCATTTTAAGCACAATTCCAAAGCGCTTTCCAATTTCTACCATTTGAAGCTATGGATGAATTTATAGCTTCACCATGAGGGTTTTAATGTGCTTGTCTTTTCACAGCACCTCTTACATTTACTATTTTCATATGTTGTCACTTTTGCAAATTAACTGAGTATGAGATAAAGCCTTCAAAGCTGTTTTTTTAAATGATTAATTAAATAATTTTTAGTTTTTTGACATTCACTTCCACAAGATTTTGAGTTTTGAATTTTCTCCCCAACTCATCCTTCCCCCTCCCCAAGATGGCATGTAGTCTGATACAGACTCTATTTATACATTCATATTAAACATATTTTCACATTAGTCATGATGCAAAGAAGAATTAGAAATTACGGGTAGAATTATAGAAAGAAAAAACAAAACAGCAAAAGAAAAGGTGAGCAAATAATGTGTTTCCATCTGCATTCAGACTCCAAAGTTCTTTCTCTGGATGTGCATAGCATTTTCCACTGTGAGTCTTTTGGAGCTGTCTTAGATCCTTGCATTGCTGAGAAGAGCTAAGTCTGTCAAGTTCAGTTATCATACAATGTGACTGTTACTCTGTTCAATGTTCTCCTGGTTCTGCTCACTTCACTCAGCATCAGTTCACACAAGTCTTTCCAGGTTTTTCTGAAGTCTACCTGCTCATCCTTTCATATAGCATAATAGTATTCCATTACAGTCATATATCCCAATTTGTCTCCATTTGATGAACATCCCCTCAGTTTCCAATTCTTGGACACCACAAAAAAGAGCTGCTATAAATATTTTTGTACATGTGGGTCCTTTTTCCTTTTTATGATCTCTTTTGTATACAGACCTAGAAGTGGTATTGCTGAGTTTTATAGCCCTTTGAATATAGTTCCAAATTGCTCTCCAGAATGGTTGGATCAATTCACAATTCCACCAACAATGCATTTGTATCTCAATTTTCCCAGATCTTCTCCAGTATAGTATTGATGATGGATGATTGTATTCTTACAAATTTTAACAGTGCTCTATATTGAGAAATGAGGCCTTTATCAAACATGAGTATAAAATTATTTCCCAGCTTTCTACCTTCCTTTTAATCATGGTTGCATTGGCTTTGTGCAAAAACTTTTCAGTTTAATGTAATCAAACATCCATTTTGCACTTCACAATGTTCTCTCTCTCTTGTTTGGTCATAAATTCTTCCCTTCTCCGTATATCTGACAGGTAAACTATTTCTTGCTCTTCCAGTTTGCTTATAGTATCAGTGTTTATACCTGAATCATGTACCCATTTTGACTTTGTCTTAGTATAGGGTGTAAAATGTTGGTCTATGCTTAGTTTCTGCCATACAATTTTCAAGATTTCCCAGCAGTAAGTTGGCAAATAGTGAGTTCTTATGCTAGAAACTTAAGTCCTTGGGTTCAGTGTTGTTTTGATTTGCATTTCTCTAAATATTAATTACTTAGCAAATTTTTCAAATGATTATTTTAAGTTGAAGTTGTTTTGAAAACTGTCTGTTCACATCTTTTAACCAATTGTCCATTGGAGAATGACTCCCGGTCTCCATATGTTCCTTTTATATCTAGCATATCAGACTTTCATTATCAAATATTTGATTAAAAGATGTTTTTCTCCATTGTATGTCTGTCTCTTATTTAGCTAAGAATTCTCCCCCTTGATATAGCTGATTTGGGTCTCTTCTATTCTTTTTTAATGATATAACTTTTAATAATCAAATTAAATACCAATTTTTTAATTTTAATATTTTATTTTTCCAATTAAAAGTTAAAATAATTTTTAACATTTTTTAAAAATTTTGATTCCAAATTTTCTCCTTTCCTTCTCCCCTCAGTTGAGAAGAAAAGCAATTTGATATAAGTAATACATGTGTGATCATGCAAACCATATTTCCGTATTAGTCACGCTGTAAAGCAAAACACAGAGGAAAAAAAGACCTCAAGAAATAAATTTTTTTTTAAAAAAAAGGATGCTTCTATATGCATTCAGACTTCATCAGTTCTTTCTCTAGAGGTGGACAGCATTTTTCATCATAAGTCCTTCAGACTTTTCTTAGATCATTGTACTGCTGAGAATGGCTAAAATTTAGCTGCTAAATCATTCCCAGATGATCATCATAAAATTTTGCTGTTTCTTTGTATAATGTTCTCTTTGCTCTGTTCACTTCACATTGCATCAGTTCATGCAAATCTTTCCTAGTTTTTCTTCCCCACCCCCCCCCCCTCTCTTTTTGTTAGAGAGGCAATTGAGGTTAAGTGACTTGCTCCAGGTCACATAGCTAATAAGCGTCTTAGCTCAGATTTGAACTTGGGTCCTCCTGATTGCAGGATCAGTGATCTGTTATTCCCTGCACCACTTAGTTTCCTCTCCAAGTTTTTCCTGAAAGGATAATGTTTATCATTTCTTATAGCACAATAGTATTCCATTACAATCATATGCCATAATTTGTTCAGTCACTCCCCAACTGATGGACATCCCCTCTATTTCAAATGCTTTGCTACCACAAAGAGCTGCTATAAATATTTTTGTACATACAGCTCCTTTTCCTTTTTTAAAAATCTCTCTGGAATACAAACATAGTAGTAGTATTGCTAGGTCAAAGGATTTTATAGGTCACAGTTTTATAGTACTTTGGGCATAGTTTCAAATTTTGCTGTCCAGAATGCGTTCCAATCAGTTCACAACTCCACCAACGATGTTGCATATCAATTTTGAGCTTATTTTGGTATGTGGTTTAAACTGAAGATCTGATTTCATTTCTCACAACCTGTTTTCCAGTTTTTCTAGTAGTTCCTACAAGTAAAAAAAGTTTTCCCTCAAGTAATTTGTTTTTAGCTTCAGGAAACACTGTATTACAGAATTCACTTTTTTGTGATTCTTCCATGTCTACTTTATTCTACTTTCATGCTCTTTATTTTATTGTATTCCAGTTTTGATGACTGATGTTTTATAATATTTAAACTTCAGAAGTGTTATTTCCCTATCTTTCATACTTCTTTCATGATTTCCATTGAGATTATTTATCTGAAACGTATTTAGTTATTATTTTAACTAGCTCTATAAAGTACTTTCTTGGCAGCATTATTGATAAAACACTAACTATACAAATTCATTTAGGAAATATGTTCTTATTCATTGCATTGGTATGACCAGCCATGAGCAATTCATATTCCTCTAGTTATTTATCTTTATTTTTTTAAAGATTAAGACAGTGTGATTTGAGGAAATATCAAATAATTTATCCACAGATCTTTTCCCTATAATGTTTAGAATTTTTAAAATCAATTGTAGATTCATTTGGGCTAGAAAGCAAATGTTTCTAGGAAGATTAAGGGGAGAACTAGCCAGCATTTATGTTTTAGTAAAAGTTTAGTTTAATTAGATTTGTTTTCCTGTTTTAGGGATTATAATTCACTGATAGGAGGAAGGAATTTCATTTTGTGCTCATGGATACTACAAGATTATGAAAGGTTATGTTTAGGTAACTAGAAAAAAACAGAAGGATGCATACCTATAAGATAGGGGCCTAGAAAAAAGAATTCTAAAAACAAATTTCACCCATTTTGTAATTTTTCTTAGGGCTTGACTAAATTCGGCCCTTCTTTCCTCCTTCCCAGGACCAAATTAGAATGGCTCCTTTGGAGATGGGCACAGAAATCCTGATGAAACCTTAGAAGTATAGCAATTCCACAAGAGGAATTGGCCTATATGGGGGCCAGCTCATGGAGTATACTTAAGATTGTTATTCCTGGTTGACCACATGTGAGACTTTGGGGTCACATTCTAGCCATATGTGCTTCTGGGGCTAAAGGGCTTACATTCTGCTATGACAGAATCTTCTTATTGACTGTGTGCTGAAGAACTAATAGCTCAGTCAGTACATTACAAAAAGGAGTGGCCAATCCCTCAGCCTCTCCCTTATCAGAACTGAGCATACTCCAAGGAATGGGCTATGGGAAGGTCAATTCAATCTCAGTGCACAGGGATAAAGACAGAGCTAGCCTGTGTGCTCAGATAGAAAGAGCAAGAAGCAGTGGACACAGGCCACAGAGTTACACAATGATCCTTGTTCCTTCTAGACTTTCAACCTCTGGACTCTGAGCCTAAATAACATGGCAGTTCTCAGCAGTATCATAACAGCCCCCCAGGAGAAAGATGTTTTTAAAGCCTATGGAATTCCATCCATGCTGAGTTCTGCGGGTTGTCATCACAATTATTACTCTATTATGTGTTCAAACAAGTTTTATAATATCTTAAGTAGAAAAAAATAATCACCAGGAATTTTTATGGAGAGAAGAGGGAGAAATGTTCTCAGCTTTTCTTTTTCCTGTTTGATATATTAAAAATAACAGAAAGGCGGAAAACAAATATTATGTCTTTAAACAATTCAGTGAAAATGGTTAAGGAAGGGTGAGTAATGTCCCTTAAGCTTGTTAAGATACAGATGTGGTATCAAGAAATGTGACAAATAAGTTACCACTATATCTGCTAAAACCACAATGAAACAGCCTTGGAGAACACAAGTAAATGAGGCATTTGAACATTAAGCAAATTATAATTCCAAAAATTGAGCTAATTTATTGTTAGTTTTAAATCTGTCAGGCAAGGCTCTTTCCAAGTCCTTAAAATGTAGAGCACAAGGCTGTTGGGTCTCAGAGGAGACCAGACTGTGTACTGGGGATGCACACAAGGCAGAAGCAGACACTGTAATATCACATGGGAAAAGGCAAAATTTGGCAGATGCAAGTATGTTAATATGAGATGTCAGATAATTATAGGAGACAGAGGACTTTAATAATGACTTAAGTATGTCTGAAGACTCTGCTTCCTTCCTTAGCATTGCAGAAAGTCTGATTAAATGATGAGTTATTGGAAGAAATTAGGTTTTCTCACATTCAGGGTAAGCCCAAGGTGTAATCTTGTTCAGATCAATATTTACTTTATCCAAATTAGATTATTCTACTGCCAAGTACTCTTTGGAATATGAAGATGTCATAAGCTAAGGTAAAAATTAAAAAACAAAACAAACTATGGTGATGGGAAAACTTTACCCAAAATTTTCATGGAATTTCTTCAGAAAACATCTCAACATATTTGAAAACATGAACTTCTTGAACATCATGGGATAGAGGTTAGGGATAAATCAGATGAATGGCCCATAATTCCAAGGTCTAAATTCTAGTTCTTGTGTTACTATTTTATTTAGCTTTGACTAAGGAATTCCTGTTACTTATAATAGCAACAAAATTCACACCTATTAAGTATCCATAGGCAGACCACAGTAGGAGCTTAGAGAGATACAAAGTTCGTATAAAGCATAACTCATGTCCAACTATGTCAAAAGCTGCAGAAAGGTCAAGGAGAATGAGGACTGAAAAAGGCCATTGGATTTTGGAGCATGTTGAAGGACGAAGTTCAAATACAAGGAATCTAAGAAGGGGAGATAACGAAGATCTGGTAGCATTAAATGTAGGCCATCCTTTCTGTCAAGTTTATTCATTGAAAGAAAAAAGATATAGGATAGTTATTGGTTGGAATATGGGAGTCAAGGGATCTCTGCAGAGATAGAGGACTATGGGTATGGGATATTTTACATGTATATATGTATATATGTATGTAAATATCCATACACACACATATAATCCAGATATAGTTGACATTTTTTTCTTTTTATTTTTTGTTACAATGGATATTTGTATGTGTTTATATGTATATGTATATTTATATATTCACATATATATGTATATATATATTTGGAAATTACATATACACACATATATGGAAACAAAAGATAGCAATCTTTTTTTAGTTAAACTATAAAAAATTTGCCATGAGTAAAAATGAACAAGAGAAAACTGTTTTTTGGTATCGAATCAATGGTTCAGGCAGATAGGTTAATTAGCCTTAAAGAGCACCACTTTTACAACCAGAAGGAATAAGGGGAAAGTACATGATGCTACTGAGATGTTTTGAGGAATGGATGAGGGGAACACAGGTAGATGACCTTAATTTGGAGGACTGGAGGACCTCAAAATGTAAAATCAAAAGCTAGATCTTTGGTTTGTGTTAGGGCTGCCAAGGGAAAGAGAAGTGAAGGTTTGGAATGTATGTTCTGGGAAATGAGAGAAGGAATCAATCTACAAGAGAGAATTAAAAACCAGCGATAGTTATGTAACATAAAGTCGGAGTGGGTAAAGTTAGGATAACAAGGTCATAGCCTCAGAGCTGAAAAGAACCTTAGAGGCTTTCAAGTACAACCCCCTTATTTTCTAGATGAGTGAGTTGAGACCTGGAGAGGTAAGTGGTCTGCCCAAGTTCATACAGGTGTTATGGACCTAAACTGCTCCATGTCCTCAGACTTTAAATCCACTGTCCTTTCCCTCTGTACCATGGTTACTTCACTTCTTAAAAATTTTCTCCAGCAATGGCCACTATTCCTGAAATAGGAGTGGAGAGTTGCAAGGATGAAATTACCCCAAAGGATACAGGTTCACAGGTTGGTAATAATGGAAGATCACAGAAGCAATGATTATTATAATAAACTGCAGAATCATAGATTTAAAAAGAAAGGACCCTAGGAATCATCAAATCCATATTCTTCATTTTGTGAATGAAGAAATTGAGGCCCACAGAGGCTGTCATTTGCACAAAAAGCAATAAGTAGCAGAGTTAGAGTTTGGACCTAGGTCCTCAGATGCCAAATCCAACATTTTTTACTCAGCAGTTCTGTGATTTTAACACAGTAGCTAGAAAATGATAAGGTTGTGAACCACTGATTATTAGTTCATATCAATTAGCAAGCCATAATTAATTAGCTTTTGGAAATATTTATTTACTAAGGTGGCACAGTAAGGACAATGGGTACAAGATCTATCTTCCAAACCAAGGGCACACTCTCCTGTGAACATATACCAAATCTAAGGAGGGAGGTGGACTCAAGGTTCCAGCATGTGTGACAAAAATGGTAATTCACAGTTTTTGGAAGTCATTTTGTTTGTTGGAAGTCCTTTGTTTGATCTTTATGGGGTCCTCATATAGTTCCCCTTAGGTGTGGTGTATTCCTTGTAAGGGCTTAAGGCTGCTTTTCCTTAGGATGCCTAGCTTGTCTTGGTGTCTTTATATAGATAGCATTATAAAATGTTTCCAGGACACTGGTAGGAATCCTATAGGAAGTTAAAAATCTGACCTTTTGAAATGCACAAGACTCTCTGTGGCTAAAGGGAAAAAAGCACAAGGAAGCTCTTTTCCTCTGTGCCCTGATCAAAGCAATTCTTTTGGCCCTAACTGCTTCTAGCACTGAGTGGACCAGGCATTGGAATGCCCAGGTTCAAAACTGGCTTCCTATTTTATTCAAATCCTCATGGGGTATGATTGAGTTGAAATACTCTATTATTGCACTTTCCAATGATGAAGGTGTTGGGGTTGTTCATTTGTGTGTCCAATTCATCTTGACCTCATGGACCATGGACATCAGACCCCTCTATCCTCCACTATCT
This sequence comes from Bettongia penicillata ogilbyi, assembly GCA_023548195.1. NCBI lineage: Eukaryota > Metazoa > Chordata > Mammalia > Diprotodontia > Potoroidae > Bettongia > Bettongia penicillata. The sequence goes on from JAJHZJ010000685.1 coordinate 60,114, forward strand.
CTTCAAGTCTGTCCAAGTTCATATTCATTGTTTCAATAATACTATCCAACAATTTCATCCTCTGCCATCCCCTTTTCCTTTTGCCTTCAATCTTTCCAAGTGTCAGAGTTTTCCCCCCAATGAGTCCCTCTTCTCATTAAGTGGCCAAAATATTTATGCTTCAGCTTCAATATTTGACCTTCCAGTGAATAGCTTGAATTAATTTCTTGAAGTATTGACTGATTTGGGGCAGCTTGGTGGCACAGTGGAAAGAGCATTGGTCCTGAAGTCAGGAGTCCAAATCTAGCTTCTGATATGTGCTAGTGATATGACTCTGGACAAGCCACTTCACCCTGATTGCCTCAAAAAAAAATCATGCCATGTTATTCCCTAATTGATAAATGGTCAAAGGATATAAGCAGGCAATTTTTAGATAAATAAATTAAAGCAATCTATTGTTATATAAAAATGTTCTGAATTACTATTAATTAGAGAAATGCAAATTAAAACAAATCTGACATGATAGAAAAGGGAAATGATAAATGTTGGAGATGTGGGAAAATTGGAACACTAATACATTTTTGATGGAATTGTGAATTGATCCAACCATTCTGGAGAACAATTTGGAACTATGGCCAAAGGGCTATAAAACTGTACATACCCTTTGATCCAGCAATACTTCTACTAGGTCTGTATTCCAAAGAGATCATATAAAGGGAAAAAAGACCCATATTGACAAAAATATTTATAGTAGTTCTTTCTGTGGTGGCAAAGAATTGGAAATTGAGGGAATACCCATCAATTGAGGAATAACTGAACAAGTTGTGGTGCATATGAATGTAATGGAATACCACTGTGCTATAAGAAATGATGAGCAAGTAGACTTCAAAAAAACCTGAAAAGACTTATATGAACTGATGCTTAATGAAGTGAGCAGAACCAGGAGAACATTACATACCATAATAGCAACATTGTGTCATGATCAATTCTGATTGATCTGACTCTTTGCAGCAATACAATTATACAAGACAATTCTAAAAGACTCATGATAGAAAGTGCTATCCACATGCAGAGAAAGAACTCTGGAATCTGAATGCAGACCAAAGCATACTGTTTTCACTTCTTTTGTTTTTGTTTGTGTTTTTTCTTTCTCTTGGTTTTCTCCTTTTGTTCTGATTCCATTAAAACATGACCAATGTGGAAATATGTTAAATATGATTGTACATGTATAGCCTATATCAGATTGTTTGCCATCTTGGGTTGGGGGAGGAGAGAAATTTGGAACACAAAATTTTATAAAGGTGAATGTTGAAAACTAAAAGAAATTAATTTAAAAAAATTAACTGATTTGATCTCCTTGCTATCTAAGGGACTTTCAAAAGTCTTCTCCAGCGTCACAATTCAAAAGCTCTGAGCAACTCTTTTTTTGAGAATTGGAGGCCATGCCTCTCGATTCTCTAAGATTATTCAATTGTCGTTCTTATAGAAGTTATAGAATAAATTGCCTCTCCAAACTGTAGGATTCTGTGATCTAAACTTTAATATAGTGATAATTTGATTAATGGATATTCTCAGAATGAAGGATTTTAACACCCATTAGCTTTTACAAGGGGATATTTACTTCCAAGATACAGCAAGAACAAGTGTACATGTGTTTTCCTCAATAATTCCAGGGCATATTCTCTCCTATACTGCCTCAATTTCTGGGAGAATATACGCAAAACTTGGCTGAGTTCTTACATAATATTGATTCCACCAAAGTTCACATCTGAAACCATCATCTCTGCTTGCTACCCTGGGGCTGGAATTCCACTTTCCTGCTCACTCTTTAGGGCATTGATGTAGTGCTAGCTGCAAACCTCAGACTAGATTCCAACTCTTGGGTGTCTGTGACTTGTTTTTCCAGTACTTTGAAACTCTCATATCCAGAGATTCCATTCTCTTCACCTAGAATGGAAAAGATTAAGCAAAAAGGCCAAGAACCAAGGCCTATTTCTCAGGGCCACATGTCCTTGGAAGGAGAGAGGTCCTTAAGATATTGTTTCCCCTGATTAGGACTTCTTCTGAAGACAATCAGACTTGTCATCACCATTAGTTATCTTACCAGAAGCAGGAACAGTACTACCCTTGGACTCTCCCAGAAACAAGCTCCCTAACATCCTCCATGTGGAAAGGTTTCACCCACTGCCCACGCTGATGGAGCCTTACACATATGCTAAGCCCCTATGACATGTGAATGAATAATTGGATGAATGAAAAGGCATCTATTAAGTGCTTACCTTTGCCAAACACTGACATGTGCTAGGGATACAAACACAAGCAAACAAAACAGTCTCTGAGGAAGATAGCATGTAAAGGACCTAGGAACTGGGAGAAGGAAGACATGTTGATAAAATAAAAGCTCAGCTGTCAAAACCCAGGGTTTGAAAGATTGTGTTCAAGTTCTGACAGGGGTTGGGGGATGGGGCAGAAATGACCAGGTCCTATGAATTCTTGATGCTTAGCAAATAATGTAGCCACATGCAGCATCTAAATCTATAGAGATAACCAAGATACTAAGGATGCATTGAGCTTAAATTGTAAGAATTAAGTCATTAACAGGAAATTAGGGTTGGTCTGTACTTTTGAAATTCTGCCTAGATCACCCTGGCTCTATTAATTTTCTTTTTATTCTTATCCTTAAAGGACTTTGGGAGAAAATTATCTTTATTCAGAAACAAGTACTTTGAGGGTCCAATCTCAGAAAAAGAACATACAAAAAAACTTAAAATAAAATCAACCCTGTAAATTATCCAAATTGGAGCAAAAATCAGGGAATGACATTATTCTGATGAGAAAAAACATAAGACTAATAAGCTTTAGTTTCAAATATATGGGATTGAATTATTTATGGGAAAACTATCCAAGACTCTAAATGCTCCAATCAAATCATCATAAGCAGAAAGCTACAAAATCAAATTCATAACAATGAAAACATCAGTCCCTTAGTGGAATGGTTCCAACCATCTGGCATTCATATGGGGCTTGTCGGAGCTGTTATTGTACAGACTTTAATGACCCAATCTTACCTCCAAGCAAGGGGCTTTCATTAATGAAATTTACCCAAGCCCTTTGTACCTGGCTAATATTACCAGTACTTTTTTTCAGTCTTCTGTCTTGTTAAAGTTTCAGATCCTGAGTTCACTCATTAAGAGAGAAGGAAAAGGAAGAACTGATCATTTATTTGCGTAGAGTAAGGGGAGAGGTGAAAAAAAGGGAGAGTTATTAGAGAACAGAACTTCCCCATCACCAGAAAGAGAAATTTCCCCCAATGCAAATAATTTTTTTTGAAAGAGGCCCTATCAGAGACAGAATATGATTTCAGTAGTTTGTTAACTTCTCCTTCTAAACATATCACTTATATCTATTTAAATTACATCTGGGACTATTCTCTCATGACTCTTTACAGAGCTGACTTTAAATGAATCTGTCACCATCAGAAAAGACTGAAGCCTGACTTCTGTACAAAGAACAGCCAAATCTGCCACATTCCCCACTATAGGACTTTTATTTTTCTTTGTAAGCATTGGCAATTCTGCCTCAGTAGCTTTTCCCCTCGCTTTTTGAGATGGAATCTGACATATTTATCCTATTTGATTTCTTCTTCCTTCTTCCAGACAGCTAGAGTGTTGGACTTATAGTCACAAAGTCCTGAATTTGAAGGTTGCTTCAGACCCTTCCTAGCTATGTGACTCTAAGCAAGTTATTTTTGTGGTTCAGTTGTGTCTGACTCTTTGTGACCCCATATTGGGTTTTCCTGGCAAAGATACTGGAGTAGTTTGCCATTTCCTTCTCCAGGAACTTATTTAGCTTCTCTTTATCTTAGTTTTTCTATCTGTAAAATGAGGATAATAGTAACACCTACCTCATAGGGTTATTGTGAGGTTCAAATGAGACACTATATGTAAAGCACTTTATAAAACACTATATAAATGATAGCTGTCATAGCTTTTGTTGCATAAACCAATGTTCAAAATGGGACCCTATTGAAAAATTCAAAATTTAATTATTTTATTCTCCCAATAATAATATTATTATTGTTTATTATTCCTTTTAAAAAATTTCCAAGTAACTAGATTAATCCATAGACTAATTTTTTATGCTAATTATTGTCCCTGGGTTGTTGAGAGTTATGCCATTGGAGTCTGTGCTCTGGTAGGTTCTACAGTGCTATGCTAGGAAGGCTTCAAGTGTAGTCCTGGCTTCCCAAGGCAGCTTCCCAAGAACGAGCTTAACTAAGTATGGAATAGATTGTCACCACCAGGCTAGCAACATTCTTTGTCTGTGGCAACCCAGGAAAAAGAGAAAATTACAAAATGGCTTTTAGGTCTCCTTCTGAAGAGATGGTGTCAGAATAGTGAGAAAGAAGAGTTGTTAGGTTCATGATGCAGGATGAGACAAACAATTTTAGAGAGAGAATATGGAAACTTAACAATGCTTAACAATGTGTATTTGTTAAAAGGAATTTCTTTAAAAATATAGTGGGGAAGGGTAAGGGGGAGGAGAGAAAATAAGGAGAGTATAGCAAAAGAAGGAAGGAGGAAGGAAAGAAAGAAAGAAGAGTAATTATGTCATCTATATTTTAATGGAGAGAGAACAGAAGAAAGGCTAGAAAGGCAAAACAACTTTGAAAGCTACAGGTTATTATATATTTAAAAAGTCAAACAAGATATACACAGAGTCCTGCAGTACAGGAATGCACGTGTATAGTTCTTTTTGTGTTCTATGCATATGCAAATGCTCATTCTAGTTGGTGATTTTTCAGTTCAGAAGAGAAAGAAAAGTGAAAAAACAAAACAAAATAAAAACAAGGGATAAAAATGTGGTAAGACCAAATTTTTAAGGTGTCTTTACATTTTAATTTTGCTTTCATTACCTTAAATGTGTGATCCCTTTCAAATGACCAGTAAGTAGACAAATCACTGGAAGAACTGAATCTTGTCAATCTAAATGTTCTTACTATAAATGAAAGCAGAAGTAACAAGAAAGATATATCTCCATAGAAGCATGGCTCACAGGTTTTCATTAGAGAGGCAAATAAAAGAATTGATTGAAATGGTTATAACCACACACTCAAAGGAAATATCATTTAATGAAACATTTGATCATTTTATATTGTGATTAGTATTTGCAGAAAGACCGCCATCATGAAAACAACTGTGGTTTCTGTACCATGTGTTGCAAAAGATGAAAAAGTAAATAAATTCTGTGAAGACTTCAACTAGACTCTCCAATTTAAATCAATCTACATGCTGATAATTGATTACTTCAAAGCAAAAGTAGGAACAATTTATAATGTCAAGAAATAGACTGGAAAGCATGGGTCAGGATTAAGGAATGAGAGGCAAAAGACTTATATGCCATGCAGAAGCCTCATACCTTTGAGAAAACAATCAGTAGACAATGGATGTGTGCAGGAACTAAATATTATAAAAAATGAAAATGATTATATTTTAATGAACAGAAAATTACTTATTGCTCATATGGTAAGCTATTGCAGTGGGGGAAATTTAGTGTATTCCTTCCATACAAAGGAAGCGCTAATGAAAAATAAACAAGAAAGAAGTTAAGGACCTGACTATAATTTTAGAAAAGTGATTATTGAATGGGAATAGAAAGGAGTATACATAATTATCAGTTGTGTGGGGCACTTCTATATAAATTAATTATTTATTATGTTATTAAAAAAACCCTCACAAGCAAATGCATAAAATCAGAAGTATTAAACAAATTCTTTATTCATCACAAAGTGATAATTTTTAAGCCAGGAAGCAGAGCACAGACTCCAATGACATAATTCTCAAGAACCCAGGGACAATAATTAGCATAAATAATTAGTCAATGGATTAATCTAGTTACTTGGGAATTTTTTAAAAGGGATAATAAGCAACCAGAATAGTTAAATTACTATAGTCAGTAATAGACTATTGAAGAAATGATTAAAATTAATTGCAGACTCAATAATTTAATCCCTCAAAATTGATGGGCTAACAAACAAATCATAGGAACTATAAATAACTTCATTAAAGAGAATAATAACAATGAATAAGCATACTAAAAAATTTGGGGATGGAGTCAAAGCAGACCTTCAAGGACAGTTTACATCTTTAAACTTTATATCAATTAACATGCTATCCATCCAATAAAAGCACTCAAGACATACCAACAGAGATATTATTATTCAAAGACCTTGTGGTTATACATGTCAGGCAAGGCGTAAAAGAGGGAGTTATTTGTTCTTCAAATGTGTTCATCACTCTGATAGAGGAAAAACATATTGTAGTCTATGTTAAAGAGAGAATTCTTTATGGGTGACGAGATCTTATAAATGTTTCTTTTTGTGGATGATATCGTATAGGTTACTGCAAGCCCTGAAACATTGCAGAGTCTACTGGAAGTGATTAGCTGAAGAGAATTTGGCCAGCTATACCCCAAAAAGATCAGGTATAGATGAAAAGACACTGTGTTCAAAAAAGATTTATAGCACCCTTTGTGTATGTGTGTGTATATGTGTGAGTAGTAGTAGTAGCAAAAAACTGGAAACTAAGGGATTGCTGATCATTTGGCAAATTATTACATAAATTATGGTATATGAATATGAGGAATTATTATTGTGCTGTAAGAAATTAAGAAATAGACAGTTTCAGAGAAATGTAAGAAGACCTCTATGAACTGTTGAAGAGTGAATTGAACAGAAACAGGAGAACAAAGCTTTTCTTTTCATCTTTACCTGATCTTTTTGGGGTATAGTTGGCCAAAGGGATATACCAAACTCTAATTTGTAAATAGGAGAGAAGATCTGATTCTTAGTTCTTCATAGTGAGTCTCAGGTACAGTTTGTTTAACAAAAGTCCAAAGTTTTAATTCAGATTCTTTCATGTACTGACCCTTGGTACATGAGCTGGTAATGAGGTCTTGTTTGGCTAACTTTCATTTCTCTTTCCATATCTCTTTAAATGCTTGTCTTTCTCTTTCTTCCTCATATATTTTATTAATTATGATTAAACAGAAGTTTAACAGAAGTGGTTGTGCTTCTTGGATAGCCACATATTCTACAATAACAGTTTGCTATCATAAGGCTTCCCCTGAGCAGGATTTTTGTACTCTAAAGTCATTGTACCTTTAATTATAAACAACATAAAAACTTTTCCTACTCACATAGATACTGGAAACTTTTTTGTGAACCTCTTGGATTGTAGTTAAGAGCTTGACATGAAGGTCCTTAGCATTCTCTTTAGCCCCCAAGTGATTATCCAGTGCTGTCAAGCATTCCTGTACTGTAACAGATGGGTTTTCCATTTTTAAAATACACAGCACATCAAATTCAAGCCTCTCTGAAGTTCTCTAACAGTTGTCTTGGCTTTTCTGTGTCTAACATCTGACACTCTTATACCATCTCAATAGCATATGCCATCCAGGGTTCAAATTTCTTCTCCCCCAACAGTGCAATGGTCTGTCTTGAGAGAAATGGCAAATTTCAATAGGGGGACTACTTAGGGTGTAGTTATAATATCTATCTTAAAGGTTGCCCAAGGGTCTGGGCCCATTCTTTTGGAAAAACAGCCCTACTTAAGAATTTAGTAGTTCCTACTCTAATAGTCTTTCTATATTTGACTTGGCACATACTCTCCCCACCCCTTCTTCAAAAACTTCACATCTAAAGTATGTATATGTGTATGTGTGTGTGTGTGTGTGTGTGTGATACGCATGTATGCCCATTTTCACTCTTTGAGAGTCAGTGTTGCATAGCAGATAAGAGTGTTGAACCTGATCAGAAACACCTTGGTTCAAATCCTACCTCTGAAACTTTAATAACTATGTGACCAAGGACAAATTTTCTAACTTCTCACTCAATTTCTTCATTTGTGCAAAAGGGATAATAATAATTGTAGCAATTTGTAGGATGTAGGATGGTTGTGAAGTTCAAATGAGATAGTATATAAAGTGTTCTGTAAACAATAAAGTATATATATATATATATATATATATATATAAATGATAGTTATCATTTTTCCTCCCCTGCTTCCTCCTCTGCCCAAGTGTCTCTCTCAAACTCTGGAAGCCTATACCACCTCAAAAATCAAATCCAGTCAATAAACCTAATGGGGAAGGCAACATGAAAACAATTATGTACAAACAAGAGATAGAAAGGACAAATAGGGGGTAGTCTGAGAGGGAAGACACAAAGATTAGGGAGAACTGAGAAAAACCTTTTGCAGAAGATGGGATTTTAGATGAGATGTGAAGAATACCAGGGAAGCCAGAAGGTGAGGTGACAAGGGGAAGAATTCCAGAATGGAGGATAATCGATGAAAATATCTTGAGTTGGGAGATGGAGCATTATACGTGAGGAACAGGAAGGAAGCCAGTGTCACATGGAAGAGTGTTGGAGTTAAGATGGCAAAGTGATAGGAAGTCATATAGCAAACTGCCCTTCACAAAACTCCTCTAAACAGATCCAGAAAATACACTAGATTAAATCCTGATGAGGAAATCCAGAAAAAATCACAGTGAGCCACTTATCCAGTCCAGCTTGGCATAGGGAGGCAGACAAGTCTACAGATACTGGGAAAGAAGCACTAAAAACCTACAGGTCCTGAGGTTATCACTGAAATTCCATACCCCAATTATGTCACTCTGAACCAGCCAAGTTTTTCCTCTGGCCAATAGGGGCTGAATCTAGCAGCAATCTACTCTTGCTGAGTCCCAAACCCAGGTCAAGATCTTGCAGAGTTCAGATCAGGGCGGCTCAGTAAGCAGACTTTGCTTTGGATCAGAACATTTTGGGGACACTGAAAACTTTCAGGTCCCCAGGCTGTCCTTGAGATCCTGGAATACCACAACACACAATACCCCAAGAAAGCAGCAACAGCACTAGCCCAGACCTTCCCTCCAGAAGTACCACAAAGGAAAACATAAAAAGGTAAACATGAATAATCAATGATAAGGAACTAAAAAAGGATAAACTGCTTACATTCAAGTATGTGGAGATGATATATGTGTCCCCTCTGATGAACATTATCAGTGTTTATAGAGTAAGACCAATCAGATAAGGTCTTGGAATGGTTCTGCTATGTCTTGATGATCTTAAGAAAAGAATGGAAATAGAAGAAAAGAGAGATACACTGGGAAGAGAAGGGAAGGAAGGCTAGGGAAAATTATCTCACATAATCAAGATGCAATGGTAGACATCTATAGAGAAGAGGGAATGACAAATACTTGAACCCCAATCTCAACTGAAATGTTGTTTGTCCCTCGTTCTCAAAGAAGACCATGACATCATGGAGATGATGCCATGACATGCCAGTGAATTGGATTTAGGTGAGGGAGAGCTGTGCAAAGCTCCCTTTCTCCTCTGGAATCCTGGGTCCAGTAGCCAGACACATCAGGATGACTGGAAATGGCCCCAGATGTGGTAGACGATCTCGGCCTTTTAAAGCTAGGGTCTTTTGCAAGGTCTCAGTTCGACTGAGGCAACACTCATTCAGTGATTAAGGCTAGGTAAAAAAAATGAGGCACAGAATGACTTCTTTAATGTAGTCCAGATTCGCTCAGGGTGAATGTAAATAGGAATTGTTTCTGTTTTGCACATCTGAAGTAGTCAAAAGAAAGAAAATATGAAGACAATGGTGGGTATAGAAATACATTTCACTGAACTGGAAAATAAGAGAGAAAGAGAAAAGAAAAGAAGGAAGGGGAAAGCAGAAGAAAGGCATATTAAGGGAAGGATAATAATAATGACAAAAAACAATAGTCAATATTTATGTTGCTTACTATGTGCTAGGAACAGAGCTAAGAACTTTACAATTACTATCCTACCTGATCTTCACAGCAACCCTGGGAGGTAGACATTATTTATTATCCCCGTTTTACCTATGAGGAAACTGAAGCAGACAGAGGTTGTGACTTGTTCAGGGTGACACAGCTACTGTCTGAGGTTAGATTTGAACTCAGGCCTCCTTGACTCCAGGATTAGCTATCTTTCTAGTGTGCCACCCAGGATTAACCCTAATCAAAACAAACCCTAAGTATGTACAAAAATACTTATGCAAAGAATGGAAATCAGAGGGAATACCCATAAACAGAGGAATGAATGAACAAGGTATGGTATATAAATCTGATGGAATGCTTTTGCTGAATTCTTCTCAGCATTTAATTACCAACCATAATTGCAGAGGATTAATAATGAAACATGCTACTTACCTCCTGAAAGAGTGGTAAAGAACTCACAAAGAGACAAGTTTATGCTAGACATGGCCACTATGGAAAATTGCTTTGCTTGACCATATATGTTTTGTAATAGGTTTGTTTTTCTTGTATTCTGCATGGAGGGAGGGTGTTAATGTGGAAGTGGTTGTGAGAAGGTAGATTTTTGTTGGTTAAAACAATTTTTAAAAAACAAAGTAGAAGATAGGGGAGTAAGGTATAAGAAGACTGGAAAGGAACCAATAAAATAAATAAACCACGGGTTAATTTGATTTAAAAAAGGAAAGAAGAAAACCAAACAAAAATCACAGATGACCTCAATAGATGCAGAATGAAATTTTGACAAAATACAACACTCATCCCTCTTAAAAACACTAGAAAGCATAGCAATTAATAAACCTTTTCTTAAAATGGTAAGTACTATCTATCTAGAACCAAGAGCAAGTATTATCTGTAAAATGGATTAACTAGAAGACTTCCCAATAAGATCAGGGGTGAAGTAAGATGCCAATGATCACAATTACTGTTTAATACTGTATTAGAAATGATAGCTATAGCAAGAAGACAAGAAAAATAAATTGAAAGAATAAGAATAAGTAACAAGGAAATCAAACTATCATTCTTTATAGATAATGTGATGGTGAACTTAGAGAATCCTAGCCAATCAACTAAATCCATTAAAAATCAAGTAAAAAGCTACTTGAAACAATTAACAAAATTAGCAAAGTTGCAAGGTATAAAATAAAGCCACATAAATCATTAGTATTTCTAAATATTATCAAATATTTCTAAATATTATCAAATACTATCAGCAGGAAGAGATAAAAAGGCAGATTCCATTTAAAATAACTGCAACCAAAACGAAATATTTGGAAGAGTACCTACCAAGACAAACTCAGGAACTATATGAACCCAATTACAAAACACTTTTCACACAAATAAAGTCAGATTTAAACAAATGGAGAAATATTAATTGCTGATGGATAGGCCAAGTCGATATAATAAAAATAACAATTCTACCTATGTAAGAGTGCTTATTCATACCAACTGAACTATTGAAGAATTATAGAGCTAGAAAAATAACAGCAAAATTAACCTGGAAGGACAAAAGGTCAAGACATCAAGAGAATTAGTGAGAGAAATGTGAAGGAAAGTGACCTAGCAGAACTGGATTTCAAATTATATTACAGAGTGATAATCATCAAAACAATCTGGTACTAGTCAAGAAATAGAGTGGAATGGATTAAGTACACTATTGATAGTAGTAAATAACCATAGTTATCTAATATTTGATAAACCCAAACACCCTTGGACAAAAACTCACTATTTGACAAAAATTGCTGGGAAAACTAGAAAGCATTTTGGCAGAAACTAGGTATAGACTAGCATCTCACAACATTTCCCAAGATAAGGTCAAAATGGGTTCATCCCCTTAACATAAAAGATGTCACAAGCAAATTAGGGAAGCATGGAAAATTTTACCTGTTAAATCTATGAATAAGGGAAGAATTTATGACCTTAAGACATAGAGAGGATCACAGGAAGTAAAATGGATAATTTTGATTACATTAAATTGAAAAGTCTTTTCACAAACAAAATCAATGTAACCAAGATTAGAAGAAAAGCAGGAACCTTGGGGGAAATTCTTTATAGCAAGTTTCTCTGATGAAGGCCTCATTTCCAAAATATATAGGAAGTTGAATTAAATTTGCAAAAAGAAGAACTATTCTCCAATTTCTAAATAGTCAAAAGATATGAACAGGTACTTTTCAGAAGAAGAAATCAAAGTCATCTATAGCTTTATGAAAAAAATGTTCTAAATTAGTATTGATTAGGAAAATGCAAAATAAAACAACTCATACCTATTACCTCACACCTATCAGATCAACTACTAGGACAGAAAAGGAAAATGATAAATGCTAAGGGGTTATGGAAAAATTGGGATACTAAGGCACTATTGGTGGAGTTTGGAACTGGTTTAGCCATTCTGGAGAAAAATTTGGAACTATGCTCAAAGGGATATAAAATTGTGCATACCCTTTGACTCAGAAATACCACTACTAGATCTGTATCCTAAGGAGATTAAAAAAAGGAAAATAGTGATAGGATAATTTAAGAAAAATCTTAGAAAACATGTACAGATTAATACAAAATGAACTAAGCAGAACCAAAACATTATATACAGTAATAACAATGCAGAAATGATGATCAACTGTGAAAGACTTAGCTAATATAATATAATAATATATAATATAATATAATGATCCAAGGCAGTTCCAAAGGACTCATGATGAAAAATACTATCCACCTTCAGAGGGAGAGAACTGATAAACTCTGAGTGTAGATTGAAATATAGTTTTTTCTCTTTCTGTATTTTTCTTGCTTTTTTTCATCATGGCTAATATGAAAATATGTTTTTTTTTATAATTTCACATATACAATTGATATATTGCTTGCCTTAACAATGGATGAGGGAGGAAATGGAAGGAGAATTCAAAATTTTAAGAAAGATAATGTAAAAAATTATTTTACAAAAAAGACTGGAAAGGGAGGAGGAGTCAAGCTATGAAAGACTTTGAAAGTCAAATAAAGCATTTTCTATTTGATCCTGGAGGAAATAGAAAGCCGATGGAGTTTGTTGAATAGAGGGATGACATGGTCAGAAAGATAAATCTGACAATTAAGTAGAGTCTGGACTGGAATGCAGAGAAACATCAGGGAAGAAAACCAACTAATAAGCTACAGCAGTCGTTCAGGAGTGAGGTGATAGATGAATGGATGAAGGTGATAGCAGTTTCAAGAAAGCTAACATATAGCTATATTTGCAATGCCCTTTCTCCTAGACATATTAATTAGTACTGCGTGTCTGCCTAGAGTCTTCAAAGCAGTACACAGGGTCCTTTAATTGTTAGTGACATCACAGTTTAGTAGTATACTTCAAACCGGTAGAGTTTTAGGTGGGTCCAAATTCACACCAAAGTGCTAATCTTCTAACAAGTCATTTCTATAACACCCCTCATACAACAATACACAGCAGGACAGGGCTCACTAGGTACAGAAAATTGTCCAAGTTTAATTACTGCTAATGCAAAAGATAGGTGCTTTAAGTGAGTAGCCTGGATCGACCCTCAACACAATTTTGGGCACTGTTCTATAATATAGCAATATTCCTGTACAATTTGGGAACGTCAGGTCATTTCTATGGGATTTCCATGGCAAAGTTACTTAGAAACAGGATTAAGAATTGTGATATGAAGGAACTGAATACTTTTTAGGGAATGTTCTCATTTTTATTGGATTATTTGCCCTAGTCTAGGATATTTTATGGATGGTAACTCCCAAAATGTAGATACCAATTCTCTATTTGTAAACATACATTTCACAATCTTTTAGAGCAGGATTTCTTTAATCTTTTTTTTTTGTCACAGACCCCAAAGGCAGTCTGGTGAAACCTAAGTACCCCTTCTCAGAATAATGTATTTTAAATACATAAAATAAAATACATAGAAGTACAAAAGAAACCAGTTATTTTGAAATAGTTTTTTTTTTTTCCTGACAATAGGTTAAGAATCTTTAGAGGAAAGATACTTTAAAAGGACAAAAACAAAACAGTGGCGCCACTGGAGTATTATCTCCAGACCTATTTCTGGCTTATCTCTGAGTGGATTACCTACATTACTGTTCTTTTGGAATACATTTTTATTTCAAATTCTTATTTGACATTGCTATGTACTCTTTCTTCCAACTTCTTGTTCCACATTTACAACTGTTTGTTAAATATTCGATTGACCTCTTAAATTCAACAAGCACAAAACTAAATTCATTTTCGTTTTCTCAAAATTTGCTCTTCCATCTAACTTCACTATTATTTCTAGATTAATAGAAGTATTGGTTAACCCTGAGAGAGATTTCCCTTTTATTTGCCTCATTTGTTTAAATAAAACATCTTTTTAATAAAAATCACAGTCATTCTATAAATTCATCTCCACACACACCCCAACCTGTGAATTCTCTCTTTGAGGGGATTGTTCAAAATAAAATTCAAACCACTCACCACAATGATTGTGTCTGGGAGCCACCATTCAAATGGAAAACCTATCATCACCTTTGCTTTCTCTCTCTCTCTCTCTCTCTCTCTCTCTCTCTCTCTCTCTCTTTCTTATTCAATCCAATCAATCCACAATTCCTAGTGATTCTTCCTTAATGCATCTTGCTTATATCCCTTCCTTTTTATTCTGATGGCCAAAACCCAGATCTCTATCACTTCATGTCTTAACTAATGCAATATTCATTTAACTGATTTCTCTGTCACTACTCTTTCCAATCTTGAGTCGATTATGAAGACCAATACCAAATTATTTTTCCTGAGTCTCTACCTTGAATTTCTCACTATCATGTTTATGAAAACAAAACTCTAATGTCTCCCCTTCATTGACCAGATTACTACATACAACTCCACTTGGTATTCTGTTCATTTATTTCACTCATAACTGACTCTCCATGACCCCATTTCAGCTTTTCTTGGCAAAGATCCTGGGAGAGTTTGCCATTTCCTTCTCCAGCTCACTTTTCCAGATGGGGAAACAAAGGCAGAGTTATGTGACTTACCCAGGGTCATACAGAATGTAAGTGTCTGAGGCCACATCTGAACTTTTGAAAACAAATTTTCCTAACGCCAAGCCTGGCACTTTATCTACACTTAGCTACCCCATGAAAATTATTCATAGTTTGATTCCCATCATCATTTCTAGTCTTATTTCTTAATATTTACTAATATGTGCTTCCTGGTATGGTTAAAATAGACTACTGATCATTCCAAAACATGCTTTACCATTTCTAAATTCCACCTTTGTTCATCCTTTTCCTTCAGATATGACTTGTTTTTATTTTTGTATTTCTAGAAGTGTCTGACATATAATAGACACTTAATAAACGTGTTTAAAATCAACAAAATAATCCTCCAATTTCTGCCTATTAAAATTCTATCAAACCTTCAAGGAAAGCCCTGCTTAAAAGATGCCTGATCCATTAAAATTTCCCTGATCAGAATTAAAATCACAGAATATCAGAATGGTAAGGGAGGTTAAAGTCCATCCAGCCTAACTCATATCTGAACAATATCCAACAAATTATCGTTCATTCTTTACTTAAAGACCTTCATTGAGGGGTGGGAGCAGGGGGTAGTGGTAGTGGAGGGGGTGACTTCCTAAGACATCTCATTCCACTTCTGGGTAGTTCTAATTGGTAACAAGTTTTTCTTCTCATCAGGTCCAAATATTCTCTGCAATTTTCATCTACTGTACCTTTTCAAGCCATTTGTGGCCAAGAAAAATAAAACAGATTCCTTGTTTCTTTACATATTTGAAGATATTTTCTCCCTAACCAGAAGTAATCTTTCCTTCTCAGTTCCTACAGTACTAAGTAATATACTTATAACATGTGACAATATGTGGTTGTTACATATGGCCTTATACTATAATGATTCATGCCCATGGCTAGCCTTCTCTAATAGACTGTTACCTCCTTGATGTTAATGATTATGTTTTATAAATCTTAGTATCTTGCAATACTTTGCACATAATAGATGCTTAAAAAGTTGTTCAATGAATGTTAAATGAATTACGTGTGGTACTAATTTCTTTATTTAATTATTTAATTTCTTTGTTTTCAACTTTCACTTCCACAAAATTTTGAGTTCCAAATTTTCTCCCCATCTCTCCCCTCTCCCTGCTCCAAGATGATATGCATCCTAATTACCCCTTCCTCCAATCTTCCCTCCCTTCTATCACCACCCCCCCTTCCCTTCTATTTTCCTAGAGGACAAGATAGATTTCTATACCCCATTGCCTGTATATTTTATTTCGCAGTTGCATGTAAAATGATTTTTAACATTCATTTTTAAAACTTTAAGTTCCAAATTCCCTTTCTTCCTCTCTTCCTATCCACCCTCATTGAGAAGGCAAGCAATTTGATACAGGTTACACATGTATAGTCATGCAAGACACTTTCTTAATAGTCACATTGTGTAGTACTAATTTCAAAGCATCAGCAAGATGCAATGAAAAGAAACCTGTGTTTAGATTCAGAGGTTCTAGGTTCAAATCCTGCCTCTGCTACTTATTATGTGTACTTGGGCAAGTCACTTAGCATCTCTGGGCCTCAGTTTCCTCATTTGTAAAATGAGAGGGTTAGAATAGGCAACTTCTAAGTTTCTATTCACTCAATCTACATTCATATGACTTTTAGTTCTACAGGGGCTAAAAAAAAGAACTCAAACTTTTGTTGTCATTGTTGTAATTTTAAATCATCCCTGGGAACCAGCAAGTGTTGATGAGAACACCAGAAATCCCTTTATTTAAATGTCTCAATAAATCCGTCTTTGAGTAGTTCAGTATTCTGCTACTGGTTGACAGCAGAGTTCCTAACTTAATGTCTGCTGTTGCCTAGGATGATGTGAGAGTTCTAAATCTGAAGTTGGAGGACCTTGATTCAAGAACTGGTTTTGTGCCTATTGCCTGCATGAAACTGATCAAGTCTAACTATTAACCTGAATACTGACTCTCCTATCTCTACAAGATCCTTATATGTACTGGTAATATATTACCAACAGCAAATTATATATTAAAAACCAAAGAAAGTATGGTGGGCAGAAGATGGGAGTCAGTCATATATCAAGATTAAGGGTTAATAAACGTGTATATCATAATATTAAGAGAGTCAGCAGAAGTCCTGAGGCCATTGCATGGACCCTGGCGAAGGATTTCTGAAATGTTATAAGCAAGAGTCATGATGATGAAGTGTAGCTGGGTAGCAAAAGGCATTGATGAGGTCATGGATCCATTAAAGTGTTAAAAGTTGACTTCTCCTAGGTTGTTGAGAGTTTTTTGGATCTTGTCTGTTATGCAACAATTCTTTATTTTTCCAATTTTATGTCATCTAAAAGGTTGATAACATGGAATCTATGCCTTATCCAAGTCATTGGTAAAAAATAATAAATAATACAAGGTCAAATACATTCCTGGGACCCTCGACTACAGGCTTACCTCCAAGTTTATACTGAACCATTATAATTATCAGGTCACTCAAATCAGAGTTTCCTAGGATGGATTTTTCTCCTTATATTGGAAAATTAACATAAAATTGAGACTGATCCTGGGCATATGTCCATTTTTTCTTTTACAGCTGTCCAAACATATGGATAGTCTTTCTGAACAATGCTTCACAGTGTGAAATAATTTGATCAAATACAACTCTTTTGAACCTCATTTACATACATGAATCATACCATTAGCATTAATTCCATCTTCAAATATAAGTACAATTGTATATGTAACTTGTATAAAAGAAATTGGTATCACTCATTCTCCAGTTGATAAATGGTCAAAGGATATGAACAGGCAATTTTCAGAGGAAGAAATTAAAGATATCTAGAGTCATACGAAAAAATGCTCTAAATCACTTTTGATTAGAGAGATGCAAATCAAAACAACTCTGAGGTACCACATCACACCTATCAGATTGGCAAACATGAGAGAAAAGGAAGATGATAAATGTTGGAGAGGATTGGGAGAGTTGGAACACTAATACACTGTTGGTGGAGCTGTGAGTTGCTCCAACCGTTCTGGAGAGCAATTTGTAACTATGCCCAAAGTGCTAGGAAAATGTGCATACCCTCTGACCCAGCAATACCTCTTCTAGGACTGTATCCCCAAGAGGTCATAAAAATGGGAAAGGGTCCCATATGTGCAAAAATATTTATAGCAGCTCTCTTTGTGGTGGCCAAAAACTGGAAATCAAGGGGATGCCCATCAATTGGGGAATGGCTGAATAAATTATGGTATATGAATGTAATGGAATACTATTGTGCTGTAAGAAATGATGAACAGGAAGACTTCAGAGAGGCCTGGCAAGACCTATATGATCTGATGCCGAGTGAAAGGAGCAGAACCAGGAGAACTTTGCGCATAGCAATAACCACAGTGTGTGAGAGTTTTTTTCTGGTAGATTTGTAACTTCATTGCAATGCAAGATCTTAAAAAAAATTGATCTTCTAAGGCAAAATGCCTTCACATGCAGAGAAAGAACTATGGAATTAAATTGCAAAATGTAGCAGATCATTTTGTGTGTGTGTGTGTGTGTGTGTGTGTATTGCATTTTGGTTTGTTAGATGATTTCTCCCACTCATTTTAATTTTTCAACACAGCATGACTATAGTGAAAATGTATTTAATAGGAATGTATGTGTAGAACCTAAAAAAATTGTATGCCATCTTGGGGAAGAAGGGAGAAGTAAGGGGGAGGGAGGGGAAAATAATAATCTAAGTTATATGGTAGTTATTGTAGAACACTGAAAATAAATAAAATTAATTAATAAAAAAGAAAAAAGAAGAAATTGGTATCACCATTACGCACTCAATCATGCTAGTTAAATTAAATTACAATGTAGTTAAAATAAAAACTTTCTTATTTGGTGCATATTTGATGAGAAGAATATCTGGGATATGAGCATCTTGAAGAACACAGAAATTAAGCAATATTAAAAACAAATATTTGTGAATTTAATTGTAAAAACTATGACACTGAGGTTTACTTTCTTCTCTTTTAAATTTCTCCCTCTTTCTCCTCAGTGGCATAAACAAACACTGGAATGAGTTTGAGTTGGTAAGGGAAATAAGTTAACCCTAATTGTGCCTTGCATAATATGATCTCAGAAATGGATGTTTCTTCCTATTTGGATATATTATCAAAATTTCACATGCTTATCAAATATAATTTTTTTTTGCTCCAAATTTAATTTCCAACCATATAAAGACTTTATTCTCAAAAGCTGCTGCTTTTGACAAATGTCATCAGCTCATAAGCCTTGAGCTCATTTTAATAGTCAATAAAGGACCATAGATTTATCTGAGTGATCTTGGAAGATAAATACATGTTTTTCCATGGAAAAACCATTGCTTCTAATTTGGAACTGTACCCCAAAAGTTACTAAGCTATACATAATCTTTGACCTAGTAATACAATTATTAAGCTATACTTATATCCCAAAGATATCCAAGACAAAAGGAGAGATCTAGATGTACAAAAATATTTATCACAGTTATTGTAGGAAGAACATGACAATAAAGGGATATCCATCATTTGAGGAATGACTGAACAAATTATGGAAATTGAATGGAATGAAATATAATTATGCCAAAGGAAATTATGAAAGGGATTGACTTAAAGAAATTTGAGAAGATTTGTATGAACAGATGCTAACAGAACCAGGAAGAAAATAGGCAATGATTCTAAGTACAAGGGAGAACAACTTTGAAAGCTTTAAGTGCTTTGGTTAATGCAAAGACCAACCACAAATTTGGTGGACCACTGAGAAAATCTGCAACCTCATTCTTGACAGAAAGATGCAAAGTGAGATATATACTTTTGCACATGATCAGTGTGAGTGATAATAATGTAAAAAATAGAACTACCAAAGCATTTAAAAAAAACATAGAGTAGAAAAGAGAAGATAGTTTGGACACAAGCAACACTGCTTTGAAACTAACACGTTGAATTTATTAAAGTCTTTGCATGGTTGGAAATTAAATTTGGAGCAAAAAAAATTATATTTGATAAGCATGTGAAATTTTGATAATACATCCAAGTAGGAAGAAACATCCATTTCTGAGATCATATAAAGGCAAACTGTAATGTAGACTTGTGATTTTTATATAAAAACACTTTTGCTATGCACATAGAATTGCTTTTGCTAATATGTGTTTGTCAAGTATAAAATAACAAAGAAATTATTTAGAAAAATATTGCTCCTGAAGCAAGTGACAATAATTTATAAAGATCAAAATTACATTATTATATATGCTCTTTGAATACCAGATATTTAAGGTCTACTCTTTTTTTTATTTTTTGTGTGTATGTATCTTATTTTTTTAAGAAAAATTTTTCTAAGGATTATTTTGAACATATTACAATGCTATATTACAGTTATTGTTATTTAAATAAATGTAATGCTTCAGGAAGGTTCTGAACTCATTTAATAGTAGCAAACTTGCAAATCTGAAAGTGCTGTATTTTATTTTATTTAAATATTAAAACAACCCTGTTAGCTAGATTATCCCCATTTTACAGATGAGGTGACTGAGCATCAAAGAGGTTAAGTGAATTATCTAGAGTCACACAACAGGATTTGAACTTGTCTTCCTGACTCCAAGTCCAGCAGTCTATACACTATTTTGCTTTTATTACCAAAGATATATTACCAAATATATTCCATGATGTTCAGAGTTATAGAGTTCCACCTAGAGAAAAGCTAATCAGAATTTCTGGGAGCCAAGATGGTGGAGTAAGCAGTAAATCACTGTAACTTTCCCATATTCATCTCCAAACAATCACAAAATCATGCCCCAAACAAATCCTGGAACAGAAGAACCAGCAAAAAGATACAGTGAAACACTCATTAAGCCAATGAAACTTGGAAGATTGGCAAGAAAGGTCTGTCTCACTTTGGAAAAAGGGAAGTGCAACCCAGGACAGGAAATATTTCAGCAATCTAGCAGCAAGCCCCACCTCAGCAAACCAACAGGAGATCCTAAGCCCCAATGTGATAGAGCTGGCTTATGCCAACACCAGAGAAAAGAATGAGAGTGATACAAGAGAATTATGAAAAGAGAGCCAATAGCTTGGAAAAATAAGACAACTGCTCAAAAAGTAGAATTGATCAAATGGAAAAGGAGACACAGAAAAATTACGGAAGAAAACAGCTCCTTAAAAAGTACAATTGGCCAAGTGAAAAAGAAAGTACAAAAGATAACTGAGGAAAACAACTCCTTAAAGGTTAAAATTGGTCAAGTGGAATCTAAAAGATTCTCTGAGACATCAAGAATCAATCAATCAAATCCAAAAGAATGAAAAAATAGAAGAAAATATAAAATACCTCATTGGGTAGGAAAGTAGATCCAGGAGAGACAATGTCAGAATCATTAGACCATCTGAAAGTCACAATCAGAAGGAGGACCTGGATAGTAGAAATTATCAAGGAAAACTCCCCTGACATCCTGGAATCAGAAATCAAAATAGGCATTGAAAGAATCCACTGATCACCTCAGGGAAGACATTGCAAAATGACAACTCCACAGCAACATTATATCCAAATTTCAGAACTGTCAGGTCAAAGAAAAAGTACTGCAAGTAGCCAGAAAGAATCAATTTAAATATTAGATCAAGATTGCAATCAGGATTACATAGGACTTTGCAGCTACAACATTAAAGGATTGGAGGTCATGGAACATGATATTCTGAAAGGCAAAGGAGCTATTAATCATAATACATGAAAGGCAAAGAAATGGTAATTCAATAAAAATAGAATGATTTCAAGCTTTCATAAGGAGAAGGCCAAAATTAAACCAAAAATTTGATCTCTAATATCAAGATCCAACAGAAGCATAAGCAGGTGAGATGGGAAATGAAAACATATGGAATTCAATAGGCTAAACTATTTACATCTCTAATGCAAAGAAATACTTTACAGTATTATTGTTACTTGTAATTCTTAAAAATTATGTCACTAATAGTATAGCTAGAATTAATATACATAGAGGGTACATGTATAAGGTGAATTTGAGGAAATGACATAAAAATAATTAAGGGATGAAAAAGAGGAGTAAAATGGGTTCAGAAGGAAGAGTGAGGTAAAATAGGGTAAATTATTTCACATGAAGAGGTGCAAAAAACCTATTACAATGGAGGGGAAGAAGAGAGAGTAGATGATGGGCATTGCTTGAACTTTATTCTTATCAGTATTGGCTCAAGGAGGGAATAACATACATAATCAGTTGAATATTGAAATTTATCTTACCCAACAGAGAGGAGATTAAGTAAAGGTGGGGAAACTGACAGAAGGGAGGGAAGATTGGAAGAGGAGGTAGACAGAACCAGGCACCAGTGAGAAAAGAAAAGGTGTAAGGAGAGAGAGGATAAACAGGAGCAAAAATAGGATGGAAGGAAATACTCAGTAATCATTACTGTGAATGTAAATGGGATGAACTTTCCCATAAAATGGAAGCAAATAGCAAAGTGAATCAAAAACCAAAATCTTACAATATGTTGTTTATAAGAAACATACTTGAAATAGAGTAAAGGTAAGAGGCTGGAGTAGAATCACTATTCTTCAGCTGAAGTAAAAAAAAAAAGCAGGGGTAGTAATCTTGATCTTTGACAAAAAACAAAATAGATTTAATTAAAAGACCTAAGAAAGGAAACTACACTTTGCTAAAAGGTACCATAGACAATGGAATATTATCAATACCACCAAGTGGTATAGCATCCAAATTTGGAAAAAAAAGAAGTTAAGTGAGTTACAGGAAGAAATAGACTGCAAAACTATACTATTGGGGGACTTCAACTGTTTCCTCTCAGAACTCAAGGAATCTAACCAAAAAATAAACAAGAAAGAAACTACAGAGGTAAATATAATATTAGAAAACTTATATATGACAGACCTTTGGCGAAACTGAATGGGAACAGAAAAGAGTATAGCTTTTTCTCAATAGTACATGACATCTAAACAAAAATTGACCATGTATTAGGGCATTAAAAACCCCAAAATCAATTGAAGAAAAGCAGAAATACTAATCATTCTTATTGTTCTTTTCAGATCATAATGCAATAAATATTACATTCAACAAAGGGCAATGGAAAATAAATTAGAAATTAATTGGAAACTAAATAATCTAATCCTAAAAAACAACTGGGTCAAAGAACAAATCATAGAAATAATCAATACTTTCATTAAAGAGAATGAGAACAATAAGACAACATACCAAAATTTACGGGATACAGCCAAAGCAGTATTTAGGAGGAAATTTATTTATCTAAATTCTTACATCAACAAAATAGAAAAAGAACAAATCAATGAATTGGGTATACAACTAAAAAAAACCTAGAAAAAGAACAAATTAAAAATCCTCAATTGAGCACCAAATTGGAAATCCTGAAAATCAAGGTGGGATTAATAAGATTGAAAGTAAAAACAAAACAAAACAAATTTTTTGAACCAATAAATAAATCTAGGAGCTGTTTTTTATGAAAAAAAAAAAACCAATAAGATAGATAAGCTCTTGGTTAGTTTGATTTAAAAGAAGAAATCCTAATGTCCAGTATCAAAGATGAAAAGGGTGAAATCACAACTAGTGAAGAAGTTAAAGGAATCATTAGGAAATACTTTGCCAAATTATATGTCAATAAAATATGACAATGTGAGCAGAACTGATGAATATTTATAAAAATATAAATCACCCAGAGTAACAGATCAGAAAATGGAATGCCTAAGTAACCCCATCTTAGAGAAAGAAATTGAACAAGCCATTAATGAAAAGAACCCAGGATCGGATGGGTTCACAAGTGAATTCTACCAAACATTCAAAGAACAATTAATTTCAATACTATAAAAACTATTTGGAAGAATATGTGAAGCAGGACTCCTACCAAACATTTCCCTACTGAATACAGATGTAAAAATTTTGAACAAAATACTAGTGAGGCGATTACAGCAATATATCACAAGGAACATACATTAAGAACAGATGGGATTTGTATTAGGAATGCAGAGTTGGTCCAATATTAGGAAAACTATCAAGATAATTGACCATATCAATAACAAAACCAACAGAGATAATATGACTATCTCAAAAGATGCTGAAAAAGGTTTTAATAAAAAAAAATGAGAGAGCATAAGAATAAAGGGATTGTTTCTTAAAATATAAGCAGTATCTATCTAAAACCATCAGCAAGCATCATCTATAATAAGTATAAACTAAAAATCTTCCCAATGAGATCAGGGGTAAAGTAAGGATGCCCACTATCAGCACTATTATTCAATATAGTACTAGAAATAATAGCTATAGCAATAAGAGAAGAAAAAGAAATCAAAGGAATTAGACTAGGCAATGAGGAAACAAAGTTATGACTCTTTACAGATGATATGATGGTATACTTAGAGAACCCTAGAGAATCAACTTAAAAACTACTTGAAATAATGAACTTTAGCAAAGTTATATGATATAAGATAAACCCACATAAATTATAAGCATTTCTTAATGTGGCAAAGCCCAAAGCAAGAGGTAAAAAAAGAAATTCCATTTAAAATAACTATAAATAATATAAAATATTTGAGAGTTTACCTGCCAAGACAAATCTGGGAACTATATGAGTACAAGTACAAAATACTTTTCACACAAATAAAGTCAGATATAAACAACTGGAAAAATATCAATTGCTCATGGGTAGGCTAAGCCAATACATTAAATATTATAATTCTGCATAAACTAATTCACTTTTTCAGTGCCATGCCAATCAACTACCAAAAAAATATTCAGCAGAACTAGGAAAAATAAAAAATAAAATTCATATGGAAGAACAAAAGGTCAAGGATATCAAGGGAATTAATGACAGAAAATCCAAAAGAAGGTAGCCTAGCAATAGCACATCTCAAACTATATTATAAAGTAGTAATAATCAAAACTATCTGGTACTAAGAAATAGAATGGTGGATCAGTGGAATATATTAGGTGCACAAGACACAGTAGTCAATGACTATAGTATCATAGTGTCTGATAAACCTGAAGACCTCAGTCTTTGTGATAAGAACTCTCTATTTGACAAAAACTTCTAGCAAAACTAGAAAGCAATAGGATACAAACTAGGTACAGACTAACATCTCACACCAGGTACCAAGATAAGATCAAAATGAGTCCATGATTTAACATAAAGGGTGACACCATAAGCAAATTAGAAGAGCAAGGAGTAGTCTCCCTGTCAGATCTATGGGGAAGGAAATTCATGACCTATTAAGAGACAGAGAACATTACAAAATGTCAAATGAATAATTTTGATTATAAATGCTATAAATGCAGAGAACATTGGAAAGATTACGCAGTATGATACAGGATAAACTACTTCAACAATGTAAATGGAAAGAAAAACCACAAAACACTGAAAAATGAACATTGCAGATTTGTAAAGGACAAATAAAGCCTCAAAAAAGAAATATGAGAAGGCATCTCCCACTCTACTTCTTTGCAATGATGGGAGATCCATATTTGTGGTACATTGCTTAGATTTTCAGACTTTTTCATTGTATACATTATATACATATATATTTATATGCATACATACATATATCTGTATCTATATCTGTATCTCAATTTTGCTGGTCTTTTTTTCCTCTCCTTCCTCTTTATTTTTTTTTTCTTTAAAATATTCTTTGTAATATGAAAGGCTCTCTGGGATTGAGAGTAGAGGGATGCTGAGACAAATTCTGTGAAATCCAAAAAACAAAAGATATCAATAAAAATAATTAAAAGCTACTATGTGTCTGGCACTGTGTCAAGGATAGAAATTTAAGCAAACAGGACTCCTTGCCCTTAGGAATTTACATTCTAAGGGAAGAACATATTGAAAAGGCTTCTTTCAGAGGAGGCCAGTGGATCCCCTGAACTTGAGAGTTCTGGACTGCAATAGGGCTAAAGTTGAGTCAATGTCCACACTAAACTAGTCACTAACATGTCAAGTCTCCAGGAACTACTAATTCCCTGTCCTCAGTCCATGTAAACCTGTTAGGTCAATTTCTTTTAGTCATTTGAATCCTGGAATGAATCCAGATATTGAGACACCAAACATAGATCAAGGGTTTGAATTATCTTTAGTCTCAAGGGTTAGCACTAGTTGAAAAGGACTTGTATGACTACTTCATAAAGTTACTTATAGTATCATAGATACAGAGCTGGAAAGGACCATGTAGGTAGGTCCTTTTGGACCTAGACTGGAGGCCATTCAGTCTACTAACACCAGAGTAGGAACATGAGGAAAATGAGGTGCCAAAAAGGTGAAGTGACTTGGAGATAACTACATAAGGAGTATGGTATAGCTAGAATTCAGTCTCAGATCCTGGGACTCCAAGTTCAGTGCCCTTTTGACCACAATTTGCTATTATGGGAATCAGATAAGAAAATGTTTATAAGGTGCCATGTAAACCTTTAAACTATGTAAATGCCAATGATTAATGTTGTTATTATGCCAACAGGGTCCAATAGGAAGCCAAAGGCATGAGGATGAGAGAAGAAGCAATAGGAAATTTGAGAGAGGGTGGAGGGGAAAGGGAAAGAAAGCATGGAGAATGAGATAGAGGAAAAGAAGTGGGGGGATGTATGACTAATGGGGAATGGTAGAATTTCACTAAGAATTATCTTGTCTATCTCTCATGGCACTGATAGTCACCTATCCAAAGGACCATGGATGTAGAAGATGCCATGGAAATCATCTAGTACAACCCCCTCCTTCTATTTTTTTTAAACAAAATTAATTTTTTAAATTTATTTTTAACACAGTTTATAACCAATAAATCAATTCAAACTTTTGGTCAGGTGATACATCTTTTTAAAGCATTTACAATATTGACCACAAAAGAATTTTTTTTTAAACATAAGCCAACTTAGACACAGATAGTATTTATGTTGCTAACTCACAAACTCTTGACCTAATTGTCTCCACAGTATTACTAAGATTTAAAGGACCCTAACTTAATGTTGTTTGTCTAAAGTCCTATGCCTAATAGCTTAATTTTAGACAGCCTCTGATGTTCCCCTACCCATAATCTATAATTGAATACATCTGGTTATTAAGCTTACAAACCTTTTGACTATAGGAAATTGCTACCAATAGTAAGGACATTCCAGGGATACAATATCTCCCCAACTTCATGTCAACCCCCGGCAGGATTAGATTATCCACTTGCATTCAGTCAGGCTTAAAGTCTGCTAGGCATCAGTGGGGAAATTGAGTCAGGAGAATCCCACCTCGGCCCATGTTGAACAGCCACTCTCCCACCCTTCCCTTGAGATCACCTATGCAGTTCATACCAGCATCTCATCAGCTTACTGGTATCATGTAATAGAGCCTTGGATCGCCTTTCTTGCTCCCCATACCTGGAGTTAGACTCAGAAGAACAGTCACTTAATAGTCCCATAGCATCTAAAAATGGCAAGTTCCAATAACCAGGTTTCATATATGATTATAGTTTCACTTTGGCTAAGGAACATCTTTTGAGGCAAGTCTTAAGTGGCTTACATGTCTTTCTATACATGTTTGAGTTCCTGATTAAATGGCAGTCATAAAATCAGATTTACCTTTAAAACCTTGACTTTCCCATCAATGCCAAATTTTACCTGAGGTTACCTTCCTCTAGGAAATTTAGACTGAAATTCTTTTCTCCAAACTAAAGATTTATTCTCAGTAATTAATTCAGTCTATTGTTTTTAATACTAATTGCTTTTACCTCACTTTGTAACATGTCCAATTTTTCTCCCCATCACTCCCCTCCCCCTGCTTCCTAATACCTTGCATTCTGATTACTCCTTCCCTTAATGTACCCTCCCCTCCATCACATCCCACCCCTCTCCTATCCCCATCTTCTCTCTTTTCTTGCAGGGCAAGATAAATTTCCATATGTCTATTCCTGTAGTTCTTATTTCCCGATTATATGCAATAAAAATTCTCAACATTCGTTTCTAATACTTTGAATTCCAACTTTTCTCCCTCCCCCCATCCCTCCCTGGCCCCACTGAGAAGAGAAGCAATTCAATACAGACTAAATATGTGTTGTTTTGCAAAAGGCTTCCATATTAATCATGTTGTGTAATACTAATTATATTGCCCTCTGACCTACCCTCTCCCCTCTTATTTCCCCCCCTACAATTGACCTTATCCCTTCTTGAAAGTGTTTATTTCTAGTGACTCCCTTCTCCCATTTGCCCTCCTTTCTAACACTCCCCTTGCTCCACTTGTTGCCTCCTCTCCTACTTTCCTGTGGTGTATATAAATTTTCATATCAAATTTAGTGAGCATGTTATTACCTCCTTCAGCCACACATGGGGAGAGTAGCTTTATTCCCCCCCACCTTCCCCTTCTCCCCTATCTCCTCCATTGTATAAGATTTTTCTTACCTCTTTTATGAGTTATAGCCTGCCCCATTCCATTATTCGCTTTCTCTTCCTGGAATTTTCCTCCTTCACCCCTTAATTTTTATTTTATTTTATTTTTTTGCGTATGTATGTGGATATCATCTCTTCTGATATAACACACCCTGAACTCTCTATCTATGTGTATGTGTGTGTGTGTGTGTGCGTACAATCCCTCCAACTACCCAAACACTGAGAAAAGATTCAAGAGTTAAAAATATTTTCTTTCCATGTAGTAATGTAAACAGTTCAGCTTTAGAGAGTCTTTTATGATTTTTCTTTTCTGTTTACCTTTCCGTGCTTCTCTTGTTTCTTGTCTTGGGAAGTCAAATTTTTAAATACAGATCTGGTCTTTTCCTCAACATGAAATCGTCAAATTCAACTATATCACTGAATGACCATTTTTTCCCTTCAAGTATTATATTCAGATTTGCTGGGTAGGTGATTCTTGGCTTCAGTCTCAGTTCCTTTGACTTCTGAAAAATCCTGCTCAGCCCTTTGATCCCTTAATGTTGAAGCTGCCAGATCCTGTGTTATTCTGATTGTATTTTCACAGTACTCAAATTGTTTCTTTCTAGCTGCTTGCAGTATTTTCTCCTTGATCTAGGAACTCTGAAATTTGGCCACAGTATTCCTAGGAGCTTCTCTGTTCAGGTTTCTTTCAGGATTCATTTGATCAATGAATTCTTTCAATATCCATTTTGCCCTCTGATTCTATAACATCAGGGCAGTTTTCCTTGATAATTTCATGGAAGATAAGTGTCTAGGCTCTTTTTTTGATCATGGCTTTAAAGTAGTCCAATAATTTTTAAATTATTTCTCCTGGGTGTATTTTCCAGGTCAGTTGTTTTTCCAATGAGTTGTTTCACCTCATCTTTTATTTTTTCAAATTTTTAGTTTTGTTTACTAACTTCTTGGTTTATCTCATAGTCATTCATTTCCCTGGACTCAGTTCTCTCTTTCAATGAATTATTTTGTTCAGTGAGCTTTTGAACCTTCTGCTCCATTTGGCTAATTCTGCTTTTTAAAACCTCCTTCTCCTCATTGGCTTTTTGGACCTCTTTTCCCAATTGAGTTAGCCTCTTTTTAAAGCTGCTATTTTCCTCAGCATTTTTTGTTTTTTTTTGGTTCTCCTTCAGTAAATTGCTAACTTGTTTTTTAAGGTCTTCTATTGCCTGAGCCCATTTTAGGTTCTCTTTAGAGGTAGAGGCCTTGGCTTCCTCTGACAGTATGCCTTATTCTTCCTCATCAGAAAGGATGAGAGGAGACACCTATTCCCCAAGAAAGTAACCTTCTATGGTCTTATTTTTTTTTCCCTTTTTTGGGCATTTTCCCAGCCAGTTACTTGACTTCTGAGTTTCCTCTCCACACCCACCTCACCTCCAGTTCCACCCAGCCAACACTTGGGGGCTGAGATTCAAATGATGCTCCCAAGCCTTAGGGGCTTTGAGGGGGGTGGTGCTGCTATTCAGTGTGAGATTAAATGCAGCTGCTCAGATTGGGGCAGGGCTGCCACACTAGGTTCAGTTCCCTCAGGGGGTTTATGATGAGACCTTCAATAATGGACTTGGGCCACTTCCTGCTTTGGGAGCCCCTGTCGGCTGCTGCCTCCACTGCTGTCGGGCCTGAGTTATGGGGACACCCCACTCCCCTCTCAGCCATCCAAAAAGACCCTCTCACTGCCCTTTGGTGCCTGTGGGTTGAGGGATCTGCACTGCTGCTGGAGATTCTGCCCCTGAGCCTGCTTGGATCTGCTCCTCTTGGCGCTGCATGGTCAAGGCAGGGCTGGGCTCTGTTCTGCGTCTGGTGCATGACACACCTTTCTGGCCGGTGTTTCAGGTCTCTCTAGAACAGAAATCTCCTCTGCTCTGTTGTTCTATGGCTTCTGCTGCTCTAGAATTTGTTGAGAGTTCTTCTTTACAGGCATTTTATGGGCTGTGGGGTAACAGCTCAGTATCTGTATATCTACTCTGCCATCTTGGCTCCTCCCCCATGAGGATTATTAATTTTTTACTTAATTAATTAGTAATGAAAACTTACCTTCTCTCCATGCTACCTCCAGTTCCCCCCTCCCCCCACACACACCTTAAGGAAGAAAAAAAGGAATAAACCCCTTATGACAAATATGAGTCAGGAAGACATCTGAGTTCAAATCTGGCTTTAGATACTACCTGTGTGACTCTGGGCAAGTAACTTAATCCTGTTTGCCTCAGGTTCCTCATCTGTAAAATGATCTGAAGAAGGAAATGGCAAACCACTTCTCACTTTGTCAAGAAAACCTCAAAGGGGATCACAAAGAATCAGATACAACTGAAACAACTGGAACACACACACACACACACACACACACACACACACACACACACACACCCCAAATATAAATAAGCAAGCAAAACAAATTCCTGAATTGGCCATATCCAAAAACCCTTTGTCTCATTCTGTGCCTTGAATCCATCACCTCTCTGCCAGGAAGCGGTTAGCACGCTTCATCATGGCTCCTCTAGCATCATGGTTAGTCACTTTATTGACTACAGTTCTCAAGGCTTCAAAGATTTGCAATTTTGTTGCTATTTTATAAATCCCATTCTTGGTTCTCCTCACTTCACTCACTTCAGTTCCATAAGTCTTTCCAGTTTTTCTGGAACCATCCCCTCCATCATTTCTTAAAACACAACAGTATTTCATTACATTCATATGCCATAACGTGTTCAGCTGTTTTCCTTACTCTTTGTTGTTCTTTGCTGTTCGTTCATTTCAGGTGTGTCTTCCTCTTCATGACCCCATTTGGGGTTTTCTTGGTAAAGATCCAGGAGTGCTTTGCCATTTTCTTCTCCATCATGTTTACAGATGAGGCAACTGAAGCAAATAATGTTAGGTCATTTGTGCAAGGTCACACAGCTAGTAAGTATCTGAAGCTGGATTTGAACTCAGGAAGATGAATCTTCCTGACTCCAAGCTGGACACTCTATCTCTTCTGTCACATAGCTGCTCTTCTAGTTCTTTGCCACTACAAAAAGAGCAGCTATAAATATTTTAGCATATGAGGGTCCTTCTCCTCTTTCTTTCATCTCTTTGGGATGTAGGGTTAGTAGTGGTATTGCTGGATCAAAGGGAGTGCACACTGTACTAACTTTTTAGGCATCATTCCAAATTGCTGTCCAGAATATCACAGCTCCATCAAGAGTGCATTAATGTGTCCATTTTCCCACAGCAAGACAGTTGGTTCCTCATTGGAAAGTGACAGTGATTTCCAGTCCACTTTGATTCCCTCATGCCTGTGTTTAGAAAGTCCCACATGCTTTGGGATTTAGATAGGGACTCAGGTTTTGGTTTTTTTTTTTCTTTTTTGAGTTCACTTTCATTTTCTTCAGGAATACTCCTTAACTGGTTTTTCTCTGTTAGACCAGCAAATCACACCGCTCTTGAATGGAGGAGTACAGAATAAAACCCAGGGTTTTCCAATTCCTGCCCCAGTACTTTCCATGCTGTTTCCATTGCATCCCAACAATTTGCTGGATTTCTGAAACTTCATATTACCCATATTTCCAGGATCTGGAGTCTGTAGTGATTATTCTTATTAGCCTTATTAGAGGGCTGAAAGCTACCTGTCTCTCATAAACACCCAGCAAGCCAGGACCAGTTAGTCTCTATTTCTTTGTATATCCTCCCAAACCTATTTCCTCAATACCTAATTTGGTGTCAATTAACCTTGGCAGCCTGACTTTTTTTGTTTTGGATTGTATTTCTGGACTTCCAGAAAACATTTTTATTTTTAGAAATTTGGGGCACAACTAGTCTATTTAAAGTAGTGACCCAGGAGGTTTCATATGTTAATGCCTGATTTGAAGTACACAGAAGAGACTGTGACCTACTTGGATTCAGAAACTTTAGAAGGAGATGGTCTAGTGGGGTTAGTTTGATGTAAGTTGAAGTCATGTGCCAAAAGGAAGATCTTCATTGGCCCTATACAGATAGAGCTGTGAGTGGCCTTGGCTCTTTCGGCAGTAAATCCTTAAAAAAGAGACATCCTGAGAGAACCTTTCACTTTCAGGCTCCTGACAAGAAGAATGTTAATTGAACTAAAGATCAAGAGGGTTGTGATGGTACTATCCAAACTTCTATAGGGATGTTTTAAAGGTGGCATATCCACATCAAAGAAAAACCGCAGTAGTTCAAAAGAAACATGAAATGTACAAATTTAGAGACATCTCTATTCCAAATGTTCACATGGATTATTTGTGCCCAACCTGTGGTAGGGCATTCAGAGTTCATATTGGTGTGCTCAGCCCCTGTCCCCTGACTCCAACATAGAGACAGCATTTTGGTCCTCTTTAGAATGAAGGACAACGAGCAACCAACAGCCAAAGAGAATTCCTAATCAGTTTTGAATTTGAGCAGATGACCGCTATGATTTCTTCTGTCCATCAAACCAACAGCCAAAGAGAATTCCTAATCAATCAGTTTTGAATTTGAGCAGATGACCGCTGTGATTTCTTCTGTCCATCAAAGAAACAGAGATGTTCCATGGGGGCATGATCTTTCCCCTTTCCTTCTTCTTTTCTCTCTCCCAGTTGAATTATTAGGGAGAATAGATGGCATCTGTCTGCAAGTATTCATGGTGATGGGTATGCCTGGTAACTGGAGGAGACTTTTAAAAATTATTTTATTTTTAACTTATCAAATATAACAAGTTTTTCCATAACAGAATACAATAAAAAAAAAAAAACAAATTGGTGGAGAGTTTCAAAACAAAAGAATGTCAGAGAAAATAGAGCAGTTCTGCCAGGTAGAGGAAGAAGACTAGAGATTTTACTCTCATCTTGCAAGGGGGAGATGGCAACATTTGATTGGAAAAGCAGAACAGCTTGTCTTTGTTTGTTAATTCCAGACCTGGGAGAGATCAATGAAGAACTGCAGAGAATGAAAGTGAGAAGCTACCTGCCTTTCTCTGACATTTTAATAAAACTTTCTCTTGTAGTTAAAGGCAGAGAGATGGTACGATAGAGTACTAGACTTGGAGTCAGTGAGATCTGAGTTTGAGTCTTTCCTTACCAGTTTTGAGTCCCTGAGCAAATCTCTTAAGTTTCCTCATGTGTAAAAAACTGGGATAATAATGAACAGCTATGTCGCAAGGTTGTTGTGAGGATCAAATGTGAAGAGCTTTGCAAACCTTGAAGTGAGATATAAATGCTAGAAGTGACGATGGATAAAGAATGCTGGCTTGGAGTCAGGAAAATCTGAGTTTGAATCCTGCCTTAGATGCTTATTAACATGTTTAATATTAATTTATTAACTTAGATGCTTATATACCCTGGTCAAGCCACTTACCCTTTCAGCCTCAGTTTTCTTCATCTGTAAATTTATTTCAATAAATTCCAATTTATCCTGTATAGTTTGTTTGTGCATAATTATTTGCATGTTGTATCCCTCATTAGATTGTTAACTCCTCATGGATCTGGACTGCCTTTTGCTTTTCTTTGTAACCCCAGTGCTTAGCCCAGTGCCTGGCCCATATTAGTCTCTTAATAAATGTTTATTGACTGACTGGAAAAAAATAACAGTACCTACTTCCTAGGGTGGTGAGGATCAGATAACACTTTTTTAAACCTTAAAGTACTATGTAAATGATAGGTATTAATATTACTACTCTTACTATGACAATTATTAATATATAGGAGTTGGATTAAATGATCTCTGAAGCCTCTTCCAGTTCTAAACTGATGAAACTATCAAAACTGAGAGGTTTTTACTCGAAATACATTTCCCTAGTTTTCCTGGGTGGTGCCTATAACCAAGGAAAAGAGAGAAAGTCCTCAGGGCCTTCAGGGCAGGGGAATCTCTGACTCAAGAGCTATAAAGCTCTGTGTAATTTTAAACTTTAATAACAAGCTCTAAGGTATTATAGGACCAATATATAAATAGCACCTAAAAGCAAATACATTTGAGAATGGCAATGAACTCCTCTCCATATTCACTGGCAGATTTCAGTAGCTAAAAAACTGTTACTGAGACTTTAATGTTACAAACTCAAAAGCTGTGCCTAGGAAGGAGAAGCAAAGTTGAAGTCAGAATTGTTGACTGGAGCAAGACTTTTAAATCATTAACTGATATTAATCTACATTTATACATATTTATGCAACACTTATCTCCATAGTATCTAGTTACTTCAATAAGCATGCCTTTCCACCATTCCAATTTAAGGAGGTTAAGTAACCAGCCTCAGGTCATACAACAAGTTAGTAGGAGGTTGAAATTCCACAAAAGAAGCTTTTAGCCTGTTACATATTCACCCCTGGGTTGCAATAACATCCACTTATTCAGGGTACGGTTTATCAAGATGACTTTAGACTTTGGTAGATTTGAAATAATTCTTAAAGCTATCAATAATGAACTGAAAAATGAGGAAAGTAGACCAAATAACATCTGTTATTCAAGGACTAAGGATATAGCCTGTGGCTTGAACAGGTTTTTTTTAATTGCCACTTTCTCATCCTGTCATTAAACTCTGTTCCTTTAGCAGAGAAGGAAAATGTAGGAAATTAAAAGGTCAGCTTTTCAACTTTTTATAAACACTGGTAGAAGTTTGGTAGGAGATAGAGATAAAATTATTGGCTAAAATAAAGCTTATGGATTACAGTTCCTATTACATAGTCATACTTATAAAATCCCAAATGTGTTAAAGTTTACATTTCCAAATGAAGGATATATTTCAAAATAATACCTTGGGAGAGTATATATTTTTTTTCCCAAAAGGTTGTCACCATTAAGTCATTTTTGGAATTATATTTCAAACCGGTTACTCAGAAAATCTATGTCATTATTTTATAATCACACCTCATTTTAAAAAAAGCAAATATTGTATTTCAGACTTTATACAAGGGCTTGGCTATGAAGGACATTTAGTTGTATTCAAAAATAATGATAACAGATAACATTTAAATATTTCTTATACTTACATATATTACCCCTACTGGATCCTTACAAGTCTGTGAGGTAGATGCTGTTAAATGTCTACATTTTTCAGATAAGGAAACAGACTGAAAAATGTTGTTCCTTGAACACATTGCTAATAGGTAGCAGAGACTTTAATATCCTTTTCTCAAGTTTTGGAAAAATCTAACAGAAAGATAAGCAAGAGGGAAAATAAAAGAATAAAACACATTAGTGCAATTGCTTTCATGACCTTTGGTATGTTATTTTGACTATCCTCAAAAGTGGCAAAATCTTCATCCTTTCAAAGTGGTTCCTATTTTATAGATCAAGTGATGGAGTTAGAATCATCAAGACCTCAGTTCAAATCCTGAATCAAACACCTACTAGCAACTGATAGTTGAAAGGATCCAATGACATGTTATTTGTAAGGGGTTTATCATAGTGTCTGACACATTGTTGCTGCTGCTGAGTTGTGTTAGACTCTTTGTGATCCCATTTTTTTTTTTTTTTGTCAAAGATACTGAAGTGGTTTGCCATTTCCTTCTCCAGCTCACTTTACAGATGAGTAAACTGAAGCAAAGAGATCTAAGTGACTTGCCCAGAGTCACACAGCTAGTAAGTATCTGAAGTCAAATTTGAACTCAGGGAGATGAGTCTTCCTGACTCTGGGCCAAGCACTTTTAGCTACCTTGACATATAGTTGGTGCTAAATAAGCACTTGTTCCTTTCCTTTTTTATGCCATACTTTTCTGCTCTTAACCTGCAATAAGTGTACAGTAAGAGGAAGGTGATAGTTTTATGTTGGTCAGAGTCCAAGTGGAACATTGTGTTCCTTTTTTGGTGCTACATTTTAGGAAATACATCAACACACTGGTGAGATTAGAAAATGGTAAAGGTTTGGATTAGCATTTGAGGATGCAGTGTTTATGTTTACTCTGGAGAAGAGTATGCCTGGGGGAAAGGGGATGGTCTTTAAGGAATGGCAGGATAGCTACCTTTGGGATTTGAAAGGTTATGATGTAGATTAGAGATTAGTCTGGTTCGGCACCAGAGGGCAGGACAAAGAACAAGGCAGAGGGAGAATTTCTGAGTTGCTGATTTCGGATTTAGCATCTCCGGCCGTCCAAAAGTAGAAGGAAGATAGCATTTTCCTTTTCACTAATGATTTTCAAGGGAGCAAATTATTGGGTGGGGGCCATTATAGAGGTGAATAAGGTCAAGGAAGAATTGTCAGCAACAATGCCTGAGAAACCTCAGTAGAAACATAGAGCAAATGCCATAGGGAAAGGGCAGGTCCAGGTAGGCTATGCAAATATGGACTTGGTGCCCTGGGCATGTGTTCTGGGTAAAGGAGTGAGAAATGGTAAAGTGTTAGTGAAGTCAGGCCCAGGAAAAAGAGGTGTCAGAGTGGGAAGTGGTGCAAAGAAGGAAGAAGGAAGAAAAACACTGAAGACAGTGAGCACTAACAGTGAGACTGCCTCTTAGAATCCCAAATCTGCTTCAAAGCTCAGCTCAAGAGCTACCTTCCCTCAGTTGTAGGACCATACCCTCACTCACTAAATTACACTGTATTCATTTTGCAAACACTTTCCCTGAAGCTGGTGGTGCCATGGAGTCAAGGAAGACCTGCATTCAAATCTAGCTCTGGACACTTACTAGTAAGTCATTTAACCTTTTTGCCTCAGTTTCCTCATCTGTAAAATGGGGATATCCAAAGCAGCAATCTCCTAGGATTGTTGTGAGTTTCAAAAGAGACAATAATTGTAAAGCACTTAGTACAGTACTTGAAACATGGTAAGGGTTATATAAATGTTGACTATTAGCTATTATGTGCATGTTCCATCTTTCTCCTCTGCTGTACTCCCCCATTTAGGTGCCCTGAAGGCTTTCAGCATGTAAACATGAAAGTCACCTTGGTAGTGTACTTTCCAGGGATGTACACATTGACAATGAGGTTGATACACGCATTGCAAGAGCTAGCTCAGTATTTGGGAGGCTCTGAAGAAAACTTTGGGAGAGAAGAGGTATTAGACTGACTACCAAACTGAAGGTCTACAGAGCCGTTGTGTTGACCTAATTGTTGTATGCCTGTGAAACATGGACAGTCCACCAGCACCATGCCAGGAAACTGAATCGTTTCCATTTGAACTATCTTAGGAAGATTCTGAGGATCACCTGGCAGGATAAGGTACCAGACACTGAAGTCCTTGCTCGAGCTGAACTGCCAAGCATTCCAACTATGCTTCAGAGAGCACACCTCTGATGGGCTGGCCATGCTGTTCAAATGCAAAATGTACACTTACCAAAAAGACTATTTTAGGGAAAATACGCATGGCGCAAGCTATCACATGGTGGACAGAAGACACGATACAAGGACACTCTCAAGGTCTCTCTCAAGAACTTTGAATTCGACTGTGCAACATGGGAGACACTGGCACAGAACCGCTCAGCATGGCGTGCCCACATCAGAAAGGGTGTTGTACTCTATGAGCAAAGCAGAATTGAAATAGCACAAAGTAAACTTAGAATGCGCAAATTTGGAGTAACCACCCCAAATATTTCCATAGACCATCTGTGCCCAACCTGTGGTCGAGCATTCCGAGCTCGTGTTGGTCTGATCAGCCACAGTTGGGCACACTGAAACTTCTTATCATGAGGATGCCATTTTGCTTCTCTTCGAAACCAAAGGCAGCAACCAACCAAGCAGAGAATACTTTCCAGATTACTTGTGATTACAACATATTACAGTAACTTGACCCAGATCAATTCAAAATATACAAGAGAAATTAGTAGCAAAGGAAAATGATGGAAGGAAGGAAATAAAAAGACTACCCTTTTGAAAGGAAGAATCAGGCTGAGTTCCTTTTGTGCATGCAATTGTTGAGTCAATTTGCAGTTACTAAGTTATTTTCCCTCAGGGTTTATTTACAATGACCCTTTTATTTTTACAAAGGATTACAGGGATTCATTGCCTCAAAGTATTATAGAGTGCTAGCTTGGTAGTTAGAATAGGGATAGCACTGACTCATGTATGAGGCTTATGTGGGTGCATTTCATTCAGTTTTTGGCTGTTTTGGAAGATCACCAAGTATACAGATCCTAGGTATCTTCTGTTCGCCGCCCACTGAGTTCATTGTAGGTTCAGGGGCACTTAATCTCTAACCAATTATGATTCAGTGATGTATTCCAGGGAAAGGGGTGGACTGAAAGACTTGGGAGCTTTCGTGGAGTTTGGGGGCAGGGAGAGGTGATGCTTAAATGGTATGAAGGTAGGGATGTCAGGGAAACTGGATTCAAATTCCTGAATCTCCTCATCTGTAAAATGTGAGGGAGGTAGACGAGTTTATATCCAATACCCCTTCTAGTCTGATGTCCTAGGATGACATTGAATTTCTATTTTTTTTTTTGCATGACAGCTCTGGGGTAATTGTCTCTCTCTTCTCCTATTTACATATTATACAACCTTACCTCCTGCAGAATGTAAACTCCTTGAGGTCAGGGAGATTATTTTTTTTTTTTTTGTCTTGATATCCCTAGCAACTGATGAAGTATTGAGAATATTCTTCCTAATTAGGAAGAAGAAACTGGTAGAAGAAACTCTGTCAATGCCGATGAGCACCTATGGTTCAGTTTACAGTCTTAGAATTAATTACCAAAGGGCACTCAGACATTAGGTTATTTACCTAGAGACACACAGTCAATCTATGACTCTCTCACCTATGACTCCAAGAAGCTGTTGCATGCACAGAGGTCATATCCCAGTAAATTATCTAGGCAGACAGGTTAAACCAGATTGCAGGTAGCCTACAGGTTTTAAATCCATTGGTGAATTAGAGGGATGCATTTGAAAACTTTTGCCAATGGAATGGGCTGATGAGAATAGTTTTTTTGAGCTTGGTTAAGACATCAAAGATGCCAAGCTCGCTCATTGCATCCCAGACCATTGCCACTCATTTGCCCTGCCACTGGGCAGGACTCTGGAAGAGAAATAAGAGAAAATAAGGCTGATAACTTTGTGTAATTCCACCTCACTTAAATCCAATTCATGGGCAAATCAAGATGTCATTGGTTTTCTTCAAGAAAGAAGGATGAACAGCAATAAACATTTATTAAGTGCCTACTATGTGTCAGGTACTGTGCTAAGTCTAGGGACACCAAACCATCATGTTGCAGAAACTGGACTGGTTGGCTCTCTGTCTTCTTGACTATGCTGCCTCTCACCATGCAATCAATTATGAGAATTAGCCTTTATTAAATACTTACTATGTGCCCAGAACTGTGTTAGGTATGCAAAGAAAGAGAAGAGAAACAGATGCTGGTGTCTTTTTGGTTAGGTTGGATTACCAGCTCACCATTCGGATACCTTTTCTGCTTTTCTATAATTGAATGCCAGAGCAAGAGGGTTTGGTATGGAGGAAGATCAGAAATAGAACTGTTGACTTGATGACTTGCTTTTAAAAATGGTGGCACTTGTCCACAAAAGCATTGGAAAATACCCAAGACAAGGTTAAAGGAGGAGAGACTTTAAGACTCTTGTCTTCATAAATATCCTATTGTTGGTTAGTTATTAAACATTTATTAAATGCATATTACGAACCAGGCACTTTGCTAAGCACTGGAGATACTGAAGTGCTTTGCCATTTCCTTCTCTAGTGTGTCCCTGTTTTACAGATGAGGAGCTGAGGTAAATAAGGGTTAAGTTACTTGCTCAGGGTCTCACAGCTAGTAAGTGTTTGAAGTTAGATTTAAACTCAGATCTTCCTGTCTCTAGGCCTAGCCCTCTATCTACCATGCCACACAGCTGCCCCTATTAATGAGTCTCAGTATTTTTCCTTAATGATTCATTAATATATATCAGTGAAACAGAAATTGTATGTATTTACATATGTATGTCTACATAGATATGTGTACGCTAGTAAGACAGTGTATGTGTGTATATATGTGCATGTCTGTGTGTGTACTGTCTTACTGGCATACATACATACATATATATATATACAGACAGTGTGTATATATATATATATACACATACATACAGACACACATACATATATACACATGGTCCAATTTTTTAGAAAGGGATCTAATAAATATGTAAATATTATATAAAATTATATTATAATAAATATTATGTATAATTGGAATTAAAAAAAATTTGGCCCATTTCCTCTTTCTCTGCATTTTTTTTGTTGGAGATCAGGGATGGGAGATATTGGACCTGTGATTTTAGTGAGGAAACTCCCTTTACCCAAGGAGTTTGGACCTGAACGCAAGTTATAGTCCTATAGATTTGTCTAAGGTCGAGGGAGGTTAAATGTAACCTAAGATTTCAAAACTAGTAATGTCAGAGAAAGAACTTGAACCCTTGTCTTCTTCACTCCAAGGTCAGCTTTCTCTCCATTGAACCATGTTATCTCTCTCCTTCGTTAGCCTCTTTTAATTTATTCATAAATAGAATTTACAGAGCAATTGTCAGGTCAAAGAATCAGTTTTGAGAAGCATGATGTTTGGATTTCAGACTAACTTCTCACTTTTTAAGTCTTACATGTTGTGACTGAAACATTCATTTAATTTTTGTCACCCCATTCCATTTCATGCCCTTCCCCAATGTGAAGAATGGGGAAAGGAATAGAATACTTTACATCTTTATGTACCTCACCTTCTACCTTGAATTCAAGCCTCTATTCTGATTAGAAAGAGTGATACTTCCTGAGTCTTTGTAGTTATCAGCACTGATTTCTTTTTCTACCAAATCTGAGACATCTAGAAAACCTTTGAAGCAAGTATTCTTGGAACGTTCCATAATCTTGGTTTTATCACTAACTAGCAGTGAGACTGGAACAAGTCCCTTCATTTCTGTATTATTTTAAGTATTACTCCTCGTCTGATCATCAGCTTTCGCATCTCTCAAATGCCCAGGTTAGCAGAGATAATTTCTAAATTCCATTTTAGCTCTGACATTCTATGGCTCTAAGAGCAATGGAGGAATGGCCAATCCAGGATAGGGATTTAACCTGAAAGACACCAGGACATCAGGGGAGGCAGGGCTCAAAGCAGGAGACATTAAAGACCGAATCAGGATGAATCAGTCCTCTTCTGGCACTCTGCTTTGCTTCAGGTTTTATTCGTACGCTAAGCATGACTTCTAAAAGTCTCCATCTTTTTTTTCCCTTCTGTTGTTTCCCTATTCTTTTCATTCCATGAAGAAGGACTTAGATTTGATTTTTAAAGGTACTGACCTAAACCTGGTAGCTGCAGGAGTATTTTCACCAAAGGGTCTAGTCCAAACTTGTCTATAAGACAAGTCTGCTGAAGCAAACCCTGTGATTTTGTTCTTTCACCTCATTTTATTATAGGCTATGACAAATGGAAAGAAAAGAAAAAAAAAAGATGTTTTAGGAAAAGTAGAAT
The DNA here is from genome assembly GCA_023548195.1 of Bettongia penicillata ogilbyi. Lineage (NCBI taxonomy): Eukaryota > Metazoa > Chordata > Mammalia > Diprotodontia > Potoroidae > Bettongia > Bettongia penicillata. The sequence continues at coordinate 101,689 of JAJHZJ010000685.1, forward strand.
AGGATTGTCCTGTATGTAGGCACACAGATTTACGTTAATTAATCAGTCAATACTTATTAAGCACCTACTATGTGCCTCTTATCCAAACCACATCTAATAAGTGCCTACTCTGTGCCAGGCACTGTGCTAAGGATACAATTAATAAAAAGATAGTTCCTGAACTCAAGGAGCTTACAATCTAATTGGAGGAGACTATACAAAAGGAGGCAGGAAGGGGGGGTGGGAGGTGGGAAGACTTGTTGAAGGGGTATCTTGTTCCATGGAGTTGAAACTAGGCAGATCAGTAGATGCAAATTGGAACCTGTAGTTGACTTATCAAGATATGTGTATATACATATACATATATATATATTTATATAGACGCACATGTGTATATACATATAAATCATATTAGTATATATATATAGTGTACATGTATACATATGTGTGTTATATATACATATATTTTGATAAGTCAGTATCAGCTAGAAGCCCTAATTAATTCAAAGCAAAGTTATTTAATGAAATGACCCATTAAGAAAAATAGCAAAAAGACATCCCACTCCACCAAATCTGGGGTACACTTTCCCACAGAATTAATGGAAGAATGGGCCTATAAAGAGAATGTAAATGGAGAGGCACAGCTGTAGAGAACATGGGTGGATAAACAGTAAATATGTGTGACTAGAGAATATAGATGAAGGGGTACAAATTTAAGGAATTTGTGTGGTTAGGGAATATGGAAGAAGAGACAACTCACTCCTTCAGAGGTACAAGGCTACTTATGGTTTCATGTTGCTCCTGGCGATGACGGTTCAGTCCTACTCCCTTCTGAATATTTCTGGTTGGCTAATGAAGGATACTCCTATGTGGGTCTGAAGCTCTGTTAAATAATGTCAGGTGCTTTGAATGCTGGACATATAGTCTCCATAAGATACTCCTTGGGTATAATTTCTACTTCCTCAGACTTTTTGGCAAAGCAAAAATCCTTTTCTTGGGTGTTTGAGAAAAGATGCTCTTTTCGAAAAGACTTTTTTCTTTTTCTTAATGCTTGCTGTAAAACCAACAGAAAGGACCCATTCTCTCCTTCCCTTAGAGCCTTGCTATGGAGTATTTCAGCTCTCCTGTATGAAGCTATTAATCTCAGATCTGAGAAAGCTCTAAGTCTTCTCATCAAATCAATGCCCTTAGGTGAGTCTTTTTTTGATAAAGGACTTGGCATCCTTGGTCAGAAACTTCCCCCTAGATTTGATGACTGTCTAACATAATTCCAAGATTTTTAATTCTCAAGGCTGGGCTATAAAACAGATAATGGTCATTTTCCAATAGCTGGAGAGCAGGGTTTGGAGTTCCACGCTTTTTGACCCCAAATCTCTTCCATTCACTCAAGAAGAAAGGAACCAGAGAAAACTTTCAAAGCAAGCTCAGCCAAGTGGGTAGGGGTGGAGGTGAGGCTGGCAAGGCATTGTCTCTGCTAGCAGCTTAGATGTATTCTTGTGCCAGTTAGCTGACTCAAGTCAGAAAGAGGTTTTCTGACCCTGACTCTCTTTGTTGTTTCATGTTTTCAGTTTTGCCTCTTTGACAAGATTGTAAGCTCCTTTAGGGCAGGGGTCATATCTTACTCTTACTTTTCTGTGCATGGGACAGCACAATTTCTGGGCACAATTGTAGAAAAGAGAGGTTAACAAAGTCTTTTCTTCCCAGGAGCTACTTTTGATTTCCTGGGATATCTAATGATCTTGACTGGGTAAGGGAGGGCTGCATTCTTTATGTTGAGATCAATGAAAGTCGAAGGGTGGGGAGTTATACTATTCTCCTTCAAGCATATTTTGTTGTATCAAACTCTTCATGACCCCATTTGGGTTTTTCTTGGAAAAGACACTGGAATGATTTGCCATTTCCTTCTCCGGTTTATTTTACAAATGAGGAAACTGAGACAAACAAGGTTAAGTGACTTACCCATGGTCACACAACTAGTAAGTGCCTGAGGCCAGATTTGAACTCAGGAATATGAGTCTTCCTGACTCCAAGCCCTGCACTCTATCCACTTTGACATCTACCTGCCAATGCACTCTACTTTGTAGCTAATTGGCATATTCGCCATTCCTCATACATGCCATGCTATCCCAGAACATTGTGCCTTGGCTGTTCCGAAGGCTTCTACCTTTTGAAATTCCTAATTCTCTCTAAGGTCCGGTAGAAGGTGCTACCTTTTCTGATCTTTTGCATAAACATGATCATCTTTATAGAGATAATTCCCAGGTCTGCATATCCATCCCTAGTTTCTCTGAGCTACAGTCTTGGATCGCCAGCTACCTTCTAGACATCTCCAACTGGATATCACATAAGCATCTCAAATGCTACATGTCCAAATTAGAACTGATTATATTCCCTCATGAACCCTCCCCTCTTTCAAACTTTCCTGTTATGGTGGAGAGCACCACCATCATGCCTGTTTAGAGAGTGGCAGACCTCATCCTCTCCACATATCCAGCCCCTTGTTAAATCTTTCTGTTTCTACTGACATAGCATCTCTCCTCTTTGTCCCCTTCTCCACTCATATAGCTGCCATCCTCATTCAGGCTTACTTCTAGCTTTCTTATTAATCTCCTTGCCCCCAGGCTCTTCTCACCATAGTCCGTCCTCCACTCAGCTGCCCTAAAGAGTAGATCCTACCATGTAATTTCCCTACTCACTGTATTGTATTACCTCCATGATAAATTATAAAGTATGCTTTTCGTAACTTTGCCCTATCTTCCCTTCCCAGTCTTCTTATACTTTGCTCCCTGCTGCAAATCCCTTACTCTCGCTTACTTCAGATTTCTAATCCATTTTGATATCTTGTTATTTCTACCTTCACAAAAATCTCTCCTACACATCCTTTTCTTTTTATTCACATAGCTAACTCCCTGGTGCAGACCTTTTTCTGGATTAATTTGCTAATATTTGGGTTGGTCTCTCTGCCTCATCTCTCTCCACTCTGGTTCATATTCCACTTAGTTTCCAAAGTTATCTTCTTAAAGTGAAGACTTTAAACAGTCACTCTTCTACTCAGTAAACTTCCATGACTCCCTATTACCTCTAGGACTAAAAATAAAATTTTGATTGACTTTTTAAACTCTTTATGACCTTCCCCTTTCCTATATTTCCCAGTCTTCTTACACTTTACTGCCTTTGTCATGTTCAAGTAACACAGGGATCATGCAGGACAGTTATCTCTGGACTCTGCCTCTTCAGTGGTTTTCCCCCAAGCCCAAAATGCTCTCTCTCCTTGTCACTGCTTTCTGGCTTCCTTGGCTTCTGTTGAGTTTCAGTTCCAATCCTATCTTTAGCAAGGACCTTTCATTGTCCCTTTTAATGCTTGAGCCTTTCCTCTGAGCTATATACCCTGTATATATCTCGTACATACATAGTTGTTTACATGTTATTTCCTCCATTACATGGTGAGTTTCTTGAGAGCAGTAATTATTTTTATTTTGCCTTTCTTTGTATCTTCACTGCTCAGCACATAATCTAGCACATAACAAGGCATTTGTTGACTGATGCCCTCCCCAACTTCATTGTGCGTATTGTCGATTTACTTATCTGTGTGCATAGTTTGAGTTTTTCTCTCCCCTTTTCTATTACTGTTACCATAATGACGTCAATATTTTCATTGCTTTCTTTGAAAAATTGTGGCAATTTACTCTTTTGTGGCTTCACTTTCCAGTAATTTCCAGCAGGTTTTTTTCCTCTGCCCCTCCCTACTTAAAATATAAATTCCAGAGGGAATGGACTGTCTCTGTTTTGGTATTTGTGTTTTTGGGACATTGCTTAATGATGAATGATTTTCATTCATGTAGTCGATGACTTTTCATTTGTGTATCCATATTACCTAAGACTAGCCCAGTACTTGACTTAGAAGGTGCTTAACAAATAGCTCTTGAACTGAATTAGAAATACCAGAGAGCCAAGGAGAGAAAAGGTGTGATAATAACCCTCAGTTTGCAGACTTACTAAGTAAGGCTTCAAGATTGATGGTAGATTGTGATGAAGCTTCAGCAACCCCAGTAATAGATTCTAAATTAAGGCTTACTTACCTCAGTGTAGCTGCAAGAAATCAGTCAACCTGTGGAATCAGTTGCATTTTTGTATTTTTCCAATGCCAGAAAAGGAGCGACTCTCTTGGAGATTGTCCCAGTTTACTTTGTGGAGATAACACAATCTTTCACACAATGGTTTGATAGGAATCAGGTGACCTGAGAGTCCAGGCTCAGTCATTAACTAGTTCTGTAACTTTGAGCAAATTCTTTCACTGATCTTGGTTTCAGTTTTCTTTTCAGTATTATGGATATTATAATACCTAAACTAAAAAGCAGCTTGTGAACATCATTTTCATTGGGTAATTTTAGAAATTACTCAATCCTATTGCCTCATTTATGAATGAGAAAATGGAAACTCAAAGCAGTTAAACAATTTGCCCAATGTCACACATCTAGTCAATGGTTGAGCTGGAACTCAAGCATCCTGACTTAATTTTCTACTCTTCTCTAAAGGGTTGTTGAGTGGATCATTTGAGGTTCCATTGATCACTCTATATGTATTGCTTATCTATTATGTACTAGTCCCTATACTAGGGACATACAGACAAAAAAAAAGTGGAGTCCTTGCCCTCAAAAGAGCTTACACAGAGGATCTTAATAATAGGTAATACTTACATAATACCTGGCTACTTTATAAATATCTCATTTGACTTTCATAACCACCCTGGAAAATAAGTGCTATTATTACCCTTATTTTGAAGATGAAGAAACTGAGGCAAATAATGGTCAAGTGCCCAGTCATATAGCTAACTAAGGTCAAATTAGTTATCAAGGTCAAATAGCTATCTGAGGCTAAATTCGAACTCAGGTCTTTTTGACTCTCGGTTTGGTACTTCCAGTACGCCACCTAGCTGTCCCGGTCTCAAACGTCTCTGGCACCTGGAAGAGAGAACATGTAGTCCCACCCCTCCCCCCCATTTTCCACAAGAGGAAATGAGGGTCCAGGGAACTTAAATGAATTGCGCAAAGTCATCAAGGCAACATTTGCACCTAAACCCTCCGATTCCAGACCCAGCGCTGTATCCATTGGATAATACTATTTTCCTAGAGATATTTTCCCTATGAAAAGGATGGCAATCCATTTCTCTCCTCCTTAATTTGCATTGCTAAAATGGTTGAGGACTGTTAGTTTAAGAAACGGGAATGTTATTTATAATGATTAATTTGGGGAAAGTGTGTGTGAAGGGGACAGGGAGTCTCTCCACACAGTCCCCGTCTGTGGACCCTATTCGGGTTCTAAAAGCAAAATAGCCACAGAATGACTTCGAAAAAAGGGACTCTATTTCTCTCTTTGTTGTTAATCGCTACCTTCAGGTAAATAGGTAAATATTATATTAGGAGAGCTTCCCTCTCCAAGCCTTCTGGGCAGTCTGGTTTATTCCCTGACTCTAACTCTACCTCCTGGAAACTTACTGCAAGAGGTAAAATTAGGAGACGTGGGGTGGGGTGGGGTGGCTAGGCTCCCGACTTCTTCAGCTTGGAAAAGAAGGCAGACAGTCCATTTGTAAGGCCACGGAGAGCTTCGCCAAAACCTGTGGTGAGGAGGACCGGGCAGGGGGAGGTGAGGAGGATTTGCGGAATCTCTCCAGTTTATCTAAGGAATCGGGGCCGGCTGTCTAGGAAGTTGTATTTAAATGAATGTGCTGAGTAATGAAAAGCAAAGAAAAAAAAAGAAAGGGAGGGTAGGAATAACGGATAACTGAGATACTGAAAGAAAGTTTACTGAGTTCTACAGGGGAGCGCAGGGAGCCTCAGCGAATGAATGAGAGAGAGAGAGAGAGAGAGAGAGAGAGAGAGAGAGAGAGAGAGAGAGAGAGAGAGAGATGGAAGGGGAAGTGGGGTGTGGTGCTATAGCGGGGTGGCTGGGGGTGCGGGAGGGATAAACAGCAGCTCAGAGCTTGGAGGAAAAAAAGGAGGAGGAGGAGGAAGGAGTCCGAACTTTGCACGCCTCCTCCTTGTCTCCTCCCATCTTCTCTTTTCCACTCCACCCCAGTTGGAGCAGCCGCCGCGGCTGCAGAGGCTCCCTAGCGCAGCTCTGCTTCACTGCCCTTAGCGCGGCTGAAGAGTGGGAGGCTAAGCGAAGGAGCTCGGTCCTCCTCCTCCTCCTCTAGCCCTTCGTCCTCCCCGCCCCCAAGCATCAACTCTGCCCCTCCGACCGGCACGCCTGGCGCCCGCACCCTCACTAGGTGTGCAAGCTTAGCTCCCGCTCCCAGCCTCCCCGCCTCCTTCTGTCCCGAGGAGTCTGAGTCCACAGGAGGTGGGGCGCCAGGGTATGGTGTTCACTTGGGCGCCCGGGGCTTCTGGCAGCCGCCCGGACCTGTGACTGGGGCCAGTGGAACCGGCTGGAGGCGGGGAGGGAGGCCGAGGGGGGAGTGGTGCTGGAGATCGAGGGAGAGACCCAAGGCAGCCGGCCGGAGGACAGGGAAAGCTGGAGGAGAGGCTGGAAGCGGGAACGGGACCGTGGGGGTACAGGAGCAGCTGGACCAGCGCTAAGCGGGTGGAAGAAGGACGTCTCCCAAAGGCACAGGTAAGGGGTCCGAGCAGCTGGAGATGGGGGAAACCGGGGAGGAGGCTACGACGATGGGCAAGTGAAGGGCTCAGCGCTTTCTCAGCTTGAAAGCCCAAAGCACCTTTCCAGTCTCCAAAGACTTTTTTGGAATCACTTTCTTGCAGCCGCTCCACGAGGGCCCCTCCACCTCCCAGCGCTGAATTTGGGTATTCTGGCTGTGGTAGTAGCCGCGGGAACAACTGGTTTCCAAGCTTTGGTCTTCTAGCCTCAGGATAGCTTTACTGAGCGCAGAGAGGAAAGTTTCTGCAGTGTCTGGGGGCGCTAGCTCCCGCGCTGTCTGCACCCGGAGGGTAGGGTTCCTAGTATAGACCTATGCGGTTAGGGGGACTGTGGACTGGGCGGGGGTTGATCGCTGGGGTTATTTTCCTTCCCCCCTGGGCTGGGGGAAACGAAAGACAAACACCTGGGAACCGGTGCTGCTGGGGGCGAGGTGGGGGAAGGGAGACTATTTCTCCGTCTGCTTTTACCGCTGTGGACACGTCGGTAGCTGCTGATTACAGAGGCGCTTGGGGGAGGGGGTCTGGGCTGGGAGTGGGGTGTGTGTGGGGGGAGTATGAGGCAAGAGGGAGGGGCAAATGAAAAGAAAGAGAGGGCTGGTTTTACTCTCCAAATCCTATCTTTCGCGGATTGGGATCTGAGGAGTTGGGTGCTTCGCTGGGTGATAATCCAGCTTTTTAAAATGGATAACCCTTAGGCGCTCGTGTCTCCAGGATGGCTCTGGTCATTCCAAGGAAACTGATCGCATACAGTGTGAACGTCTCAGTCCTGGTAGTGTGGATGGAATTTACACCCTCCCCCGCCCCCATCAGGATTCCTCTTACTAACTCAAACCACACTAGACGTATTTCGTTTGTAAAAACTGGAAAGTAGGAAGGAAACTTTTGTTTGGGTCACTGGTTTTGAAATGTGGGTTCTTGTTGCTAGATTTTCCTAAGGATGATTTGAAGTTTTTTCTTTGTTTTTTTGGACGAAATATAGTGAAGACATCCTGGACTTGACTACTTGCCTCCTAATTTAGGAGGTGTTTATGAAGACGGCTTCAGCCCTTAAAGATAATGCTTTCTGGGCCTAAAGTGTACCCATCTTCTGTCTCTTGCCATCTTTTCCCTACCTCTTCAGGTTAGAAATGCTCTCAGGATTTCTTTTCTCTTGGATGAATGCCTCTTTTTCGGATTTCATTTACATTTCAATTCTCTCTCTTCGCTCTCCCTCTCCCCACTCTTTCTCTCTCTCCCTCTCCAAGTGGACACTTAGAAGAATCTTACTACTTTACTCTACCTAGTTTATGTCTGCCCATACATGATGTTGAGACATGTAATTTAGACTCCAGACTTCTGTTTGGCTGACGTCTTTGTCCCCTGGAAAAAATATAATTATTTTAAGAAGGTGTGATCTTGTCTGGCAGGAGTAATCACCAGTAAAGAGGATATCTGTTAAAGTTGTCACGGTTGTCTGGACCATTACATACATTTGCTTAGGCATCCTTGGTTTTTATTATTTAAACTGGAATGGGAATTCTGATTATTTTATTCTGCATTTTTCTTTTCAATCTTGGTAAGCAAGGAAATTGAATGGTTGCTAGTTGTGTTAAGTAAATATACACACCACTAACTTCTTGCAACTTTTATTTTTAAAACATGAATAAAAACTAGAGTTCAGGAAGAGATAACAATTAGGTGTAGCAGAAAAATTATTGGATTGCAAGACAGGAGATTGGTTCTAGGTCTGTTTCTTTCCACTAATTAGCTCTGTGATCTTGATCTAGTCATATAACTTGCCAGGGTCTCAGTTTATTATTTTGTAAAAGGTCACAGTTGGACAATACTAAAAAAAAGCTATTATTTTTCCCATTTTACAGTTGAGGAAACTGAGGCAAATTGGAGTGAGTGATTTATCCACATGATCTCTGAAGTTTCCTCTCCAGGCTCTAAAAGAATTAAATAGATGGTTGCTCCAAAGTTAAATAGATAAGAAGTAGGAAACAGTTAGAAGGAGAAAAGTTATATGAAGAATTTGCAAATTACCATCTGCCTGTCTTGAGGGTACTCAGTGTTCTTCATGGAACCCTTGGAAGTCTTCTCTTTAGCTTTAAACATTTTGAAATGTCCTTCCTATATGCTCTAACTTCATGTGCCAAAAACACAAAAACATCTGAATAGGAAGGTCAACTCACAGAAGGAAATAATAATTGGATGGAGGAAAGGGAACTTAAACTTCCTATGTCTTTTCTTTTTTTCTTCTCTTCTCTCATGAGAACATCTGTAATACAGTTGTTATTTTCCCCTTCAGAAAGGTCTGTCTTCATTTTCTTTAGTATCTGACCACTATCATTCTTGAAATTGATGTTCTGTTTGTTGAATTTACCTTGCTGTTGATAGGATCTACCCAACTCATCATGGGTATAGTGGAACTGCTAATGCTTCCAGAGGCCGCTCAGGTTCTCTATCAGTATGCAGTAAAGTGTGCATTATTGTTATTAGTATATATATAAATGCTATCTCAGTAATAATAATTCACATTTATATAGTGCTTCACAGTTTACAAAAGATTTTCTTCACAGCTCCTTAAGATAGATAGTCCAAATGTCATCCTCCTTTTACAGATGAGGAAACTGACACTCAGAATGAGTAACTTGTTTTGTAACATGACTGCTAAGTAGGGAGGAGGGGGAGGTCAAGAATTTGAACTCCGAGCTTCTAACTCCAAGTTTAATTCTTCATTAGAGCCTAATAACATCACACCATTGTTAAGAAATAATAGCAGGGGAAGCTCAGTGGATTGAGTGCTGGCCCTGGAGTCAGGAGGACCTGAGTTCAACTCCATCTCTTAGACTATTCTTGCCTCAGTTTCCTCAACTGTAATGTGGAGATAATAGAGTGCTTGGCCTTGAGTCAGAAAGACTCATCTTCCTGAATTCAAATCTGGCCTCACTTACCAGCTGTGTAACCCTGAGCAAGTCACTTAACCTCAGTTGCCTCAAAAAAAAAAAAAAAAAAAAGAAAGAAAGAAAAGACAGGAAAAGAAAGAACGAAAGAGTATCAGAGACTTTGTAGATTTTGAGTGGCACCCCTTCCAAGAAGGTTCATTTTGAGAATCTCTCTAAATGCAATATCATTGTTAGGGACTTTGATTTTTCTACTTATGCCATAAACTTTTCACACTTTAAATAGGGGAAGACTCAAGGGAACCTGGCTCAACTGTTGTTAGACTGAGCTACTGGAAAAACATAAAGAGAAAAAAATCACACTTGCTAAGTTGGTTTGCTACATTGTGACTTTCATTCTGAAATCAGCCGATTTCAGGGCTAAGAATCATATTTCAGCTTGGCAGGGGAAACTGCATGCCAGGCTGAGTAATGCTGTATCATTAGAACTGGGCTTTTGAGTTTCAGTAAGACAGGACTGTTGAACTTTAGTTATGGGTACAAGATTTTTTAATATATCACTAATGTTATACAGCCTATTTTTCTTTGTCTTTTGATTTTAAAAAGGAATATCCACATTTACATCAGGAGAGTGGTGTGTGGACTGCTGCATGTAGCCTAAATTGACTGCAAATGTTAGCTCTTGTGTTACTCCCAAATGGGATATTTTGTGGTCCGGGATCTCTTATTGTTGAGGTACATATCTACAAATATCATTTAACCAAAAGAAACAAAGTTATTATTTAACTGTCTATGGGGAGTTGTTGCGGAGAGATGAAAAGTAGTTGGTGAGAGAGGGGAAACAATATGCTGCAATTAAATACTTTGGGAGAAGAATAAATATTTAAATTTGTCATAAAGGCTTTTGGGGAGAAGTCTTTCCTTTTTTTTGGAGGATGCAATTTGGAAATGTGTAAGAATGAAATGTAGATGGAGGATGTATTATTTGGTAGCCTTTACTCAGTCCATGTCTGTTCCTTTTCTTTAAAGTGTGGTGATTTTCTGGACCTTTGAGACATTAGAGATCTTATATCGTAGATGGGAAAAGGGTTTTTTGTGATGTCATTCAGACCTGGTGAGACAGTATGGTGGAGTAGTTTAAAAGATACTCTGTGAAAATGCTACTAGTAAAGAAAAGTGCCTAATTACTGGGAGGGCATCTCCTGTAGCTTTAATTGGAAATGACTATTTTGGTATCGGGAATTTTGGAAATTTTTTGGTTGGTTTTTGTGTTTTTGGCACATGAAGAAGTTAGAGCATATAGGAAGGACATTTCAAAATGTTTAAAGCTAAAGAGAAGACTTCCAAGGGTTCCATGAAGAACACTGAGTACCCTCAAGACAGGCAGATGGTAATTTGCAAATTCTTCAAAATTCCTTATTCAACTCAATGAATATGAACCTCTTTTTTGAAATCCATAAAATAATGTTTCTTTAAGCTGATCGGTTTTGGAAAATGGAAGGTGGGGCAGGTAGGAGGTGGCAGGTGTGGGAAGAAGGGAGGAATTGGGCAACATTGCTGCACTGGTTTGCTTTCTTAGATGCCTATCTCTCTACCTCTCAGATAGGGAGAATTTCTAACAGTGGATGATATTCTAGGAGTTCACATTATTGCTATTTGTCCTTTGTTCCCCAAGAAGACTATGATGTCATGAAGGTGATGCCATCACTTGGAAATGAATTGGATTTAAATAAAGGGGGGCCATGCAAAATCATCAGCCCAGAGCCATCTAGGTCAGTGGCGAGTTCATGTTATCTATCATGTAGTGCTTTATCAACAAGGATGGGACAAGTATCGCTAACTTTTGTATATAAATTGATCTGGTCATATTTTCTCATTCTTATGTCTATTGAGACCAATTAAAAAGAAATCTTTAAACAAGTAGTGTCCTCTCAGTATAATTAGATTGCTACTACTAGCCTTTTTGTTTTGTTTGGGGAAAGAACATGAGTCTTCTGTCTTTTACATATTTTTGAATGGAATAGTCCTGAATCTCTCTGTTCCTTCCTTCCTTCCTTCCTTCCTTCCTTCCTTCCTTCCTTCCTTCCTTCCTTCCTTCCTTCCTTCCTTCCTTCCTTCCTTCCTTCCTTCCTTCCTTTCTTCCCTCCTTCCTTCCTTCCTTTTTCCCCTTTCTCCCTTCTTTTAGAAAGGAGAGTGTAGGGTATTTTGTTTCAGGAGACTAATTTCAAAGTAGTAGTAATTTATAACATTCCTTAGAATTTCACTGAATTTCAAGTCTGATTCTTTGATCATGAATATAGGAAAATGGTAAAAAATAATGAAAAGGTTGTATATGGGATACTTAACTTCTGCCTGCCTCAGTTTCCTCAACTGTAAAATGAACTTACTAATAGCACACCTTCCAAAGTTGTTGCAAAGATCAAATGAGGTAATTGTAAATAAATAGGGGCAGTAAGATGTAATGGTTCCTACCTCACAGGATTATTACGAGGATCAAATTAGTTAATACTTGCAAACAGTACTTGGGAAATTTTTGTCCCAAGAAATGTAATATATGTAAAAATAAACATTCCTTGGAAATATGCATGAATTTTTCAAGCTAGAATGTAAGCTCAATTCATTTTTATGTTTGTGCTCCAGTAGCTAGCACAGTGCCTGGAACATAGTAGGTCCTTAATAAAGATTCATTGATTGATTGGATAAAGCAATTCAACACAAAGTCAAAGGTCTAAAATTCAACAATATTCCCCCAAAGAAAAAAGAACTGTGATTTTCATTTCAAGGGATTTAGCTTTTATTTTTCTTGGTTTATCTTTATTTTGCTAAAAAAGAAAGCGATGGGATGCCAGGAGAGTGTCACAGCTTCAGTTCAGTGCTAAAACAAACATATGCATAAGGCTGAAAAGGAAAAGCAGACTTGTTAGGTTTTAAATAGTGATAAGGAAAATGATTAAAAGTAGTGTCTTCTTCAAAAAGAAAGAAAAAAAGATTGATGAATAAATGGCAAAAGTTATTGCAGGTTTGGGCAGTGTGGGTTCCTGGTTTGTAGTTACTGGTCCCAGAAGAGAAGAGGTTAACACATACCATCCGTTGTTTAGTAATCTTACAAACTACTAGGGCATCTGAAAGACCCATGGGTTGTTATAAGTTAAGTTAACTAGGGGAAGGGAAAAAGCACTTGCCAAGTTTGAGTGCCTGCTTTGGCACTGTGCTACCTAAGTGCTTCACAGTTATCTCATTGGATCTTTACAGCAATATTGGAAGGTATGCTATTATTAATTTCATTTTACAGTTGAAGAAACTGAGGCAGACAGAAGTTAAGTGACTTGTCCTGGATCACATAGCTAGTAAGTGTCTGAGATTGGATTTGAACTCATGTTTTCCTGACTCTAAACTCAGCACTCTACCCGAGGAGCCCCTTGGCTGCTTCTGCCTCGTTGCTAGCAAAGCATGTTGGAGAAAGGCAAAAGGCATTATGAACATATGGCTGGTCAAGTAGGGGGATGGATGAATGATGAACTTAGCACAGTGCCTTCCACATAGTTGGCATGTAATGTTTGCTAGCAGACTGACTCATGTACCAGAGGTATTGAAGGTACCAGAGAAAAGTCTCTAAGTAGACTCTATATGGAGGATTTATAGAAAGATATGGTTGAGAATGACCCTGAATGAGAAGAAGTGAATGACTGATTCATACCAGTAGAGGAGTATACCTAAGAGGTATCAATAGATGTTAAGTTCTGAATCTTAAGCCACAAATGTGAATGTTCTATTTTTACTTTCTTGGTTGATTTCCTTTTTTTCTGTTTTTCCTACTTCCTTCCCTTATTTATTTGAGGCAAATCTACTTTGCTGCATATTGTTTCTCACCATCCAGGTTTCATTTAGAGTTCCGTCCTCCATGGCACATAGTAAATGCTTATGAAATGTTTGTTGACTTTCCTTAGATCGCACACTTCTTGGCAGGGACTGTCTTTTACCATTTTTTTTTTTGTATCCCTAGGACTTAGCACAGTGCCTGACATATTGTAGATAATGAATATTTATTGGCTGACCTACTGCCAATCCAAAATTTGTTTAGAATTTATAAGTAGCCTAAATTAAATATTCTGGAACTGACTTGCGAATGAGAATTATAGAGAGAGACATGATGTGATAGTTTATTCAAGGGTCATATAATATGATGTGAGTCTCTCTCTTCAGTTTTGAAGCTTGGGTTAGTGAATTATACCTCACCTTTCACATCTGGAAAAATCCAAATAACAAAAACTACCTGCAAACTTTTTATTCTGATTAGCAAGTTTAAGTTTCTTAAGATTCCTTCAAACATGCCAGTATGTCCCTTGAATTCCTTAACTCAAGATAGTATGTTTTCTTCTTCTAAATGCTTCTAATTCTCCTAATAAAATAAATTCTTCTAAATGAAATGTCCTTTCATTTTTTTCCCTCACAGCAATCTTTATGAGGTAGATAGAGGAAGGTACTCTCAACTTCCTTTTACAGAAATTGATGTTTTTGGGGCAGCGAGGTGGTACCAGGTGATAAAACCAGGATAGAGCACTGGTCCTGGAGTCAGGAGGACCTGGGTTCAAATTCAGCCTTAGATGCAACAGTTACTAGTTGTGTGCCCCTGAGCAAGTTACTTAACCCCAGTTGTCTCACACACACAAAGAAGAATGTTTTTATAAGATTCAGCCAGTCAATGAATGAGATGAGAGAATATCTATGGTCTTCCTTATTTCCATTCAACATTTCTACATATATTGTTAACTTAGACTTTCAATTGGTTACTAACTTAACTTTTGACATTCACCTATATCAAATATGTGGTGCTCTCGTAGGTTATAATTTGTGTTTGCATTTTTGTATTTGGTTTACAGGGAATTTTCTAGGTTATCCTTGTGTATTAGGTGCAGAAATCAGGATTGTTCAGAGTCAGCACTCCATAACACCAAGATCTCTTTTGCTGTTTTTTGGTGGGAGAAACTTTATCCTGTCTTTGAGTGACTCCTTGGATGAGAAGATCTAAGCTCCAGGCTGTCATGGGCAAGCATACTTAATTCTGGATTATCACAATGTGCTACTTAGTATGGATCCTCAAGAACAATTCATTTTCGTTGTGCTCTGGTTTCTCTTACTTCAGGGATGTGAATGAATTGTAAAACTCCTCAACCAGAAAAGTAAGGAGATTATTTTCCCCCTTATTTGTTGCTTTTCTTTCAGAGGGGGCTGGTGAGCCACCTGCAGAGGGAAGCAGGTTTTGAAGAGAGCAGGGCCTGCCCTGATGTGCCTGGCTCATCTTGAACTGCCTGTTGTTACTGCTTCTTAAACCTACCTTCCTCAAGCAAGAACCCTTGTCAGGGTGATTTGAGTGTCCGACCAGGAAGCAAGAAAACAGTTTCCAGCTGTGTTGAAAAATGATAAATAGCATCATAGAAAGTGTTACTTATACAAATAGCCTACATCATCTGGGGCTGAGTTAAGGGGAGGGATGTTCCAAATCATGTCATGCATCTGTGATCCTTTTGTTAAGGTGAAAAAAGGTGTGTAGGGGGGCATCTGGGAAAGCTAGAAAGGAGGGTTGCTGAAAGTTACTCATAGTTAGAACTTTTTCCTTCTTCTTGCAGTGGTGGTAAATGAGGGTTCTTCCTGAAAGCTCATTCCTCATTTGATAAAGATTACTCATTATTCATTAGTGAACCAGATGAATGTTAGTTCAAAGGACAAGGTTGTCCATTAAAATGATTGCCCCAGTTCCTCCTTATCATTCAGATAAATGATCTGAAAGAGGGACATACATTTTCATGATATGAAAATATCTTTTCATTTATTGGGTATGTACTAATGTAGCTTGTAAACGAGAGGTCTATTTAATTTTATACCTAAAGAGAGTGACAGATTTAAAAAAAAAATTTCCCCAAGATTCCTGAGTATTCAAAAATAACTTTCTGAACTCTAATTCACAGATATTGCTCTTTTTCAGTGAGGTTTTAACCCAGTGATATAACTCTCATTTCAGTTATTTTTTTAAACCTTTGTGTAGATTATTAAACTTGAATTTCATTCATCTCGTCAGCCAGATCCCCATTACACACTCAGTCTTGCCTCTGTAATGAGGCGATGCTGAGAGATGGCTAGTATTAAGGATCTACTTTATGATAAATGTCACATGATCAGTTTCTAAGAACTTATTTAATTCCTACTATGTGCCAGGCATCATGCTAAGCAGTATAGCTACAAAGACAAAAATGAAATGGGTCCCTGACGTGAAGGAGCGTATATTCTATAGTGAAGCACTGGCATTTTAGGGAATTAGGAAAGGCCTATATAGGATATGGAAACTAAGGAGTTAGATGTGATAAGAGAATACATACCAGACAAAGAACAGAATTCAAAGGCATGGAATGTTTAGTATAAGGAACAAGAAGCAAGACAGTTTGGCTGGGAAACTGGGGTATGTTTTTAAAAATAGATTATAATATAGTAAAGGAGAGAACAATTCTGGAAAGGTATACTGTAGCCAGGCAGCTAGGTGACACCGTGGATAGAGCACTGGGTTTGGATCAGAAAGACTCATCTTTGTGAGTTCAAATCCAGTCTCAGACATATTAGCCGTGTGACCCTGGGCAAGTCACATAACCCTGTTTGCCTCAGTTCCTCATCTGTAAAATGAGCTGGAGAGGGAAATGGCAAACCAATCCAGTGTCTTTACTAAGAAAACCCCAAAAGGGATCACGAAGTTGGACAAGACCGAACAACAGCAAACAGATGTAGCCACTTACATTCTAGTCACCCTAGGCTTGAAACCTAGCTGTCATCCTCATGTAGCCAGCCTTTGCCAAGTCCTTTCTTTCCTACTTTCACAGAATCTCCATGTATATATTTCCTTCTCTGATCTGACATAGCTAATTTGCTAGTGCAGACCCTCATCACTTCTTGCCTGGAGTATAGTAAGAGTTTTTTTATTGGTCTCCCTGCCTCATGTCTCCTCATTCCAGTTCATTTCCCACTCAACTATAAAAGTGATCTTCATAAAGTACAGATTTTACCATGTCACTCCGCTACTCAATAAACTCCAATGGCTCCCTACTTTCTCATCAAATTTAAAAATCTTCTCTGGCTTTCAAAGCTCTTCACAACCTGGTCCTTTCCAACTTTTGTAGTCTTCTTACACTTTATTCCAAACACCTGTACCTACTCTACTCATTTCCCCTCTACACAGTCTACAATCCCATGTCATGGAATATAGAATCTGTGCTGTTCCTTGCACAGGATATTCCATTTCCATCTATTCTCCATGCTCAGAATGCTCTCCTTCCTCTTGTCTGCCTCCTGGCTTCCTTGAACTCTCTGTTCAAGACTTACCTTCTTCCTGTCAACTTCCACTCTGCTTTGGGCTGGAGATTTGTTTCACTCCATCATTTTATGGGTTCTACAGCTCTAGAATTTGTTTAGAATAATTTTTTACTGATATTTGGAGGGGTTTGGGGGGAGAGTTCAAGCAAGTCCCTGCTTTTACTCCATCATCTTGACTCCACCCCACAAAACCTCACCTTTCTCAAGAAGCTTCTCCTAGCCACCCACAATGTTAGTACCTTTTCTCTGTTGATTTTCTCCCCTTTCTTATATATATATATATATGCATATATATATATATATATATGTATATAGTAATTGTATACAGAGTTGCTTCCCCATTATTAGGTGGTGAACCCCTTGAGGTCAGGGATAATTTTTTTTTTTTGCATTTCTTTGTATCCCTAGCTCTTAGCAAAATGACTGGCACACAGTAGGTGCTTGTTGACTTTTTAAACAGTCCCCCAAGATTAAAAAAATGGTTCACATAGAGCCAAAGCTTGAGGTATTGTCTATACAAAGTCATATAGCCTTGGCTTAAACTTGTCTATGTACGTGCCTGCTTAGTAGGTTAAACACAGTGAAGCCAAGGAATTTGTCATTTTTGTCTGTATCCTCACTATCTTGCACATAGTAGATTCCTAATATATTTCTGTTGTTGAACTGAATTAAATTCATTTGTTGGATACCTTTACCAAGTATTTGAGTTTCACTCGTGCCATAGCGCTGGATGTGATATTCTATTACTTTTCTCTAGGGAGAGAAGACAGGTAGCCAATGTGAGGGAATATTTAGTGAAAACCAGACCCTCAAGGCTGACAGATTGTCCAGCTTGGAGAGATTTTTACATATTTAATCATCTCTGCAAAATGAAGATTGAATCTGGAGAAGTATAGTCATTTTAGAGGCATTCTCTTGAGCGAGACAGGGCAGCTAGATGGCTCAGTGGATAGAGCACTTGGCTTGTAGTCAGGAACACTTGAGTTCATATTTGATCTCCGACACACTTAGATCGTGGACAACCATGTTTGCCTCAGTTTCCTGCTTTTAAAAACGATCTAGAAAAGGAAATGGCAAACTACTCCAGTGTCTTTGCTAAGAAAACCCCAAATGGGATCACAAAGAGTTGATAGGATTGAAATGACTGAAAAAAAAAACCCAACTTGGTGGGGCAGCTTGGTACAAGTATAGAGTGCTGGACTTGCTATCAGGAAGACTTATCAATTCTATTTCAGATACAAGTTGAGGTAAATTTTGGCAAATCACTTAATCTGTCTTAGCTTCAGTTCCTCCACTCGGAGATGAGGTTTAACTCAGCAGCTTTTATGAGGTCTTTTCTTGTTCTGCCTTACCTGGTTTTTCTTTATCTGATAATTCATTAGCTGCCAGGATTCAGAAAATCATATGTCTAAATTTCAAATTTGCTATTGCTTATTATTTTTATTTCTTCCCTCTTTTTTTATAGTGAGCTAATTTTTTTCTTCAGTATATTGGATATGTGGCATTGTACAGGAGTAAAAAACAGAAAATGCTTAATGAATTCTAGTTTGTCATAGGCAGTCTCATGTAACTGACCTTAGACATCCTTCAAAATAAGGAAGTTGCTGGCTCAGAGTTAAATGCTGCAATTCGTAGCTGTCATCATTTAAAAAAACCCATTTATGAAGTGTCTCATTGGACATAATACATGTGATCTCTTAAGAAAACTATATAGATCTAGTTCATGTGTATTCATGTGAGCATATAGGGCAAATAACCACCTATTGAAATA
Organism: Bettongia penicillata ogilbyi; assembly: GCA_023548195.1. NCBI lineage: Eukaryota > Metazoa > Chordata > Mammalia > Diprotodontia > Potoroidae > Bettongia > Bettongia penicillata. The sequence goes on from JAJHZJ010000685.1 coordinate 120,330, forward strand.
TTAAACTGACATGTATAGGCAGAGAAGTACTTACATCCTATACAGTAGAATTAGGTGTGAGAGGTAAGAAACAAGTGTGAGTACTTCAGAGTGGGGTGGAGATTAGGGAAGTTATCAGGGAAGTCCTTGGTCTAGACTTAGGCAGGGGCAGGTCATATTTCTGCTATACCTCAAACTCTTTGGTTTAAAGGGAACAGTAAAATTGAAAGACTGTGGGCTTTGGAGTCGGAGGACCTGGGTTCAGATCTCACTTCTGTATGATATTAGACAAGTCATTTAATTTCTCTGTGCTGAGTTTCTTCAACTGGAAAATGAAGAGGTTGGCCAGTGTAACTCTTAAGGTCCCTTATAGCTCTATGTCTAAGTACAAGAAACTAAGGGTGGAGGAGGGGTTTTTTGGGGGGGCGGTATTTTGAATTTTTCTGTTCTAACTTTGGCCAGAAATCTGAAATCTCTCTAAAATTGTCAGCCCACATTGTGTGCCCATTAGGGAGGGTTACAGTTGGCATTTTTTCTGTGTATGGTTTATTGGCTTCTTTGGGTGTGTCTTAAGAGATAGTTGGGTGGATGTCTGAATGTAGAATTTTTTTCTCTCTTTTTTCTTTTCAGCTCCTATTAACTCAGAATAAAGCATGCTGAATGGAAATGATACTTTTTTGATGTGGTCATGAAGCACTGATACAGTATATAAGACAATATATTTTACTAAATATTCAGGAGAATGTTGTTTTGCCCGAAATTATATATGACCCTTGGTTAGCTTAGCTCTACAGTTTAGCAGTTGTACATGCTATAATAAGGGACTGGAGAACTGATTGCTTGTGTCAGCTCTCTGATAAGTGAGAAAAGACTGGAGATTGGTGTTGGTAAGCAAATATTTGGGAAAAGTATATTAGCTTTTCGTGTGGTCACTGACATGCTGCTTGTGCTATTGTGAAATCATTACTGTGCCACATAGACTCTTGACATTTTCTCAAACCACGTGCAAAGAAGCTGACACTGCTTTTAGTAAAGTTATTGTATCTTTTATTTCCAACTTTGCTTCTAACATGAATCTTAAAATAATAATGCTCGTTTAACTTAGAGAACTCATTTCAGCAATTTGTGCATAAATAGCAGAATTAAAAAGAAAAGCATTTGGATTTATCTTTGTGGAGTTGCCACCTTTGGTCCTGGCCTCCTAGTGTGGGGAGTGTCCCGTTGTGGAAGAGCCCTCCACCAGATCAGTAAAGCTTTATGATTTATGGTTTTTGAGAGCTTACTACCTGGAGCATGCCCATGCTCATACAACCAGTATAAGGCAGAAGCAGGGGTAGAATCCAGTCCATTGTCATTTCAAGGCCAATCCACTGACTGTACCACGCAGCTTTTCATAGGCTCATATATGGTTTTTTTTTCTTAAAACAAAACAGAAAAAGGTTTAGAGCTTATACTTTGTTAGCAAGACATTACCAGCTGAGATTATTTGCTCTTTTAAATTCAGTAGGGATGAAAAAAATATTGTTAGCCAAGGATATTGATGACTTTGGCAAAATCTGTAGCATCGAAGACAGAGTTGTAGAAGACCTAGTTTTTCCTGGAGCTCCCTGAACTGTGGGTACATTTATATTCAGATTAGAAAGGCAGGCCAGAGAAATCATTTAAAAGACTGGCTCTTCTTTGCCAACTAAAATGAACTTGAGTGTGATTTCATGTAGGATGACATGAGGGATACGTTCTACTGGCAGATTTTGCTTCTTTCCATTGTGTTAAAATAGTTGAAAATCTTTTTTCTTAATTTTTATGCTAATTTCCGGAGTACTTCAGTTCTATCTTTGCATGTGTTAATTTTCCTTTTACATTTAGAAAATGGAGATATCTGGATTATGTGTGATTATTTTAATATTTTTGACATTCTCCTTTAATTTCTTGAGGTTTTTGTTATTACTGAGCCAACAAAAGGTTCTGTGCTCGGTTCAGGTGTGTTCCCTGTGCGTGTGTATTCTGGTCCTGCTTCATCAGTTCCATCCCCTCCCTCATTTTTCTGTTGACTCTCTTCCCCCAGGGTTGACAGAGATCAAAGGTGAAATGTTATTTCTGGGTCACTGCTTTCCATTTGATAATTTTGTCTTTTTGCTTGTTGTGTTGGTGGGTTGTCGGGGAGCTGCTGAAATCCAGCCAATCAGCGGTTTCCTCTTACTGTTCTCTGACTGTAAATGCTTTTCAGGCTACGGTACCTGTGGAATTCCTCAAATGCACAGTTCGTTACATCCACACTTGGCGAAAGGCAGTTAAATTCCATGTGGAAGTTAATGATCGTCTACTCGAGACTCCTCTAAGGACTACTTCTGAGACTGGAAGGGCCAGTTGTGGAAGGAACAGGAGTTGGTATTCTATTTAAGATGAGTGTAATTGAATTCATATTTCTACCACATGGCTCAGGTCAGTAGAAAGTTATATTGGGATTTTACATTTATAATTTAGGGTTTGTCCTTTTCAGTTGTGGATTTTTTTTTTTTGGGTCTGGCTTTTTGAGAACTTGGTTTTGTGGTAGAAATCTTCCTACATACTGAACAACTGCCGCTTGGTGGAAATGGAAAAGGCAACCTAATCTTTTTTAATAAGCCCCTCTACCTCCAACCACCAAAAAATAAAAATGAAAGTCACTTGAAAGAATTGTATCAACCTCCTGAGCTGAATTAAGATTTGTTTGTTCTGCCACCAAAGGGAGATGTGTAATTGTGGTCTCTTTTATGGAGTATTTTATTTTGAATCTAAGCAAATATGGAAATTAAGATTCCCCTGCTTGTGGTTTCAGTAGGGGTAACGTTTTAAACCTTGACAGGGCTTTCTGCTCCCCATGGAAGCCTTCACAGTTCAAATAGAGACAGTGGGGTTTCTAAGTATTAGGTCAATCACTAATCTATGGTGCTTTATTTCCCTAATCACAAATGTATTTTTAATAGAAAGAGATGATTATAAAATTATCTAGCTCTCATCCCATTCTCTCTCCTCTTAGTCTCCAAATTCAGATACAATTGTTGAGTTTTTCTTTCTGTATATCTGTTGGGGATGAGGTTAGATATTTATAATTATTTGACTTTTAAAACTGATACCTTTTTAATGTCATATACATACATGCATATATGTGTGTGGCTATATATATATATATATGTGTGTGTGTGTGTGTGTGTGTGTGTGTGTGTGTGTGTTTATCTGTCTCCACCCTCTCCTCTTTTACCTCATGATCCACTGCCTGTGACAAAGATTTAAGTGGAAAAATCCATCTTTAATTTTGTCATGCTATTTCTTAGTTTTATATCTTAATAGACAGGAGGGAGAAATATTTGATTTTCATTAAGAGTTTTTTTAATTTATATGATGATGGATTCAGAGATGGAAATCATTCAGGCCAACACCTTTATTTTACAGATAGGAAACTGAACCTCAAAGAGGCAGCGTTCTTTGTTTAAAGACACACATGTGGAAAGTAACTAAGCCAGGATTTGAACCCAGATTCTTTGGCATAAAATCCAGCATCATTTCAACTATACCATGCTGCTCCCTCCTCCCCCTCTTTCTTTCTGAAGGATGTGACTGCCACTTACATAATTTGGCTCTGTTTCCAGTGACATCACCAATTAGCACCACATAGAGCAAGTTACTTCATCTCTGCACTTGTGTGTTCATGGGGATAACAGACGCGTTCTTATTTCACTGAGTTATAAAAGGATAAACCACAAATATAGAGAACATGTGTTCCTTGCATTATAGAGAAATGCGAAGATATTATAGAAATGCAGTTCAATTGGAGAAACTTTATTTTGATCGTGATCTGTTTCATCTATACCTCAGTCTAAATTTTTAATAATAATTTAATTTAAAATTTTCTGCTTTGTATAAAAAAATCAAAACGCACAAGTCATGGTTGCATGTTTCATGAGAGCAGGAAAAGACCATTAGGTCTTTTTCTGATATACAGGTAATACACCTGACAGATGCTAAGATTTTATTGCATCCCTTTTAGAATTTCTTATTTATAGTTGCACCAATTCTCATATGAAGTTGTATATTCTTTGTATTAACCCTGGAATGCTATACCACAAACCCTCATAAGAGGAAAAGAAAGATGCTTTGTGAGTGGAAAGAACATTGGCTTTGGAGGTGAAGAATCTGGATTCAAATCCTGCCTCTGATTCTTACCACTTAGGTAACTTTGGTAAGTAGCCTCGTTGTGACTCAATTTCCTCAACTGTAAAATGAAGTGGTTATACTAGATATGAAATTCCTTCTAGCTCTAGATTGATGATGCTACAAAAAAGATTGGTATACTCACATGGGGCAAAACAGAAGAGGATAAAAAATGTATATTGCCATGATAATGACATTCAACCTGATGGGCAGCCAAGCCAATTCATATATTTATCTTGGACAAGTACTTCAAGATACTATGTGAAAGAATAAATTGGAAAACTTCCTAGTAGAATGAATTTCCTTACAAGACAGGTAGGCTCTCATCACCAGAGGTCTTCAAGCAAAGCCTTAATAATCACTTGGGGATGTTATAGAAGGAATTAATTCCTATTGGGTATGGAGTGGATGAGGTGGCCTCTCTAAAGCAGGGATTCTTAACCTTTTTTTGTGCCATGGACCCCTCTGGTGACCTGGAAAAGTCTGTGAATCCTTTCTCAGAATGTTTTTATATAAATAAAAGCGCATAGAATTACAAAGGAAACCAATTATACTGAAACATAGCTTTTGCAACATTAAAAAAGATTCCCTGAAATCTATCTTTGAACCTCACATTCAGGACCACTGTTCTAATTGTGATCCTATGATATGGGCAAAAACACATCTTGAGGAATAATAGGGAGATAGCATTTGGGAAATTATTTTTTGCTTTCCATTATCCTAAACTGTTGCTGCAAAAGTTGCTGTTGCAGTTCATTTTTTTGATAGCATCAGTCTTTTGGTCATGCCTTATGCCTGTGGATTATGGAACACCATGATCTCTTAAGACAAAGTGACGTCCCACAGAACATTAGAAAGACACGTGATGGGCATAAGTAGAGGCACTGTGTCACCAGATGACGACCTTGAATGAGAAGTAGCGTAAGAAACTTCACTGAGAATATTTATTTTCCAAAAAGTAGTTGGACTGGTCACATAGCAAGAATAGTGATAGCTGGTAACACTTGAGTGGTACATTTATAAACCTGGAATTGTCAAAGAACCAGAAGAAGATTACCTCCGTACATAATTCATAGGCAAATACGCACAAGGACAGCTTAGGAAGGGAAAGCATGGTAGAATTGTGATCTGCATTTACACAAAGAACTCCAGACCATAGGCCCATCAATAGTATCAGTCATTTTCATGTTTATCTGAAAAATGTTTGCCTGGAGTTATAGCTTATCTCTCAATGACTTCTTCATTAGTATCTTGCCAGATGAAGAAACTCTGTTTCAGTTATTCCTTTGTACCTACCTTCAGAGGGAGATTATTTATTATTACGTATTGATTCGAATTGTTATTTGTCAATTCAAACCTGTTATGTTATTTGTTAGAGTGGCTAGGTTGGCACAATAGATAGACTGCCAGACCTGGAGTCAGGAAAACTCATCTTCTTGAGTTCAAATCTGGTCTCAGATACTTACTAACTGTGAGACCTTGGGCAAGTCACTTTCTCCTGTTGGCCTCAGTTTCTTCATGTGTAAAATGAGCTGGAGAAGGACATGGCAAACCACTCCAGTATTAATTCAGATTTTTTCCTCTTCTCTTCCTCCTACCCTCCTTTTATGTACTTGTCCTCTGCATAAAGATCTATTGTGTATCTTTCACAATTATTCAATTACTTGTAAAGAAAGAAGATTCAGCTTTTGCATAGATATGTAAATGTATATATAAATATGTGTATTTATGTGTATATATGTACATGTATACATTATATATATTATTCCCTGCTAAAATATATGAGAATAGACTTGAAAAAATATTAATATTGACACTAGAGTAAATGAATTCGTAAAGAGTTTCTAATTCAAGGAAAAGGGTTTTGCGCAAAGAAGTGATCACCTTTTTCTTTTATCTATTCTGAATTCATTTTAACTTGACAAGCATTTATTAAAGGCTATTCATGCCATTAGGTAGAGACTTGGTAACCATCCAAGAATCATTGGCTCTTAACTCTTTCTTGAATACCGTTGACTTTTTTCATTTATTTCAGAGGGCATTGAAGATATTGACTACATTATCTTCTTTCCCCATCTTCATTCCCTCTCTGTTGTTTCCCTGTAGTACTATCCTGTAAATGAGCTTTTCAAAATGGGTGAAAACTTCCAGCGAAGTACAGATGGGTACAAGGGACAGCATGTGGGAAAATTCTTGCACACCAGTCAAGTACACATGGGGTAATTTGATGGAGCCAAGGAGCTGGGAAAAGTAGTGCCACTCAGTTTTTTAAGTTGACCAAGAATCATCGGTTAAATTTCTTTGTGCTTAGATAACATCTACTTGCTTTTTCATGATCCATTTCTGTATAGAGAAACAGAGAAGCCACTGTAACTGCTGATTCTCTGGGGTGGGAATACTAGATCAACATGAGAGAATAGAACGCTCCTTGTAAAAATGATTCAGAATGAACATGATGGATAGGAAGGAGGAGTAGAGGACTGGGCAGGGAGCCCTTTCACATATTCTTTGGGAGAATGCTGGCTGGCTCCCTGCATTCCTAGTATGCTCTTTGTTAACACAGGAGAGCTTGTAAGGTAGGTAGTTGGGGGGAAAAGACAAAAGGAGACAAGGGAGCTCCCTGATTTATGTCTGGGTCATTCTTGACAATAGTGACAATTGAAAGTGGGAACAGAATTAGTTTCTTTCTGCATCAATTCATGATGAAGGAGAATGTGGCAGAAAATTATTTTTTAAAAATTCAAAAAAATGTTTAAAAATGAGACAGGAAAGAATTTTTATAGGGTTTTTTTTGGGGGGGGCAGAGCCATGTTTTTATTGGTGTGGAAATTTCCTTTACTAGAAGTTATTGTTCCTTCTATTCTAGCCAGAGATGACAATATGTATTGATATATAGGTTTATACCAAGTCATTCAACTATTAAACACTTATGGTCTTTGTGAGCTGTCTGGTGGCATTTTGAAGTGATTTGCTAGTATGTATTGGAGGCAGCGTTTGAACCCAGTTTTATCCAGTTGCATCTCCATAAATAAATTATACTCTAAAGTTAATTAACATTGCATTCTGTTCCACTTGACAGAAGGAATTTGGGTGTCAGCTGGGTTAAAATATGACCTGTGATGCTTAATAGGTGTGTTATTATAGTCTAGTCAGTTATTTAACTCTGACCTCATTTTCCTCATCTGCATCCCCCCATGTAGTAGTAAAACTGAGAGACTCTTGAATAGTCCAGATATTGCTTCCAGTCCTTGCTCCACTCAGCAGTCCAAGTAACTTCTTAAAGCACAGTCTCATCATCATTTTCTACTCACTGAACTCTGTAGTTTCCTACAGCCTACCTATGGGATGTAAAATCCTCTGTTGTTAAAGCCCTTCCCAACCTAGCCCCTACTGACCGCTCTAATTTTCTACTTTAATTCCCTCTCCATTGTAGTCTATCCAATGAGACAAGTCTTCTTGCAGTTCCTGCGCAAGAACTCTGCGTTTCATTGGCTGTCCCCCACACCTCCCCCCTTCCATTAGACTGGGAACTCCTGGAAGGTAGGGATTGATTTTGCCTTTCTTTTATTGTCCCAAAGCTTAGCACAGGTGCCTGGCACACAGTCAGCCCTTTATAGCAACTTTTTGCCTTAACTTTAATTCATCATAGTTTTAGGATGTATTTATCTGCTTTAAAGCAACACTGCCACTTTTCATAAGACCTTTGATATTTCCGATTAAAGACTAAACACTTTGCTTTTGTTTAGTCTCTGAGCCCCAATCTAGAGCTTTTCTTCAAACGGTCAGCACTGTGAAGACTAACAGATACCATTTTTATTTATTTGTGACTCTTGTTGATTGAATAGTGGAACGATTTTAATAATATCAGAAGTTTTTTTTTAAAAGTGCAACACTTACTATGTCATTAGTCAGTAAGAAGGCACTTGAGTGTCATGGAGGGAAGCCTTTTTTCTTTTTAAAGAAAAGGAAATCCAGTATTGTGGATTATCAGTTTTAAAGTGAACAACAAAAACTTTGTCAGAGTTGTATCCTTACGATTATTTCATTTTACTGTACAGATAAGTCATGCAGAATTTTATAACTTTCTGCCTCCTGTGGTGAGTATCTATTGGTGTGCAATATTCTTATCACATGGGATTTGTGTTGATTGGTTTTGCTGACTTGCTTTTCTTCTGTTTGTTTTATATAGTAATAGTATAATTATTAAAATTATTATTTTTAAAAGGAGGATTCCCTGGGAAGGGGAATGATTTGATGACAAGATTAAAAAGAAAAACTGTCTCTGCCAGATGGTCACATTAATAGATTACATTCATAGAGTAATTACAACTTTTAAAATAGTTTATCTCAAAGTAGCTCATTTATTCTCATAACAGTCTAATGAAATAGGAAATAGAAATATTTGTCCCATTTTGTGGATAGGGAAATAGATTCAGAAAGGTAAAATAATCTTGCTGAAGACAATTGTAGAATTGGCTCAGTATGTATGCCAGAACTTCAGCCCTACCTTATCTATGGTTCAATGTACATCTAACCACTTTCAGGGTTCCTGTGAATAAGGAAATGATCCATAAGCTTCTGTAGTCCCTCAGTTGGATTGTGTGGTAATTTGTCATGAAGAGACAGACAGTGTTGTCCAGTGGGTAGAGGTCACTCCTTGGCATCATGAAAACCCAGGCTTAATTCCTGCCTGGAATACCTGCTAGCTATGTGATCAATCACAGGAAAGTCAGTTCCTGTGAATCTTTTCTTTATATGAATGAAAAAGCATTTATTAAGCCCTATATTGACATGCCACCATTTAATCAGCTCTGTCCCAATTTATAGGCATCCACTTTGCTTACAGCTCTTTGCTGTCACCAAGAATGCATTTGAATGTTGTTTTTGTCTTTGAACTAAAAAAGGTCAAAATGTACAATCTGTTCGGTTACTTTTATTGTATAAGTGCAGACCCAGAATGGTTGGCCTAACGCACAGCGCCATCAGCAGTGAATTAGTGTTTCTGTCTTCCCATGGCTCCTCTCTTGGGGGCATCAATTTTTATATTTGCCAGTTTGCAAGCTAGAAAGTGACACCAGAGCGCTTTTCATTTGTTTTTCTCCTATTAATGCTTTTAGAGCATGTCAGTGGCTTGCCTAGGTTTTCCCATCTAGTCAGCCACTGGAAACTAGATTTGGTTGAACACAGGCCTTTCTGACACAGGCCTTTCTGACTCCAGACCCAGTGATCTATCCACCGTGCAACCCAGCTTGTTATCTAAGCTACAACAAAACAGCCTTTTTAAACTAAAGAGGATTTTGTTATTTCCTTGCTTTTGCTACTTGAGCAGTTATTTTCATTTATTTCCATGTTTTCTAAAACTTCTCAGGTCTGTGTTCAGTTTATTGGGAATGTTGCTTCAAAGAATACCAGTGCTAGTGAAACAAGGAGGAAAAGATTCATTAAATTCAGGAAAATCAAAACACTTTGGGGGCGATGAAATGTACAACAATGTATATTTCAGAAGGACCAAGGTGCATCGGGTTGTGAATGAACACTTGCTTCAGTGGAATAGGTTGGTATTCTTGCTTTTTAGGCGAGAAAATAGACGTAGTGCTCAGAGTCTGATCAGGGGAACATCATGAACCAAGGTTCTGGTCAGAGGCAAAATTAGAACTCATAGTTCCTGAATTTTAGTCTTGTTCTGAACACTAAGCACAACTCCCTTAATTAAATAATGCTCTTTGTTATGTCACTTCTGAAAATTTATAAGCTTTTAAAAACTGAGATGTGACCTAATGCGAGGCTTATTAGGAGGAAAATAACCTTGGACGTAATGTATCTCCAGAAGACTTTTAACACCGTCCCAATGGGACATAGCACTGCTCTTGAGGGAGAGGGATATATGCACAATAACGAATATGTACGCTAGTCAGCATCTCTTGGGTTGGCTTGATCAGGTCCAGTGCCTAGCTGCAAGTGTTCTAGATGAAATCGTAATTTGGGAATGGACTTTTGGGAATGTTGTAATTCTTGAAAGATTAAATTGGTACAAATGTTTTAAAAATGTAGCTTTTTTGACAGACTATGGGAACAGCAACTTTAGAGTAGAAAATGTAGGAGAGTATAATGTAGAAGAAGAAATGGAAAAATCAGAAAGGTGAAACGATCTTCTTGTTGAAGAAAATTGTAGAATTGGTTTGGTGTATATATATGTAGTTTCAAGTGAGGGCTTCAACCCCACCTTCTGCATAGTACAGCTAACCACTTTCAGGGTTCCTTTGAATAAGGAAATGATCTACAAGATTCTGTAGCCTCTCAATTGGTTTGTATCGTAATTTGTAGTCCAGGCACTATGGTCCAGTGGGTAGGGATCACTCCTTGGCATCATGAAAATCCAGGGTTAATTCCTGCCGTGAATACCTGCTAGCTATGTGTTCACAGGACAGTGAGCAGAACTATCCAAAAGTATAATGGCTTGAAGCAGGAGGCAATGAGTTACTTCTCAGAAGAGGTGTTTATTGGGTAGCTAGATAGCTCAGACTTAGGTCTGGAGTCAAGAAGACCTTGAGTTCAAATCCAACCTCAGACAATTACTGACTTTGTGACTTTGGACAAGTCATTTAACCTCTGTTTGCCTAGGTGGCAGCTAGGTGGCTCAGTGGATAGATCACTGGGTCTAGAGTCAGGAAGACCTGAGTTCAAATCTGGCCTCAGACACTTAACTAGTTGTATGAGCCTGGGCAAGTCACTTAACTTCTGCCTTCATGCACTGGAGAAGGAATTGACAAACCACTCCAGTATCTTTGCCAAGAAAAGTCCATAGAGAGAGTCACATGACTGAACAAGAGGTCTTCAAGGAAAATGATCATTTCAAATACAGACAGAGTCTCAAATACACACAGAGTAGTAAGGGACCTCAAAAGCCACCCAGTCTATCCAGTTCCCAAACAAGAATCCCTCTGAGTCAATCTGGTCATTGGTCAATGGTCATTGACTCTTTGCTTGAAGACTGCCAGTGAGGAGAACCAGCTGTCTCCCAAGACAGTCCATTCCACTGAGCTAGCTTCAGTTGGTGACTTGATTGGGTATAGTTTTCCTTTGGCGATAATTTTAATTGTTGGAAAGATATTGAGGCACAATAGAATGAGTGCTGGTTTGAAGGCAGAGGATGTGGGTTCAAATTCCTCGCTCTACTACTTGTGTTTGTCCTTTGGTCTCTAAGAGGACCATGACCTCAAGATGATGACATGACTTGTAGTTGACTTTGATTTGAGTGATGGAGGGCCGTGCAAGGTCACCAGTCTCCATTTCTTCTCCTGAGTCATCTGGGTCCAGTGGCCTATTATTTATCAGGATGAGAGATGGCCTAGGATGCAGTGTGAGACCCTGGTCATTTTAGGCTGAATTCTTATCATATTCTCACATTGAGTTGATGTACCCATTCAATGAATAGGCCTCTTTAAGTAGTTACTCAAGGGCTGGCCCCTTTTCATTAAAAAAAAATAAAAATCAAACTGGGAGGGGAAGACCCTCAGGGTTCATGGGTAAAAGAGAAAAAGTTACAATTTAGTATTTACATTCCCTCTGTGCTAGGTGGATGGGGACCTCTTGTCTAGTCTAAGAGGACCATGACATCAAGATGATATGACTTGCAGTTGACCTTGATTTGAGTGAGGGAAGACTGTACGAGGTCACCAGCTTCATTTTCTCCTGTTTTTGGTTTCTTTATTTATAAAATGAACTAGGTGATCAAAGACCTTGTTTAGATCTAAATCCATGATTCTGTGAAACACGCTCATTGGATCTTTAACCTTGATGAGTACTGATAGTGAAAATTCTTAAATTTCCTAAGTCATTTTGGTAGAAACATCTCAAGCTCTTTTGATTGACTGCTTTCCTTGAGTACGAATGTCAGGTAAAAGTGAAGCAGATAAACTCTAAATCAGAGTTTCTTAACAACTTATTGTATTACAGACAGTCTAGGGCAGTTTGGTAAAATTTGTGGTTCCTTTCTCAGAATAATATTTATATATATATATATATATATATATATATATATATATATATATAAATAAAATACATGTGATTACAAAGAAAACTAATTATATTGTAAAAAAAAGTTCATGGACCTCAAATTAAGAACCCCTGTGAGAAAGAATGTTTTCCCCTCCCTGAAAAATAAAAAAAATCTCATATACTCAAAATATACTCAAGTCAATATCAATTTCATTCTTTCCATGCTTCTCTGACTCTCATGAAAAGCAAGATACTGGTCTCCAGGCTTGTTAGGAACGGTGTGCTCTAGAAAGTCTGGCCTGGGGCTCTGAGGCCTGATACATGATCAACTCCCTAGCCCACAGGAGGAAATGGATGGTGAAACAGGTGGCCAGTAAGTTTGTGTTGTGTGGCAACATGTGTATGTGGTGACCTTGTGGACACCACAGGGAGAGAACACTGAGATCCATGGAGTACAGGGCAAATGGAGGACTGTCCTTTCATGGGCACCCTAGAAGTTGTCCCACCCTCTGGATGACTCCATTTATCCTTTAGGGCATTAGCTTTTAACTTTTCTCCCCGCCAAAACCCCTTTGGCAGTCTGGTGAAACTCAGTACCTCTCTGATTTGTTGGTTACATAAAACTATCAGAGGAAATAATAAATTTCATGCAGAGATTAGTAAAAATAAAATTGCAATATTTTCTCTGAGTTCATAGACTTCCCCCACCCCACTTCCCACCCTACCAGGTAGGAAGTCTTGCTTTAGAGAAAACTATAGGTAGCCTATAGTTTAATGCAGTGAGTTTTAAAGCAAAGTTCACTAATATATTTTAGGTGGTTTATTAATATTAATGCTCTTAATTGGATAATGTCTTTTGACTTCTTATGTGATTTAATAATTTGTTTATAATATTAGTAAAAATGATAACTAATTTATATGAACTATCCTCCAAGAAATAGGGGCAATCTTCCTATTAACTCGGCAGAGTGTATGGATGCAAATGTGTTTGGATAAGATGAACATCTCCCCTCTACTCCCTTTTCCACTCCACCTCCCGACCCCCACTTTCACTCCCTCCATGGCTGGTGGGAATGGATAGTGCAGTGATTTGTGAGGGCTTTTGGCCTAACCACTACCAAGGACTCAAAGTTTGGGAGGCATTGTTCTAATGAACAGACAACTTTGGGATAGAGGATGCTGAGTTATTTATTAGTACTTGTACTGTTGCTGTACTGTAGGTTTTAAAAGATAGTGGAATCTTAGGCTCCTTGCGTGGAGGCATAATATACAAACTAAGGTGATGTTCATCTGCCCTAGTCAGACCACATCTGGATTATTGTTTTCAACTTTGGGCATTACAGTTTAGGACTGAAATTTACCAGCTGGAGTGTATCCAAAGGAGGTTAACCAACATGGTGAGAGAACTGTAGATTCAAGCCATTGAAAGATAGGGAGAAAGAAGCAGGGTACAATGAAACTCCCTAGTCTACTCGTTCAAATCTTGCCATATATTTAAAGCAATATACATGCATACACATACATACATACATACCTATATAAATGTCTTATATTAAAACCTAAAACAAGAATAGTGACCAAGTCCAATATTCCTACTGAAGGAGCCCTCTGTAGCTTTTACTGTAGGAGAGAAAGTCTATGATCTAGTTACTGTAAGAAGAATTCCCTAAAGCAGCAGAGTCTTCTATACATTTATAGGATCCTAGCTTTAGAGATTCAAAAGGCCTTAAAAACTACTCTGCCTCTTTTACAAAGGAGCCAGCTAGGGCCCAGAGAAGTTAAATGGTTTGTTTGGGGTTTCATAGTTATGATTTTTGTCAGCTACCAGTAAGGAATTTTGCCTGGGGAGAAAAGGAGGCAACTTGTGGTAGAATTGCTTATATACCCAGCTGGTTTGGAGCCATGGCTTTTTCTCTGTTATAGACTTATCTGTGATGAGGAGAAATAAACCAGTGAGTATATATAATTTGCTGTGCTAGGATATGGGCAGTAATGAAGCCTTCTAAAATTCTATCACTATGAAAATTTGGGGAGATATCCCAAAGGCTGAAATTTAAGATGAGCTTAAGCGCCAGAGAGAGGCAACGGTAGGGAGAAAGGGTGAGAATGTTAAATATAATTGCCAAATATATGCCAGAATAGCCCAAGATGCTCATGTCCCAAAGGCCTCAGGCCTTTCCTTTTCAGGGGAATGGGACTTGGTACCTAGTAGCAGTATCCCTCCCTCTACTTTTTTTTCATATGCCCAAGAACTTTTTCTCTTCTGTAGGATCACCTGAGCCTGCAAGTTTTCCTATTGATGACTTCTTGTTTCCTTTCAAGGCTGCCTTGAATGTTCATTTAAACTAGCTTTCATCTGTATAAAAATGTGAGGTTGGACTCACACAATGCCTGGCTTCCTTCAAGACTCAGTTCAAGTCTCGCTTTTTGGAGGAGGCCTTTCTAGGTGAGATTACCTTCCATCCACTGAATATATCTTCTATGTAAACACCAATTCATTGGTTGTTTTCCTTCATCCTCAAGGAGGACCAAAATGCTATCTCTGTGTTAGAGTCAAGTTACAATGTGTCTGACTGTGACTGATCAGATCAGTCCTAGCCCAGAATGCTCTACCACAGGTTGGGCACAGATCATCCATGTGAACGTTCATGGTGGATTCTCTAAATTTATGCATCTTGTGGTTTTTTTATGCACATGTTATCTACCCATTAAAATGAGATATTCTTTCACTATTGATTAGAGAGATTTAAATCAAAAAAGCTCTGAGGTACCACATCACAACTCTCAGATCAGCCAGCATGACAAAAACAAGATGATAAATGTTGGAGAAGATGTGGGAGAGTTGGAACACTAATTCTTTGCTGGTGGAGCTGAGAACTGATCCAACCATTCTGGAGAACAATTTGGAACTATGCTCAAAGAGCTACAAAAATGTGCATACCCTTTGACCCAGCAATACCTCTTCTAGGACTGTATCCCAAAGAGATCATACAAATGGGAAAGGGTCCCATTTGTACAAAAATATTAATAGCACCTCTTTTTGTGGTAGCCAAGAACTAAAAAGTGAGGGGATGCCCATCAATTGGGGAATGACTGAACAAGTTGTGGCATATGAATGTAATGGAATACTGTGGTGCTATAAGAAATGATGAACAAGAAGATTTCAGAGAGGCCTGGAAGGACTTAAATGAACTGATGCTGAGTGAAAGGAGCAGATTTTTTTTTTCTCTTTTTCTTTTCCTCCTTTCCCTTTCCCTTCCCCTTTCTTTTTTTCTATCTCTAGTGCTTACTCAGCACATTGCCTAGCCCATATTAAGCACTTAATAAATGCTTATTATCGATTGATTCCCCATCCCTTCAATAATAATACTCTAGTATCATAAAGCCAGACTGTTATCTATAAACTACTTTCTTTCTTATAAATATGTATTTTCTCCCCTCCTTAGGTGCAAGTTTCTTTGGAGGAGTCCTCTCACACCTATGAGCTTGATGAATGCAGGAGTAATTGCAGGGTTGCTGTAATTCGGTTACCCTGCTCTCACCACGATGCCAGCCTTAGAATAAACTGGAATGAATTTACTGTTTTTAATAGGTTTGTAGGGGAAGTCAGTCATATTTTAGCCTGCAGCTCTTTTCCCTGTAATGGCACAATTCCACATCCAGGAAGGACTTTACTGTATTTATGAGCTGTCCCATTGCATTGTGGTCTTCTCTCTTGATTAATTTTAGTTCAAAATATCACATTAAAAAAAAATTTGTTTTGGCCTGAGTAGATTCTGAGAAGAATATATCACCTTTGGGATCATAATTGTTTAATTATTTTGATTTGAGTTATTGTGCTATAGGGAACAAATAAATACTCATTCCCCAAGTAAACTTCGGATATCAGCCTCTGTAAATCATTCCTATTAGTACAGCTTGTCCTGGACTTAGGGTTAAGGTTTGGGCCTCTGCTGAGTGTTACAAAATAGTAGAATAGAAAGGAACTTTTTGGATACTGAAAAGGATTTTGTGTTTTTTTTTCATCTTTTGAATAAGATCTCATAATGTCAGAATAATTATGAGCTATCCCCTAAGGCAATCAAAATATTGCCACGTATAAAGAGCATTACTTGAGGAAAAGGGTATAGATATATAATTATGCTGATGACAGCATTTATATGGTTTGCAAAGTGCTTTACAAATATTATCTCATTTATCACAATAACCCTGGGATAGAGGAGCTCTGATTATCTCCATTTTACAGATGAGGAAATTGAGGCAGACAGAGATTAAGTGACTTGCTCAGAGTCACATAACTAGTAGGTATCTGAGGGTGGATTTGAACTCAGTCTTTGACTCTACGTCCCATGCTCTATCTGCTGTGCTGTCCAACTCCCATAGGAGAGACCTGGCTAGATAGCAGCAATTCCTGTAAAAAAAAAAATCCTTGTGACTTTGTAGAGTGCAAGATAACTCGAACTCTTTTTAATCTAGCCCCCTACTACCTTTCCAGTCTTTTTTTCACCTAACTCCCTGACATGTACTTTTCAATCCAGTGACACTAGCTTCCTAGGTGTTCCACCAACCTGGAACCCTAGCCATTCTGTGACCCTCATGCCTGGAATATTCTCCCTCTGCTCCCACTACTGACCTCTCTGGCTTCCTTTAAGTCCCATCTAAAATCCCATCTTCTACAGGAAGCCTTTCCCAACCTCTCTTAATTCCAAATACTTTCCCTCTGTTAATTATTTCCTTCTTATCTTTTATCAGAAGGTATGAACATTTTATTCACTTTATTGGAATAACTCCAAATTGCTTTCCAAAATGATTATTTTGATTTACAGCTCTACTAACAATGTAGCAGTGTGTTTATCTTCCCACAACTCCTCCAAACCACCCCCTTCCTTATCTTAGGTCATCTTTGCCAGTGTGCTGAGTATAAGGTAAAAAAACATCATTGTGATTTTGATTTGCATTTCTTACTTTCAACATTTTTTTTTTTAAAGATAGTATTTTGGAGAGCCAAGAAATTGCAGTGCTCTTAATAATGCCTTCAATAGTCAGGATGGTAATCCTTTAAGGTAAAGTTCAGGTGGCTCTTCTGAATATTTTCCCCTCCATCCTAAACTGAAATTACTTTTTAATTGATAAATTTATCTTGTTAAGGTGCAGATGAGCCATATTTTCCTTCAGGATTTTCCATCTCTTAGGATGTTTTCCTTATTCTTGTCAGTTGCCATAGAAATAATGTAAAATGTAATAATGTAAAAATCATTTAGGTGAGTATTTAAAATAATTTTTCAGCAAATTAACCATACCTTTAACTTCTAGTATTTCTTTTTGAAGTAAAAATTATAAAGTTCTTATTAATAGGAGCAAATATGTAGAATCTAGTTAGAATTTTCTTTCAAATTTCCATGAAGTACATATTTCACATTTTTTGGTATTTCTTTCAAGTCGTTATTCTGAGATCATTTCTTCCTTAGATTTTCTGTTGTGGGGTTTTTTTTTTTGAGTGCACATTTCTAATATTATAATACAAATCCATGGACAAGTGGAAGTCAGGCTATCAAAATTTGTTTTATAGTTGACTTTCCTGGAACATAAAGGGAATAGCATGTATTAGTACTTTAATAATTATTTTAAAAATTAATGCTAAGCATCATAGACCAAAGGAAGCATTGAGCTTGGGTTAGGAATTGGCTATATAATTCTGAGCAGGTCATTTAAGTTCTATGTACCTCAGATAACACCCAAAGACTTATCTAATAAGTCATCCTATGGGTTGCATCTCCTTTAGCAAAGGGAGTTCCCAACTTCAGTGCTCTGCTGAATTGATAAATTACTTCCAAATAAGTTTCCCAAACATCCAGTAATTTAATTTCCTCTGACATGTTAGATATGATGGTAGAGCTATAGAATAATATGTACAACATACTTGTTAACCCTTTCCTGGAATCTAATCATCTTAATTAGCTCCCTGATTGTCAGAGTTTGCAATTCCTCTGTGCTTGGCATAAGGACATGGAAGGGAATTGGATCTGTAATTTCTGTGATATAGGTTACTCCTGGAGAAGAAAACTCCCTCAATGAATACAGGTTGGCACTTTCTTTGCAACTTAGTGTCTTAGAGCATTACAGGATTATGCAACTTGTCTAGGATTACACAGCCATTATTTGTCAGAGGTGGAATTTTAACCCATGTTCTTCCTGGTTTCCAGGCTGGTTCTATGTTTTTTTATATTTCCCAGGACACTCCTTTGAAAAGCAGTAGGTTAAAAGCCTATGGAGGAACATTAACTGTTTCAGCGAGTTTTTTTTTTGTTTTTTTTTTACCAACAAAGAATGACCGAGACACTAGAGAAAATATGATTATTTAGTGACTGTGGGAGAATAAAGTCCAATTTGCGTATTTCAAACACAAGGTATATTTCATGATAAAATCTGAAGTACAGCCTATCCGTCCAACAACACTGGACTATGGATAGTGTGGAAGTTCTTTGATGATTCTGACTTTGATAATTATGTGAACTCCAATTTTTAAAAAGTAAAGGTATATCTAAGAGCTTGCTTTTTAAAAGTCTTTGTTGGTATTACAGTACCCTAGGCAGGATAATTTGTTCAGTTGTAGGATCAAAGATTGAAATCTGGAAGAGACCTTTGAGGTTAACTAGTTCAGTTCTCCCATTTTACAGATGAAGAATTGAGGCTCAGAAAGTTGTGGTGATGTGCCCAGAATCATATAGGCGCCTAGTAAAATTGGGATTTGAACTTGGCTCCTTTGGCTCCAAATCTAGTATTGTTTGTGCTAGATCCCCTCCTACCCCTACTTTTGCTCGTCACATTCTTTCTGACTTCAGTACCTGCCTCCCTCTTTTCTCCTGACTTCTTAAAAAACACCCCAAAACTCTGATCTTGCTCTTGAAAAACATTAGTAACACAAAGGGCCCCTTTGCTCAGTGTGCCTATATCACATATCTACTTAATGTGTCACTACATTTATTATCGCATGATTGCATCTTACTTTGTATATGTTCATAAACCTTTCATGTGTGTACAGGCTACCTTCCCTAATGATTATAAATTCATCTAGATTTCAAGCTAGAGGGAACCAATCCTCTTATTTTATAGATGAGGAGACTGAGGCCTAGAGAAGTTAAGTTTCTTGCTCAGCTAGTACATATTATAGGTGGGATTCAAACCCAGATCTTCTTGATTCTAAGTACAGCACTCTATCCACCAAAGAGATATTGTTAAAGTGCTTAGCACAGTGCCTGAAACATGTTATTCAGTCATTTCAGTTGTGTCCAACTCTTCATGACCCCATTTGGGGTTTCCTTGCCAAAGATACTGGAATGATTTGCCATTTCCTTCTCCAGTTTATTTTACAGATGAGGAAACTGAGGCAAACCAGTTTAAGTCACTTGCTCAGAGTCACACAGCTATTAAGTATCTGGAACATAATAGGTGCTATATAAATGCTTATTCTCTCCCTCTGTCTCTTCTCTCTCCTCACTCTATAAGCACATAGTGCCTAATATAGAGGCCCAAATATGTGCTGGACACAATCATGTTAAAAAATGTGTGAATGTGTGTGCGCACATATGTATATATACACACACATACGTATACAGCATACATACATATATGTACATAGCTGAGTAACTTTGGTAACTTTCCTCCAAGTGGTTAATTTACTTCCAGGCCATGATTTAGTCCCCAAGAGAAAATCTAGCTCACGTTGGTTCAAAATACATCATACTTAAGATAAATGAAGCAATTAATTTAGGATTGTGGGCAAAGTAAACAGTGGAGCTGCCTGAAGTAGGGTAAGAGAACAAGCCATTAAATAGAAAGCAGGTTCTCTGGACGTTACTTCCAGTCATTCCTCTGACTGCTTCTCCCCAGAGGAGTAGAGTGGTTTCCCTTCCTGAAACCGTGACTTCAAGGTCTCTCCTTGCTGCTTCTCCTTGGTCCTCTTGCTCTGTGGTGGTCTCTAAATTATCACTCCATCACTCTCTGTCTCTGTCTCTTTCTTTCTCTGTTTCCATCTCTGTCTGCCTTTTTTGGGGGTGCAAAGGAAGTATCATTGTACAAATTAGATATTTATTTTTAAATTTATTCTTAATATTGTGTGTGTGTGTGTGTGTGTGTGTGTGTGTGTGAGAGAGAGAGAGAGAGAGAGAGAGAGAGAGAGAGAGAGAGATATGAACCCTTTTGAAAGTCTGGTAGAGCTTATGCATCTCTTCTCAGAATAATATTTTTAAGTGTATAAAACAAAACACAGAGAATTACCAAGGAACCCAATTACACTGAAATGTAGTGATGAATTAAAAAAAAAATCCAAATTCATGGATGCCTGTTTAAGAGCCTCTAACTCAGGCTCAACACAATGAAGAAACTCAAACAGTTGCTTGTCGTTTTCACCCTAGCCTGGTTCTCTCAATCTCTCGCTGTCCTTAATGGACACTATTTGGCTAAACTTTCCCCCCTCAGGTAAAACATACTGAATTCAACTAGAAATGGACTGATTTGCTGCCATCCACCTCTTTTTCCAATCTGATCTTTCCTGTTTCCCTCCAGGTGTTAGTGTTCTACATCTGAAATTATTTGGCATGTTCTCTTTCCCACCCCCTCCACAGTAGCATAGAGTCCTCTTGAAGAATTCTGTCCTTATAATTTCAATGGCTAGCACATTTCCTATTAAATGACTGATTGTATGAATCATAACCTCTATGTGCTCGTTCTTTCCTCTTATGAATTCAGTCCAGCACCACTTTAGCAAATTTCCCTTCTGAGGGCTCTTTTTTTTCCTTAGAGAAATCCCCTAAATGGCTTACCCCCATTAATAAACCTCCTTTTAACTTATCTCATTCTGATTAATGTCCCATGTTGGCTGTTTGCTATGCTTCTTTAATCTGGGTCGAATTATGATGTTCTCAATTTTGCTTGGCAACTTCCCTTTTCTCTCCATCTTTAATTTTTGTCTTGGTTAACAGCTTACATTAAGGTAGCTTGACTGACCGTCATAAATCAAATTTGCTATAGGTCACTCACCTTAAAAGTCAGTAACTTTTCTACCAAAAAGTAGGAATTAGAATGCCACAGATAAAATAATCTAAGAAGAGGTCAGAACTGCTGAATCTCTGGGTGACTTGACATGTTTCTATGTTCTTCCCATGTTTTTTAGTTTCCAAATGGATAAAGCAGGATAATGGAGTTTGAAATGTTATATAGGTAAATGAGGCAGAAAATTTAAAAATCAATGGATCTTGAGACTGATGGAATAAATATAATGTGTGTGAATTTTCTGGAAATGGTATTTCCTATGGTTAAGTGGACTTGATGAACCTCTCTTCAGTTTGCTCAACTGAGCCAGTAAGAGCCTATTTACTAACTAGCCAAACAAAACAATTTTTTGCTCTTTTTTCTTTCTCCCCAATTTCGCTCTTTAAAAAAATTATTAGTACTGATATCTTTTGTTTTTTTCTCATCTATATTTTCCAGTGATCCCTTCTCCCTCAACTATCCCTTATAATAAAGAAAAAAGAGAAAAAAATAATTTGAAAAACTAACCAACATAATGAAAAAGTTTGACATTAAATGCAGTTATACTCTACTATCCCTACACCTCTTCGAAGAAGCAAGGGGGAAAAGTCCCTTCTCCTATCTCTTTGGGGGCCAAGGTTGGTCATTATCATGATGCAACATTTGGCTTTGTTATTGTAACTTTGCATTTACACTGTTGTAGTCATTGTGTAGATAGTTTTCTTGCTCTCCTTACTTCACACTGTATCAGTTCATAATAATCTTTTTGCATCTTTGTTTTCTTAGTGTTCTTAATTTCTTACAGCATTGTAATGTTCCATTAAGTTTGTATTCTGCCATTGTTTGGCTGTTCTCCAATCAATAGGCAACTACTTTGTTTCCAGGTATTGCAACAAAAAGTGCTTTTTATAAATATTTGGGCTCTTAGGAGGTCTTTCCTTGTGTCAATTACCTAGGTAACTGACCTGCTCAGCAAGGGGATATCTGGGTCCAAGTTGTTTGTAGTGTTTTCAGGAAGACATAGCTGAGCAGCAAATACTTAGAATAGAAACTTTATATTCTTAAAACAATAGAGGAAATGATATGTTCCATTTTTCTAAATTGAGTGAATTGAGTGCATCAGAGAAAACAGGGAAGAGGTTTTTTTTTTTTTAAAGTTTTGATTTTATGGACATCAATGGGAGGTTAATCTTGCAAGCTGGGTTTTTGTTTTTTTTAATCTTTTACTCAAGGTTAAACAGAGTAACCTTTAACTGTATTGTGGTAAGAAAAGTCATCAGGGACCTAGGTTCTGATGCTGACTGACTAGCTGTGTGACCTGGGGAAAAATCCTTTAACCTCTCTGGACCTTCATTTCCTTTTCTGTAAAATTAGAGGGTTGATACCAAAGCCCCCTTCCATTTAAAAATGAATCTATGAAGTAGTTTTTTTATTTCACTGTTGAGCTTTGAAAATAAATGAAGCTTTCATATTTTTGAATAGTGAATTGTGGTCAAACAACATCTGGAAGAGATTAGTCTCATTGGTAGGGAGAGGAAATTCCACAATCTAACATTTAATCACTAAATAATATAGTGCTTTGTCATATTTCCATATTTAATATAAGGAGAAGTGATTTGTACCTTATCATATATTGAAGTAGGCATATTGGGTCTTCCTAAAACCTTTTATTTGTCTTTGTAATTCAGCAACTTTATTTTTTTGTTTAAGTGTGATGCTACATGTTCTTTTTCATTTGTGGACCAGACTTCTCCTTTCAGTGAGACCTACTTGATTTTTGGCAATTTGCCTTCTAATTCTTGTGACTTTGTCTGAGACACCTTTTCCTGTCTCCTCCAAAGACAAAAACGTACATGTCAGGAATAGGCATAAATTGTAACAGTATCTTCTAGCCTCTTTCTCCCAAAGTTTAAACTGAATTTAATTATGGGCACTCTTAATCCTGTTAGCTCTGATTTGTGAAAGTCCTCTTTGGCAAATGTTTTATTTTACCTACCGGACCATGCTTTCTAAATGCTTAGAAAAAAATTAAAAGTTATATAATTAGCCTAGTTTGCTGGTATATCAGAATTTTCTTAGGTAGAATCTTACATAAATTCTGTAAAGTTTTCTCATCATCTGATGTTATGAAACAGCAGAGCTACATAGATGAAGCATTTATTAAGTTTATTATATGGCTTACTATCATGACTCTGAAATGATGGACTCTGTCCTCCATTTTATTCTTGTGTTATTTTGTCTAACTGTATTTCCAGTTCTATTGACTAGATTTTCTATTAAGGTTAAACACTCTGATGTTCATGTTGCTTACTCAGTTGTGTCCAACACAACTTGTGACCCCCATCTGGGATTTTCTTGATAAAGATCTAGAGCAGTTTATCATTTCTTTCTTCAGCACGGATGAGGAAACGGAGGCAAACAGGGTTAAGTGATTTGTCCAGGGTCACACAGCTAGTAAGTGTCTGAGGTCGGATTTGAACTCAGATCCTTCTGACTCCATGACTTGAACTCTATCCAGTGTGCCACCTGGCAATCCCTTTAATGCTTTAATATCTTTAAATTTTTCTATCTTTTCCAGAGCCTGTTTAGATAATCACTAACTATAACAAGCAGATCCTGTTCATGAACATATTGACTCCACTCAGAAGAAGACATGTGATTTCTAAAATATCAGACATTTGATGTGACTGATTATGGTTTTATCTCCTCTCATCATATTGAGGGAGATAATTTCACACCCATAAAAGTATTATATATGTGTGTGCGTTATGTCTAAAGGAACCCATGTAAGTTGTTGAAGATAAATCCCAGACCTCTTTTTAAGGATCCAAATGCACTAGCTTCACATATCATTTGACCAAAGGCAAAGAAAAGAGCTTCTTCAGGGAGACTTAGAGTGTTATTTACTTCTTCTGACTAAGAATGAGAGACCACAGAAGAGGCAGTATGTCACAGTGGGCAGAGAACTATTCTCAGAACCCACAAGACTTGGGTCCCACTTCTGACACATACTAGCCTTGTGCCCTGGGCAGGTTAATGTGTGAGCGCCCCAGGCAACTCTGCAATTTCTAGTCTTAGAGATGACAAACTTGCATTAGCCCAGGGAGTTTCCTCAGCCTGGAGTTCTCTGTACCAGTAAAATCATAGGCCCAGAACTCATTTCCTCTTCATGAATGAGGAAGTAGTTGATAGGGAGCTGGATGGGAGGAACACACTGCAGTTTCCTCAGTTTCTTTCCAGTGCTGTAATTCCCATAAATATTAGAAAATTATTTAATCAGCTAAGCAGGGGAAAAAAGGATCAAGCATTATGGAAATACAATTTTAAACCAGTTGAAAAACTAGACTCCAAGCTGCAAAGCCCTTTGATTTCATAGGGTCATATAAAGGACAATTTCATGTTATCCAAGCTGAGTTTTTCTTTTTTTTTTTCTGTGCTGGTTTACTCTGCACTTAGGAGACAAAGAGGCACTGCTTCTGTGCTCTTCCACTCTTCCTTATATTAGCTCATTCTTCATTTCATTAGGCCTGTTTTTCTTTTTCCTCTGTGTAATGGGAGAGATCTCAAGTCCTGTGTCAAATGCTCCTCTCCCCCCCGTCTCTCTCTCATGCAGAAATGAATTTGATTTTTTTTAATGTTAACTATGATGTGCTATAATATACAGCAGAATTCCTAGGTAATTTTTTCTTCCAGAGCTTGGCCATGTTAGTAAGTAAGTAAGTTACAGTAGAGCCTTCTGCCGGTCAGTCTTAAGCTCCTACTCTCTGCCAGGCAGTCTGTTTAGTGCTAGAAAGATGAAAACAGTCCTTGCTCTCAGGGAGCTCAGTTTAATGGGAAAGACAACATGGAAACAATTATGGACAAACAAAGTATTTGTTGTTATTGAGTTATTTCAATTGCATCTGACACTTTGTGATCCTATTTGGGGTTTTTTTTGACAAAGATACTGGAAAGGTTTGCCATTTCATTCCCATCTGATAGATGGGAAAACGGAGGCAAATAGGGTTAAGGGACTTGCTCAGGGTCACACAGCTAGTGAATGTCTGAGGCTAGATTTGAACTTATGAAGATGAGTCTTCCTGACTCCAGGCCTGGCACTCTTATCCACTGTGCGGATAGGCACTAAGATTAAGGACTAGGAAAAGCTTCTCATAGAAGATAAGACTTTAGTTGGGATTTGAAGACAGAAGCAGAGATGAGGAGGAAGGTCTGTAAATATGCCCAGAGTCTAGAGATGGAGTTTAAGTTCTGAGGTGGAGCTTTATAATTTGTAGTTTAAAAATATTCATGGTGGTCATACCATCCCATGACAGATTTTGTATTTTGCTTAACCCAGATGCACTGGTGCCTGATGTGCATGGATAATATGTAGCTGTATATTACTTTTTCCCTGCCACACTAGTTAAGATATTAGAATTAGTTTTAAATACTGCAAACCTTGGCCTTTCCCTGTCAGCCCAGAGTCTCTGTACAGAGTTGAATGTCATAAATTCAGTCCAACTCTTTTCATTTTTACACATGAGAAACTGAGGCCTGGATTAATTGTCTGGTTCCATATTGGAGGTAGTTGGTGGCAGAACCAGATCTAAAACCCAGATCTTAGTGTTCCTTGCCCGATCCAAGACACTGCATCCTTCTATACTTTCTACCCTTCTCTGTATGAGGAAGGGGAAAGGAGAAGATGGATGAAGATGGATATCCATATCTATCTATCTCCTGGGTGAGGAAAAGAAGAAAGAAAAAAAATCAAGAGATATGTCCCTGATTTTTTGCTTTTCTCTTTTGAAAAAAAAATCTTTTATTAATATCTTTTGCTTTTATGCCACTTTCATTTTTAAAAAATATCCTTTCCTCCTTCCCTACAAAGTAAGTCATTCCTTATTGAAAAAATAAAAGTTAGAAAAAGAAAATGGGAAAGAAAAGAAAGTTCAGCAAAACATAAGAGTCTGTCAATGTGACAGTTCAGGTGGCATTCAATACCCAGGACAGCAAAGAAGCTTCCCTTCCCCCTTGCCTCCATCTCTCTCTTCTTTCTTCCTCCCCTCTCCCAACCAGAGTTTACTGACCCACAGGAAGAAAGGCAAATGGCAAAACCATTGAGTGGAGAAAAATCTGTGGATTTGTATTTGAGGACAAATTGCTAGAATTGATTCCTCAAGCCTGGTGAGGGCTTTTTGTACTTTCCTAAGGCTTGGCCTTTCTAATTCTGTAGTTTCAAGGTAAAATTCCCCTTCCTTTTGCTCGATTTGGGGTGGGGAGAGGGTGTTTCCATCTCAGCACATTTTCAGATGAAGACAAGTGAATCAAAACATCTGCCACTAGTTAGCCATGTTACCTAGGGTAAGTCCATTAATTCTTCTGGGTCTCAGTTTCCACAGCTGTGAAATATTAGGACCTTCCTGGTTCTAATATTTTGTAGATCTGAGTCTGAAATACAGATTTTTTAAAATCAAAGTCTTTGAAATATATTTTATTTCTTTTTGTGATATGCCTTTTTTGTCATTTAATTTATTGCAGAAAGGTACTTGTGTTTTGATGCATTGAATATTCTTATAAATTAAGCCTTGAATCGCATAGTTTTTCTGTTTCTTGATAAAAATTGTCAGTTCATGATATAATTCTCCTGTCCTGTCGCTCTGACCCACATAAGAAGTCATTTTCATTTTATCATTTTCATCTCTAAGCTTGTGTTGATCCAGTCTGGAACAGTGAAAGTGAACTTTGCTCACTACCCTTGTTAATATACACCTTGTTATCTACATATATCGTTATGTATCCTTGTTATATACATACGTTGTTTTATATCTTTGTTATATACGTATATTGTTATATACCCTAGTTATATATACCCTTTTTGTATTCCTTTCACTGACCTCTCCCTTTGCTACCAGATGAAATGCCCCACTCTGCCTTGTATGATTTTCTGTAACCAACCTGACCTTTGAAAGTAAAAGTATTCGGGTCTCTGTTAATGGCACTAATGCTTTGTTGTTTTATTTTTGTAGTGATGGCAAATTTCAGATGGAATCTTACTAAAGAATGCTTTTTGCTTGTTCTGGGCAGTGATGAGATGCTATTATGCCTTCATTGAAGAATTATCTTTAAGGAGGAAAACAGTTTATAGCTTTGCAGTAATGAAATTCAGTAATCTTGTCCAAATGGTTTTGAGACTGAAGAAATGTACACTTGAAATAACACACCAGCAGACTATTCTTTTCTCAAATTCATTTTCAGTATATAGAAATAGCGAAAAGGATGGCATAGTGGGTTAGTTTATCATTTTACAGATGAGGAAACTGAGACAAACAGGGTTAAGTGACTTGACCAAGGTCACATAGCTAGTAAATGTCCGAGACTTGATTTGAACTCAAGTCCTCTTGACTCCAAGGCTGGTGCTCTAACCATTTTGCTTCCTAGCTGCCCTGCATAGTGGGTAGCTAGTCAGCTTTCAGTCAGGAAGTCCTGCCTCTGGGCAAATCACATAACCTCTCAGTGCTCCAGGCAGCTTATTAAGATTATAAATTGTGACAAACTTATGCATGTGCATTGATAGAAGTTTCCTCATGTAGGGAAGTTCCTTGCATTCATGCAATCCACAGGTCTAGAAAACAATGGAAATAGTATTTAAAAAAGATTGTTATTAGGATTTTTTTGCTTCCTCTTCTTGGGATAGAAAAGCTTAGTTCATTGAATTCTGTCCCCTGAAGCTGTCAGCTGTATGCTATATGGAAAGAATGAAAGGCTTACTGACCGAAAACTGACAAAAAGGAGAAAATGGCTGATGGGAAATTTCTAAAAAGCACATGGAAAAACTGATCCTAATGTCTGGAAAAGAGAGAAATGATATAAGGAACATGTGAGATGAATTCTTCTTGGATATGTGTATTTTGAAGCTAAAGCATGATTCTAAGGAAGATAGGATACTTTCCACAGTGGCAAGTGGAGACGGAATCTTAAAATAAATACGTGACTTGAGTGATTGTTGCACAAGTCTGCTTTGTTTTTAAACCTCTGTGTATTCTAATTTAGCATCACAGAAAAAAGCGAATGAAAGAGGAAAGGAGAACTCTGTAGAAGTACAGACTCAAGCCCAGCTAAGGCATTTAATTTCCATATTTTCCCCCTAGGGAGACTCTAAATCCCCTTGTTTCACATGTTCACTGTGTTCTTTTCACCTTGGCTTCCACTGTGATGTTGTAGGCTCCTGTTAAGCCTGCTTTTCCTTTTCTATGTTTTCTGGGACTTGTGGTGTGGTTCAAACACTGATAATTCCTGCCTTGGTTTTTCTTTAGCTCTCTAAAGGTACTCACCTTCTGAAGTTCAGAGGCTATGCCAAAAGGCTAGGTTATATGTGAAACAGCACAATAAGTGATTGTGAATGTTATATTGTGAATGTGATTGTGAAGTGTTATAAGTGAAACAGCACCATCAGTGATTAAAAAACCTTACAGGATAGTCAACATGATATTCCATTTTCTTAGAATCATAGATTCTTGGAGTTGAAAGGGATCTCCAAGGTCATCAAGTCCAACTCACACCTGAGCAAAAACCTCTATTTCAACATCCCCAGTGTGTGGTTACCCATTTCCTGCTTAGAGACTTCTAGAGAAGGAGAACCATCTCCCCAAGAAGTCCATTCCACTTTTTTACAGCCCTCTAGTTAGCAAGATTTTCATTCTGTTGGGTTCTTTGTTCTAACCTTTGGGCTCAAGTAAAATAAAGATTTAGGGCAGCTAGGTGGTACAGTGGATAGAATATCAGGCCTGACTTCAGGTAAACTCATCTTTGTGAGTTCAAATCTGACCTCAGATGTGTACTAGCTGTGTGCCCCTGGACAAATCTCTTAAGCCTGTTTGCTTCAATTTCCTCATCTATATAATGAGCTGAAGAAGGAAATGGCAAGCCATTCCAATATCTTTGCCAAGAAAACCCCAAATGGGGTCACTGAGAGTCAGATATAGCTGAACCACAGCAATGAAACACTTACCCTTTGCTCCATGTGACAACCCTTCAAATAACGGAGGGCAGCTATTATGTAGCTATCATTTGTATTCCCAGTTTCTTCAATCAGACCAACAGGAAAATTAAATTTAGCATTAGCATTGCTCAATCAGTTGCTATACATAAGGCCCTGTGCTGAGAACTGGAGATACAGAAATGAAAAACTACATGGTTTTCTCCATAAAAGAGCTTACAACCTAAGAAGAACTGGGGTATAAAATGAACATACATCAGTATGGTCCAAGATAGAACATGAAGAAGCCAAAGAGAGATCAGACAGAAAGGTTTAGGAAAATTGAAGCTGGAATGATCAACGATAGCTGAATAGATCAGGGAAGACTTTAAGGAGAAGGTGGTACCTGGATTGGTCTTGAAGGAAGAGATTGATTTGAGCAGGTGATGATAGAGGATGAGCATTCCAGGAATAGGATGTTGAAATGCATGGATGGGGAAAAGAACAGGATAAGGTTATAACCATGAAGGAGACCCAAGTACAATAAGGCTAGAAAAGTAGAGGGGAATCAAATTGTGCATGGTCTAATGTCCGAAACTAAGAAGTTTGCATTTGATCAGGTTTAAAGTCTCTGAGCAGGGCAATGATGCGCAGTCAGACTTTTTCATCAAGAAAATGATTTTGAAAGCTCTGTAAATAATAGATTAAGGAAAAAACTAGAAGCAGGGAAACCTATGAAGAAGTGTAGATTTAAACTTTAATAGCTATTAAGATATGGAATCTCATACTTTTTTCTGCTTCTCTAACTTGAGTATGATATCATTTGGAAATTCATAATATACTTATTTCCACATACCTTGACCCACTTAATTAGTCTATATGGCTAGTACTTGGGCTATCTTCATCAATATTCTGTTGCTAGTCTAAACTGGATGGATGATGAGCAAAGTACAGAAAGGAAAAGATGCTAGGGATGGAGAAAGAAGACACACTAAGGGAGCAAGAGGAGGATGGATCAATGAAAGAGATTGAAAAAGAGTTGTCATCTAGGCAGGAGGAGAAATCAGAGAAAATACTGTTGCTTACAGATGGAAAAAGAAAAAGCATGCAGAAGTGGAAGAAAGGGTGGTCTGCAGTGTTAAATGATGCAGAAAGATCAAGGAGCATGAGGACTGAGAAAAGGCCATTGGTTTTTGTGATTAAAGAGATCACTGGCAGCCTTTGAGAGAGCAGTTCAAGTAGAGTGGTGGGTGGGAGGCCTGATGGCAAGGGACAGAATTAGTGAGTGGGTGGTAAGATCTGAAGGGGCAAGTGGAGATAGTCCTTGCTAGGAGTTTAGCTGAGAAAAGTTGGTGGGATGTAAGGTGACAAGAGGAGATCTAAATATAATCATTGATACTGGGGAGGAAACCAGTAGAGAAGGAGACAGTGAAGGGGAGAGACAAAGAAGAATGGTTATCAAGTTCCTGGAGGATGGGCTTAAGGGCACAGTTGGAGGGGCTGGCTTTGGGGCAGAGGAGGGCTACCTCATCCTTTGGATGGATGAAGACATAAGATGGGGACAGGATATAAAAGGAATGTACATTAGATGATTTCAAATTTTTCATTAAAGTCAAAGGCAAGGTGATCTGCTAGAGAAAGAGGATGAAGAGGAGAGTTGCACCTGAGGATAAAAGAAATTACGGATCAGTTTCTGCAGGCAGTGTGATGGGGAGAAATGAATCAAAGCCTGAAGCACTGTGGACCTGGCTGAAGTCACAGATCTGTAGTAGACCCAGCCAGGATGGTTTTGTGACATCTTGTTTAGTGTCTGGTGGCTTGGGAATAGAAGTGAAGAAAGCAGATTGTGGGAGTGACTCAGGAACTGGAGATAAGCAGAGCAGGGACAGTGGCATGGACAAAGGGGCAAAGGATTCAAGGGTAGAGGATATGTCCATGAGGAAATAGCTAACTGTTGAGAGGAGGCTACAAAGGGAGGAGAGAAGCCAGAACAGAGAAGATAAACAGAGACAACAGGGAGAGTTTCAAGGACTGGAAGTCAGGATAAGGGTTTAGGAGGTATTGTGTGTTGTGTATGGTTTGTCATTCATTCTCAAGGAGGACTGCAAGTCAATTGCATTTAAGGGAGGGAGGGCTGTGCAAAGTCACCAGCCTCACTTTTTTCTCCATAGCTGTCTGGGTCCAGTGGCCAGATGTAAATCAGGAGAACGGGAGATGACCCAAGATGTAGTGGGAGATGTTGGCTTTTTAAAGTTAAGGTCTTACAAGCAACGAGGAAGGTGAAAATGGGGGGCTGAAACATTGTACGATGACTGACTTGGATAGACTTAGCTCTTTTTTTTAGCAATGCAAGGATCTTAGACAACCTCAAAAAGCCTCATGATGGAAAACGCTGTCTACATCCAGAGAAAGAACTGTGGGGTCTGAATGCAGATGGAGGCTCGCTATCTGCTCTCCTTTTCTTTTCTTCTGTTGTTTTCTTCTTTTACTCATGGTTCCTCCCATTAGTTCTAATTCTTCTTTACATGACTAATGTGAAAATATTTTAAATATGAATGGAGAAGTAGAGCCTGTATCAGGTTGCATGCCCTCTCAGGGATGGGGGAGGAGAAGGAAGGAGAGAAAATTTTAAACTCAAAATCTTATGGAAGTGAATGTTGAAAACTAAAAATAAATAAATTCTATAAAAAAAGAAAATGAGAGACTGATCAGAGCAGAGAATTTCAGAGTTTTAGAGTCTTGTGGTGGAGTAACCATTACGAGGTCCAGTGTATAGAGTACTGAGCCTGGAGTGAGTTCAAATTCAGCCCCAGATACTTAGTGGCTGGGTGACACTGAGCAAGTCACTGCGTGCCTCAGTTTCTTAATTTCAGTTTCCTGTAAAATGAAGACAATAATAATGCCTACCTCCCAGAGCTGGAGGTTCTATATAAATGTATACTCTTATAGTTACTGACTGAAGTCAAGAGAAAATTGAGGAGGTTATGGGAATTGAAAAGACCGTTCATCTCTGATTTACTGAAAGACATGAGCAGAGGAGGAATGGAAGAGAAAGTGTGAATACTGAAGGTGGTGGGAAAGTTCTTTTTTACATAATTTTACATTTTTTTACATAATTATTTGCATATTTTTTCTGCTCCTCCCTCCTTAGACTGTAAGCTTCTTGAGACCAGGGACTTCAACCTTTTTTTGTGTCCCCTGAACTTAGCACAGTGCCTAGCATGTAGTAGACATGTAACAGACTGGTGTGGAGATTGGTTGATCACAGGGTCAAGTGGAGTCATGGTATATTGGAAAGACCTGTGGACTTGGAATTAGAAAAGACTTGGACTAACCCTGCCTCCCACATTTACCAGATACTTGGTTGGAGAGGCCATTTAATTTCTTTGAATCTCAGTTTACCCGCCTAGGGAAAATAATAACTTTAGTATTACAAAGCGGTTAGGTTGACAGTGATGAATTTGGTTTCAGGAAGATCTGAGTTTGAATCCTGCCTTGGACATTTAACTAGCTGTGTGAACCTGGGCAAATCATTTCATTTCTGGGTCTCACTGTCCTCATCTGCAAAATGGAGATAATTGCACCTATCTTAGAGAACTGTGGTGGGGATCACAGGCTTTCATATATGTAAAGCATTTAGCAAACCTTAAAGCAATATAAATATTATCTATTATAATAGTCTCCCTTATGGGGTTACTGTGACAACCAAATGAACCAGCATGTAAAGTGTTCTGTAAACTATAAAGTGATATGTAACTATGAACTCCTGTTATTACAATTGTCTAAGGCTGAGTGGAGTGAACTTCAGAGTAGGAGAGGTTGCTGGTGGTGCTGGCTTTAGAGGAGAAACACATTTAAAGTTCCTTGGTGGCCGTGTTCACTGGTACACTCCCTCTTGTCAATGTCTTCCTTAAAGTTTGATGATAGTACCCCAAATGTTTTAGCAAGGGCAGATTACAATAAAACTCTAACTTCTATCTGGGATACTGTATTTTTATTAACATAGCTTAGAATCATATAACGTAGTGTTGGCTGTTTTTGGGGTGGGTGGGTCAGGGGTGGTTCTTCGTGACTCATTGAACTTAGAGTTTACCAAAACTCCCAGGTCTTTTTCCACATAAATTGTTCTTGTTTAGTCACATCTTCCCTATTTATTCTTCACTGGTACAGTTGATATTTTGAACCTAAATATGACTTTACATTCATCTCTGCTATATATTTTCTGAACCGGCAGCTAGGTGGTGCGGTGGATAAAGCACCAGTGCAAGAGTCAGGAGGACCTGAGTTCAAATCTCACCTCACACACTTGACACTCACTAACTGCGTGACCTTGGGCAAGTCATTTAACCCCAATTGCCTCATCCTGGGTCATCTCCAGTCATCCTGATGAGTATCTGGTCACTGGCTTCTGATGACTCTGAAGGAGAAGTGAGGCTGGTGACCTGCACAGCCCTCCATCACAAAAAAAAAAAAAAAAAACCCCAACAAAGTCAAGTGCAAGTCATGCCATTATTTCTCTGATGGCATGGTCTTCTTTGAACACACACACACACACACACATATTTTCTGAACATCGTTTGAAAAGTCCAAAAAGGCAACTGATGACTTGGGGGGAGGCTGAAGCTGGGTATGTAGATATGCGTGTCCCCTGCATAGAGATGATAAATTAAATTCTTCCTTTAGTACCCTGTTCAAGCATATCTTTCCACATGAAGCCTTTCCTTGTAACTACTTGTGCCCTACCTCACAAACTATTTTGTATTTAACTTTGTGCTTTGTTATTTTTATATTCTCTAAATGTATCCTTGTTTCCCATGTTAAAATATAAGCTCTTTGAGGGTAGGCATTGTTTCTTTCTTGTATTTTCATTTCCATTGCCTATCATGGTGCCTCCAATATAGTATGTGTCTAATCATTATTGTTGATTATTTCTCATCCTAACAAACTATGCCAGCAAGGTAAGGAGACTGGAGAGCAGCTGAGGAAACAGACTATGTTTAGCCTGGAGAAAGGAAGACTGAAGAATCCCATAAAAATTATCTTCATGCCTCTGAAGAACTGTCATATGAAAGGATATGGGGCGTCTTGACCTAACAAGAACAGAGCTAGTGGACTCTGGCTGGGAATTGCAGATTTTAACCACATTTAAAAAAAGCACAACAATTAAGAGTTAGGCAAAAATAGAATGGATTACAGGAAAAATCTTCAAATGGAAAGTGGATGGCTACTTGTCAGCGGTATTAAAAAAGGGATTCCTATTCAAGCATAGGTTGGACTCCATGACCCCCAAGGTCGCTTCCAACTGTGAATTCTGCCAATCTGGCTCATTGTTCCAGCTTGTCTTTTTTCTGAACACTGATTTTGTCATCCAGAACATAGCAGTTGTCCTCGGTTTCATGGATTGAAAGTAAAGAGTTTTGACTGTCAGTTGCATTTCAGCTCTCAGTTTCTCAGGCATCTGTTTTTATCAATAGTTGACATATCAATTGACACATTTGCTTTAAGCATATTCATCAATTTCCAATGGTTCTTGAACAAAGTTTTCATTTCTATTGCTTTCTGTTGGGAGAAGTAGCTTTGTGATTTGGAGGCAAGTCATTTGAACTTTCCCATATTGATTTCTTCATTTGTAAGATAAGATTGGACAAGCTTTCCAAGGCCACTTATATTGATAATATATTGATAATAGTTCTGTGTTTC
The DNA here is from genome assembly GCA_023548195.1 of Bettongia penicillata ogilbyi. Classification (NCBI taxonomy): domain Eukaryota; kingdom Metazoa; phylum Chordata; class Mammalia; order Diprotodontia; family Potoroidae; genus Bettongia; species Bettongia penicillata. Next base: position 155,182 of record JAJHZJ010000685.1, read on the forward strand.
TGGCTTGAAGTTAGATCTAATTCATATAGCATTCCAAATTATCCTCATTGAGTTATGTCACAGTGATGCTCTCATATTTTATCATCTCCTTCCATCAAGACTGAGTTTGCAAAATGCATTCCATGTTGTTTTGATTGGCCTTGTGCAATCCTTGCAAATTGTCGTGTGTCATGGCTGTACTATGGAACGTTCTCAGAGCCTGGAGAGAACCTTTTCTTTTTTCACTATAATAGAATAAACTACTGGGTGAGGCAGGAATGACCAATATGATGTACTCATGAGTAAGGATCATCACTGATGAACATATGCAGATGAGGTCAGTGCAGTATAAAAACGGAATTTAGGGCAGAGATTATGGCTATATTTCACTTTCCTGGGACCCAGCCCAATGGATAACTCCTGTACTCACTGGCAGGAGTCACTCAGTTGGTTGGTAAGGGAATCTCTCACCTGGTTTGTGGGGTTGCTGTTTGAGGTTAGGGAGCCTGAGAAGACAGCAGGCTTGGGTACAAAGAGGAGTGTGTTTCTTTAAAAAAAATTCCTGTGGGATTTTGCAATTGACACAGTCCTTTGATCTGTGAGACAGTAGCAAATAGATGAAAGTGAGCCATCTTACCCTCCTAGAGCCCCAATGGCATTTGGCCTTGGTATTGTCATTTTTGTCATCCTGTCTGCTTCAATATGAGTGTTTGTGTTGATTGGTAATTAAGATGCATTGTAATTGGTTTCCATAGATGGGGAGGAGGAGTTAATGTTTCACCGCTGAGAGAAGCACAATTCACTGTATTAGCTGTAGCAATGAAATACTAAATCTTTCTGTCTGAATAGGGAGGCAACAATGCACTGCCTTACAAAGGATTTTTTGGGGGGAGGGGGGTTGGATCATTAACGATTTACCAAAAGCATTCCAATCTTAGAGAAGTTTCTATTTTTTCACTCTGCCCCTGTTTCTCACCCTCTCCACTTAATAGCATTTCATTTTTTCCAATTACGCGTAAAGATAATTTTCAACATTTACTTTTATAAGATTTCGAGCTCCATTTTCCTTTCTCCCTCCTTCCCCTAACCCCCTCCCCAAACACTGTTTTTTGAAATATGTTTTTGGAGAATGCAGATAATCCCCCTGTTTGCCATTGTTTTTCAAAATATATTTTTGGAGGATGCAGATAATCTTCCTGCTTGAGGTTTTGTTTTTTCCCTTGTGTAAAATTGCACTAGTAATATAATCTTTGTTATTGACTCAGGCATATCTTAAAGATAATGTCTCTAAAGCCCTATTCATTCCTTTGGAGAAATAGAAGATTTAAAAAATGGTTAAATTATTCTTGTTTTCACTTTGATTGGTATCTTCTCTCTTTGAAGATCCCAAGTAAACATTAATTAAATGCCTACTACATGCCAGGCACTGTGCTAAGCATGGAGGCTACACAGAAAGGCAAAACAGAGTCCCTGCTCTCAAGCTGTTGACAGTGTAATGGGGGAGATAACTGTACAGATGTGAGCAACTATATGCAAACAAGTATATACAGGATAAATTGGAAATAATCAGCAGGAGGAATGCACTAGAATTAAGGGGGATCAGGAAAGACCTTGCAGAAAGATGAATTTTAGTTGGGACTTGGAGGAATCCAGGGAAGCCAGGAAACAGAGATGAGGAAGCATTCCAGGCATGGGAGACAGCCAGGAAAAATGCCAGGGCTTCTGTCAATCCAGACCTGGGTTTGACTCATGGTCCCTCTTCCGCATTTCAAAAGTCATTTATCCTTTCTGAATTTGGTCTAATTTTGCATAATTTAAAAATGAGAATATTAGGCTCATTATGCTGTTTTTATAAGGATCAAATTAGATGATGGATTTAAAAGTGTTATTTAAATGAATATAGTGTTGTATCTGTATGAGTTATTAGTATTGTTTTAATCAACTTTCAGAATTGTATGTTTCATTTGTGTGGGTATTATTATCTAGTGACATCTTAACGACTATCCAAGTTCATTCATCCTTTAGTGCTTTCTACTATGAGAACAGAATAGATCATGGGCTTTTATTATTATTGGCAATTTTGACCATTTGTGGTGTCTTGTGCTGGTTGATTTCTTCCTTCCTGACTTCATGAAATCTTTTTCTAAGAGAGTCGCAGAGAACTCTATTGCTACTTGTTCTACAGACCAAAGGGAGCCATTCAAATCAATTTCCTGAGCCATCCAGTGACTCTCTTATTTCTGACCAGATTGCTTCATTGGTTTCCTGTTTCCTTCAGGATCAAATATAAACTTAAAGCTCTTCATAGTGTGGCGTTTTCTACATTTCCAGTCTTTTTTTCACTTTATTTCCTTTTTTTTTTTTATCCAAGTACTCTGGTCTGTTTACTCTTCCTCAAAAACAGCATTCCTACTCTCATGCATTTGTGCTCCCACTCCCATTCCAGTCTTTGTACTCAATTCATGAAATCCTTTGCCTCTTCATATCTTTCTCTTGGTTTCCTTGGATTTTTTTTTTTCAAGATTCTGCTTATCCTACCTTCTGTACGAAGCCTTTTATGGTTTTCTTAGCGGTTAGTGCCTTTCTTTTTGCAATTGTCTTTCCATCCACTCTATACGTAGTGTGTATGTAGCTGGCTATTTACATGTTTTCCCCATTAGAATGTATACTCCCCTTGAGGCCAGGGTCTATTTCCTCCCCCCTCCCCCTTTTTGTATCTTGAGTGCTTAGCAAGTATCTGGTACATAGTAAGCACTTAATAAATGCTTGTTGACTGTTGACCAACTAACTGCCTAATTGTGAATTAGAGAAGGTCTATTTCAGAGCTCCTCTCCCAAGGCATAGGGTGCCATGTGCCCACTGGGCCAATTATATCAACAACCAGAGTCTACCAAGATTACCTATTTAGTTATAACCCACGAATTTCAGAACTGGAAGAGATCTTGAAAGTGAAAGTCTTAACTTTCATCAATTGTATATTAAAAAAAACTCTTGAACCAAAACACATTTTGATTTAAGATATAATCTCTTACATTTGTGCTTTCCCTCTTTGGCAATGGGCACTCCCAACAACAACAGTAACTGGTAGCTCATCCTGAGGTGTAGACCAGAGGTCCCCAAGCTGTGCTGGGAAGTGAACTCCGTGAAAGCCCAGTTCAAAGGGAAACTGGAACACACTGACAGATTCCTTAGCCGATCAGAAATAAAGCAAATAAAAATAGTGTTGAAGTCAGTGAAATGAAGAGGAGAAGGACACACAGAGGAGTGATGGGCAGCCTTTGATGCCTACTGATTCACACAGATTTCAAAACTAAAGCACAGTTAGAGCACAGTAGCATGAGTGATATTATCAATAAAAGAGGCTCAAACCCAACTTTTTAAGGTAATGGAAGCAGCTGCTAACCAAGTTTTTATGGCATTCTACTGTGATTTTTCTCTAAAATGTAATGTGAAGATTATCTTTGTTACTGTTGTCTCTTTCATGTTAGAATAAAATATTTTTAAAAATACATCACATACCCAGATCATTGCAATAGCCTTCTGTTTGGTCTCTCTGCCTCAAGTCTTTCCCTGCTCCACTTCATCCTCCACTCAGCCACCAAAGTGGCTGATCTTTCTGAAGTGCTGCTCTGATTTATTCATCCCTCTCTAAGTTCTTAGTTGACTTAGTTGATCATTGCTTGGATCAGAATTCTTCCTTTAAAGCTCTTTGATTTCATAGTGTTGTTCTCTCGATATTAATTGTTCCCCTCGTTCTGTCCCCTCCACTCTATACTAGGTCATATACTCAGGATTCTACAAAATTGTCTTGTTAGTCACATACATGAATTCATAAACCACAATTTGCTAATTCATTTCCTAATTTTCTAAGAAGTCCTCTGTCACCCTATCTTTCAGTTAGTTAATAAGCATTTTCCCCTCTCTTCCATTTCCTCTTTCTTGCATTGAAAAAGAAAAACCCCAAACTCTTGTAATAAAAATGCAGAGTCATGCAAAACAAATTCCCATATTGGCCCAAGGAACCCACACGTGCAAAATCGTGCATCTCATTCTGCGTATTTAGTCCATTCTTCAGCATCGAGTTTATGGAATCATGGTTTGCATTGTGTTGATTATCAAGTTCTTAAGTCTTTTGAAGTTATTCATTTCCCTAACATTGTTGCTATAGTATAAATTGTTATTCTGGTTCTGCCCACGTCATTCTGGTCACTTCATAGAATCTTCTCAGGTTTCTCTGAAATCGTATCCTTTGTGGTTTCTTACAAAAGTACTTCTTAGATTCTCGTTCTTTCCTTTTCTACCACCCTCTCCTTTCCATCACCCCTTCTAGCATAGGTTGCTATTCCCTTCCCAGTATTACCCTCCCTCTGAACTTCCTCCTTGATATCTCACCTTGTTTCCCTTTTAAGTTTGTTATATTTCTGCACCAAACTTATTTTTTATGTATTTTCAATCCTCCATTGCTCATTTCAGATAGAAGAGACATTTTTCTGATATCCGTTCCCCCTAATGCCTTCTGCCATGTTTATATATAATCACATGCCCCAATTATGATACTGTATAATAATTACTGGCATCAATATGGTGTTTTCAATTTTGCAAAGTATTTACAAATATTACTTCTTTTTATCTTCACAACAACCCTAAGAGGTAAGTGCTGTTATCTCTATTTTATGGCTGAGGCAGTTAAGGACTAGAGAGATTAAATTACTTCTCTGTGGTTGCAGAGATCTAGTGCCAGCTAGTTCCCTTTAAAAAGCAAGAAGAAATGGCAAGTTTTCTTCTTCTTTCTTCTTTCTGTACTAATATATTCTTGTTTTTACTTTCTCTTTTCTCTACCCTCTTCAAACTCAGAACTGAACCAATCTATCCCCAGGTCTTTGTTTCATCTCCCTCATTAGACTATTAGCACTTATCCATCCAGCTGCTCAAATAAATTTTCCTTTCTGTTTATCTCTGGGCTCTTAGGTTTGAATTTTACAATTATTACTAAAGTCTAGTTTTCTCATCAGAAATGATCAAAAATTGCCCTCTGTTCCATTAAAGGTCCAATTCCCTCTTTCTCTCCTTATCCTCCCCCTCCCTCATTGCAACCTATCTCATTTATTTTTTGGAATGTTGTATTCCAAGATCTTCTTTTGTTTAGAGTTGAAGCAGTCAGATTTTGTGTGACTCTAACTGTAGTTTTCTTTGATGTGTGAACTCTGGATTTTGGCTATGATATTCCTAGGGTTTTTCCTTTCAGGAAGTGATCTGTGGATTCTTTCTTTCTTTGTCTTCCTTCTCATATGTCTAGACAATTTTTATTTTCTGGAAATTAACATCCAGGCTTTTGGGGGGGGTTTGTCAAGGTTTTTTGGGAGTCAGATGATTTTCAAGTTGTCTTTCTTCAACCTGACTTCCAGGTTAGTTCATTCCATATTCATTTATAGAAGTATGATGTATTTTATATTTGATGTCAGATATCTTATATTTTCTTCTATTATTTGGTCTCACCATGAATCATTCAGAACTGTGGATCTTCAGGACCCTCTCTAGCTTCTTACGATAATGTTAGGGACTTCAGAACCCTTAGACCTGAGCCCTCTGAGTCTGAGTTCCGTACATTGTACACTGATCAGTACCACTCAGTCTGCTGCTTCCTGAGTACCCTTTCACTTTCTTAAGGTTCCAAAACTAGGGTTTTTTAGGGGGCAGTCCTCCATCCTTGATGCCTCCAGACCCAGAGCCTTGTAGGCTATATTTGTCCCATAGCCTATATATGGGTATGTCCATATGCCCATTTTTTAAAAAGAGGTAAATTGAAGTTAAGAGATTAAACTTTTTGCCCAAGACTATATATTGAATATGTGGCAGAACTGAGATTAGAATTTATTTTTGGAGTGACATACTTGCCAAATATATATATGTGTGTGTGTGTGTGTGTTTGTGTGTGTGTGTGTGTGTGTATGGTATTCCATACCCACTTACACTTGGATCCTCCTGGTGCTCACCTTGCTTGTGAGGTCCTTTTTTTCCTAGTTCTTTTGGACTTCTGGCTGACTTTTTGTGTAATTCTGAGGTGGAACATGCAGCTTACTATAGTTTTTCATTGGATTCCTAGCTCTTTATTTAGTCTGTTGCTTTACCTCAGAGTTTTTCTGGAGTAGGTATGGAGGAGCTGGGCAACCTGCCTTCAGTTCAGGCAGCCATCTTGGTAGGTAGTAGGAGAAACTCCCCAAAGCATTTTCTAGAGAGAGATTTTCTTCAAAAGTTCACTATATGTGGCAATTTTTCATTTTCCTTTTACTTTCTAAGTTAAAACCAAGTAATTACCCAAGGTTCTTAGTTGCTTCTTTTTATAGTTTGAAGAAATGAATGAAGAAGTTCTAATAGACACTTAAAATGTGACTCAATGTGTTAAGTTTTGTAAATAAGGATAGAGAATAGGAAACTGATTTCATTGCTACAGAGAATTCAGAAGTGGGAAAACTCCCCTCTACCAATGTAGGTCAAAGCCTTCTCTACAGTTTACAACCTTGGAGAGTTACTAAACCACCATGAAGTTGTGTTCTGCCCAGGGTCACACAACTTGTATTTGGAAGTGGAGACGGTGATATTGAACTTGGATTTACAAGCTTGGTTAAAGTACAGATAGAAGAAGGAGGAAAATTCCTATCTTTCAGAAGCTTATCTTCTAATAAGAGAAGGCAGCACACGTAAAGGAGGTATGATGGTCAAGGGAGGAGTATTTTAGTCAGGGATGTCACAGGGAAAGTGAGTAGATACAGAAGACAATTCCTACAGAAAACCTGTGTTCTTTTCAGGAATGGTAATACTGTATTGGTTAGTAGAGAAAGCCAGAAGTGGAGGCCGGGTGATGGTGGCATGGCATGGCATTAATGAAGATGGTTAGAGTGGCAGCATGATATCTTTGGGTAATGCTAATTATGGTGAATGCTTATCAGTCAAAATCCCATCATTTTAGACAATTGTTTAGGCTTAGAGAGTAGTTAATGTTTACAAATCACTTTCACAGGTATTATATTTAAGCTTTACAATAACCCTGTCAGTAAGCCTGACTAGTATTATTATATTAATTTTGTTAAACAAATGAGAAAACTGAGCCCAAAGCTATATATCTAATAGGTGGTAGAATTGCTCTAAAATTCATCCTTTGACCAGTGTGTTTGTCAAGCAAGCCCTCCAGAAAACCATGTAACCTTATCCTTTGTGGGTAATACTAGAAAATTATATTCTAATAACTGTGGGGCATTGAAAGAAGGAGTGAGTGACATACAATTTCTTTTTCTTTTTTCTTCTTCTTCTATTGTATTGTTATCCAAACATAACAGCATTTTGGCAAAATTGGATGTTTATGTTACATTTGGGTACTTTACTATGGAGTGTTCTTTGATGGGCACATTACCACCCTCTCCACTCCCATTTTTGGGGTCAGAGCCAGTGATTTCATTGGTTATAGGAAGGTAAGGATTCCCCCTCTACCACTCGAGCCACAACTCTCTTGCAATTTTTAGTTTTTGGTAGTTCTGGGGGAGGGAGCCTTTAGAGGTTAAATGACTTCCCCAGTGTCACGTAGCTAGTATGTCAGATGTAGGTCTTGAGCCAAAGTCATTTTGGTACCAAGGTTCTACTCACATATACCTCAAGTGTAGGAACTGTACTTTGTGCAGGATGTCTTAACAGCTGCCGCTCCTCCAGAAATATTAGCCCCCTTCTATGCTAAGTTATGTGTTTTTCCCTTTTCAGGGTTGTTTGGTGACGATTTATAAGTGTATTTTGCTTGCAAAAACAATCAGCATTTCAATTATTGACATAATTGTTATCTTTTTGAATTAGAACAGCTTCTTTCCCTCCTCATATGAAAATGGATGACTCCCCCATATTGCTTTGCTAGTACGCTCACAGAAAATACTGAGTTATAGAAATACATTTAAATATTATACAAATAGCATGTAATTTTAATATAAATAATTATAATAAATAGTAATTCATTATAAATTATAAAAGTAGCAGATAAGGCTCCAAATGTTTCTGTTTGGCTGTGGGTTTATTTACAATACACCTAATCTGTTATGGATAGTTGGAAAGGTTTGATTTGCTCCTGCTTTAATAATGCCTTTGTCTTATTTTCTTCTTGCGCATGATTTTGCTATTTGTCTAAAGATATGTCTTGTCCTTTTCTAGGAGCACAGAATTCTACCAGTATGATTGGCATTTGATAAGTGGCACCAGGCGTGGGACTCACAGTTCGGCAGTGTTGAAGAGGGACCCCCTCCGTGCATCTCCTTAGTTACCATGGCTTCGCCCTCTGCTGTGGTGCCTTTCTCTGTGGTGTCTCAACCACAAGTAAGTGACATAAGGCAAGATTTGACTAGGAAAGAATTCACTAGCATTGCTGAGCTTTTGGATAGGATTTTTGAAAGTATGTAGCATTGCATTTTTAAAAAATCTCATAAAATCACCATTTGGGTTATATTTAGGGTTTTTCATTGAAAAATAGTAGTTTATAAAGGGGATGCCATTTAGGTCCAGTAACCAGCAAAAAATAATGAACAAATCAGTTTTCTAAGGCAGAACTATATTTAATCATAATTAGGGAAGCCTTGATTTTCTTTTTTTTAAATTGATTTTTTATTGACATTTTCTATTTCTTACATCATCACAGTGTCTTATGTATTTTTACGCCCCCCTCAGCACCCTTCTGTATGACAAATAGCATTTTTTTAAGAGAGGGCAAAGAAGTCAGCTCAAGTGATTGATACATTGAAAAAGTCCCAAAACATGTGTAATGTGTGACATCTATGGACCTCTGGCCTCCGTGAAAGGGGTGGATGGGGTTGTTTTCTCATTTTTCTTCATTTGAATCCTACTTGGTCTTTATAACTTTGTTTCATTTACTTTCGATATTTTTGGTGTGCCATTCTTTCCATTTACATTGTTGTCGCTAATTTCTATATTGTGTTCTTGACTGTTTACTCTGCACCAGTTCCTACAGTTCTGTGGTTCAGTTTATTCATCACACACAATAGTATTCTGTTCCATTCATTCACCACAATTTGTTTACATATACTTTGTTTCCAGTTCTTAGTTATCATAAAGCATGCAGCTATAAATATTTTGGAACATATGAGGCCTTTTTTTTATTGAGAAGGAAGCCTTGACTTTCAATGATCAGGATGCATGGCTAATACTTTTGACTTCAAACTTAAGATAGCCTAATTCGCTACTAGTTGAAAGGTAATGGCCACTGTTATCTATACTTCGTATATTTGGGCTCCAATGGGATATTTGAGGGATAGTGGCAACCTATCAAAAATGTCCTGATGTTCCATGTCTAATATTAAGCTAATTCATTTGCATACAGCATCTAGGCTTTTCTTTTCATTTCCTTTCATTATTTTTCTTTTACTCTCCTAACAATTGAACCCTTAGACCCATAAACAACTCTTTTTCCAAAGTATACTGAAGTTATGGCAAAGACATATCTGTAATAATTCAGGGAGCAGAAACCGACCAAAGATGTTTAATGCCATTTATATTTATATTCTTAGCATAGCCTGATTTTCCTTCCCACTTTTTTCAGTCTTTTCAGTGAGGCACACAGCTACATTAGTATTATTAGCGGCATTGTTAATTTTGTGAGGACCTGTGCTTTCATCAGTGTGGGGAGCTCCTAGCATAGACTGTAAAGATCATTCCAGTGATACAGATAGATGTCTGTTTGCCTGGGGGTGTGAAGAGGTTAGATGACTTACCCAAGGTCACACAGTTAATAGTCAAAAACAGGACTTGAAATCCTGTTTTTCTGTTTCCAGGTCTGCTCTTTCATTCAAAAAACAAACAACCCCTAAACCAACCAAACAAAAGAAGTCTGAAGAAGCGCCATCTTGATAGATATTCATAGGCTTAGAACTGGAAGCAACCTTAAAGTCTGTCTGGCCTAACTCATTTTACAGATAAGGAAACTGAGACCAAGGATCTTAAACTAGCATCCAAGGTGGGACTTAAATCCAACTTTTCCTGACTCCAACACCAGCATTCTATTTACTATTTGATGTTACCTCTCAAATGTTTCCAAGATAGGAACCAATTATACATATATTATTTCATTTTAATCTCACAATAACCTTAGTATTGTTATCCTCATTTTATGGATGAGGAAATTGAGGCAAAGAGAGCTTATGACTTTTCTGTGATCACTTCAACCTTCTCCATTGCATCTGCTTGGCTCAGAAAGGGGATCTCCCTGTTTTACGAACTTCTTCGGATCATAATTTTAAAGTCAAAAGGGGTCCCTAGAGGCTTTTGAACCCAAATCCCTTCATTATTCAGATGATGCTCTAGGAGACTGTTGATATAGATAGGGTCAAGTAGCCATTGAGTATCTGAAGAAGGATTCAAACTCAGGTCTTCCTGAGTTATCATCCTGATGTTCCTCAGCAGACTGACAAGATAGTTATGCAATTAGAAATTCATGTTATAGGTTAATGAGAAGTACATGTGCTCAAAAGGCCTTTCCAAGTTAAGATAATCTTCAGTCCTAAAGATCTTGATTTGCTACTACCTTTGATGCTATTATATATTTATTTAGTGCCTTAGTGTTTGCAAATTACTTTACAAATATTATCTCATTTGGTTTTTATAATGACCCTGGAAAGTAGATGTTATTATTATCTCCTTTTCACATATAGGAAACTGAGGAACAAAGGTGTTAAGTGACTTACTTGCCCAGGGTCATATAGCTAGCATCTGAAGCAGTATTTGAACTCAGGTCTTCTTGATTCCAGGTGCAGTGCTCTGTCTTATGTGCCAGCTGGCTGCCTATTGAATCATATATCCCTTGCATTGTTACCTGGTTGAAGCACACATGTCTTTTCTTCATAGCTTGACTGAAAGCTTGTAGAGAAAAGGAACAGTGCATCACATCCAGTGCACCTGGCATGGCACACACAGTTGGTGCTCAGTAAAAACTTGCTAAATGTTAAAAAAATGCTTGAGCACATATCCAGTAGGTGGCCAGAGAGACTGAACCAAAACCTTACATATCTTAAAAATTCTTTTGTGTGTGTGTGTACATATATACATACATACATATATATGCTTATATATATATGTGTGTGTATATGTATGTAGGTATTTTCTCTCCCCAATTACAGGTAAAAACTATTTTTAGCATTTTTTTAAAGTTTTGAGTTCCAAATTCTATCCTTCCCTCTTTCCCTTTCCCCTTCCCTGAGATGGTAAACAATCTGATATAGATTATATCTATATGTACATATCTTTATTAATTGCCTCTCAGAGACAACAAATTCATTGACATTTAGTAAACTTCTCTTACATGCCAAGACCATACTGGATACTGTGAGATATGAAACAAGATGTCATCTTTGCCCTTTCTCTCATGCCCAACACAGGTCACCTGACCAGTCGGTCTTGTCCTAAGTGATCTACTCCACAGGAGTGGTTGTCACTAGGATTTATGTCCAGGTATTGGAAGACAGGGAGTTGTTTTTGCATTTTATTCATCTGACTTTTGTTCATTTTCATATAAATCCCTTTTGTCTATGAATATATGCTTGGAATCTCAACTCAAGCACATTTCAAGTTTGAATTTAATTTCTGCTTTTCCTGAGATGGCTGAAAACAGAACAAGGTGAAAATGGGAAGGTAGGGAGCAGAAACCACTAGCAATCTTTCCGGGTCCATGAATGATTTGTGGGCCATGTTTATAAGTTGTTTGTTTAATATTGATTACCGTAAAAAATGATGTCAAGGGTCCAGTGCAGGCCTACAAAATTGTCTGTGTTCGTCCTTCGTTTTCTTAGTAGACCATGACATCAGAGAAGTGATGACATGACTTGCACTTGACTTTGTTTTGAGTGATGGAGGTCTGTGCAAGGTCACCAGCCTTACTTTCCCCTCAAGAGTCATCTGGATCTAGTGACCAGTTGTTTATCAGGATGACTGGAGAAGGCCCAGGATACAATGGGAGATCTTGGTCTATTCAGGTACTCACTTAGAGTGAGGTTAGGCCATTCATTAAATGTCTCTCTAAGAAGTAATTAGGGAATAGCACAATTTGTCATTAAGTCTCAAACGTCTACACCCCTAGTTATCTGTTGTTGTAGGGCTCTTTTTCAGTTGTGTCTGACTGGTCGTAATGCCATTTGGGATTTTCTTGGCAACGATGCCAAGTAGTCTGCCATTTCCTTCTCCAATTTAGTTTACAGATGAGGAAACTGAGGCAAACAAAGGTTAAATGACTTCCAGGGCCTGCATCACCTAGCTACCCTACTAGTACTCTAGTTTACTAACATTCTTGTTTTTGTTTTAATTTGACATTTTAAAAAGTTTTATTGATGTGCTTTGGTTTTATATTGCAAACATTTCAAGATTATTCCTGTCCTTGAGAGGTTTCTTCTAACAAAATAAAACAAATTAAACTAACACTACAGTGCTCTCTTCTGAAAATGCATGAGACTTTCCACATCTGTAGCACCACCTTTCCAACCTCTTGACTGCTAAAGTATTTTTTTATGGTCATAAATATTTTCATTCAATCTCATCTACTGACCATTGGGAAAAAAAAGAAAAAATATTGTAATATATGTACAGTAAAACAAAACAAATTCCCTCTTCATTTTTAGTGTGTGTGTGCATGTATGCGTGTGTGTATGTGTGTGTGCGTGTGTGTATGTGTGCATGTGTGTGCCTGTGCGCGTGTATGTGTGTGTGCGTGTGTGTGTATGCGTGTATGTGTGTATGCACGTGTGTATGTGTTTATGTGTGTATGTGTGTGTGTATGCGTGTGTGTGCGTGTGTGTATGCGTGTGTGCGTGTGTGTATGCGTGTATGTGTGTGCGCGTGTGTGTATGTGTGTGCGTGTGTATATGTGTGTATGCGTGTATGTGCGTGTATGTGCCTGTGCGTGTATGTATGTGTGCATGTGTGTGCGTGTGCATGTGTGTATGTGTGTGTATGTGTGTATGTGTGTGTATGTGTGTATGTGTGTGTGCGTGTGTGTATGTGTGTATGTGTGTGCGTGTGTGTATGCGTGTATGTGTGTGCGTGTGTGTATGTGTGTATGTGTGTGTGCGTGTGTGTATGTGTGCATGTGTGTGCCTGTGCGCGTGTGTGTGTGTATTCATTCTTCACCTAATGTGCACTATACCCTCTGTCAGGAGGTACATAGTATAATTTATCATTGATCCGTTGGAATCATGGATGACTATTGGATTGATATTAGTTTTATACAACTTCCAAAATTTATTGTTTGTTTTTACAGCATTGTTATTGCATAACTTATTCTCCTCATTCTGTTAATATCATTCATCAGTTTATAAAAGTCTTCAAAATTTTTTTTTTAAATAATTTTGGTGTTAGAGTACAGTTATTCTTCTGGTTTTCACTCTGCATCAGTTCATATACATCTTTCCAGGTCTCTTTGAAATCACTTATTTCTTCATTTCTTCCAGTTCAATAGTGTTCCGTCACTATAGTTTCTTTAGTTATTCCATGGTATTTCTTTAGTTTCCCATTTTTTGGTCCCCACAAAAAAGAAATGCTATAACAACTTTTTTATATGGACCTTTTCCTATTTCTTTTGGATACGGATTTAGAATTGTTCAAATATAAATACATAAATATGAACATAAACACACATACAGGCTTTTATAGATACTACTCTTTCTTAGTTAAGTGGTACAGTTAGGTACCTAGCCTAGAGTCAGGACTACCTGAGTTCAAATCCAGCCTCAGACACTCTCTAGCTTTTTGACCCTGGGCAAATCACTTACCCCTGTTTGCCTCAGTTTCCTCATCTGTAAAATGAGCTGGAGAAGGAAATGGCAAACCACGCTAGTATATCTGCCAAGAAAACCTCAAATGGTGTCATGGAAATGTGACCGAAATGACTCAACAGCAACAGAGAGTGCACAGCAACAAAGGAGATCACTCACCTCTCCCATAATAAGAATAAAACACAAACAGACTGGAACCTAAGAGCTCTTGTGTTGTGGGTGCGCCATTCTTCTATGCTAAATTCTCTGGAAAGAGACTGTGGTTCAAGCCCTAGGGTGTGATAGAGTGGGAAGAAAACCGGCTCTGGAATCTCACCCCTGAGATTGACCACTTGTCACCTTGGGCAAGCTCTTTTGTTTCCCAATGGCAAAATTAAGGGTTTTGACCAGGTGACTTCTAACATTCCTTAAGTTCTCAATCTATGGCTCTTATGTACTGAACCCAGAAAGGTGGGAAGAGTGTTACATTCAGGATCAGAGGACTTGGGTTTCATTTTGGCAGACCCTGACCACCTATATACTTTTCAGTGTGGGGTTTGTTTCCTCCATCTGCAGAGTCAAAGATTTGGTCCCTTCTAGCCCTAATGTGCCATGTCAGATATGACTCTTAAGTCCCTGGTGTTTTCCATTCCACTGCATAGCCTTCTATGTGCAAGTATCAGCACTATGCAGTAAGTGCTTGATTGATGATACTTATTGGTAACATATTCTTAAGTTGTTTGAGAATATTCTTCTCTAATTACTTTTAATTAAGATATTGTCTATTTTCTGATAAGATAATCCTCTGAATACAAGAACAAATACTAACTTTTTTGCCTGTTAGAAATCACACAGAGGTTAAGTGACTTGTCTAAAGTTACAAATCTAGTAAGTGTCTCAGGAAGAATTTAAATTCAGGTCATTATGACTCCAGGTCCATTGCTCTATCCATTCTTCCAACTAGCTACCTATACATATATATACACACACATACACATATATGTTTGTATATGTCCCTATATGTGCCTATTCATATATAGATGTATTTGTATCTATGTATACAAAAACATGTTTTTCCAATGAAAGAGTTGTACCATTCATAGATTTAGGAAAGTTTGGATCATCATCTCACAGTTTTGAATATGGCTGTGTTAATTTTTTTTAAATACACAATTTATTTATTTTTCAGTTCTCAACATTCACTTCCACAAGAATTTGATTTCAAAATTTTCTCTCCACCCCCAACCCCAGGACAGCATGCACCTCATCCACCCTTTCCTCCAATCTGTCCTCCCTTCTATTACCTACCCTTCTTCCGTCCCCCTTCCCCTCTATTTTCCTATAGGGCAAAATAGATTTCTATACTCCATTGCCTGTATATCATAATTTCCAGTTGCATGCTAAAAGTTTTTAACATTCATTCTTAAAGCTTTGAGTTCCATATTCTCTCCCTCCCTCCTCACCTACCCACATTGAGAAAACAAGCACATCAATATAGATCATACACAGTTATGTTGTAAAAGACTAACTACATTTCCCTCTGTCCTATCCAGCCTTTCATTTATCCCATTCTCCCCCTTGACCTGTACTCCCACAGTAAGTGTTTGCTTCTGATTATCCCTTTCCCTAGTTTGCTGTCCCTTCTATTATCTTCCCTCTCCTATCCTCTTACCCCTTGCTTTCCTGCAGGGTAAAATAGATTTTCGTATCCAGTGGAGTGTGTAAATCCTTCCTTAAGCCTAAGGCTCAATTATTTCCTTTCATCTCTCTCCTCTTCCCCTCCATTGTAAAAGCTCTTTCTTCCCTCTTTTATGTGAGATGATTTGATTCATTCTACTCCTTTTTTCTTACTCCTAGTACATTCCATTCAACAGTAAATTTTATTTTTTTAGGTATTCTCCCTTCACATTCAACTCACCCTGTGCCCTCTGTCTATATGTGTGTATATATGTATATATACACCCATATATACACACATATAACCATGTATATATACATACCTACATATATATAATATACACATATATACATACCCATACACACCTACATATTTATATTCCCTCTAACTGCCCTAATACTGAAAAGGTCTCATGAGTTACAAATCATATCTTTCTGTATAGGAATGTAAATAGTTCAACTTTAATGAGTTTCTTCTTTTCTCTTTCCTATTTATCTTTTCATGTTTCTCTTGATTCTTATATTTGAAAGTCAAATTTTCTAGTCAGCTTTGGTCTTTTCAACAAGGATGCTTGGAAATCCTCTATTTCATTGAAATTCCATTTTTTTCCCCTGAAGTATTATGCTCAGTTTTGCTGCATAGGTGATTCTTGCTTTTAATTCTATCTCCTTTGACTTCTGGAATATCATATTCCAAGCCCTTCGATCCCTTAGTGTAGAAGCTGCTAATATCCTGATTGTATTTCCACAATACTTGAATTGTTTCTTTTTGGCTGTTTGTAATATTTTCTCCTTGAACTGGGAACTCTTGAATTTGGCCACAATATTCTTAGGAGTTTTCCTTTTGGGACCTCTTTCAGGAGGTGATCTGTGAATTCTTTTCCTTTCTATTTTATCCTCTAGTTCTGGAATATCAGGTTAGTTTTCTTTGATAATTTCTTGGAAGATGATGTTGAGACTCTTTTTTTGATCATGATTTTCAGGTAGACCAATAATTTTAAAATTATCTCTCCTGGATCTATTTTCCAATTGTTGTTTTTCCAATGAGATATTTCACATTGTCTTCTATTTTTTCTTTCTTTTGGTTTTGTTTTATAATTTCTTGGTTTCTCATAAAGTCATTAACTTCCATCTGCTCTATTCTAATTTTTAAAGAATGATTTTCTTCAGTGAGTTTTTTAACCTCCTTTTCCATTTTGCTAATTCTGCTTTTTAAAACATTCTTCTCCTCATTGGGTTTTTGGACCTCTTTTGCCATTGATTTGTGGATTGCAGGCAGGTCCTACATTATAAACATCTGTCTTATGAGCATTCTTTAGGACTTGACAGGATACCTGTATACTACTTTTCATTTTTACTTACCTCACTTATCTAATCAATTGCCAAATCTTTTCGTTTCTCCCTTCCCAGCATCTTTTTCCATAAATACCCTTCTCTCTACTCACCCTGGTTCAGGCTCTTACTGTGTCTTGTCTTTCAGTATCTTCCTAATTGATCTTTCTGCCTCAAGTCTCTCTCTACTTCAATTAGTTTACCTGAACTATTGTTCTGACCAGTTCACTCCTTATCCTATTCACTGACTCCTCATTACCTTAAATTATATGAAGTCTTCTATTTGGCATTCCCATCCTGGCCCTTTCTAACATTTCCAGGCTTCTTTGACTTTACCTCCCTCTATAGAACAGAAATATCAGGCTTCTTATGGTTCTCACTTCCATTTCTTTGGGAAAATATGTACCATGTTCCAAACAATCAACTTGGAGGGTTTTGTATTATAACCTGTTCAAGCAGTAGGAATTAATATAGATCTGAAAGTTAGGAGTTCCAGGTTTTAGGCCACTTTCTCCTACCATCTGTGTATTTTGCAAGTACTTTGAAAGAATCACCAAAATGGGAACCTGAATGCACATTAAAGAGACTTTTTCTTTGCTTTCTTTTTTTGTCTGTGTTTTCTTTCACAGCGTAACTTAAGTAGAAATATGTTTTGCATCACTACACATGTGTAGCCTATCAAATTGCCTACCATCTCAGTGAAGAGGGAGTGGAAGGAGGGAGAGAATTTGGAACTCAAAATTTGAAAACAGAAATGTTAAGATTATTTTTACATACAATTGAGAAAAAATAACATATGAAAAGAAAAAATAAAGAATGTCCACAATGCAAAGTTGGAAGAGCTCTCATGGGCTGTCATATTCTAACTATACTATTCAGCATATGAATCCTTCTATAGCAATCCTGGTAAGTAGTCAGTTAACGTTGAACTGAAGGGTTGAATTCAATTTCTACGGACCCTTCCAGATCTAGCATATCATTCTTTATATATTATAGAATGTACAAATTGAGATGGAGCATGGGGTTTAGTGGGCTGTGCAGTCGATAGAACATTGGGTTTGGAATCAGGAAGACTCTTCTTCCTGAGTTCAAATCTGACCTTAGACACTTACGAGCTGTGTGACCCTGGACAAGTTACTTAACCTTGTTTGTCTCAATTTCCTTATCTGTAAAATGAGCTGGAGAAAAGAATGGTAAACCACTTCAATACCTTTGCCAAGAAAACTCCAAACGTAGTCACAAAGAGTCAGACAAGACTGAAATGAGTAGACAGCAACAACATGGGGCTTGGTGGAGTTGGTAGTAGACTTGGACTTAGACGAGAGAAATGGGTTCAAATCTTGCCTCTGATGTTTGCTAGAGAGTTGACCAAGTACCTCTTGAGTCTTTTGAGTCTTACTTTGCTCATTTGTAAAAAGAGGATAATGATATCTTTAATCATCATTTAATCTAATAGTTGTGTGAGCAAATGAGATAACGCATAACTAAGCCCCTTGAAACTCTAAAATTGTTAGCTCATTTGATTAGAACCACATTTCATCCTGAATTCTCTCCCTTTTCCCAATTAGCCAATGCCTTCTTTCTTATTGTTAGCCAGCTGTAAGCCATATGGATTAGTGGATAGCTTGCTAGTCTTGGAGTCAGAAAGACATGGGTTCGAACCCCATCTCAGAAATACTGACTTTATCACCCTGAGCAAATCACTTATCCTTTCTGTGTTTTAGTTTCTTCATCTTCAAAATGTCATTTATTCCATGGCTTCTGAGGTCCCTCCCAGCTCTAAATCTGTTACCCTGTAGTCTTCATCATTAGATGCAAAAAAAATGTAATTACTGTATCACTAGACAAAAAGAGTAAAGAGTAGCTTGTTTCGCCAGTAATGATCAATGTAAGGTGATATAATCGAGACGTTTTTAATATTTTACCTATATAGTCTTTATGGCTGAGCAACCATGGCCTCACAGTTAGCATAATGTTAAAAAAGGACTGAAAATCATGTAATAGCAGCAGCGACAACAAAACGCCTTTGTTTTGGTTAGGCCAGATTGTTTGTTACTCTGTATATTTTCTAACAAAGAACTTTTTTTTCAACCAAGGTCACCTAGTGCTAGATATAAATTAATTAATATAAGTAAATAGTCTGAATTGTTCCAAACAGCCATGGAAAAGAAAGCATTCATTGTCCCCCTTCACTGCTTGCCATTTACTTGCTAAAAAGATAGGCTTCAAGCTTTGAAACTTAGCAGGCTTCTCTGCCATAATTTACAATCTTTCTTAGATTTGAAATTTTTTCAAATTCCCATGCTGAGAAAGCATGTTGAGTTTCTGAAAATTAGATTAGGTGTACTTAGTGGACATTGACGTATTTGAAATAGTAGTGACAAAAGCTTTGTGTGTAAAGTTGACATCAAATTGCACTTGTATAGCCTAATTATGAGAGACACTTCAGAGCTGTTTTCATTTCATCAAACAAATGAGCCTTGCAGATGGATTTTCTTTTTTTTAACTTGACAGTCTTAGTTGGCAACATCTTCTCTAGCCAGAATG
The DNA here is from genome assembly GCA_023548195.1 of Bettongia penicillata ogilbyi. Taxonomy (NCBI): domain Eukaryota; kingdom Metazoa; phylum Chordata; class Mammalia; order Diprotodontia; family Potoroidae; genus Bettongia; species Bettongia penicillata. Next base: position 174,498 of record JAJHZJ010000685.1, read on the forward strand.
ACACTCACAGGTGTCACAGTTAGGGATGCCATGAGCAGCATTAGCCTTTTGAAATAGGTGGTTGCAGATGACACATTCCATTTTTATTTTTTACTAAAACCTTTTAGTTGCCCATTAACTGATTTTTTGAAACCTGCCACAATTTTTTTCAAATCTAAGGTTGGTGTGCAGACCTATAAAGGGATGTTTGAGGTAATAAGAGATATCCAGATGTTCCTTCTAGCTGTCAGTAATTGATTTGCCACCTAAAGTTCAAATTTCATGCTGAAAAGTGAACATTTATTAAGTACCTGTCATGAGTTACTGGGATGCAAGGATAAATTAAGATGTGGTCCCTGCTCTCAAGGACCCACTCACTGATTATAGCCAGGGGCATTGGGACAGGTGAAAGCAAGACATGTGTAAGGGAGGAAAGTAATAAGAAATATGGGATGAAATTGTACGGTGTTAAGAGTAACGTCAGGAGGAGAAGGACCTATAATAGTGGAATCTTACACAAGGTGGCATTTACTCATGTTATTTGGAATATGATTATTGGGCTTTGCCCAGTTAGTCTCAGCATCAATACCATTGTCAATAGCTAGTAAGGTGTGTTTCTGTGTCCCCTAAATATTGTTACACGAATGAATTATGGTGTAGAGATTTAGTAGCTATTCATAGGATCACAGAAGTAGAGCAGGTGTCTAGTCCTGCCCTCTCATTTTTGATGTGTTGCTGCTGAGTTGTTTCAGTCATGTTTGACTCTTTGTGACCCCTTTTGGGATTTTCTTGGCAAAGTTACTGGAGTGGTTTGTCATTTCCTTTTCCCGTTCATTTTTGGGAAACTGAGGCTGACAAGGTTAAGTGACTTGCTCAGGGTCACACAGTCAATACGTGTCTGAAGCCAGATTTGAACTCAGGAAAATGAGTCTTCCTGATTCTAAACTTAGTAGTCTATTCACTGAGCCATGTAGCTATCCCATCCCCATTTTATAGAAAAGGAAACTGAGGCCCAGGTAGGTTGTGACTTCATTAAAGTCATTTATAGATAGTAAGTATGAGGCACGATTTAACCTCAGAGCCTGTTCTACCATCTAGTGCTATGTTAAAAACCAAGCTATTGTGATTGCTAAGCACAGTACGTGAGAACTTGGATTTCAGGGATCTGATTTAAATGAAAGCATTCTGCCCTCCAGTTTTTACCCTGAGTACTGATATGTATGTTCTAGAAGTTACCCAGTCTCTACAACTCTTTATGGGAAACCATCATTTTATTAATGAGAGAGATAACTTGGTTCTTCTAAAAGACAGCATCAATACGCTGGGATTCCTTTCTGTAAAATACATCAACTTTTCACAAGATAGCCTGTTTTAAAAGATTCCAAGCTGCCTTTGGAGTAGATACTTTTGGAGGAGAACAATGGACATTCACAGTGGAAGATCCAGCATTGGCCTAGGCGACCTGGTTTCTGCTTTTAAATGTGCCCCAGATTGGCAGTATGACCTTGAAAACACTAGCTTCCCCTCTGGGTTTCAGTTTCTTCCTCTATAAAATAAATAGATTAGACAAGAAGACTGAATATCTAAGTATCCATTCCTCTTCTCTTTTCTTCCCCAGCTGATTAATTTAAGCTTCAACATTGATTAGATTAAAAATTTTTAATGTTGATTAAAAAAAAGATTAATCCACTATAGACACTAACAATGAGGCAAATGTAATGTTAAATTACGGGCTGTCCACTTACAGATATATAGACTGTAAGTTTCTTGAAGGTAAGGAATTTAGGTCCTTTTTTTCTTTATCTCCACATCTCTACCAGTTCCTAGTACAACACTTTGCACATATCAAATATGTAGAAGTATTTAAGTATACATTCATTATTGAATGTGCTCTATTTTGTTCAGGGATGTATTAGAAGTAGATGTCTGGAAGTCATCATCATATAATAAAGATAAAGGAAGCAATCCACTTTTTTCATGACTGACTGTAAAAATCATTAAATGTATAAGTTCAATGTCCAGGAAATGCTTTGGTTTTGGATGAAAGGGACTAAGTTGGATACGAAGCGTTCTCTAATTACTATAAAGTGGACACGTTCCATTAGAGTACTTTGTTCTGGCCAACCTGACTGATCCTCTTTTAGGGGAGACCCTGGATGACAAATTTCTGTTACCTTCACGTATGGAATTTGTATTTGCTATATTTTTAGTGATACATCAAACGGTCTGTCAAAGAAAAATAAACTTAAATCAGTTCTATGTGTATATGGAAAAATACAGAGTGGTGCCAGGAAAAAATATTTGCAGAGGTAAACAGTGAGCCATCTAATTTATTCCATCTTAGACTCTGTTTTCTATTAAATCCTATATGCCTTATATCAGCTAACGTAGTAGAAATCAGAATAACATTTTGCTTATGGGTAAAGGTTAACTCATCATTTACCTCTTTATTCCTTTGTTTTCATAAACTTGCAGCAAAATTTGAAGGTATTATCTATTTTTGGACCCAAGGGTGTGGTTTGAGAGTGTCCTATGCACAAGACAAAACTATAATATGATGTCTAGGGTAAGCCACAAATGAGACCTTTTGCATTTCCTTTTTATTTATAGTAAAAATCTTTCTAATTGCTTTATTTCTTTAATGATTAGTGAAACTTTCTTCCATCACCTCTCCCAACCAATTTCTTAAAAGTTGTATGTCTTCTTTTCCCCCTGGTTATTTTTGTTTTCTTTGTAGTTACCTTTTAGTGACCAAATACTAGAAAGGTCTATCCCCTGTTGGTCTCACGGGCTATCTGTGGAGGTGGTAATCATAGCTTCCAATAGGATTTCTGTCTTTTGTGGATTATACCTTGCTGTAATAAGACTGTCAGATTCCCCATCGACCTTCATCTGATGTAGGATCTCTCTGCTACTCGCTTATTATGTAAGGCACCTAAGAACTTCCCCTTAAATTAAAGTGCTAAAATTGTTCAGTTAGAAAGTTACTTTCATAAATAACTGCATGTTCTGTTTGTGCATTTCTGTACCCGTTCTCTGATATTTAAGCCAGATCCTAAAACAGAAGGCATCAGAAATATATTACTTAGTAGAATTTATAGAATACAATATTTCCATTTTAAAAAGCATCAAAAAGAACATCTGAAAACAAAATCAAAATCAAAAAACAATCTGAGATTTGAAAAGGACCTTAGTCACCTAGGCTAGGAGTTCCTAACCTAGGATCTCTGAATTTGATTTTAAACAAATTTTTTGATAATTCTATATATTTTATTTTAGATATTTAAAAACGTAATTCTGAGAAGGGTATCACTAGACTTCATTGCATTGCCAAAGGGGTCCATAACCCAAACATAGTTAAGAAAGCCTATTTTAGGCCAACGTTTTCGTTTTACTGGAAGAGACGCTGAAGGTCAGAGATTTGCAAAGCAGGGTCATATAGCTATGGCAGAGCCAGGTCTAGGACTCATGTCTCCCAAATCACATTTCAGCACTTTTTCTAATGGCTCAAACTGATTTTCAAACTCATGACCTAACACTATAATTTTATTAGCTTTATATTCAGTCTTGACTGGGAGGGGAAGGGGACTCCTCACTAAGCATGTCTTTTTGTTTGTTTTCTTTAAAAATTTTACCTTTCAATTATATTTTTTCTCCTACTAACCCCTCCCATTAAAACATAAAAACAACCATAACAAAAAGAAATTAAACCTATTTTTAAAAACAAATATGCATAGTCATACAAAACAGATTCCTTCTTTGGTTTTGTAGCATACCCCATCTTTGCTCTTTTGGAAGCGTAATTGATCATTGCATCTATAAAATGGCCCCTCACCCTGTTTTCTCCCCCTCAGAATCACTCTGTCTTGCATCTCCATTTAGGAGCTTCCCAAGGAACCCTGGGATTTGGCTTATATTTGTCTCCAAAAAATGAAATGGCCCTTAGATTACACACTTAATAAAACTTTGACTACAGTGAAGGCTTTCTTTGACTCCCAAAATAAAAAGGAAAGAAAAGGAACAAGCATTTATGAAGTCTTTACTATGTTCTAGGCACCATACTAAGCTTTACAAATATTATCTTACTTTATACTTATTGAAATCTTGTGAAGAATTTTATAGTAGAGGAAACTAAGGCAATGTCTTGTTTGGGGTCACACAGCTAGTAAGTATGTGTGACTGGATTTGAACTCAGGTCATCCTGACTAGACCTGGCATTCTATCTACTACATCACCTAGCTGCCTCCAAGGACTCATATCTGAGCCTATAAATAGTTAAGGCAATTCTCTTTCCCTCTTCTGTAGGTTTTTCTCTCCTTTTGGGAATCTGCAGTTCTCTAGACTTGCAGTATTACTGTGGAATTGGGAAAGGGGACAGCATTTCAGGGTCATTAAAGAATGTATTGCTCTTCTTATACCTACAGTTTGTGTAACTTACAGTAGTAGTTAAAGAGGGCAAGATTCAGGCTTGCTTCTCTATTTTCTGCCTTTGCATGAGGCCGTTCCTCAGTTCCAACTCCCATTCAGTCCAGAAATTCATCACCTTCTCTCTGGGAAGCTTGATCCAAGAACTCCTCTTCTGGACATGATTACCTGGATCACATGGTTTCCCTAAAGAGGCTCTGTGGTTGATCACTGTCTTATTTGTGCATCTGACTGCCTTCTTATTGGTCTGCACTTAGCAGGTGCACCTCAGCATCCCTTGTCAAAACCCAGCCCAAGGTTGTAGCCCTGGTGCATGAACAGTTAGTCTCCTTCAAGGTGAGATGATCTGGGTCAGGATGAGAAATTCACAGCATATCAAGGGAGCATCATGAATATCAGAACAGTTACATTAATGAGGGCACTGATGACTCAGGTTAATGGATGGACACATGACAAAGGCTTGAAGATAAATTGTGTGTTACATTTGCAACTTGCAAATGTATTCAATGGTTCTGTCTTTTTGGAGGAAATGCGAATACAGTTATCCATTCCTTATCACAACTTTCCCTGTTGTGGTTTCTATATATCATGAGTTGGCATAAGAAATTAAATGGGGATTTATTTATAAGTAATTTATTTATTTGCAGTTTTTAACATTCACTTCCATAAGTTTTAAAATTTCTCCCCCTCTGTCCCCAAGAAGGCATACAGTCTTATATGGGTTCTACATATACATTTTTGTTAAACACATTTTCACATTAGTCATGTTGCATGGAAGAATTAAAATAAATGGGATAAACCATGAGAAAAACCCAAACAAAACAAAACCTAACAAAAGAGAAAAATAGTCTGCTTCATTCTATGTTCTGACTCTTTAGTTCTTTCTTTGGATGGATGGCATTTTGTATCATGAGTCCTTTGGACTTTAGGTCCTTGCATTACAGTAAAGGGTTAAGTTTATCACATACAGTCCTTACACACTGTGACTGTTAGAGTGTATAGTGTTCTCCTGGTTCCACTCCCCTCACTCAGCATCAGTTCGTATAAATCTTTCCAGGCCTCTCTAAAGTCCTCTTGTTCATCATTTCTTGTAGCGCAATAGTATTCCATTATATTCATATATCACAACTTGTTCGGCCATTTTTCAGTTGATGGGCATCCCCTTGATTTCCTGTATTTGGCCACCACAAAAAGAACAGCTAAAGATATTTTTGTACATGTGGGTACTTTTTTAAATGGAGATTTTTTGAAAAACCCACAGATGACACATAAAAAGTTTAGAAACTCATAAATGCATGAAATATAGGTGTAGTACTATATAATATAAACAATTTCTCTTTTAATATCATCATAATTTACACACTAAAATTACACAGATTTACTAGATTGCAGGGACACTGTACCCCTAGTCCCTGAGATGTGGAAGGAATAACTATATAAGAATATAATAAGGAAATGAGAAGCCGTTTTCCCCCAGAATAAAAGAACATAGATGAATTTTTATGTGAAAAGGAAAAACAAAATTGATAAGAACCCAAGTAGCAATATAGTTTTCTATAGTTGAATATCAAGGTATAGTCATTAAAGTTGTATTCTTTTTCAAGCCAGGAGCAACTTTGGAATTCCTCTGAGTGGGAATAATTTTTCTCTATCACATAATGAATGTCATTCAGGGAAATTATGTGGATCTAGCAGATCAAGAAATCTCTCCAACCTCAAGCTTTAAAGATAGATCTCTTTTAAATAAGTGCAAGTTGTATAAAATGCTTAGTCAATCACAGTTGTATAGAAGTAGGTGTCAAAGGGAATCAGTAAAGAGCCATACAGTTTGGGTTTTCCTTAGATCTTTAAAAAAAAGCACCCACCACTTTCTGGTCATCTGGGTAGTTTTGAGAGAGAAAGAGAATACCTTGTCACTTCTTTGAAATATCAGCAGGAACTTTGTTGCTTTTACTGTGATCTGAATTCTTACAAGCTCACACAGTCTTTGGGGTAAGTGTCTATATTTTGGGGCAGTATACAATCTGTTAGTGAGCCTATCTATAAAATGTAGTTGAATTGACTGCCTAAAAAAAGGTTACAACTTTGAATGGTAATCTCATGGTACTGAAAGGCTTTGCAGATATATTTGAGGAACTGCTGCGAGTGGAGGAATCAGAGAGCACAGGAAAAAAATGCCAAATGACAAGAGATAAGGAGATAAAGAAAAGAACACATTAGTGAGTGACTGTTGGTCCAAGGGAAAATTCTGGAATAGGTAATTAAGCATAGTGAAGTCTTAGAAAGGTAAGTAGTTACCATCAAGAGCTGGCATAGATTTAATAAATTATACCATGCCAACAATTACATCATGCCAAATTGGCTAATTTTTTTTTTTATTATAGAGGGATTCAGGAAAATGTGGTATTCTTGGTAATTCTGGGTTTTAGGAAGGCATTTGACAAAGTCTTCCTTGGTATAGCTAAGTGGATATACATAGGTATTTGAAGACAATATTTACTAAGGGAAATCAGTCTCTTACAGTAGAATTAACACGGAACTTGAACAAGCCAGGCCGATCTAGAAGTCCTGAGTCTGGGTCTCTACTTTGGCACTAACTTGTCACATGATTTGGGTACTGTGCTTAAATTCTCTCAATTTCAATCTCCTAGTCTGTAAAATGAGCAGCTGGTAGCACAGTGGATAAGAATGCTGGGCCTGGAGTCAGGAATACCTGAGTTCAAATTCAGCCTCAGACACTTACTAGCTGTGTGATCCTGGACAAGTCACTTCACCCTGTTATGACTCAGTTTCCTCATTTGTAAAATGAGCAGGAAAAATAAACCTCTTCGATGTCTGCCAAGAAATCCCCCAAATGGGGTCATGAAGAGTGGGATTTGATAAAACAAGAACAACAAATCTGTGAAATGGGGATGGTGATACTTGAATTACCCATCTTCCAAGGTATTTGTGAGATCACTTTACAGAATCAAGATTTTACATAAATATATCAGCAGCAACGACAGCAATAATGTACTGTAATGATGGAGGAATGTCTTCTATTCCTATCAACATTTTTATCAGTGACTTAGATGAAGACATTAATTTTGCCCTTAAGGAACTCATATTTTCCTGGAGGATAAAATATATGCTTATATAAACAAGTAGACCCAAGGTAGTATGAGGTTGGCAGGAACATAGAGAACTGGGGGAATCAAGGAAAGCTTCCTAGAGGTGATGTTACACATGCCTTAAATTGTGCTGAAGAAAATTGTTCTCTTATTTAACTTAAAATTGATTTTTCTTTTTATTTAACTTAAAATACAAATCTTATTTTAAATGTCCACTAAGTAATATTCTTTATAAAGTCATAAGGTGTTTTGTTGTTAAGGCATTTCAGTCATGTCTGACTCTTCGTAACCCTATTTGGGGTTTTCTTGGCCAAGATACTTCTCCAACTCATTTTACAGATGAGGAAACAGAGGCAAACAGGGTAAGTTACTTACCCAGGGTCAGCTAGTAAGTTAGTAGGAATGGCTTTGAGCTCAGGTTCTCCTGACTCCAGATCCAGTATTCAATCCACTAGTCTACCTTTTAACTATTGGTGGGGAGTGAGCAAAAAAATCCTGGCTTCTAACTAAATTATACCAGCATAAAAAGAAACAATTTATTGAAAGGATCATCTGTGGTCTTTTTAAAAATACTACAACAGCAAACTAGAAAGATATTCAAATATCTTGCCTCTTTTCTTATCTTCTTTATCATTTAAAAAATGATAGAATATAGAATTGCAACAGAATGGAAATACAGGTCAAAACTGTCTACAGCATCCTTTTTAAGTCAGTCTACCACTGCCTGAGTCCATCTAGAAAGAGCTCACTATTCCTAGCGGTTCAATAATTCTTATTCATATTCTTATTCAATTTTCATATTCCCTCTCCCTAGAACTTCTTTCCAGTGGTACTGGGCTCTGTATAAAAAAACTCACAAACAAGTTAGAGGAACAAGGAAGAAATTACCTTTCAAATCTATGGCTAGATAAAATGGTTCATGACCAGACCAAGGGAATCGAGAGTATCATAAATATAAATATAATATATTTAGAATATATAGTCAGAATATAAAAGTCAGATTTGATTAGAAGGCATACAATTAACTTTCTAATTAATTTTCTAATGATCTTTGCAGCATCTCCATGATTGCAATTTTCTTTGGAAGCTATATAAGGAACTCATTTAAATTTGTAAGATGATTAATTCTCTATTGATAAATGGCCAAAGGCTGTGAATATTCAGTTTATAATGGAAACTTTCAGCAGCTATATGAAAGAAAAATGCCCCAAATTACTAACTAGGAAAATGAAAACAACTCAGCTTCTTACACCCATCCTATTGGCAAAGATGACAAAAATGGAAAGTGATAATGACTGGAAGGGTTACAGAACAGACATATTAACACACATTTGGTTTTGGTTTACTATACTGTGAATGTTCTTTGAATATTCTAGAAAATTATTTTAGAAAGGCTTATAAGACTCAGAGTGCTCAAAGAAAAATAGTCCATATTTACAAAATATAGTACTTCTGGTTGCTCATCTGTAAAATGGACAGTGTCTTCCATATCTATATCTTATATAAATTTTAGCTATTATTAGCAGAACTCTTTTATCTCATGCTTTGCAGATGTCATGACAAATATTTGTGTTTGGCTTTTAATTTAAGCCCCGGTGAGGAACTCTGATTCTTTTTTTGCCATTGTCGCCTTTCCAATTTAGTGTTTCCCATTGATTCCATATTGTAAGAAGGGACTTGAGAGTTCTAGTGCAGTCTCCTTATTTTATAAAACAGGAAACTGCTATTAATTGTATGACTTTTAAGGCCTAGAACGTAGTCTCTTGGTCTTTCGTCAAGAATGAATCATTCCTACGTGATTTAGAATGGAACTTTGAGCTTGGGTCATTTGCCCTTTTAACTTGTCTGATAAAAGGATTGAAGTATTTCTTCCCCACCTCCATCTTCCCACACTCCAGTCCCCTACCCTTAGATAGGGGCACAATCCATAATACTGAAATTTCAGTAGAGGTAGTCCGTCTGTAGCTAAAAGTTCTGGTGTCTAGTTCTTCCTGTGAGAGTTAGAACTCTCTTCCCAAATATGAAATGTCCCTGGGACCTATGTTTAAATGTTCTTAGGTCAAGATTTAATCATTTCTCTATGATTTAGAATGGAAATTTGAGCTTCGGTCATTTGTTCCCCTTTTCACGTCTCAATAAAATCTTAGAGGATTCCCTTCTTGCTCTCCTCTCCATCCCCTCCCTACTCCCACTGCCCCTTTACAAGTACGTTGTAAAGATGAGCTCCATATGTTCCTTCAAAATTTGGGCCAGGCAACTTTTGTTATGACTTCTTGTGAGATTGCATGATAACTTGACGTAAACTTTGGGAGATTTGGAACATCTGTTCCACTGGGCTAATAAACAAATCTTTTCCCCCTTTTGAATATAGGTAGGAGTAATGAACTGGAACCATTCATTGCCTTTTTTTAAATTTATTTTTTGAATACAAGAAATCATTTGCTATGTTTTTACTATGTGAAGTCATAGGGGAATGCAGAGGAGCAGGTGTTTTCCTTTTGGAGCTAGCATTGTAGTGGAGATAGGACTTAGACACAGATAAGCGTAATACCGCTCAGGCAGTTAGAACAAAGGAGACCCTTGACCTTTGGAATATATTATCTGATCTGCACTTCTGAAGAGCGCAATGTTCTGTTATTGCACTTACTGTCATGATCTTGTCTAGTTTTTGAATTAGAGAATGAATTTCCCAGTGACCCTTCCCCCTCTCGTTTCCCTTTCCTCTTTCTCCCCTTCTGTTTTCTCCTACCACCTTCTTTTCTTTTCTTCCTTCTTTCTTTCTTGCAAGTGAAGAAAAGGCTTCCTTTTTCTTGGCTGACCATTGGGACAGGCTCAGTGTTTTAGTATGAAAGCCCTCATCTTGTTTGCTTTGGCATCCTGTGGTTCAATAGAGCGGTGAGTGCTTTTTGGCCTGTGACCTTCCATTACATGGTTTGTCACAGTGGGAAGAGTTAATCAGTTGCCAGCTCTGCTGTTGGAACGTTATTGGTGATTTGCCCTGAATACTCTCACAGCTGTGTTGTACTGTGGCCACCTTGACCCCAGCTTTGCAAATAGCCAGGGAAGGTAACAGGTTATATGAGGCTAGTCGGAAAAGTAGCGGCTCTATTTATTTTCCTATTTCTGCACATCCTTGGTAGAAGGTGGCCTGTTAAGACTTTTCTATATTTGTTTTCAAGACATGAAGGAATCATTTTTCTCATTCTTAAGAGCAAATACTTCTCATGAGAGGTACGCTTGATTTTTAAAATGTAGCTTGATGATGTCATTCTAGTTAGCTCTGCATTTAGCTGTTAGAATAATCTTTTTCACGTGCTAATTCAATACGACTAAACTGTATTAAGTATCTACCATGTTTAAGGCATATGTTTAAGGGTAGCTAGGTGGTACAATGGATAGAGTGCCAGGCCTGGAATTCAAATCTGGTTTCAGACATGCACTACCTATGTGATCCTGGGCAAGTCACTTAACTCTGTTTGCCTCGGTTTTCTCATCTGCAAAATGAGCTGGAGAAGGAATGCAAATCATTTCAGTATCTTTGCCAAACCCCAAATGGGTCAAGAAGAGTCAGACATGACTGAAAAAGAACTCAGAAACGACAAACATGTTTAAGGCTTCTCAAAGCCCTTGGGGATATGGAGTGGAAATAAGACTCAATTCTTATCCCCAAGGAACTTAGACAACCACAGAAACTAACGACCTGATACAAGGGAGGATGTTATAGGGTCAAGTTGAGAACCAGACAGATGTTCATCACATAATAAGTGCCTACTATGTGCCAGGTCCTTATATCAGGCCCTGAACAAAATGTTCCAAGAAAACTTGTAGAGGAAGAGATCATAGGAGGATCATGTATGAAATTAGGGAATTATACTAGGTAATCTAAGAGTCCTCTTCTAGCCCTAAATCCTGTGGAGGATAGGGGTAGGAAGATATCATGGGGAGGTTTCCTGGAAGAAGTAATAGCGTATATGGGGCCTTAAATGAAGGGAATCATTTTAAGAAGCTATCCCAGGCATGAGGGATGGCCCTTATGAATGAAAGTCAGAATACAGGCCAAATGAGACTGGGGAAATAGCTGGGCTAGAATGTCAGAAGTACAAAGAGATTTCACAAAGACTGTGTGAGTTAGGGCCAGACGTGTACATGGGAGATAGATTTTGGAGGACCTTGGATGCCAAGCCAAAAATTCTATTTTATCCTATTAGCAACGAGGAGGATTTTTTAAACAGTCCAGTTAAAAAGTGATGAGGACCTGACAAAGTATGAAGCCCCATAGCCTTCCGCATCCCTCCAGTCAGAAGTGATCTCTCCCTCTCTGAATTTCTCAGGCTACTATATTTGCTCTCTTCTGTGTACTTATCCTGTTTGAATTTGCAGTATACATTATATTTGTATACATCTCTTAACACTCATAACGGTTTGTAAGTTCCTTCTCATGTCTGACATCTAATATGCGCCTTATGCATAGAATATGGTAGGGATTGGACCTGTGTTTCGTTAAGATAGGGAACTTGTGACTAAGTTAGCTCCTTCTTTGAAACTTAAAGTATTTTTTTGTGTGTGAGTTACTTGCCCAGGGTCACACAGCTAGTACGTGTCAAATGTCTAAGGTGGAATGTGAGCTGTAGCACTGTATCCATGCGTCACCTAGTTACCCCTATACAGGTGTCAAAACTTCCAAGTATAACCTGAACCAAATTAAAATGTAATTGCAAAATGTTTAACAAAATAAATTAAAGATACAACAGGGATTATATTAATTTGCGGTTTTCTACTGACCCACAGGAATCTGTTTCTATTTGAATTTGATACTATTGAGTGATTGCCCAGGGCTACACATACATCAGTGGCAAGACTTCCTACTCCTGGTCCAGTCCAAGGCTTCCTAGCTCCAAAGATCTCAATGCCATGCTTTTATAGCATATACAATAGGGATAGAGACTAGATGTGTCATCACATTGGTACAGGATAATGCCCTCTGCCGCTGCAGATCAGCACCTTCTGTTCAGTGTCTTATCTGTCTGGAGAACTCAGGGGTTTAGTGATTCAACCTGTAAAATGACAGGTGTGTCAGAGGCTGAACCAGGTCATTCAGGCTCCAAGGTCATCTCTAATAGGTTTAAAAAATATTGCGCAGGTAGAGTTACATGACAACTTTTTTCCACATGGGTAGTATGGGAAAGAGAAAGGGAAAGTTTAAATAAGTCTCTCCTCATAATCTTAAGCATGAGTGAACCATCTACATGCCAGGCACTGTGCTAACTGATGGGGATATAAAGAAAGGAAAAAAACGGTCTTTGCTCTCAAGGACTCTAACGGGGGAGACAGTATGCAAACATTTATGTACTGACAAGCTACATACCAGATAAAATGGAAATAATCAACAGAGAAAAGGCATTTAAATTAAGGTGGGCTTCCTGTAGAAGATGGGATTTTAGTTGAGACTTGAAGGCAGCTAGGGGAAGATGTTACTGTGCTCTCTAAACAGGGAAATTGGGAGCCAGGGGCAAATTTAGGAGGTCTGATGAGAAAACACACCATACATACATCCAGGTTTGGGGTAAATGTACTCACCTATTTTTTTTATTTGGTCATTTTATTTAGGTCATTCATTTGGTCAAGAACCGTATTGTACCATATGTAGAACCATATGTAGTTTTACGTATACTTTGAGCCTAGAATTTTAGACCCTCCATGGACTAGCTCCCCAAAACACATACCTGTGACCTTGGACAACTCACTTAACCTCTGTCTGCCTCGGTTTCCTCAACTGTAAAATGGAATGATAATGGCACTTATTGGGAACAAATGGAATAATCTTTGTAAAGCACTCAGCACCTGGGACAGAGTAGGTGCTTTATGAATATTTGTTCCCTTGTCTCTTCTTCCCTCTTTTTGCTTATAATGCAGCTCACAGCCCCTTTGCTCCAGCCAGACAGCTCAGTACTTTGTGATGCCCTTTGACTACTCAACACTAAGTCATATATATATCCCTTCCTTTTTGGTTCAGCCTTCAAGCCATTTTTCAGCCACGTCTGACTCTTTGTGACGCCATTTGGGGTTTTCTTGACTAGGACACTGGAGTGATTTGCCATTTCCTTCTCCAGCTCATTTTACAGATGAGGAACTGAGGAAAACAGGCTTAAATGACTTGTCTAGGGCACATAGGTAGTAAGCATACATGGCCTGATTTGAAACCACAAAGAAGAGTCTTCCTTTCAGACCCAACACTCTATCTACCATACCACGTAGCTACCCATAAACCCTTCCTTTATGATTTGATTAAATATTCCATATATCCTTTCAAGTCTATTTCTGCCTAAAACTGATCACTGCTTTACATGGCTTGACTTTTGTTCTTAGGTATAAAGTTTAGGACCATTTTTTGTAATGCACTTTCTGTTATTCTATAGTTTAGTGTATGTATATGTTGTTTCCATGAATGAATTATAAATATTTCAAGGGTAGTAACTATCTCCTCTAGTTATGTATCCCCATAGAGTCTACGATGGGGCTGTGAATGAAATGGGATTTGACTTAATGCTTCAGACCTATTAGTTTCCTCCAAAGAATCAATGAACCATTTAGCATCTGCCTTACGTTAGAATCCTCCAGTGCTTAATATGGGATCATACAGAACCCATGGATGCCCAGGAAATAGCTATTATTAATAGATGTCACTCAGCCACTATTCATTGAACACCAGTTTGGAGAAAAGCATTATTTAAGGTGTCATGAACATAAAAAGACATAAAATTAAAGGCCGGTCTTCAAGAAATTTGTACTCTACATGACGATAATGAAGCATAAGAAAATGGATTTGAACTTACTATTTGGCACTTAAAAATGTCTTGAAATAAATTCTTGGCCCATCACAGGTACAGTTTGCTTTGTAGAGGAAGTGTCACAGTATTGTTTGTCCTTTGAAAGTTTCATTAATATTATATGTCTTATAAAGACATTATCTAAAGTCAAAACCATTATACTTCATAGTTTGGTTAATGGACAATGTTAAGAGGAAGTTTTTCAGCGTAGCCAGTGCTGACCATAAGAATTTTGAGCACACACCAGGCACTATGCTATGCTCCTTTGGTTCATTGTGATTTTCTTTAGAGCTTAAAATTCTATGTAGGAAGCTGCTTTATGGGCTGCCCACTCATACCTAGATGTCCATCAGAGAATCTATTACATGAAATAGCCATGCAAAAAAATGGAATTTTTATGTTACATATATAGATCAACTATATTTTGAGTTTTCCCAGACAAGCAAACATATACATACATACACACACACATACATACATACATATGTATGTGTACATATATATATATATATATATATATATATATACACACACACATATGTATGAGTATGAGTATGAGTTTAGTAGGCCAGTTGCAGTGTTCTGCCTTATTTTGTGAAATGATGTATTTTTAAGCAAAATTTCTCTATCTATCATGTGGCATTTCCAGAAGTCTTCAATGAAATTTGACCGCTGAGCTCAGACCTCATTTCAGATTCATTAAACTTAGCTGCCTTTAATCTTGAAGCCAGTTAGAATGTGATAAGACCCACAGTTTTAACATAGCTCCTGGAATGTTATTACATAGCATCAAGTTTCCAAATTCTTTGTTTCTTTTTTTATGACTGCCCTATTCAGAGAAAATGTTGTGCTAACTAGATAGAATGTCTTTAAGTTCTGATCTCTGGTGTTTTTTTTCCCCTTTCTGTTTCCTTTTTATTCCCCCTTTGTCTTTCAGTCCGTGGCTATGAGTGAACCACAGTGCTACTACAATGAATCCATTGCCTTCTTTTACAACCGGAGTGGGAAGTACCTCGCCACAGAATGGAATACCGTCAGCAAGCTTGTGATGGGACTTGGAATCACTGTCTGTATCTTCATCATGTTGGCCAACCTGCTGGTCATGGTGGCGATTTACGTCAACCGCCGCTTCCATTTTCCTATTTATTACTTAATGGCTAACTTGGCTGCTGCAGACTTCTTTGCTGGATTGGCATACTTTTATCTAATGTTCAACACAGGACCCAATACACGGAGGCTGACTGTAAGCACTTGGCTTCTTCGCCAAGGTCTCATTGACACTAGCCTGACAGCCTCTGTTGCGAACTTGCTGGCTATAGCAATTGAGAGACACATTACAGTTTTTCGCATGCAGCTGCATACCCGGATGAGCAACCGACGGGTGGTGGTAGTGATTGTGGTCATCTGGACCATGGCCATTGTCATGGGTGCTATACCCAGTGTGGGCTGGAACTGTATCTGTGACATCACTCACTGTTCCAACATGGCGCCCCTCTACAGTGACTCTTACTTAGTCTTCTGGGCTATTTTCAATCTGGTTACCTTTGTAGTAATGGTAGTCCTGTATGCCCATATCTTTGGCTATGTCCGACAAAGGACTATGAGAATGTCTAGACATAGTTCTGGACCGAGAAGGAATCGGGACACTATGATGAGTCTCCTGAAGACTGTGGTCATTGTGCTTGGTAAGTGCTATCTTGGCTGAAAAATTTCTTTACAAATTCCTAATGCTTTAACAATTAGTAACAGAGATCATTGGGATTTGTAGATCCAGAAGAGTATATGCATATTAAACAGGGAAAGATAAAAACAAACTGGCTTCAACTCTGAATCTTTGGGTGTTAAGCCTGTTAGTACTGGTGTCTGTTTGGGGGGTGGGTTTCCCTAGTGGTATTATAATGATGCTGAGGGACTTTAGCTAGGTTGGAATTACGAAACTTGGTCTTATTCAATTTTTTTAAACCTCAGAAGGTGGTCTTTATAGTTCATTTGGTTATACTATAGATCTTGTCTGTGTATTTTTAATTTAGTTATCAGACATAAAGCATTCTCTTATATTTATGTGATTTAAAAAAAAAACCTTCTATAAGTAGTTATTTTCATTAACATTTCTGAGTAAGAGTTCACTTTTTGTAATTTTTACTGCCTCAGGTAAGTGTTGATAAATAATGCTTTTCCACACAGGATGAGAGATTATCTACGACAAACAACCCTAACATTCTTCTTAACTAAAGATATTTAGTCTTCTGAACTGTTTTTGCTCTGGTTACCTCTGTAGCAATGGTGACCCTTTACACCCATAAATTGAGATCTGGCTGACAAAGCAATATCTTTAACCTGCTTTATTTTAGCAAGTAAAAATGCTTTAGCTTTTGAATAGAAAAGGCTCATATTCCTATGTAAAGTTGTATTTAAATGAATACAAATTTGTCCTAATTTTTAAAAGGCAAGAAAATCATGTGGAAAGGACTTTCTCATAAGATTTCTCTCAACAATACAAATTGTGTGATCAAAGTGTGGTAATTTATATAATGGCTTTAATTCACCTAGAGAAATATTCCTAATTAGACAGGTAGTGAATTATAGTTTTCTTTCATTAAGAAAATCTATTAGAATGTTTATTATTTGACATAGAATGGAAATAAGTATAAATCAGGCCACATTGGACCAGAGTCACAGAGGAAAAGAAGAAATTAATGAAATACTAAAAGATCCTAATTATAAAATGGTTAAACTTATAAACCCATCCTATAGCATGGATCTTGAAAACAGAATTATAGAAGTTCTATAATGTGTTACTCATTTTATCTACTTTATGAAGCAAGTTTTGATAGAATATTAACATCATTTAACTATTTTAGAGAGGCAATGTGGCATTCTAAATGGAGAGTGGTTTAGGGTAAAGAAGACCTGTGTTAAATCCTGCCTTTGACACATACTAGCTTCATTACCCTGGGACCGAAATGAGACCATCTAGGTCCTTGGGTGCAGCCTTTTGGACTGAATCCAAGTTTTACAGAACAAATCCTTTTATTAAAAACATTTGTTCTGTGAAGTTAGGATTCAGTCCTAATGCCAACCTTGAGGACCTAGAGGGACACATGTGGCTTCAAGGCTGGAGGTTCTCCACCTCTGCACCTGGGCAAGTCACTTAACCCCTTGGTACTTGCCAGGCAGCTCTCTAAAGATAATTGCAGAGGAAATGCCACCTTGCATTAGTAAAGGAAGTCTTTCATTGGAGCTCCCTATGCTGATGAAATCAGAAATCTAGTTTTAAAAAAATGTAATGTTGAATGCTGCCAGATAAGCATTACAGGTAATTTTTTTTAAGTTCAACCATTATGTGACTAAGTAATATTCAATTATACTTACTCCTTTTCCTGTCGGTGCACTCTTAAAAGAAAAAGGGAAAAAACATGTAAAGCAGTATTTAACATTCTTGAGCATTAAGAATGCATGGCGCTGGATGCGGATCTCAGAATTAGACATCCAGTAGTGTTTACCTGGCAGACTCAGGCTCTAAATTCTGTAGTTAGACAAAGGCGATTTGGTGAACTCTAGAACAATATTTCTTCAGCTGTGGGTTGAGGCCTCATATGGGGTTGTGAAAAATTTGACAGCTCTAAAACATTTATGAATGCACAATGACCAAAACTTCATTAAAAAACAAATACGTAATCTGAGGTGTTTCTTGTAGCGCTTGCCCAGTTTGCGTCAGTAAACTTCACTGCAGTCTTGGTTCTGAACATAAAGCATGCACACTTTGCACTGCATGCCCTCCGCTAGCCGAGAACTGCGGCCAAAAACAAAAAGGGTCAGAGAGGAAGAAGTTGAAGAAGCCTTGGTCTATGTTATTCTCAATGACATAAAAAAAAATACATGTTCATTTGAAATCTACAATCTTTCATTTTGTTACATGAATGTAGGATTTAGAACTAGCTGTGACCTAAAGAGAGCTAGCTAATCTATTCCAACCCCACTCCTTCATTTTACAGGTGAGGCAGTAGGAGTCCATAGAAGTCACATAACTTGACCAAGGTCCCAAGAGAAGATGAACTGAACTCTCAAATTAAATAGAAGGGCGTAACTTGTTCTCTTTAGTTGTGCAAGAAATTTAGTAAAAATCATTCAAACTCATCCGAAAGCTTTTGTGGAACAAACATGACACAAAATATTGTGTAGTTGAGTTTAAAGCTTAATTTTACTTGCAGGAAAAGAGAAAGAATTGTAGTTGACTTAATAGAAAAAAATGGTTGGAATCCTGAAGAATGAAACAGATGTGATGCAAAATGGATAACTTAAAAACGGGGTTATTTGATTACTAACCCACCACCAGTAGGGTTTTGTGTTTATTTTCTTTCCTGTTTTTTTTCTTTTTCTCTATTCCTCTGAACTTAAGAAAGTTTTCCATGGACCTGTTTTCTATTTCTAATTCTACCCCTTGCTTTCAGTTAGAAATAAAATTAATTTGAACTTAATTCTTGGACACAGTGTCCATTCTGTGGAAAGCTTGAATCCTTAACTTGAGTTTAGAGGTTGTATTTTTTTTTTTGTCAGTAAGCCAAATTCTTATCTGTAATCACTCATATGAAGCTTTGGAGATAACATGGTAGCATATGTGTATAATGCTATAGAGGTGATCTTCCAGGTTTCCCCTTCAGCTTTGCAAGAGAAAGGGAAGAAGAAATAATTTAATAAGAGAGGTCCCTTCTTAGTCTTTTCCTTCTCTTCCATATTCAAAGGCTTACTAGAAATAAGAGGATTTCTTTAGTCTAGTACCTAACTGAAATTTAACTGGTAAAAAGAACCCAACCAAAATTTATTTTCAAGTGCCACCCTAGCTTGTGGCCACTTTAAAGATCTCAAAGACCAACGATTTCCTAGTAGACAATGGATAGGGAAAGAGGCTGTAGGTTTGATCTGACATTAGGACGCATGTCACAGAAGCATTGAAAAACAACCCCAGTGGGTTATATTAGTGGCCTGTGGACTGCTAGGACTATTGCCTTTGGAAAATAGCTTTAGGCTATTTTCTTTCATCCTAAGTAAACTTTTAATTTTAGGCATGTTTATCATGGAAGATTTATGAATTAAAAGGCTCAGTTCTTAAAAGCAGCTTTGAAAATGAATGTGTGTTATCAGACCTAGAAACCCTGACTACTTATGACTGGAACTGGTGTCAGCTGTGGTTGGCTATGAAGTCGTAATTCGTTATGGTTGCAAACGTTACTGTTCACATTGAAAGGACTGACTCCCCCATTCATGCTGGCTCATGTTGATCTCTGTATATTTGCTTGTTTCCTTAAATGAGAGGAAAGTTTGAGGAAAATATATAGTTACAGTTTTTTTCTTTCTAGTGGCAATAAGCATGGTTCTTATTTCATCTGTTAATTGTTTGTTACTAACGAACATAGTGTAAGGGTGGAAGGGAGGGTACTGTACACTCTATTGGTCAACTTCTAGGGTTCATTTGTAGGGTTAACTTCTGGGGCTTATTTCTTTAATAGTAAATTAGATGCCCTTGCATCTTCAGACCAATCCCCATTAAGGACAGTAATGATGCAAACTCTACAAACTTCCATGGTATACTAGTTCACTTTTAAAAATATCATTCAAGAAATATGTTCTTATCTGAAAAAACATGGTTTCTTCAATGTGGAGACCAGTGAGCTTGACTTTGATTTCTGCCATATGAGTTCATGGTCTTAATGTGGCAATTTACTTTTAAAATACATTACTTTTTTAATACATTGATTAGACCAATCAGGAAATTTACTAGTCATGTAGTTTAGCCAGTTTCAGCAGCACATTTGTCAAATTTTTCATATCTTTGTGGACAAGATGGAGAAATGTGACCTACACAGGAAGATAGTGTCATGGTTTTTGGTTTGTGCTTTAATGTCAACCTGGAGGAATATCTCTAGTGTGTGGCCCAAAGAGCTGTTTTTGGCCCAATTCTTTGCAATGTTTTTATCAAGGCCTTAGATGAAGGAGGTATAGGTAGCCTGCTTATCAAATTTGTAGATGTTACACAGCTGGGTGGGATAAGATGGTTAATGTTGTATGACAGAGTGAAGGTTTAGGCCTTGATAGAGCAGACTGATATTTCAGTCTATTCAGATAAGATTGAATGAGTCTAAATAAATGTTTTAAATTGAATTAAATATTAACTAAATATATTAGAGAATGAATGGTTTGGTTAGCCCAAGGTTCATAGTAAAAAAAAAAAAAAGACTTGGCGTTCAACTGAATGGTTAATAGTATGAGAGAAATGAAGGCTAACCAAAAACAGATAAATGAATAAAACTAATGCGGTCTTGAGCTGCATCAGTGGAAGCTCTCTAGTCAGACGTCTATAGCAGGAATTTTTAATCCTTTTTTGTGTCATGGATCCCTTTGGCACTCTGGTGAAGCCTATGGATCCCACCTCAGAGTAATGTTTTAAAATCAATTAAGATGAGTAGGATTACAAAAGAAACCAGTTATGTTGAGATTCAGTTATGAAAAAAATATATATGTGTGTGTATATAATATATATCATATATATATAAAATTCATAGATTCCAGGGAATCCCTGACCTACAATGTCATGTTAATTTCTAAATATTGACAGGAACACACCAAAGGTGGTAATAAGGAGGATGAGAGGACTGTAAACCACTGGGTGAAGCATCAGGAATATGTTTAGTTTGGCAAAAAGAAGACTTAGGGGATACAAGAGACATGACTTCATATGTTTGAAGGACTGTTATATGGAGGGAAGATTTGCTTTTATTTTACTCAAAGGACAATTATAAGAGGGTTGCATGGGAATGACAGAGAGACTTATTTTGTCTTAATGTAAAACACTTCTTAACATTTAAAGCCATGTTCTTTTTTGCTGTGGAAAAGAACTGGAAATTGAAAGGATGAATTGCAGAATGGCTGAAAAAATTATGGTATATGATTGTGGTGGAATGCTATTGGAATGAAAGAATTGGCGAATTGCATAATTTTGGAAAAACCTGAGAAGATTTATATGAACTAATACAAAGTGAAGTGAGCAGAACCAGAGAAGGCTGTGCATAGTAGCAGCAATCCTGTATGACGATCAACCATGAAAGACTATTCTAATCAATAAAATGCAGTCCATAGGACTCATGATAAAAAATGCTGCCCACCTTCAGAAAGAAAACTTATGAACTCAGTACAGACTGAAACGTACTTTTTCACTTTATTTTCCTTGCTTCATGGCTAATATGAGGGAAAAAACAATTGGAGTTGCATTGAGAGTTCATTAATTCATGCCTATGCAGCAGGAAAAAAATGCTAGGTGTAAGTTAACATGGAGAATTTGCTTGATTGGACGAAAATTCTTTATTTCCATTTGACTCCTACTTCTTGTGAGCCTGCTGAAACCTCGTAAAGGGTAAATAACTTAATTTTTGTTCCTTGTGTAATATTCTTAATTGGTTAACATGTCCCTAAGTGATCCAAACATTTTGACTTGCAACGTCTCCATCACTTACTGACACATTATTCCTACTAATGCAAGAACATTCTGACATTTCATCTATTGTATATAGTGCTTAAGAGCATGATTATACAAAGTGAGAAATAAGATATATCTCTCTCTCTCTCACTCCCCCCTTTTCTCCCTTCCCTACACCCCTCATGAAGAGATAGTTCAAGATAAGTTAACAATGTGTGAGAGAGTATATGTCTATGGTCGTACCATTAGTAAATGTCAATCGAGATTCAAACCCAAGTCTTCCCTGAATCCAAGACTAGTCTCTGTACATTATAGTCATCGGTACCACCTCCTTTGAAATATATGAAAGGTATGGAAGGAGAAGACCCTTTTCTGTATAAAGTGAATATAATGATAATAGCTAACACTAATATGGCACCTTAAGTTTGGCAAATATGTACTCTACTATATACTATTACCTAGGTCAAACGTCTGCATATTGTCCACAAAGAAATGAAAAATTTGACAAATGTGCTGTTGAAATCTGGCTAAACTACATTATTGGTAATTTCCTGATTGGTTGAATCAATTAAAAAAGTAATGTATTTAAAAAGTAAATTGCTCCATTGTAACCATGAACTCATAGCAGAAATAAAACATATTATATAAGTTAATGCACTAGAATGCATCTGCTCCTCTACTTCATGGCTTTGATTTTCCAGTTCCTTTAAGACTCAGTTCACACACCATGCTACTTGAAATAATTCTTATTGATGGCAATAGTGAAGGAGAAACCTTTGTAGATTGCCAGGGACATACTTCTTATTGATACCCCAAGCCTCTTCTACCCTGGGGTTTTCCCTGTGAATGCAACTTGAGACAGTTTTTGTAAGAGACCTCCTTATTTGTTTAATTGGGAGCTGGCGCCAAGATTAGGCTGGAGGGGTAGAGAGCTGGCAAAGCTGTAAAGCCCTGTTGTGCTGCTGGGACCCTAGATCTTGGGACTGAATCACAAGAGGGAAATATCTTTTTTTGGAAATAATTGCTTTTTCTGCTCTTTTAAAAATTTCAGTCATCTTAAAAATAATAACTAAAAAAAAGTCCTTTGTTGAGGTACACATATCTCAAGTAAGTAAGAACATAAAGTTCTTAAAATAAGATGTGCCATTTTAGGTTGTGTGGGGGCAACTGGTAGAATCTGTTGAGGGGAGCCTAGGATTCAGTTAGATTGTCATTATTCCAAAGTCATTTGGCCAATAAGCTCTGTAAAATGACATGAGAAAAGTCCCTGGTTAATAGTAGCTGACTCAATTAATTCCACTTCACTCCTTCCTTAAGGACACATGCAACTTTAAAAGAGATATTTCTGTTCTTGGGAATGGATGATCATTCAGTCCGTTAGAGAGAGAGAGAGAGAGAGAGAGAGAGAGAGAGAGAGAGAGAGAGAGAGAGAGAGAGAGAGAGAGAGAGAGAGAGAGAGAGAGGAAAGACAGAGAGAGAGACAGAGAGAGAGAGACAGAGAGAGAAAGAGAGAGAGAGAAAGAGAGAGTGAGATTGAGAGAGAGACAGAGAGAGAGAGAGAGAAATAGTTGGTTTCATAGTTAGGAAGCTCTAGGTCATTATAGGCAGGATAGGCAACAGCCTATTCAAAGACATTGGGGTGGGAGATTGACTTTCTGTCTTGAGTGGACAGGGCAGCTCAGGTGGTGCAGTGGATAGAGTGATTGACCTGGAGTCAGGAAGACCTATTTGTTTAGAAGCAAATGGCACCACTTCAGTGTCTTTGCCAGGAAAACCCCAAAATGGGGTCACAAAGAGTTGGGTACGGCTGAAACAACTGAGCAACAAGAAGACATGGTCAGCCAAACTGGTCTTTTCCATGTGTCACAAATAAGGGAATCATAAGTCTCTGATTTCTAAGCCATGAGAGGAATTACTTTCCCAAGAAACTTTCTTTGGTGTGTAGACTCAGCATTTTCCTTCTGTGCCTTGGTTCTATGTACTTACTTTGAACAAAAGGAAGTTGTGACCTTGACTTGATTTTGGTAACTCTTGAATAAAGTGAATCTTCATCATAGTTGGGGTAGAGGGGTGTGTGTGTGTGTGTGTGTGTGTGTAAAATTTCTTCACATAAAACTTTAGGAGTCCTTTTCATTTAGGCACCCATACCTTTTCCAAAGTGAATGAGGAGTACTGGGAAAATAATGACAAGAGAGATAAATTAGGCCAGACTTCCCTTATCACATAAAATACAGCAAATTCAGAAATGATGGGAAGAAAAGGTTTGAGAGAGAATACTATAAAATAATTCTTAGAGAAAACAAAGCAAAACAACAGTGATCTCATAAGCGCATTGCTTCTGGGGCTCCAGATCCCAGCAAGCACCACTATTCTTGGTCTCCATTTGTGCTTTCTCTGGCACTTCATCCCTTGATGCTACTGTAGGTTTATGCATCAACTTTTGGAGTTAACCTCTAGCAGTGTTTTAGGGAGACAGTATTTTAGGATTTAGATCTATGAAGTTTAAGAGGAAAGATGAGGTTGGCTTTTTAGATGCATGTGAAGAAAGAGGCTGGTAAAGAGAGGAGCTAGTCCAGAAAAGCAATACTGAACCTATTTAATATTATGGGAAGGGTAGAGAGAAAAGGCAGGAAGAGTGAGAGGAAGTTGGAGAAGATTTCTAAGGTATTTTTTCTCCAGAAGAACCTCAACAGGTCTCCTTTATTTCTTGACAACCACAGATTCCATCTAGCCCTGTATATTGGGAGAGAACTGAAGATGTGTGGTGGGGGTGGAGGAAAGCAATGTTGGACCTGTAGAAAGCAAAGGATTGTTGATTAAAAAAGGATTTAATAGGCAAATATGAAGTGAATGATAGATGAAGAAAAAAACTGACTGGGGAGAAGAAATGAACAAAAATAAGAAGAAAGCCATTGTAATGAACAAGTCCTTTGTAGCAAAGGAGACTGAGTCAAAATCCATTTAGAAAGTATTGCAGCCCATTTGATATGGCCTCCTGAAATGAGCATGGTAGAATTCTAAGAACCCATGGTTCAGAAGGATAACCAGCAATTTAAATGAAATACAAAACAAAGCAAAGGTGATGAGGAGAGAAATTCAATTTTTTAAGGAAGACATTCTTTAAAAAATGAACATGAAGCTAGACAATTTAGAAGAAAAGACAGATGCATTCCCAAAACAACAAGCTTTTCTCTGGAAAAATAAATTACAGTAGTATTAAAAACTTTTATTTTATTGTCAGTTCCATATTCTTCATCTCCTCCCTCTCTTACACATTGAAAAGTCAAGTAATAAAAAAAAAAACCATTGTACATATGAAGTCATGCCAGATTTCCACATCAGCCATGTTTCAAAGAAACAAAAAAAAAGAGAGAGAAAAAATATGTTTCAAATCGTACTCTTAATCTTTCAGTTCTGTCTCTGAAAGTGGATGTTTCATCATGAATACTTTGGAATTGTGGTGGGTCACTGAGTTGATCAGGATTACTAAGTTTTTCACAGTTGATTATCTCAAAATGTTGCTTTTTGCATATAAATTGTTCTCTTGGTTTGGCTCACTTCACTTTTGCATCAGTCTTCCTAGGTTTTTCTGGGAACCATCCCCTTTATCATTTCTTATAGCACATCTAGTTGGCACAGTGGATAAGGGGCTAAGTTTGGAATCAGAAGACTCATCTTTCCTGAGTTCAAATCCAGCCTCAGACACTTACTAGCTTCATAATCCTGGGTAAGTCTCTTACCCCTGCTTCCCTCAATTTCCTGAAGTGGGGAACCACTTTAGTATCTTTGTCAAGAAAACTCTAAATGTGGTCATGATTGAAACAGCAATTCAAAAGGTAGAATTTGAACATGCAAATGATGGGACAGACAAAAAATTAACTAAAGAGAACTAAAAGATATGATTGGCAGTAACTATAAGAACTGTATGAAGCAAGAGTACTGAACTGGAAGGTAGTATATAAGGAGATAAGTGAGGATAAAGGATCTTCCAGTGGAAAAGAATCATGAAAAAGAAAACTTGAATTCCATACTTCAGAAAGTGATACAAGAATGCAGGGGAATTGTCCATAAATATTAGAAACAGATATAGTAAGAGAATCCATAGAACACCAACAGAAAGAAACTCCAATTTGAACTGACCATGATAAATTTTAGTCAAATTCAAAATTATATCATCAAAGAGAGCATTTTTTACTAGCAGGAATAAAAACAACTTCCCACTTCAAGGACAGGCAATTAGAATAACAAAAGATTGTTCCTTGTTTATAATAAATACTAGGAAAAATCAGAACATGATCATCTGAAAAGTAAAGACTGGATAGTACCCAAATATAACATATCCTGCAAAGCTGAACTAAAGCTTCAAAGAAAGTAGTGGACATTCAGCACAAGGAAAAAATTCAAGTCATTCTTTCAGAAGAACTCAGATGTGAGCAAACTATCCAGTATGCAAACTGACTGTGTAAGGAAGTAAAATACCGAAATAATAAGAAATGAAGAGAGTGACAATAGCCTAATAAATTTGAGGAAAAATTATAATGGGCAAAATCAGAAGAGTAAGGAGAAGTGAATTAATATTTCAAAGAAAAGACTTCTTATACATTAATATTAGTGATAATTTGATAATACAGAAATATGGAGGAATTCTTCTTAAGTAGAGAGTGGAGAGAGGAGAGGACAGGTTGATGGATGGGCCAGGAAAAGAGTGATTAGGACTAATAGACAGGAAGCTTTCAAGGGTAGAGCAGTGGAATTTATCTCACTAGGGGAAGAGTACAGTTTGGTTCTGCCAAGAGAAAAGATCCAAAGAACATTAGCAGAAAGGGTAAAATATTGGGTTCAGATCACAAGGGGAAGATTAGAGTTAAGTTCTGCCAAGAGAAAAGAGATGTTCATTCATTATCAGAAAATAATTCTGCAGAGTTTAAAAAGAGCCAAACAGGGTTCTTGAAATGTACTCATGTGGGGGAAGGTTAACACTGAAGAAGGACAACTTCTGCAATACAAGATCATGCTTCTCTGAAATAATTTCCAGTAGAAGGAAGATGTGGTTGGGAGTCCAGAAAGCACAATCTAAGGTCATGGGAGTCAGTGCTCCAAAAGGAAGTTGACATGGCATCAAAAGCAAGAATACAGAAATGTGAAGAATAAATTTGGCCCTCCTGCATTTAGGTTATAAAGTACTCTTTATGGCACCCTATTTACATTGTCAGAAAAAATTAAGATTTTTGGGAATCGATTCTTGAGGACTGCAAAGAGGGAAAGAATTTAGAAAGGGGGTGGAACAAAAACATTTCTTAGTGGCAGGCATTACAAATTAATGTTACTGAAATTAAGAAAATTAATGGTAGGGTTGAGGAGAAGAAAGATCCTCATTCTTATTTGATCTAGAAAGGAAAAGATGAAACAAATTAGAATGAGTGTGAGAGACATGGAGCCGGCACAGATGAAATATACAATAAAAGTATATTCTGGGAATCTGAGACTGGACAGGGTAACAAGAGAGTAACACTTACTAGGTGTTTTGACCCTAGCCAAGACATTTAACTTTTCCTCAGTTCCCTCAGTCCCTTCCAGGGCAACCAGTGGATAGAATGCCTGGCCTCAAGTCAGGAAAAGCTGAGCTCACATGTGGTTGCAGACACTTAGTGGTTCCGTGACCCTGATCAAGTCACTTTACCAGTTGCCTCAGTCTCCTCATCTATAAAATGGGGATAATAATTGCATTTACTTCTGGGGTTGTTGTAAGGATCAAATGAGATAATATTTGCAAAGCACTTAGTACAGTGTCTGGTACATAGTGTTATATAAATATTAGTTATTATTATAGTGTTTACAAAAGTTGCGTAAAGCAGTCTGCTGTGGTTACTGAACTCTTTACCTCTTTCTGTTCTTTGGTTTAAAATAATTACCTTAGTTCTTCAGCTCAGAAATGAATTATTCTAAATATCCTATAGGTTCATTCATATTCAGTGCCAGTCTCTTTTCGGGAAATCAAAGTATCTTCATAAAACTTTTGTTTTCTATTTGCTGCAAGATGAGTTTCTCCAGCGACTAGTACCCTGATATTTCTTTAGAGTTGAAGGTGGCTCCTGTTGCCTCTAGGAAACCGAGTAGCCTCGTGGATTTCAATGAAGATGACATTGTCTAGACTGAGCCTGGCCCTGGCTTTACTTAAACTCTGGCAGACCTTCTGTGCCAATGGAAGGGTTATTTTAATGCTCCAAAGCAAACATTAGGATGTAGTTGGGTGACACATCCATAACAAGATCTTCGAGTGTAGTTGGGATTTAATTTGGCTGAGGGTGACTGGAAACTCATGGCTTCACCTATTCATCTCCCAGTGGAGTTCTGTTGACACAAGAAAAACTGAATTTTTAATTGGGTTTTCCATGAGATCATTCTAACCTAGTATTCCTGCACTGAGAAGCATCTTTTCATGTGGCAGACATGAATTCGTTGACTTGGGTTATTTTCCTTTCTCTTGGGAGAGAGAAGATAACCACATAGGAACCCAGTCTTAAAGTGCCCGGACAGGGGAATGATTAAGTACAAAGAATAAAATGACCTTGCTTGAGTCCAGGAGGGACAGAACGGCTTTATTCCTCAGGAGCTCAGACTGATTTTGCCAGCCTTCCTTGGAGCTTGTGGCACAGGATCTCTGCCTTGTATATTGATTCAGCCCTAAGGGAAAAATAAGCCTGTAAACTGGAGGACTGGAACCAGCAATTTTGGGGTCTGGACATTAGTTACTTTCTGTACTAAAACAAGCTTTGGATGCTTGCTATTTTAGATAAGTGTATTTTTCTCAAAGTATATAGATAAATAAATTGTGACTAGGGCTCCTCATTTAATTTGACAAAAATCTAATATCTTGAGACAAATTCAAAAGTGAATTAAAACTATTTCAACCCAAGAAGCATGATTTTCACTGCCTCCTAAGATGATGTAGAAGACCCCCGCCTTTGAAGCAAGTATGTTCTAGAATATTTAGAGCCATTAAATTTTAAATCTGAAGAAGGACTTCAGAGTGGTTATTTCTATGAAACCATCATTAAGACCTCAGTTCATATCCTGCTTCAGACACTTACTAGCTGTGTGACCCTGGGCAAGTCATCTAATCTTTCTCTGCCTTAGTTTCCTCATCTGTAAAATGGGGGTTGGTTTTGAGGATCATCAGAAGTCTCTTCCAACTATAAATCTGTGATCCTCTGTTTTTCTATCCCTGTAAACTGTTCTCCTGGCACAAACATTTGAACAGCAAATATAGGAGTTGTCTACGTATAACAATAAAGACCCTGCATCTGTATGATATTTTATAGGGTTTTTGTATGTTTGTTTTTTTTGGAGGCAGGATCACACAGGTAGTAAATGTCTGAGGTCTGATTTGAACTCAGGTCATCCTAACTCCAGGCCCAGTGTTCTATCCATTGCACCACCTAACTGCCCCAATTTTACAGTTTTTAAAACACTCATATATACGTTAACTCATTTGATCCCCTATAACGGCTCTGTGACATAGACAAAGTAGGCATTATTTTCATAATCAATAACTAGGCAGCATAATGGGTAGAGCACTAGACCTGGAGTCAGGAAAACCTGAGTTCAAGTCCACTTAACTACCTGTGTGGTTGATCTTGGGTAAGCCATTTAACCCTTCCTGCCTCAATTTCTTCATCTGTAAAATGTGAATGATATTAGTATCTCTCACACAAATGTTTTGAGGATCAAATCAGAAAATATTTTATAAAGTGGTTTTCTTATACTCATGTTGGGTTTGGTTCAGGTTACTTGCCCTACTTCTCTTCATAGTTAACCCCACAATGGTGAGTAACCCCCCTTTCCAATGCTAATCTGATGGCTGAGGCAATCACAGGTCAGCTGGTTGCAGTTGAATAGCTGTGTTTATGCAAATATTATACAGGACCCATAATGCATTTCCTATGCTCTATTAGGCCTATAGGACAATATCAGCTATACTGAGTCACCCATAATTTTAATACATATTTGCTAGAAATAAACTTTTATTAGAAATGACGTTGTTGACTAAATTTCATGGTCACTCTTGTTACATTAAATGTTGGTAGAGAAAAGAAAGTTTATTACTTATATGTTTTCATGGCTGATAACAAAAAAAAAACCAAACTACCTAATGATACTCTATTTCCTTTATAAAATGTTTTTTACCAAGACTCCTGAAAGAATAGTTTGGAACATTTTCTCTTTTTCTAGTCTTTTGAAGTATGTCTGGTAATTAAGCAACATCATTGTTGAACTTTTCAAAACAAACCTAAGAAATTTTGTAAAACAGAAGCGATTTGAAATTGGAACATGTGGGAAAAGCTCTTTCTGAACATTGCTTCCACTGTGGCATTTAACTTGTTTAGGGCCAAAAATGTGTGTTTCCTTGCTTATCCAAGATCCCTTTTTTTTCCTTCTCAGTAAAATTTGCCACATTATCATTGTTTCCTGGAAAATGAAGGGCACAGAATGTAGAAGGCGGGAGAGAAGGATTTTGGAGTGGAATGGGAAATTTATTTATTATATCACAATCCTTGTTTTAAAATGCTTTTTATCTAACAGCTCCGGCAGAACAAGGATATTTCTAAAATAGTTTTTTCCCTTCAAATATTTTAAAAATTCCTACTAATTTATGATTTTACCCTGTGGAAATTTGGTCCCTTTCACCTAATAATAATAAAAGATAAAGATTTATTTTCCTTTAAGACTCCTCAGGACTATGGCTTATGGAAATTCCAGCGTTGCTTCAGTCTGGCATATGGTTTTATATTATTTTAGAGGGGAAAAAACTCCCTGTGGGAGGCCAAGACCTTGGGTGGAGAAAAACCAGTGGGGTAGGGAATGATGTTTCACTTTTTTTAAAGCTTAATTTGATTCAAATGAATACCTTCTGCAGGTCAGCATATTTACAGAAAAAGAAAAGCTTCATCATTCATTTAGTGCTTTGTGGGATGAATGATAACATGTGGTTTGAGTTCTCCCGAATATTCTCCTAAATGGATAAAGCATTTATTAAGCGCTTATACTGTTTGCTAGATATTATGGTAATTAATAAAATAGTAATTGTCCCTCCGGGTATAAAGATGAGATTGTTGACCCATTGGTGGTCATTATCTTATTTTTCTTTCTAGTTTATATTTATATAGTGCTTTAAAATTTGCAAAGAACCTAAATATTATCTCATTTTATTCTAACAACAATCCTCGGAGGCAAGTACTAGTCCCCATTTTACCGATGGGGAAACTGGGCAGACCAAAGGTAAGTAACTTGCCAGGGTTACACAGTAAATAACGGCGGCTTAATTTCGTGACTCCAGGCTCAGAGTTCCATCCATTGCCATTCCTATGAAGAAGAGAGAAGCCCAGCTTTCAGGAAATGATAGTCTCTTGGTGCTCTGCTCCAGTCAGACAACATGTGGAGTATTAAGTTCCGTTTTAGGGGCCATATTTTTAGGAAAGACATGGATAACTTGCGGAACATCTAGAGAAGGGCAATGAGGATGATGAAGGAAGTTAATACATCCTATAGAAAGTAAATTGAAAGAATGGGGATCTTTGCCCTGTAGAAGACTGCAGGGGAAAATGACAGCTATCATCAAGTGCTTCATAGGATCACAGAGCTGCGTTATCCAGCCTAATTCTCTCAATTTATAGATTAGGAAAATTAGCCTCAAGGAAGCCAAATGACTTGTTCAACGTCTCACAGGTAGTAAATGTCAGGATTAGAACCCAGATCTGACTCCAGAACAAAGGCCTTCTCTACCATGCTGCCTCTTTAGAAAGACTTTTATGTGGAAGAGGAATTTTTGTAGTTCTTCGGTCGTGTCTAACTCTTTGTGACCTGCATGAACCACGATGTCCATGGAATCATCTGGGCAGAGTTATTGGAGTGGTTTGCCATTTTCTTTTCCAGTGGTTAAGGCAAACAGAGGTTAAGTGACTTGCCCAAGGTCACCTAGCTAGTGTCTTCCTGTCTCCAGGCCTAGTGCTCTATATACTAAGCCATCTAGCTGCCTCTAGAAAAGGAATTAGGTTTGTTCTATTAAGACTCACAGAGTAGAATAAAAGAGAAGTTGCAAAGAGGCAATTGAGGCTATAAAATGAAAATGGAGGAAATGAACTACATAAATCCTAAAGTCTCCTTCAGCTCTAAACTCAAGATTCTTTGAAATATAAAGGTCTTCCAGCAGCATACAAATAAACGGTATTGATATATGACATCCTAAGCATTTTATTCACCATTCTCAAGTACTGCATAATTTCAAGTTTAAAGTTTTACATTTTGAGGGCAGAATTTTTTTTTTTAAATCTTAGGAAAATGGAAGAAGAAATTGTTCTCCTGAAAAAAAAAAGAGGTATTTTTCCATCTTTTTCTGACTCATATTTATAATCATAAAATCTCTTTTCAACTCACCTCCCTCACAGAGATGACATAAGGGTTGCTCTTTCTGGGCATCATAATGCTGAAACTGAATAAGTATTCATGGCATAATTTTACATACCATAGATAAGTCAGCTGCTATTTTGGAATATGAATTTCTGCTCCAGAGAGACTATGGATGACCAGCCTGGAGAGTGTTCTAATTTCAGTGCTCCAGTGGAAATGGAGAATTCTTTCTTTTTTTGGTCTGAAGGAAGGCTGCGTGGTCCACTCTTGTGAGGTGGTTTCCATGTCCAAATAGCAGGTTTTTGGATAACAAGTAAGCATGTAGCCTTGTGGTTTTAAGCCAAGCATCTTGGGTTTTTGTCTCGACTGAGTTGCTGACTCACTTTTGTAATATAAATGAGCTGTTTGACCTTCTGTTACCCGGCTAGAAAGTTGAGTAAAGCCACAGTCAGGACTAGGCTGAAAGCTGGATGGTATGCCCTGGCCAATCTCACTTGCATAAATAAATATCAAGACCCACCAATAACACAGGGGAATTGTCTTGCAAATGTGTGTTTTAGATGATGGCCAGTTTCATCTGAGCAGCCTAGTACATTTAAAAGACAAAGAGAGCTTTGCTGAAGTCTAGTGAAATAAGGGATAAATAAGTCTTCAATCTTGCTCAGAGTTCCATTACTGCTATTGAAATCAACAGTGGTTATTTACATGTGCTATGTGTATTGGCCTAGGTACCACTGGAGAAATATTTTCTCTTTACAGTATTGGGATCTTTTTCACATGAGCTCTATTTTTAAAAAAGAATTACTATTATCTGTACACTAGCTTAGGATTACTGGCTCAGTATTTTTTATGTACAGTATTTTTTATATTACAACAAATTCTTTCATTTTTTTCTTTGAAAAATATCTCTTTTCCACTAAAGAATGTATAGAAGGAGAATATTTTGAAGAAGGTTGATACCAGCTTTGTTTAAGTTTTTACATCTGGGTCCACACTAATAATCATTCTTTTTTACACATCACTTTAGTTTACAAAGCACTGTGTCATCATTATATCATTTCAGCATTACTTTGAGTTGGCAGTATGGGAACTGTTATCTCCAGGAGGAACCATAGCACATTAGCAGAAAGAGCTCCGGCTGTAAAGTTCTAGGACCTAGGCTCCATCTCAATCCTCATACCCATTCTTAGCTTCCTTGCTGTTTTTTGTGCAAGATACTCCATCTGTCAATGTCAGGCATTTTTACTGTATGTCACTCATGCCTGGAATTCTTCCTTTTCTCATCATTGCCTTTGGTGTCCTTTAAGTCCCAGCTAAAATCCTACCTTCTACAGGAAACCCTTCCCAATTCCCCTTAAGGCTAGTCCCTGGTGTTTATTTTCAATTTACTCTCTCTATGTCTTGTTTGCAACCTTGTTGTTTCATGTTGCCTCCTCCATGGGTCTGGGAATTCCTTAGGAGTTAAGATTGTCTTGTGCCTTTCTACCCTCAACTCTTAGCACAGTGTCTGACAAATGGTAGACACTTAAAAATACTAATTGACTGACACCTCTATTAATAGCTAGCCTTACATAAATTTTTGAAGGTTTGCAAAACACTTTACAAATATGGGCTCATTTTAATCCTTACAACAACTCTGGGAGGCAGGTGTTATTATTGCCTCTATCTTACAGATAAGGAAACTGGGGAAAGCAGGATTTAAGTGATTTGCCCAGTCATACAGCTAGTAAATGTAAGACTGAATCTGAACTCCTTTTAGCTATGAAACTTGGGGCAAATCACTTATTCTCCCTTGGAGTCCATTCAAAGGGACTCTAAATTCAAAGGGATGGGTT
Source organism: Bettongia penicillata ogilbyi (assembly GCA_023548195.1). Lineage (NCBI taxonomy): Eukaryota > Metazoa > Chordata > Mammalia > Diprotodontia > Potoroidae > Bettongia > Bettongia penicillata. Next base: position 208,552 of record JAJHZJ010000685.1, read on the forward strand.
AGTGGTATTCTAATATTCCAGTTCTAAATCTATGACCCCATTTTTCAGATGGAAGAAGCAGAGGCATAGTCTTTTCCAAGTTTAGAAAACCACCAGTAAGTGGCCACTCTACAGCTCCAGGATCCTTTCTAGCTACTCTATCCTGAAGGTATTCTAATTCATTTTTGGAGACGAGTATTGGAAATGTGCAGGATCTAGAGGTGATCTGGTTTAATTTGTGCTTTTTCGAACCACTGAGTATGAATGAATGACCATGAATTCTTCTATCTAAAGGGAGAGGCTTTTCTGCCAGTCTACAGGCACTTTTTACATGCTTCCTACATGCCAGACACTGTGCTGAATAAACACTGGGAATGTAAAGAAAAGCAAAAATGTGGCCTTTTCCCTCAAGAAGTTCACATTCTAACCCAAGTACTGTGAGGAATGAAATTACAGAGATGTACCTGACCAGAAGTAGTCTTGATAGTTTACCAACATATAATGTATCATGTATTTCTTTTGAAATAACCTTATTGAAACCATATTGTACATAGTATTATATGTACTCATTTTTCATTACTTCTTCCAATGGCAGAAAACCTGGGGGACCCCTGTACCTCTCCACATTAAGGCAAGTTTGTGTTACTCATAAAAACTGACTTTGATCTTGACAATATTGCCTCTGTTAATCTTGGGTATGAATGGTCTGGGAGGTCACTGGTCCTGGGATGGCCTCATAAAAGGATGAGTGCTGCCATTTGGGTTAAGAGGTCCAGAGAGCTACATTTGGGCTCACATGGAAGGGCAGGAGGGAGTGTCCTGAAAATCTGTATCCTGGTGAATGTGCTCCCAACAATGAAGGTTGTGTCCTCTTTGTTAATGGCTCTGTTGTATTTCTAAACAGTTGAATTAGATTTCAGATCTGAGCTTTTATAGTTGTGTTTACAACACCAGCTTATTATGGCCTTGATCTGATTGGTGTGAATAATGATGCCCGTATTAACATTTGCATTATTCAAAGTTGGAAGTATGTAAAATAGGGTTATTGGTCCCAGCCCAAAGGAATTGGGCACACAAATTTAAATAATCTGACCACTTCTAGGGATTCATGGGGACCTAGCTGTAATGTAAATCAGATGCTTTCCAAATTAAGGACTTATGAGAAAGGCCCTTATTGTGGAAGGAGAAACGCGTTATGTTCACCCTGCTTTTCCTTTCTTTCAAATGTGAAAAAAATTGAATGACCACATACTTGGAGGGTAAGGGCATTTTAGAGCTGAACAAAGCCTTAGTGATGATCCAGGGTAGGGGAGTTCTTAACCTTCTTTTAGTCATGGACCTCTTTGGCCTTGCAAAAAAGTGTATGGAACCTTTCTCATAATTTTTTTAAATAATTGGAGGGAATGCTAAATTTCATTTAGAGGTTTTTAGTGCATCAAAGTAAAACATCAGATTATAGAGGAAACATATATTGAATTATAGTTATCAAATTAAATAAAAACCTAAATTTAAGAACCCCTGATTACAGTCCAAGTCTTTTTGTTCCAATTAATTCTCCATGCTGAGCTAGTTCATAAAAGAGTTCTTTAACTCCCCTACCCCCCCCAGTTCATGTTACCATTTTGTGGTTATCCTTATACTACCTGATCTGCATTTGCAATATTTTTATCTGCAAAGCACTGTCACGTTTGAAAGATGGTGATGCAAACCAGGGCAGACTTTCATTCACCTTCAACAAGGGAGGGCTCACAGTAAATTCAGACATAACGTTATGGGTGGTCAAAGAAGGATCTGTTCGGCGGCCTTCTGGAATGAAGGTCAGTATTCCATTGTGTATTTTTTTCCAGTTTTCCATTTCTTGAAGTATCTTTTGACCTTGTACAGTCACATTTCATTTTGTGTGGGGCTACAAGTAAATGCATACTATATGTTAGAGTAAATTAGCATATTTTTCTGAGCCTAGCTATTTACTCAGCTCCATTTTCTGATTATATGGAAGTAGTGCCACAAAGCAGAGGCTTTTATTTAGAGATGCTACTAAAATTAATCTGCAATAGGCCTATTGGGTTCTTGCTCTGATAGTTTTTTTATCCCTCTATGTTTCTCCTTTTCAAAGATTAGCAGAAATTTTCTGTGATATGTATTATTAATCTAAGTAGCATGTTTTTTGTCAGGTATAATTTATGCAGAAAAGTATGCTTTTCTTTCCCAAGGGAAAGTGTACAAAACTTTAGATGACCAGTTCATTTTTAAAATGAGTTGAATCATTGCCTTTTCTGGTATCGTGTTCTTTTGTCATAGAGGTAGTACAATAAGAACAAGTACTTAGAGGTTTGCAGTACTCTTTACAAATATTATCTTATTTAAAATTGTTGTAACAACCCTGGGATGTGGGTGCTACTGTTATCCCCCTTTTACAGATGAAAAAGTTAGGGCAGATACAGGTTAAGTGACTGGCCCAGCTTTAACACAGGTAGTGTGTGAAAAAAATAGGAAAACATAAAGAGAGCAAGAAAAAAGTTCTATAAAACTAAGTAACCTATCAGCAAATATCGTTATTTCACACTCATGGTCCCACTCCTGAAAAACTGGGGTGTAGAGGGGTGGGAATGTCTTCTCATCGAACTTTCATGAGGTCAAGTTTGGTCTTTATAATTTCCTAGAATTGAGTTTCAATCATTTCTTGTTTTTGTCATTTACATTGTTAAAAATCATTGATTTCTTGGTTCTTATTTCACTTTGCATTAATTCATGAAAATCTTTCCATGTTTCTTTGTATTCACTATGTTCACTGTTTCTTGCTGATATCCAAGATGTACGGATAAGTAACAGAAATATATAAGACCCAAAAGTCATTCCCTCTGTAGCTAAGTGGTTAAAAGATATGAGCAAACAGAAAAAATGTAAATCATTAATGACCATAGAAAAGGTTTAACAAATATTTGCATTGATTTAAACTGAGTCTAACCTAGATTCTGAGGGAACAGCTTAGAGAGAGAACAAAGAAAAGATTGATATTTCTTCCTGACCTGAGATTTACAAATGAAGTGACTCCAACAGGATTGGAGTCACTCAGTAATGAAACTTTGATGTTGCAAACATAAATGAAAAATATATTAAAAGGATAACTGTGCAGGGACCTGTGACCTCAGATTTTAAAGCCTACATCACTTCTTCAATAACTGAGCTCCAAGAGTGAATACAAAAGGGAGTGGGATGGTCCCACAAAAATGTCTGAAAGGCAAAGAGTAGAAGAAATTGAAGTTTTCAATTAACAGTAAACAGAAAAGGAATTTTGAAGCTATGTTGAAAACAGAAGGAGGATCAAAGAAGGGATAAGACTATGTTTTGGGTGTGTAGCACAAGGGTATCTAAAGAAAGCTGAAGACTGATTTGCTCCACATTTTCTTTACAAAGGAGAATACTTTTCAGGCTAGGAATAGCAGCACAGAAAAAGATAGCAGTGGGAGGAAACTTGAGATTGTTAAAGAGATGGTAAAAGACCACCTAAACCTGGTTAAACTACATTTCAGGTTGTTGGAAGAGTTTATGAATTCAATTAATTTTTGAGGAATATTGGTGAGTGAGATAAAGGTTGCAGTGATAGAAGTGGGCAAAAATTATCTTGCTTTTTTAAAAAAGGAAGAAGCTTAAATATATTAGTTATCAGGTCCTCATAACATTCTTGAACTTTTTTGAGTGGTGGGGGAAGGCAAGGACATTGAGGTTAAATGACTTGCCCAAGGTCACAGAGCTAGTATGTGTCAAATGTCTGAGGCTAGATTTGAACTCAGGTCCTCCTGACTCCAGGACCGGTGCTCTGTTCATTACACCACCTAGCTGCCCCTGAAGCATTTTTTTTTTTTTAAGGAATGGTTTGTGAGGACTTAAAAGGGGAAGAGGTGATCACTGTGAGCTACTATTGATGTTCATTAAGAACAAATTATTCGCTAACTTCATTTTCATTTTTTAGACAGAGTTGCTACGCTAACAGATCAAGAATATGGATAGATTTTTACCATAGTTTGGAGAAAGTGCTTCATCCGTGAAGACAATATGGAAGCATATGGAGTAGATAGTGGATTCAAAATATTGAAACAAAGCAGAACCAAGAGTGAGAAAATGCTTATTAATGCGTAAATTTCACCTGGGAGAAGGGAAAATAGCAAAGTGAAAGCAGGCTCTATCCTTGGCCTTATTTTATTTAGCATTTTTTTGCCAATGCTTTGAATGGAGATATGGATATAGTATATATCAAATTTTAAAATTATTTAGGATAATAGATTTACAGTTGGAAAAACCTTTTGTTTGCCGTTGAATCATTTTTCAGTTGTATCTGACTTTTCATGACCACTTTGGGAGTTTTCTTCGCAAAGATACTGGAATGGCTTGCTTTTTCCTTCTCTAGTTCATTTTACAGATGAGGAAACTGAAGCAAAGAGGGTCGAGTGACTTGCTCAGAGTCACACAGTCAATATCTGAGCCTGGATTTGAACTCAGATCTTCCTGACGTCAGGCCTGGCATTCTATCCTCTGTGCTACGTAGCTGCCCCAGAAAGGGCCTTATCAATCATCTAGTCTTATCCTCTCATTTTTTAGATGAAAAATCCAAGGCCTCAACAAAGTTGTATGACTTGATCATGATAAATATTAGAATAAGAATTCAAACTCAGTTCTCCTGACTCTGAATGCAGTATGCTTTCTATTATGCCATAACATGAAGCTGGGAGGAATTAATCCATTGGATGACAGAACTGTTTTCTCAAAAGGCAAGAATAATGTGCAAAATTAGATGAAATTCATAGGTATAAATAGAAATCCAATACTTGGGTTAAATAATTACTTAAAGGTACAAGGTAGGGGGAAAGTGTCTAGTCAATAGCTCGTATGAAAAAGACTTAAAAGTAGGGAAATTTTAGCTTCACTTAGAGAGAGATTACTTAGGCGACAGAAAAACAGCCCAACTAATATCTTCAAGAATTTGATGAGCTGTTATTTAGAAAAGGGATCATTTTTGTTTTATTTTGCTATTGATAGCAAAACTAGTATCCATGGGATGAAAATAAGTCATATTTTGGCTCAATGAAAGGAAAAACTTCTAAACAGTTAGAGCCAGCCAGTACTGGAAAGGCCTGCTTCAGAAGGTCCCGAGTTTTCCAAGGATGTGGCAGAAGACTTTTCTCAACATGCATGGGGTAGAGCAGATGACTACGGAGGTCCCTTCCACCTCTAGAATTCTATGATATGTAATGTTACTGGGTCAAAGAAATTGTAATTCTCAATGATTTTATTTCTTAAAACCTATAAGTGCATATATATATATGTATATATACACACACATGCATATATACATGCACACACACACACACACACACACACACACACACACATAAAACTGATTCTTTCTCCCTGGGCTCTCTGTTCCTCCCAGGCTGGCTTTTAATTCTTAAATCAGAACTTCTGAGTTGTAGAAAGCTACTGTGCTGAAGTTTTGAGGTAGAGAGTTTAAATCTTTTACTTATCACAATTATAATTTGGTTTGGCAAAAAAGAGACTAGATCTTTTATAACTCATATTTTGTGATTCTCAGGGCTGCTATACATTCCTCAGCTGTGAAATTAAAGGGCTGAATTGGTCAAACTATGTGACATCCAGTGTCTCCTAACATTCCCTGAGCTTATGAGTTCCATAAGTGCAACCAAAAAGCATCCTCTGACTTTCATCTTTTCCACTACTCCCTGATTAGTGGCTGTGACCGCCATTCACATGACCCGTTCCAGTTCTTATGTCTTATTGCGTCAGAATGTGATTTTTTTTTCCCCTCTGAAAATGTTACTTTATTTTAAATTGGAACATACCAGAATGGCCTGTTTGTCATTCACTGACTCAGGAATCAGGATTCAGATTCCATATCTGATACAGTTATGGGCAAGGATTATTGGCCTCAGTTTCCTCTCCTGTAAAATGAAAGGGTTGGACTCTGTGACTTTCAAGGTCTTTTCTCAGCTCTAATAAAATCTGTGTTCCCTGTGATCACTGCTATACCTGGCCTCAGAGAATGAGGAAACAAAAGTCTAGGCAATATCTGTGGCTGCTACATCTTGTAGGCAGGTACCTGCTGGGATGTGGCCTCTAGTCATGAGGTGAGTAACCATTGGAGGGAAATGGGAAAGACCTAGTTTATCATTAGACAGATTGGTAAACAAATCGAACTGTGGCATATACATGGAATGCAATATTACTATGCCATAGGAAATGACTAAAATGGTAAATACAAAGCTATAGAAAGATAGACACAAATTGAAGGAAGCAAAGACAGATAAATAATATATGCAGTGGCCTCCACCTCAGAATCATAGAAATTCTAAAGAATGCATGGCTGCCAGGAAGAGAAATGAAAAAGTCACCTTTCCCTGTTCCTTTGTAGACATTGTGTTTCACAGGTGGGAAGCATTGCATATATCAGGTTTCTTTTCAATGTTCATTGGTTTTGCTGAGTTTTTATTTAAAATTTTGTTTTTGGGATAGGGAGAAATCCAAGGGAAAATAGAAGTGTTATAAAACAAAATATGTCAATAAAAATCTTTTTTCTAAAAGAAGGGATGGGGTCTGCCTTCCTTGGAGGGTTCAGAAATATCTTTCTATATTCTCTTTCCCTTCCTCCTCCCCTCCACTCATATCATCATCCTTCTTTCTCAAGTCTTCTTTCTCTTTCCTTTCTCTTTCCCCCTTTTCTTCATCTCATTCCCTTCTCTTCTGGGAATGCCACAGTTTACCCTCCTCGAGAGAAGGGTGGAGCATACCTAGTCATATAAATGCTGCAACCCACCAAGAGAGCTTCTTTTTAGGGATTCTACGGTACAAGCCAGACATTTGCTGGGAAAGGAGAAGACACAGTTTGTAAAATTAGCCAGTGATGTTCTTTCTGACATTTCACTTTATGCTGGTGATGGGAGAAAACCAGGCTTTGGTGGAGAATTGGTATTAGATTCAGTCTGTGCTTGGTCAACAGATAATTTATTATTGAATTCTACATCAATGGGAGAGAAAGATGTCATTCTCAATTCACCCTTTCCCTGGTCACATGTGTTAGTTAATGATATGTTCACACTACAGTCTCCATATTTTGTGAAATTCTGGAAACATCTCTTTATCAACTCTGATAACAAAGTTGCCTAATATTTCTATGGAACTAAGTTTCTGACAACCAGCTGTGTGTTGGTAACTTGGATTGATTGTGAATAAACTTGTCACTTTTAACTGCATCCATTTTATAAGAATGATTTCATTGTAATTTTATTCCTTTTTGGTTTAAAGTAAAAATTTTAAAAGATGGTAAATCTGTGTGAGAGACAATGTATTGTGATAGATGGGGAGCTACCGTCAGAATTAGAAAGCCCTAGGTTTACGGCTGTCCCTTAAAACATACTGGAGATGTGGCCCCCTCCCTGGACAAGTCCCTTAACCTCTCAGTGCCCCTGGAAAACTCTCCATGACTATCTAGATGGAGGAGAAGGTTCTAAAGGTCCATATGGTAGAGGAAGCCCCTTCCTAGGGGTTGCCTGTGTCAATGGAATCATAAATCTGGTCCTCCAAAAATATTTTAAAAGAATCTCCTTGTTTTTCTCTAAACAAACTCTGGGTTTAGTCAGTCTTAACTTTATTCACTCAGGTAGTAAAAAGGATAAAATATGGAATGTAAAATTACTGTGCTATAGGAAATGACTTTATTATGTGGGTAAAGTTAAAAGATTTCCCATATGACATTATCCTGTGATCTCTAGTCATCATGGGTAAAATTAAAGATTGGTAGTTTATCAGATCATATAAAGTGATTATTAAGTAATTAGAATTATTAATGGCTAGAGGGTTTTTTCTCCACTTCTCTTTGATGTCAGAGATTGTGAATAACAGGTAGTCCTGAGAACTGAGTGAACAGAAGGAAATAATTAATGCAGGTTATCGTTTTGTCAATTTCCATCTAGTCAAGAGAATGGGTTCAAATAGACGATAATGAAAACGTTAACAACCATACTACCTCATATTTGATTGAATAGTACTTGACAGTTTTTAAAAATACTTTCATGGACATAGAAAGAATGTAAACATGCAGAGTTGGTGAGAATATATAGAATGTTAGAACCATAATTTTGAAACTGGAGGGGACTTTTGAGGTCAATCTTTCCTCTTCATTTCAGCCAAAGTAACAAAAAAAAGATCCTCAGTTCTTTCTGCGTATAGTAGGCATGTTGCCAACTGTTGGCCCATAACTCATCCTTGTTGGCTCTGGAATTTAATTGTCCAAAGTTTCAGGAAGTTATCTGTTTCCAAGATTTTCAGGGAAACATATTTTGCAAGAAAATTCTGTACTAAACATTTGAGCTTTGCCTTTTCTTATCCACATATTGTTTTAAGTAGTATCTGTTGCAATAGTTCAAAAGTGTTTGAAAAGTCATTTGTTTTTACAGAAAGTATACAACTTACGCATGTTTTCCTTCCCTTCCATTTTCCCCACATCCATTCAGTATGCTATTTACCAAAGCTTCAATGAATTTCATATGGCCTCAGTTAAATTGGATCTACTTGATAGCAGGAACTCTTTTCCCTTTCTTTTTTAGAGCGGTAACTCATGATCTACATATGTTGGCATGACACTAGCCGCAATCAGTTACTTGTTTTCCTGAATTCCTATTGAGGCATAACCTAAAGTCATCAAATGGTTTTTACACCTATTCCAAAAGTACTAGCAAGTATCGGAGGTAAAATCTGAACCCTGGGTTTTCCATCTCCATGTCTAGTACAGTAATCCAGTACTCTCTGCTGTCTCTATATTGAACAACTGTGTGTGTGTGTGCATGTGTGTGTTCATCCTTCGTTGCCAAAGAAGACCATGCCATCAGAGAAATGGTGACATGACTTGCATTTGAGTTTGTTTTGAGTGAGGGAAGGCTGTGCAGGTCACCAGCCCTTACTTCTCCTCCAGAGCCATCTGAGTTCAGTGACCAGATATTCATGGGGATGACTGGAGATGACTCAGGACGAGGCAATTGGGGTTAAGTGACTTTCCCAAGGCCACACAACTAGAGAGTGTCAAGTGTCTGAGGTGAGATTTGAATTCAGGTCCTCCTGTCTCCTGCACTGGTATCCACTGCACCACTCTATTGAACAATGATGAAAGAAAGATGCTAAATAGAAACCACTCTGGTCAAAGTTGGCACTGAAATATTTATCTGTACCTATTTGCTTGTATGTTCATAGATACAGATACTTTTCTCCCAAACTTAATTTCTGAACTGGGAAACTATTATGTTGTATTTATGATAAAGCACATTTATGTGACATTTTCTTATGGTGAAACAATAGTTAAGTGACATTGAAAGGGATACAAAATTAAAAAGAGATAGAACATAGCAGAAATCTTTAGATGAGAGGATCATAGATTAATAGCTGGAAAGGACCTTAGAGGCCACTGAGTTCAGACTCCTCATTTTTTCAGATGAGGAAATTGAGGCCTCAAAAGGCTGTGACTAGTCTGTGATCACATAGGTAGTAAGTAGCAAGTGAGGACTTGAACTTTCAGATACATGTCAATATAAGGTGTGAAATTAGGTTTAGGAAAAGTATTTACAATGCACTTTGCAAATTTTGAATATCGTTGAATTCTTTCATTCTCTCTCCCTTTAACATGTTCAGTGTTAAAGTAGGAAAAGTTTTCCAGCCTTTTAAAGCTTAGAATATTAATTCCAGAAAAGTCAAAAGTTATATAGCATGCCTGTATTTGTGGAGGAGTATTTACCAAATGCTTGTACCCTACGCTGATGAAATCATAGGTCAAGACGAAAATGATCTTTGTGTATGTACTCTCTCTCTCTCTCTCCTTTTTCCTCCCTCCCTCCCAGAGACCTTCTCTGTCTCTTGACCCTCTCTCTTTCCCTCCAATCAGTCTGTCTTTCACACACACACACACACATACGCACATACGCACACACATACACATGCATGCACACATAAGCATTGCCTATTGCATAGTAATTTGATGATGGATTTATTTCAGATTTACATTTTTTTCTTTTTCAGTTCAATGTGATAAGCATTTATTAAGTACCTACTATATGGAAAGAATGCTACGGTGTATCCTGAGAGAGATATAAGTGACTATCATGTGAAACATTAATATAAGAGAATTAGGTCCAAAGTTCCAGGAAGATTGTTTATGGCTGGGAGGAAGAGAGAAGAATATTACTTTGGGAATTTTTTTTTCTGTGAAGAGAAAATAAAATGAAATAGGAAATTACCTATATTCTTGTTGCTAATATCCCTATATTCACTTTAAAAAAAAAAGGACTATATAACACTATTCTTTTGAAAGATTTTTCATCAAAGGGCTGTGATAACAATCTTTACTGTTGTTCTGTAATTTATTTAAGGGCTAGTAATTATGTTTAGCCTTCTGTTGATAATTAGCCAGAAATCTTTATTAACTAGAGAGGATGCCCTATGAGATGAAAGCAATGCTGACTTGACTGAAAGTCGGAAGGCCTAGCATCCAGCTCTGTGCTCAGTTATGTTTTATTACCCTGGGGGAAATCTTGTTTCCTCTCTGAGACTAAGCTTCCTCATCTGTAAAATGAAAGGATTGAGCTAGAGTACGGTTTCTTAACTTATTTTGTGCCATGGATTCTTTGGCAATCTTGTGAAGCCTTTAGACCCCTCCTTGGAATAATGTTTTTAAATAACTGAAGGAAATGCTAAATTTCAGTTAGAGTTTTGTAAAAATAAATATTTATTTTTTTCCCTTCCAAAACTCTGAAATCTATCTATAGATCCCTTGCAGGGTGTGGTATCAGAATTCTAGGTTAAAAACTCGTGATTGATTTGATCTCTATGTCCCTGCCAGCTCTGAAATGATTTCATTCTATAGCACAGAAAGACCAAAGACATCTCTAGTTTGAGTGTAAAGCTCTGAGGAAAAGTCATTCTGATGTGTGTGATGATAGTACTTGGCCATTATTTGTGTTTCAATTTATTACACACCATCATGTTTACTGAACACTGTAAAGACACAGAGAAATGTAGCATACTGTGTGGTCCCTCACCAGTCAATTAATCAAGCGTTATTAAGTGCCTTCTATGTCTCAGACACTAGGAAACTTAGAACATAAATATGAGGTAGGATGGAAAGTTAAAATGTGTCATTCTTTAATAAATGGCAAATGATGGTCCTGAGGAAGGGAGATCTTGATGCCTTGTCTACTTTATTCTCCCTCCTACATCCGTTGCCAGGGACAGAGACCAAACTCTACCTAATTTAAAAATATTTTAGATGACATTTGTTTTGAATTTCATTCCTAGTGTACCCCATTCATAAGCACATTGAACTCTTCCTTGTAACAAAGAAAAATAGTTAAGCAGAACCTGTTGATAAAGGGCCATTTATGACAATGTATGAAACATTCTACTTATAATCCTCTCTTTTTCTAGTGAGAAGATGATAATATAACCCATCGTCTTTATTATGGGACCAAGAATGGTCTTTGTAGATAATCTGAGACCAACTGACTTATAATGTTGTATTTGTTACCGTTATTTTATCTGCCATGTATGTTGTTCTTCTGGTACTCCGTATGTCATGCTATACCATCTGCTAGCATGCGTCTTCCCATATTTCCCAGATTTCCTCATAATCTTTATTCCTTAGGGCACAGTAATATTCCATTATATTTATGTGCTATTTGTCTACCCATTCTCTGTCTGATGATCACTCATTTCCTAGTTTTTTGTAGCAGAAATAATAATACTTGGTGACATTAAAGTGTAAGCCAGAAAGTAACTTGTCATAAATTAGGTTTAGACCAAACTCTTATACTACATAACTCCAAATGGATTGATTTAAGTCCCATCATTGAAAAAATTAGAAAAGAAAACAGATATTTAATATTTATGACAAGAAATCTATAGGTGATCATAAAAGTTAAAACAGATAATCATGATAAAGTAAAATTGAGATTCTTTGGCAGAAACAGGTCAGTGGAAGCATAAGAAGCCATCGATTGGAGGAAAATCTTTGTATCAAATCTGATGAAACTAAAATATTCAATATAGGTAGGGAATTTATGCATATTTATTAGTATCATTTCCCCAATAAGCAAATGATCAAAGGATGAAAAGAGGAAGGTGTATTTCATATTTTTTCCCTCTAGGTTTGTTTAATAAGTAACTGTTAATAAGCAAAATAAAACTAAAAGAAAAATTAAAACCTTTCCTTCAGATACTGTTGTTCAGTCATGTCTGACTCTTCATGACCCAATTTAGGGTTTTCTTGACAAAGGTGCTGGAGTGGTTTGCCATTTCCTTCTCTTGTTTATAGACGAGGAAACTGGGACAAAAAGGGTTAAGTGACTTGCCCATGGTCCCACAGTTAGTAAATGTGTGAGGCTGGATTTGAACTCAGGTCCTCTTGACTCCAGGTCTGGTGCTTTATCCATGGTGCCATTTTACAGATTAGCATAGTGCCTGGCACATAGGTGCTTAATAAATATTGATTGATTGCCTTTCTTGTAGGCCTTTCCTGATTTTCAGTACTGCTACTGCCTCCCATCTGAGATTATTTCCAGTTTATTCTCTCCCTTTCTCTCTTTCCCTCTCTCTGTCTTTCCTCACACAAATGTATATACCTATATATTATTTCTACATCTTTATTTGTATATATTGTCTTCTCCATTACACTGTGAACTCTTGCAGAGCAGGGACTATTTTTGCTTTGCATCCCCAGCTCTTAGCATGGCACATAGTAGAAGACACTTAAGAAATGATAGTGAAGTTGACTTGACTTAATATTGAAAGTCCCTGGGGAGCTAATCACTTTGGAGAAACTTGATTATTATATGTGTGTGTGTTTGTCCTTTGTTGCCAAAGAAGACCATGCCATCAGAGAAATGAAGACATGACTTGCACTTGACTTTGTTTTGAGTGAGGGAGGGCTGTGCAGGTCACCAGCCTCACTTGTCCTCCAGTCATCTGGATCCAGTGACCAGATAGTCATCAGGATGACTGGAGATGGCCCAGGATGAGGGTTAAGTGACTTGCCCAAGGTCACACAGCTAGTGAGTGTCAAGTGTCTGAGGTGACATTTGAACTCAGGTCCTCCTGACTCCTGCACTGGTGTTCTGTCCACTGCACCACCTAGCTGCCCTTGATTATTTTATACTGATTAAGAGGACACTGTAGCTTGTGAACACTTCACAAAATTGTGTTGAAGACATCTTATACCACTGGCAAACATGATGGAGAAAGAAAACTTTCAGAAGCATAGAGCTTGGACATTATAGTTGGACCCAATGAAGTGTTTTGGTGCCATTAAAATACCTTCTTTTAAAAATATGTACAGATGTATAACTAACAGCTGGTGGATCTCAGATTGTATTTTTTTTTCCATCCGTAGAAGCAGTGTTTATACAAATTCTGACAATTTTGTGGTTCTAGACAAACTTTATGAGGCCAGCCCTCTTATCTGGTGCTGCCAGTCATTTCATGATTCATGTTATTTACAGTAATAATATCGGCACCCTTTGTGTCATGTTGGTTCAGACATCTACATCAGATGACCACTAACCTGTGTGACGTTTAAAACAATGAGTACAAGAATATCATCATCCTCTCTCGAGTCTCACATTTCTCAGTGTTTGTGAAATGCCAGAAAGTTTTTAGGTACTTTTTGCTTCAGAGTTAGCTCTAAGGTGGTATTTTTGTGGGAAGGTGGGAAAGGAAGAAGAAAAAACTTACTTTCATGGGAGCTCAAAATACAGTTCATTCGGGAATTTAAAAAATAACTGGTGAATAGGCTAATTATAATTCTCATGATCTAGTTCATGTTTTTACCTGAAAATTTTCTGTCTAGTCTCCAGTGACACTTAAATGGAGAGTCTGCTTATTCAAAAGCTCCCAGGTTCTTTTGTAATCATTAACTCTCTAATCTACTCAACATCACTGGAAGAAGGCAACAGGTAGCATTAACTTCATGCTGTTGAAGAAAAAAGGGACCCGGAGAGAATTTGGTTGAGCTTGAGAAAGCACAAGTGTAGATGACCAAATATGGAACTGGGAATTATGAGAGACTACTCAAAAAAAATATTCCAACAGGTTATTAAAAGTTCTAGCTACTCCATTTTTCCTCATCTGTAATATGTGTACATCGTGTTTTCCAACGGGAAACAGTACATCTGAGTTTTTTTTCTTTTTTTGTATGTATGATGAAGGGTTATGGCAAACTTTTCTCATGATTTTCCACTGTTAATATTTTTTTCATTCCCCTTCTTGTGGTTATGCTTTAGTAATGTAATTTTATAGCAGTAATGACCTGACATGATATGTGTGTGTGTGTGTGTGTGTATATCCCTTTCCTTTTTACAGATAACTGGGACTTCAGCCAATTATTGTAATATTTGTTCATCTATAACCTTTATATTATCAGAGATAAAAGATGTACGTTCAAATACTGCCTCTAAACATGGATGTCAACTTTTTTTTTTTTTGCATTATAAACCATAAAATGCTGACCCGCCACTTTTGAGAATGTTACAGAAGCCACTCATTCATGATTGGGTAGAGAATGAGATTAGATGCCATGCAAGATCCTTTTTCATTATAAGATTTTATAATTATCTGAAATACCAAACATTTACTAGACTTATTTAAAAATAAAAATATAAAGCATCCTCTCATTTCTTCTTAAGCTTGAAAGCGAAACACTTTTTTTGGGTGGGTTGCATTATAGTTTTTCTTTAGCAGAGAACCATTTACTGGCTTAATTCTTAAAAGACAGTTTCCAGTTGGTAAAGGACTAAAAATTTAAGTCAGTGCACAAACACTGGATAATTTCCCTTGTCTTAGACTTCCCCTGTACCATCTCCCTCCCCAACCCCCACGGCAAGACCCACAGATAGGTAGCCATTCCCCAACATTTCTTTTCATCTTTTGATCTACCCTTAGACTAGTTTATACAGCTGGCCCATCAAATACCAAATCCTTGCTGTGCAAAGGGAAGGTTATAGATCAACACATAGGCCCAGAAACCTGTGTGGTTGAAGAATGTTTTTCTACTAAGCAAGATGCAGATGAAAGCCAGGTGACTTCAGTTCATGTATTCCTAATCAGCTTGCAAACATACTGGTATTTGGAGTGTTAGTTTTCTTGGTGATTTTGAAAGGTTCCAATATGTAACTGGTCAGTTTGTTTTTTAGTCTGAACTTCAAAGATGACATTCTCGGCCTCCTCCCTGTGATAAAATGAGAAATTATTCCTTCCAATGGGTATATGATGGGGGTTTTCTATCTCGTTCACATGATGCTAGGCAATTTTAAAACTTCTTTCTTACTAAATATCTGATCAGATGATCAAGTTCTCGTGTGTGTGTGTGTGTGTGTACACATTACTGCGTGTATATGATTGTATATAAGTTGAGGTGTATGATTATGATGGAAAACTACTGTGCTGTAAGAAATGTTGAGCTCTATGATTTTAGAAAAAACATGGAAAAACTTGCATGAAATAATGAAAAGAAATGAGCAGAACTGAGATCGTTGTATACAATGTAACAGTAACAGCAATATTGTTTTAAGAATGACTGAATGAATAAGTCATTTGTCTGTTGTAAATATGAAGAAAGATGCTATCTATATCCAAAGAATTGACAAATAGAAGCATGTATAGAATAATTTCACACACACACACACACACACACACACACACACCCTACCTATTTGGGTTTAATGGTATCCCTCTCTAGGGCAGGAAGAGAAGGGGAAAAAAAAGAAATTTACAGGATATCTGAAAGGAAAAAGCAAGTTGTGCATAGCAGATTTGAAGTTTCATGTACAATCATCTTTTTTTTATTGTACTATGTTATGAAAATGCTTGTTGTATTCCATAAATTAAAAAAAAATGAACTCCTGCTAAAAGAACCAGTGTTATATATAAATCTGTCTGCTTAGTTATCCTTAGTAATGTGGTAAATGAACAACTGATATCAAGTTGCCTTCTAGCTTTATGGGATGGAGGGGAGTTAGTACAAAAGAACTTGAGGAAGTGGTCCCTAGAGGTCTTATGGACCAGATTAAAGAGATGACTTTTAATAGTAGGGTGCCTTCGGTCCCCTGGATAAAAACAAACCTGGATCTAGATGCAGGCATCCAACCAGGCTAGACCTGAAATACGAGGGGGTGTTTCAACTTACTTTAGCTCACTCTTTTCCCTTCCAAATGAGGAGAGAAGAGACTGGCCATATCCCACTATACTGTCTTCCCTCCTGGTTGACCAAAATAGCAAAAATGACTCAGCTATGCTCCGGCTTTGTTCTTCAGCAGAAATTTTCTCCCCCTCTCTTCTCTTCTAAAGGATAGAGTAGCGGGTGAGTAGCACTGCGACTCCTCAGTTTTCTCTATGGGCAGGAGCAAATTAAAGGCTATTCACCTGGTACACAAAAGAGTGATCAGGAATCTATTTTTTCCTCCTTTCTCTGTAGGGGTGGTAAAATCCATGCACATTCAGGTCTTGGTAGGTCCAGTCAAGCCACAAAATGGTAATCCCTTGCCATCTTCCTTTCAGAAACAAAAATGTCCCTTATAGTTTAGGATTATTGCTAAGGGGTATATAGTTCATTATAAGCAAATTATTTTATCAGATCCACATGAAAATTTTTCTAAATAAACCATTTGTATTTTCCATTGTGTATACACAGCACATATAAACAGCTTTGTAGGGACATAGTTCTAATGCTTATATGTAGTTAATCCCGCTTGCTATGGCAGAAATAAATGATTCTGTGTACTAAACAAAGTATAATAAAATCAAACATAGTAAAGGCATGTGAGTTTTCACTGTTTTCCCTTCCTCATGAAAATTAGATTTGAAAACAATGCATTTAAGCGTACATACATATACATACTAATATTGTCTCTCTTTCATGGAGTATGCACACTCTAGGGGACAGTCTCTAGACAACATATTGAGTATATTTATGTGACTCGCACATTATACTCCTGAGTAAATGTGCTGACAGTTCTCTCCTATTTAAAAAGGACACCTAATAACTCAGGCCATTCCAAGTAGAGAAAATATACTTTTAAATTCAACTTTAGGAATGAAAATTTAAATCCACAGAAGGTAGGAAATTTAAAGTAAGAATTGATTATGGAATTTGACAACATGTCAAATGAGCCACAAACAAAAACATATTCAAAAGATATAAGATAATTAAATCACAGAGTTCCAAACATTTATGTTATACAGCTTTTATGCAGCAAATCTGGGCCATTGTTAAATGCATAATTTTAAAATGATTTAGCAAATAAACCTCTAGTCAATGGAAGAATCAGTATTGAAAACTAGTACTTCATTATAATTCACTCAATAGCTATCTTAGGGCTCAGGGCTGTGTTAAAAGAAACAAAAAAATAGTAAGTGCAGATGGTGATGTGGGGGAGAGGGCTCCTCTGATTGGATGTTTCTAGGGTTTCCCAGGGAGATACAGTATCAGAGCATTTCCCTGCTCAAAATAACCTGAAACTGGATAATTGGCACTTGAAAGGCAAATATCTTAAAAAATTTTCCAAATAACTTCATTTTAAAATGAATCTTCATAAGTGTAGGATGTATTATATATATACCATTTAGCTTTGGTACCTGTGTACAGTACCTGATAAATAGTAAAGACAATAAATGCTTGACTACTTCTGAACATAAATCTGTGTGTATGTAGGTGTATATATGTATATATATATGTGTGTATTTGTATGTATAATATATATATATCTTTTCATTCATTTTGTGTGTGTGTGTGTGTGTATGAAGTACTCACTTAATGGATCACCTGACAGGAATTGTTAATCTTAGGCTGGCACTTACCCAACATCAATCTAGGTCCAACTTTGTTTTGTAGTATTATTACCCTAGAGTTGGAAGAGACTTTAGATGCTATGTAGCATCACGTGGTATATAGATAGAGTGCCCAGTCTCAAGTCAGAAAGATTCATCTTCAAGAGTTCAAACCTGGCCTCAGACGCTTACTAGCTATGTGACCCTGGGCAAGTCACTTAACCCTGTTTGCCTCAGTTTCTTCATCTGTAAAGTGAGCTGAAGGAGGAAATGGCAAATCACTCCGATGTCTCTGCCAAGAAAAGCTCAAATGGGGTCATGAAGGGTCAGATATGACTGAAAACAGTTGAATATCAACAAATAGGTATAGCTATATGTACATGTGCACATTTCCATATATGCCACATATGTATGATAAGCACATTCACACATACACATATACAACATGATTGTGCATTTTGGCTTGAAGGTCCTAGGTTTCAACCCTAACTTTATTATTTATTACATATATGAATTGAAGAAATTATTTCACTTACCTGAGCCTCATTGTCTTCCATTATAAAATGGAGGTGGATCAAATGATCTTTATAGTTTCATCTAGTTCTAGAGATATGATCCTATACATGCTCTTACAAAAACAAAAATTAGGAATGTTTTTAATAATGATAGCCAATGATAGCCAACATTTTTGTAGTGCTTAAATTTTCAGATGACTTTACAAATATTATTTCATTTTTTCCTTACAAGAAGTCTGGCAGATAGGTGCTACTTTTTCCCCCCATTTTAATGATAAAGAAACTGAGGCTAAAGGGAGTTGCTTAGCCTTCCTGGCTCCAAGTTCGTCACTCTGTGCCATTCAGCTGCTGCAAAGAGAGGGGGTGGGGGGGAGAGAGAGACAGAGAGAGAGATTTAATAATTTTGAGGCGTTTATAACTCAGAATTCCTTCAAATTTTGAATTCTGTACTAAAAAATAGGTCAGGCTAGCTCTTTTAGGTAAGACCTAAGGGCATTGCATTTAGGGGTTACCACAGATCTAGCATCTGGATCTTCATGTCCACATTCTCAGTCTTAAGGGTAACTAAGAAACCATATTAGTCAACAGAAGGTTGCTTATTAAGCGTAAAATCAGGGGAGAAATGGGAAGAGGGAAGTACATGCATTTGATGGATATTTTCACTCAAGCCATGGTAAAGGCAGAAATGATTAGTGCACTCACAATTTTATCTATGAGTAAACTAATCATAGCAATAGCTGATGTGTATAGGGTTCTTTCAGTTTCACAAAGAATCTTCTGATATTAGCCCATTTGGCACACACTAAACTTTAAAGTAAGCTTGCTCACTGACTGATCTTCCCCACCGTGGGGTGGTATTAGTACAGATATTTGCATTTTTAGCCTTCCATTTTACAGACAAGGAAATTGAAACTCAACTTTTTTGATGGACTTGCCTGGGATCGCTCAGCTAGTAAGTGTCGAAGCGTGTATTTTTGTGTTTTCTTCCTCCACTAGAATGTGAGTTTCTTGATGGCAGATATGGTTTTGCTTTTGTTTTTATACTCAACACTAGCAGAATTTCTTGCGTATAGTACTGTAGATGCTGAATATATGCATTTTTGGAATCGAGTGCAGATTGTGACTAGCGGTCCATGAAGGCAGCAGGTGATGCCCTCCCTCTTTGACACTCAGGCTGGTAATCTGCAAGGTGGCTGATAATGGAGAGGAGATGCCTGGAATTGAAATTATGACTGTGTGATAGGGCTTTGTCCTGAAAAACTAATTTAGGCAGGCAGTCACTCATCAGGAGGGCAGGTCTCAAGGAAAGACAGTTGATAAGGAAAAATTCAAGTACAGAGAGTTGTCTGGAGTGAAGATACTGCCATGGAGAAAAGCAGACCAGACAGGCTAAAGAGGTTGATCCTTAGGATGTTTCTTCTTGTTTTAAAATCTTTATTGAATTCATTAGAATCCCTTGTCATTCTAATTGGGGGAAAAAGAAGTTCCAGAAAATCAAAAACTCATAAGTTTAACTGGATGGAGTAATATTCAGTTTAAGAAATGAATGATTTGGAAATTAATCATATGTAAGATGTTCAGAACACAACTTCCACAGAAAAGCTCTTGTCTCCTCCTGAGATAATTTCAGCAGACCTGACATGGTGCGGTGCAAAGACTTTCATCCTGATAGTGCTGAACTTGTCATCACAAACCCTGAGTCTGACTTCTTTAACCTCTCTGGGCTATAATTTCCTCATCTGTGACATGAGTGATTTGGATGGGTAACCTTTATGTTCTTTCCCAGATCTATTTCTAAGATTCTATGGTTTTAGGAACCCCCCTATGTAAGTGTGGAAAGGTTTGTCATCAGAAGATGTGAGGTGATACATTTTTGGCTATGACTTTTTGGCTCAAGAAATGTGGTTGAGTCGTATACATCAGTAGAGACCAGGGGTAACAGTAGAAGAATGAGGACTGAATTTTGAGTCAGGCAAATCCCAGTTCTAACACTTAAGCAGGATAGCTTATCTAAGCTTTCCGAACTTGTTTCCATATTTGCACAGTAGGATAATATTTATAGTCAGAGATTTCTGATCTCAGTAGGATGTAGCTCACAAACACATCCATACATGCCTGTCCTGTGGGACATCTTGTCCACATCCTTTAATACGATGATCTGGGGATTCACCCAATCTGATCTAAGACCCAATCCTCAACTGCTAACTAATAGTGCTGTTAAGACAATATTTTGTAAAACTGAAGGAACTATCTGAATGAGACTTATTACTGTTGTTTTGCATGCAATCCTAAGCATCACTCTATTAGGATTGCATCTGATAAAGTTGATTTTAATGGTTCGAGTTCCTCTACAAAGAGAGTCTATAAAAATTCTCCCTTTACTGGAGGACTGCCCTCCAGTAGTTTGGTTCCCATGCTGGGATGGCCGGGTGGCCAGCTTCAAGCCTTACCCTAGGGTTGCCATTTGGAAAGATCTGTGATCCTCCCACATGTACAGAAATATTTACGGGAGCTCTTTCTGTGGCAGCAAAGAATTGGAAATTTAGGAGGTGCCCATCAATTGGGGAATGGCTGAACAAGTTGTGGTATATGAGTGGAATGGAAATACTGTCGTTCCATAAGAAATGGTGGGCAGGCAGATTTCAGAAAAGCCTGGAAAGACTTGTACAAACTGATGCTAAATGAAGTGAGCAGAACCAGAAGAACATTGTACACAGTAACAGCAGCAGCGATGACCACCTCTGATAAACTTAGCTCTTCTCCGCAATGCAGTGATCTAAGACAATTCCAAGAGTCTTGTGATGGAAAATGCTATCCGTATCCAGAGAAAAAATTGTGTAATCTGAATGCAGATTGAAGCATGTTATTTTCTCTTTGTTTTTTTTGTTTTTTCTTTCATATGGTTTTTCCCTTTGGTTCTGATCCTTCTTTACAACAAGACTATTGTGGAAATATGTTTAATATGATTGTACATGGATGACCTGTTATCAGATTACATGCTGTCTGGGGGAGGTGGCAGGGAGGGAAATTTAGAACTCAAAATCTTATAAAAGTGAATGTTAAAAACTAAAATTTAAAAAAAAGGCCAATCTTAGCTTGCTTAAAAAAAACCAAAAAGATCTGTGATCCTTGTGCATGTATCGAAGTAAATTGTACTACCAGCACATTGAAGAACCAATCAGGTAATCATTATCCTCAAACGTTCTTTACGCTTCTGATTTCTGGGAAACTGGAGGTACTCTCTTGATCAGTGCAAAAATGAGCCCCTTCCCCCCATTATTTGAATTCAAATTACATGTTTCCTTTGGGCTGGAATCAGTTACCAAATACTACAAAATTATAACTTCAAATACTACAAATTCAAATACATGAAAATATTTCAATAGTTTCATTAATAACAGTAAATAACACCTAGCTGTGAAAGAAAAAAGGGACCCAACCACCTCCTCCTTGATCCAAATCTTATAACTAAAGCATCTTTTTAAGAAAATTATATTTTCATGTAAAGACAATTTTTAATGTTCATTTTTATTAAAAAATTGAGTTCCAAATTCTCTCCCTCCCTCCCTTCTTGAGACAGCAAGCAATTTGATGTAGGTTATACACATACAATCAAACAAAACATATTTCCTTAATAGTCATGTTGTGAAAGAAGATAGACAAAAAAAAAAAGAACCGTAAGAAAGTGAGAAATAGTGTGCTTTGATAGGCATTCAAACTCTATCAGTTCTTCCTCTGGATGTGGATATCATCGTAAGTCCTATGGAATGGTCTTGGATCATTATAGGGCTGAGAAAAATTCAGTACAACATTGCTATTACTTTGTACAGTGTTCCCTTGCTTCTGCTCACTTCATCAGTTTGTATCAGTTCATCTATGTCTTTCCAATACTTAAAGCAACTTAATGGGAAATGGACCTAAAGCCCAAATTTTCAGGATTGTGACAGGTCTTTTTACTTTTGGACACCTTCAAAGGTGGAATCAATTGCTTCCTCATGTTATCAGGTTAACCTCTGTGGATCAAGTGACATTTCCCTTATTTCACATACGTACCATTTTAATGTAAAGAGAGAGCCAGATAGTTCAGAATGCCTTTGGTCACTGAACCAGGTTATGGTGAAACCAGGAATACAATTTAAATTTCTTGATTATCATTTGATGGTCAGTATTATTGACCTAGGATTTTCTTTTTAAAATCACACACATTAGATATTAAGTCAGTGATTCCAACCTTGGTTTTTGTACTATCAAAAAAATTAGAGAAAATCACCATGATGGTGTCTAGAAGAAAAATTAGTTTTAATTTATACCCTCTTCAGAGAGATAGAAGAAACAGCAACCCACCAGATTCAGAATTCCCAAAAGATAAAAGGATCTAAAGATAAAAGAATCTCTGGGGGATGGAAATGGGGAGCAGTTAAGGTTACTGATAACTCTGTAAGGTATCCATTTATTTCTCAGTTGGCTTAAGGATTACTATACTCCCTGGTTATATTTGACAACCACACTGTTACTGTCAAAAAGAAAAATTCATTTCTATGCCTTGTAGTTCAAGAATTTGATTTTCAGATCTAATGAATACAATCCTAAACTCTCGTTTTGAGTCTCTAACTATATTGGCTATCTTGACCTGCATGTCCCATAGACTTCTTAAACTCAAGTCCAAAATTACACTTAGTATCTTTCCTTTAAAACCTTTCCCTTTTCCTTATTACTGTCTAAAGCACCAGCCAGTCGGTCAACAATGTTTTTAAACCACCTACTATGTGCCAGGCACTGTGCTAAGCATTGGAGGCACTACCATTTTCTCAGTCACTCAAGCTTGCTTACTAGGTGTTCTCCTCAACTCCTTATTCTCTCTTATCACCTCTCTTTCCCATACCCACAATATTCAAACAGCTGTTGCCAAGTTCTATTGATTTGTAACATTTCTCAGTGTCCCCTTTTCTCCTTTGACGCTGCTCCTACCCCAGTGCAGGCCCTCATTGCCTATCACCTGGACCATTGCAGTAGTCTTTGGGTTGATCTCCCTGCTCCAAATCTCTCACCACCTTAGTCGTCTGACAGTGTCACTCCCACTATTCAGTAACTGTCCAGTGACTTCCTGTTATCTCCAAGATCAGTTGTGAAATAATCTGTCTTGTAACCTGGCCTCTTCCTTCCTTTCCAGTCTTATGCCTTGAGAGCCAGAGTGATTTGGGTTTAAGGCATGTTTCTTAAGAAAGAAATCTAGCCTGTCAACCCCAAGATATCTTGTAATGTTTCCAAAGGGAAAGAAAAGAGGTAAAGGGAGAGGTATGAGAACAGAGACAGGAAGAAAAAAGCTGTGTTACCCAACTGGCCAGTTCCACTTGAGTCTCCAGTAGGGCAGCTCCTCCTACTCACAGGGCTGTTGTTTGTGCTTTCTTGAAGAAGACCATGACATCACAGAGGTGATGCTGTGACATACAGGTGGATTTAAGTGAAAGAAGAC
The DNA here is from genome assembly GCA_023548195.1 of Bettongia penicillata ogilbyi. Taxonomy (NCBI): domain Eukaryota; kingdom Metazoa; phylum Chordata; class Mammalia; order Diprotodontia; family Potoroidae; genus Bettongia; species Bettongia penicillata. The sequence goes on from JAJHZJ010000685.1 coordinate 232,390, forward strand.
TGTGCCAAGTCATCAACCTCACTTTCTCCTCTGGAGTCATCTGACTTCAGTGGCCAGTGGTCATTCAGTCACTGAATGGGTGTTGCCTCAGTGAACCTGAGACCCACTAAAGACCTTAGCTTTCAAAGGCCAAGGTCTTCCACCCAATCTGGGGCCATCTCCAGATGTGTGTCTGGCCACTGGACCCAGATGGCTCTGCAGGAGAAAGTGAGGCTGGTGACTTTTCACGGACCTCCCTCACTTATATCCAATTCACTCGCATGTCATGGCATCACCTTCATGATGTCATGGTCTGCTTCAGAAACAAAGGACAATAGGAAATAACAATATTCACATACATTATCAGTCATCTCAGTTCACTTTCAAAGTCTAGAGGCTCTTAAAGAGCTCTTAAAAAAAGGCTTAAGCTAAACCACCTTCTCTTGGACAGATCTCTGCCCTCCAGCTCAATTCACTTTCAAAACCCAAAGGCTCCTTCAGCAAGTCTCTACTGCTGCTTTGCCAACTCTCCCAAAGCTTCATCCATCAGAGCTCAATGCTCTTCTCCTTCCTCTGGGTTCACATGGCTGGGGGGCCCTTTAAACAAGAGCTACCCGGAGTCTTCTTCTAGGACTTGCAGAGTTCTCAAAGTATTCTTCCCCTGAGTGAGTCCTAAGACAAGCTTCCAGCTGATACACAGTTTTGCTTGGCATCTGATTGGTTGAACGCTCATGTGTAGCCCATGTGCATTTTCTGATTGGCTGAACAGAGAGCCTAAGTGTGCAATTTCAAAACTCAGCATGTCATTGGCTCGGTGCCCAAAGGCACGAGAGCCCACTAGACTCAGCATCTAATTGGCTTAATGCCCAAAGGCATGAAAGCTGGGCCTCTGCACCTAATGTGTCATAGCTGTGGGTTGTCAGGGATTAAAGGAGAACAGTCCTTCTGAAGTATCCAATTTAGCATGAGGTTGGGAAACTGAATTCTAAAAGAGAAAAACTACAAAATCTCACTTTTCTTGCTGTTACAGAGCCGTAGATGAAAGAGGCGAGTGAAGGTGTACCCCAAGATGGATGAGCAGCCCTAAAAAGGGCTCCCAAGACATAGTATCATAGAATTTTGGAGCTGCAGGGCAACTTAAAGATCATCTAATACAATCCCTTAATGTTGTGGGTGAGGAGACTGGGACCCCAAAGAGTAAAATAGCTTTATCATTGGAAATAGCGTATTACTTCTTCAGAATCTGGCAGCGAAGTTTAACTACCAAAATGAAATTGAAGGAGTGTTGAATAAGATTAAATTTTGTTTAGACTTGCATGTTTTTTCCACTGCAATTATTAAAGTCTTATTAAAATGTTCTACATGCAAAACCCTGTGTTAGACATGGCATGAGATCAAGCAGGGCATGGTCTTCTTGCTTTTCAGATCTGATTGGGGTGAAATGAAATTCTCTCTTTAGTTTGCCACCCTATTGAGTGAGAGGTATTAGAGGGCAATATATAATATATTAATAAAATATATTAATATATTTATATTATATTATTGTTATATATAATATAATATATATTTATAATAGTAATAAGATATATTAATAAAAATATTAATAAAAGTAATATAATAACAGTTGAAGGAACTGAGTATGCTTGGTCTGGAGAAGAGTATGCTTGGGAACATGATAGCTTCAAATATTTGAAGGACTGTAATGGGAGAGAGAGGTAGGAAAATGGGTGGGAGTTGTAAAGGGGGGGAGAAAGTTTCCCAAAAAAGAAGCAGGCTACCTCTAAAGTAATGGGTTCCCCTTCGCTGATGGTCTTGAAAAAAACAAATGCTGAGCGATCACTTGTTTTGATATGCTTAGGTAAGAGTTGGCTGATCTAGCCTTTAAAATACCTTCCAAATCTGAGGTTTTGTCTTTCCGTGATATTTTTACCATGGGCTGGTTTGTGAGACCTTTGGTTCAGCGTGCTGAGTAGATGTTCTGTGCCTTAGATGAACTCTTGCGGTTGGCCTGAGGTCCACTTAATGACAATACAGTATGTTTATATTCATGTGATCCGAGTATTTTCTCTTAAAATCTGATAGGTAATAGACATAAAATTATTCTCTTTTTTAAATTAATCTTTAACTTGGACCAAGCAAATGTCAGGCCTGCAGAAAGTTGAAAGACACTTCAATCAACTAATCTGTTGCTTCTGAACAACCCTGTCTTCCAGCCTTCCTTTGTCTCTCCCCCATGTCAAGGCTGGTTCCCCAAATGCACGTTCCAATGACAGTGAGGAAAACTTGGTTCCTGATTTTCTGTCTAAAGTAAAAAATGGAAAAGCTTATATTATTTAATAAATTGAAAGAAATAAATAAAATTTTACAAAAGAAATGACTATCAATATTCTTATTCCTTTTCTTATCAGGGAGGGAGGGGGACTTGGTGTAATTTAGGATAATCTGAACGATCCGGCCACCAACTCTCCAAACTACTAAAACTTTCTTAATTTCCCAAAGTGTGATATTAAGAAAAGCTGGTGTTTGTTTATATATTATTTCCTACTTTGTCATTGTATTTGAAAATATATACCGTATGCTTCCAGAGGCACTACTTACCTTGGGAAGTTGAGGGGCATTGAACGACATGGGGAGGGCAAAGGAAAGATTTTTGCTGCTGGCCATCACACAAAATCTAGCTTCACAGGGTAAAAACATTTTAGAACAGGGAAGGAACTGTTCCAATCCCCTTATTTTATATATGGGAGGAAACTGCACTGTAGTTTGGTTTATTTGTATAGGACTGAGTCAGACATGGATTTGAATCCTAACGTGGGTACTTGCTGTCTCTGTGATCTTAAGTATATTCAGTCTCTCAGTGCCTCATCTGTAGAATCACAGTGTTGGACTCTGAGTCTAAATCTATGATCCTATGAAACCCAGAAAGGGACTTGCCCGAAGTCACAGAGGTAGCAAGTAATACTAGCGGGATCTGAACACGACTTTCAACTCCAAATCCAATGCTCTTTCCATTTGACCTGTGATAACAATCAAATAGTGACCCACTGAAGCAAACAGGATTCAAATAATTTGAGAAGAATGTTTTTCCCTCTCCCTAACTCCCATTTTGTTCCTTATTAATGGACTATGTGAGGATTACAGCCAGATTGCCTCTAGAATAAGGTAGCCTATTTGCAATGGTTAGATTACTGAACCTATGTCAGAATTCAAAGCAAGCATTACTTCTTAGAAATTTTTCCATCTTGTATTTAATCTTAGAACTCTCTCTGCCTTTTGCCTTCACAAGAACTAAGATAAGATTTGAATAAAAGCCAGCTGTATGATCCTAGGCAAGTCACTTAACCTTGTCTGCCTCAGTTTCCTCATTTGTAAAATGATCTGGAGAAGGAAATAGCAAACCACTCTGGTATCTTTGCCAAGAAAAAGCCCCAGATGGGATTATGAAGAGTTGGACATGACTGAGAAATAGCCAAACAACAAGAGAAGAAACTAGACTTGCTCTGATGGGTGGGATACAATAAGTGAGGTCTGGGGAAAGAGACCTGAAGGCAGGAAAGCATTCTGATAAAATTCCTTTCAGCCACAGTCACTGACTCTTATTCCGTCCAAGTTGCTCCCTGGAAAAATGTGAAAAGATATAAGGCTTTTAATCTCTCTTGGAAGATTGTTTATGTAATAGATATTGTAAATATAAACCCTTTTAGAAACTAAAATCTTACATGTAAATTAAATGTTAAATTTAAAATGTAAATTTAAAATGTAAGATTTCTGGGGTTGTTGGTTATACAATCTGTGATGTGGTTTAGAAGATGTGGTTAAGGGTATTCCTAGATTAATGCCTCCCACACTGCCAGGAATCTGCTTTAATCCTTCACAAATCCAGGTCAATCCAGGACATTTGGCAGTCGTGGGGAACACAGCCAAATTTGCAAAGCATAGTTATTGAGCACAATTTATGAAGCTTTGTGGATAATGATTAATTTTGTACCCATTCATTGAAAAAATGTAACTGTTTTCTTGAGACAAGCTTATCAGGTTACAAAAACACTCCTCAAAAATGTTCAGATTTTTTTGGGGGGGGAGGAGGAGAGAAATATCACTTCCCCCCCTCCTTTTAATGGCAAAAATCGAGATTAGGAATTGGAACCCCACCCTATTTTTCTCTTCACTTTCTGCCTGTCCACTGAGTAACACCATATCCTCATGGTCCATGCCAATTGCACTTTAATTGTAAAGTACTGATTCGTCAAGATTCTGTCATCAGCAATATTTCGTGATGCTTTTGCCAGATTTTCGTTTTGATTTAGGCTCATAGAACTTTTTTTTGAATTTGGTGGTCTTACTGGCCTTTTGAAGAACTAATTCTGTTGCATAACCAATTGCATGGAGATAAATATCAAAACTTCCTGTTTGTGTTGAGCTTTTGGTTAGGGCTGGACCCCAGAAGGAATGTCATTTATCTCTTCATGGGGATAAATATTATTCAAATTGCCTTGGTAACAGATGGCTCTCAGTCATACAATAAGTATTTTATCACTTTCTGAGTTAGAAGATAGTTTAGAGTCTTTACCATCAATATTGCAATGTGGCTTCATATGGATAGAGTGCTGAACTTGGAGCCAGAAAGACCCGTGTTCAAATCTTACCGTAAAACACTTAAACACTATGTGACTCTGGGTGTCAATTAATATCTCCAGTCCTCAGGTTTTGTAAATGAAGGTGTTGGAATGCAAAGCCTAAATTTAAGATTTTTCTTTTTTTTTCTTTTAAAGTCAGAAAGAAACCCACTTGCATTTTATGTGGATATATAAATATAGTTCAAGTACCACTTTTAGAAACCAGATCATATCTAGCCACTTTAGGTATGGTAAATTGCTTTTTATGAAGAAGAGACTTAAATGTTGTGACTTTTTAGTCTAACAAATAGAAATGAACACAGATATCCTATTATAATCCTTTGAGAGTTGGTTGTGTAGGTATAGTTCCAATGACAAATTTTTATTCGTGAAGATGACTGAGTCATTTGAAAATGAAAACTAAGACATAAACGTGATAATCCAGAGAGACAGCCTGATACAGTGGAAAGCCTCAAAATGGATTTAGAGCCAGAGGGAACTGGATTTGAGTCTAGTTTTGCTATATGTTAGCTGTGTGTCTCTGGGAAAGTCATTTGTATCTCCAAGTCTCATTCTTCATTTTTTGCATCTGTAAAATAGAAGGGGCTTGCAACAGCTCTTGAATCTGTAATCCTCTCAGAAGAGATCTTTTGGTTTTTTCCATCTTATGTTCCATCATCTCTCTTGGTCTGTTGTAAAATATGTGTGTATGAGCTCATCCTTGGATACATTTCATGGCCTGTTCTACAGTCTTAAGACAGAACCCTCACTGACCCCTAGGGCAGTGATCTAGTAAATATGTGTGGTTGGTCATAAGTGGACCCAGTGAGAGAATACTGATGGATTAGTGCAACACAATATAACTCAAAGCATATGTTTTAATGGTAAGAGGCCAGCAGTATTCCCTCCATTTAGGAAAGGCAGCACTGTTTACTTACTGGCTTTTAGAGAGAAAGGCAAGGGATATGAATAGCAGTTAAGGAAATGTGTCTGAGAATGATATTCAATTTTCTGGATTTTCATTTCTAGCTTAAAATCTAGAAATGATAACATTCTGGCATGGAGGCGTAATATGATGTCGTGTTGACAAAGTTGGCTGGGCTCCTGCTAAAAGCTCTAGTTGTACAGGTGGATTTCCTCATCTGTAAAAGGGGGATAATAACAGCATTTGCTTTGCAGAGTTGTTGGATCAAGTAAGAAAATATTTGTAAAACAGTTAACACAGTGCCTGGGATATAATGGGCACTTTGTAAATGCCCGTTGTTATTAATATCTGTAAATGGGGGTAATAATAGCACCTACCTCCCAGAGTTTTTATGAGGATCAAATGATTGTAAAGTGCTTAGCACAATACCTGGTACAGAATAGGTTCTATATAATAATAATATTAATAAATAGTAGTAGTAGTGATGGTGGTGGAGGTGGTGGTGGTGGTGGTGGTGGTGGTAGTAGCAGTAGTACAAAGGTAACAGGTATCAGAGGTGGGATTTGAACATAGGTCTTCCTGACAGCAAGTCCAGTCTAGCACCATTTCCATGATATCATGGTCCTTCTCCAAAACAGAAGAAGCAAAAAGAACTTTTCTGGGCTAGTTATTGTACTCACTTTATACTACCTCCTCCTCTCCCCTCCTACCCCAAAGAAACTAGTTGTGAAAATAGAAATGATGGAAACCTTGGGCAGAAGTGAATATTCCATCTTACAACTGATGATAGAAAGAAATAAGCATTTAAGTACCTACTATGTGCCAATACTAAGCACTTTATAGAAATATCTCGTTTAATGTGCACCACAACCCTAGGAGGTAGGTGTTCCCATTTAACAGTTGAGGAAATGGAGACAGAGTTTAAGTGTCCATGGTCACACATTGAGTATCTGAGGTCAGATGTGAAATCAGGTTTTCCCAACTCCAGGCCTAGCACTCTTTCCATTCTGCTACCCAGCTACCTCAAGTAGGAGGAAAAGAAGGCTAAGTATTGTCTGACATACACCCCGCCTTTGAGTAGAATTAATTTTAGAGAGTTCACAGAAGGAACACAAAAGAAAAAAGAAGAATTTTTATCAGGTTTCTGTGTGGCTCAGTAGATAGACCACCAGTCTTGGAGTCAGAAAGACCCATCTTCATGAGTTCAAATCTAGCCTCAGATACTTACTAGCTGTGTGTTCCTGAGTAAGACACTGAACAGTGATTGCCTCTCCCCAACACCCCTGCTCCCCAAGAAAAAGAACTAAAAAAAAACACAAGAAAAATGAGAACTCCCGGGACAGACTGTACATTGTCAAACAAGGTTTCTGTATTGGATGTCTTTGTTTAGTGGTTTTTCTTTGTCACAAGAGAAGGTTTAACCTGGGGGTGGGGCAAGGAGAAATGGGATAAGAAGACAAAAGGTGTCATTAAATCTATTTTATTAAAAAGATGTGCCAAACATGAAGCAAGGCCACATGATGTAGGATGAATGCAAAAGCACAGTACATATCATAAGAATGGTCCAAGGAGAGTAAGAAATATTGAGAAAAGAAAAAGCTTGGGTGGTGGGGTTTTTTCTGCTTGTTCAAGCTGTTTTTAGAGCAAAGAGTGGGATCTAGGAATAGGCCATTGCTTGGGAAAATGAGATTGTGATAGTGGATAACATAGAAGTCCAAATGCTTGAACTCTTATTTGCTATCATTAATTTTAATGCTACGGTTTTCTAATTCACTTGATTTGACAGTGCATATTTTAATTAAATAAGCATGCTTCTTAAGTGGTGAAAAGAGTATGAAAGTAAAAATTGCATGGGGCTCTACTTCTGCAGGCGTTTGTTATTAAACGTGTGCTGTGTGAAAAGCATGGAGGCAAACAGGAAATGCATTGGATAGATTACTGGGCCTGGAGTGGGGAAGACATGAGTTCAAATCCAGTCTCAGGCATTTATTTACTGTGTGATCCTACACAAGTCATTTAACTACTGCCTGGCTCAGTTTCTTCATTTGTAAAACAAGAAGAATAATACCTTCTTTCCAGGGTTATTGTGAGGCTCAAATGAGTTAGTATTTGTAAAGCACTTAGCACAGTGCCTGGCACATAGTAGTAGGCACTGTATAAATACTGTCGTGCCATTGTTATATTACTACACATTGTGACATTGATTATTCGCTTTAAACTGGAATAAATTTGAAAGGAGATACTATTTTATTATGTGTTAATGATTCATACCTATTAGAAAAATAAGCACGAAATAATAGAAGCTCATATTCTGTCCTTTCTTTTTCTAGATGTTTTAAGTAAATTATTCCTGGCCAAAATTCCCTGTTTAATGTAGATAAATGGCTTTTTTGGAATAGTTCTTGAAAATCAGGGAGGTGGGAAATACTGGTGGTGTTTAAACCTAAAAACAAACAGAAGTTATTACCTCTGAAGTGAAAAGCTTTCTTTGAATTTTTGTGTGAATTTTACCCCAGAGCTTTTAAAATCTTTCTAGTTTGAGTTGGCAATCAAGGTTTTTAATTTTTTTTTAAATAGACCCCCTTTTACTTTCAAACATTATTTAAACAGTGTAACTTTTTGGTCTGAAAAACAGAATGAGGCATGAAGTACGGCCAAAAGCAAGCTCTGCCTGATTTCATGTAGAAACTGCGGCAAACCACAGTCTTTCCAAAGCTTTCTACCCCAGCTCACACATCACTTCTATCCAGTTTATATGAATTTGGGGGTGGGAAAATATGTAAAACTGAGTTCCTTTCATGTTCAGTGTGGCATGAAACAGTAGAAAAGGGCCAAGTTTGTTAAGTTTGAGCTTTTCAGATTCTAATATCCTTTGATCAAGTTCCTGAAAGAGAGAGGTACTGCTTAGGGTGTGGAAGATGGATAATATGGTCTAAGAGAGAGCAAGATGGTGAAGTGTCGTGTTAATCTTTAATAGTTTTCAGCAGTAGATTTATTTCAGATTTTATAGTGTTTTCCTCTAGCTTGTCTGTGCTCTCCATTTCCCAGCTGTCTAAATCATTTATAAGTCTTTCACTGCTAGGCATATTTCTTTTTGCTTGTTTTTATTTTGAGCCTGGGTCTCTCTCATAGGCTGGAGGTGCAGGGGCCATTTGTAAACCCAAATCCTGATTTGCACAGAAGTTTTAACTTGTTCTGTTATTGTGACCTGGGCTGGTTAAACCCTCCTTGAGGCAACTAGCTTGTCCGGTAGAGTCGGGGAGACCTGAGTTCAAATGTGCTCAGTGACCCTGGGCAAGTCACTTAATCACTATCTGCCTCAGTTTCCTCAACTGTATAATGGGGATAATAACAATCTACCTCCCAGAGTGGTTAGGAGGATCAAATGAGTTATTATTTGTAAAAAGGGCTTGGCTTATAGTAGATAAATATTTATTCTTTCTTCCACCCCCATGCCCTCAATCTTAGTCAACTTGATGGTATTCCATGCTTGGGGGCTCACCATGTTTTTGGAGGAGTTATCCTTCCTGCAGCTCAGAAATCCCAAATTGAATCAGTCGACCCCCAAAACAAGAGTGCTATGCATCACTATGTTTATTTAGATTGTTTTTTTTCACACCACCATTGAAATCCATTCTGTAATAAAGTATTATTCTTTATTATTTCTTTGTCCCAATATAATGGCCACTGAGCAGCTCCCTCCGCTGAGGAAAATTAACCTACCTTCCTGATAAAAAACAAAGACTTTGAAAATTATTCTTCCTAAAATGCAATTCAATTTCATCCTTGTCCTATTTGTCTAGAATGTTCTCTTTTCCTTTTCTTTCCCAATTTGATCCCTCTCGTAGATGAATACATCATTCCAGGAAAGTTAGCATATATTCCTTAGGAGACATGAAGTTTATTATTTTTATGAACACTCTGTGAGTCTCAGCTTAAAAGTAAAGAAAATACACACTTAATGAGGCTTTGCGGTAGGACTGTCTAATGCATCCAAATTTGGGGGTTCTGAAAAAAACACAGTTACTTTAAGTATGCTACACATAATTTTCCCAAAGCCCAGGGTGCATGCACCCATCATGGCGAATTGGTCTGTCCATTTGGAAAACAATTTGTTAAGTGTGCCTCTGAAGTCACTACACTGTCCATACTTTTTGATTCAGCTATGTCACTGCTAAGCCTGTTTTCCAAAGAGATAGAAGAAAAAGGGAAAAGGCACATATGCTTAAAAAAAATTGTAGCAGTATCACTAACTCTTAAACATAATATATATATAAATAATATGGCAAGCCAAAAACGATAATAATACTATTTACTCAAAGGATGAAAAGACAAAAAATAGTCATTTTTTTGAAACCACTTCTTATGTGCTAAGCATTGGGGATACAGATAGAAAAAGTGAGATCATCTCTGCTCTCAAGAAATCTACTCTCTAAATAGGGGAGGAAACAAAAGAAAGTTCAGCTGCAAGGTAGCACGTTCAAAGGACACCTTGGGGTGCTGCAGTGACGGCAGTGACAGCAGAGAGCCTGGCTGCAGGTGTCTGAGGGAGCCTTCCTCCCATTGTCCCATACTATCTCATGCAGTCAAGGTTCTATTTTCACATCTCACTGTTGGGAGCAGGTGACCTTAGATTCCTTCACTTTAAAGTTGCTTTTGGATCTGCTCTTTCAGAAGAGTGTCATCGTTAGAATGGCGGTTTCCAGGTGAGGCATATTTAGATTGTGGCAGTTTGTGAAAGGACATGAGAATGGGTAAAGAAACGATTTCATCTGATACTTGCAGTAGGGATTTCACAGTCAGTCAATCAACAGACATCTATTATGTGTTTGTTATTGTGCTAAGGGAGGGGAGAGAGAGAGAGAGGGAGAGAGAGAGAGAGACAGAGAGAGAGAGAGAGAGAGAGAGAGAGAGAGAGAGAGGGAGAGAGAGGGAGGGAGGGAGAGAGGAAGAGAGGAGAGGAGAGGAGAGGAGAGGAGAGGAGAGGAGAGGAGAGGGAAGGAGGGAGGGAGAGAAGAAATCTTTCCCTCAATGAATTTATATTCTTTAGGTGAGAAGCCTGGGGAAAAATCTCTGAGTCTAAGATTGCAAGATCCTATCATCCTAAGACTTGATGTCAGTAGCAGCGAATAGGAAGAAAAGGAGAAGAGTGACACTGAATGTCACCTTATATTTACAGTCTAAATATCTAAAATACCTGTGTATCATTCTGGAAAATGGAATTCAAAGAAAAGTAATGTATTTCACAATTCTGTAAATGGCTTAGCATCAAAAAAAACAAAAAACAGAAACATTGAACTCATTAAAATGCAACTCTCATTTAATTGTCAACAGTGGGAATAGAGATTCCCTTTTTTTTTTTTAAAGAAATTTTGTGTTGATACTGCAATAACTGACCTCCATTTTAAGAAAAAAAAGTGTAATTTCAATGAGATGCTGGAAAAGGAATATTCTTTTTCAATCATAAAACTTTGGGAGTTGAAAAATAGGGTCACCATTTTCATAGTGCATTATTAATATAACCTTTTATTGGACCTTTTGAGCAAAAATTTCAGAAGCAATTTCTAGTTAAAAGGCCATTTTGTGAGTATCTTTCAGCAGCAAAGGTATTAGTTTGAAAGTTGCAAAAATGGAATAAAATTAGACTATGTACTTACCCAGACATAAAGTCTGACTTGTTCACTAAGCCAGTCATGTTAAGTCCATTTTCCCTACCTAACTTGTTTTCGAATCTGTGGGATGTCTGCTTTTTGCTTTTAAGCAAAACACAGATTCACCAGATGAATTGGAAATGTTTTCTGTTTTCTTCATCAAACAGTTCAGACGTTGCCAAGGCGGTCTGCCCTTTCAAAGCATCCTCTCCCCGCCCCCTACTTGCGTCTTACTTCGGCCTCCATGTTCCATGTGTAAAGATTGCTGTGTTAACTTGAGCAAAATAACCTTAGAAAACACAAACAGGTGATTGGCATGACTCATCTGGTGACATCGAGAACTGGACTCCAATGGTGTGAGAACAGGCTCTTGCACTAAAGAAAATGTTTAAGTTTCATTTGGAAGGGGCATTCTTCTTAAGTAGCCCATAATTTTTGTCTGCACTCCGCACATCCGTCTTGGCAGAGCCTGCTGTAACTTAGCAGCTTGGAGCCCAGGGCAAGTTTTACAAAATCAACAAAACAAGTGAAGTTGAATGGATAGAGAAAGAGGGCCACCTTTGGGCTACTGCCCTGTGCCAACGCCTCCCACATGCTTCAGCATTGAGTACCTTACTTCCCTCATTTTTTCTTGCTCCTATAGCCCTCCTAGAAAGTGATGATTCGGTGGTATATACAAATGTACTCCATTTTCTGCAAAAGCTATATCACTAAAAGAAAACCATTCAGCAATTTTGGAGGGCAACTAGAAAAAAAAAATATATATCTGTGTGTGTATTTGTACATGTGTGTATGTGTATGTATATGTTCATATATTGAACTTGACAAATATCAAATAAAATGAGAGAATTGTGCTGTTGCTCTCCATATACCGCTTACTTCTCTTTTTAAATACATAATCAATTCACCCTGTAGATTATTTTGATTTCTGGCTTTCCAGTTTCTTCTGAGCTGACTTAAAGACCCACACTTATTTTCTTTCTTCCTTCCTCTATTTCTATCCCTCTTTTCCTTCTCACCCCCACTTGGAAAAAGAAAGGAAAAACAAGCAAGCCCTTGTAACATCTTGTAGTGAGGCCAAAAAAATTCCCACATTAACTGTAATCAAAACTATATGCTTTATTTTGTGTCTTTTATCACAACTTTTTTCATCGTCAAGTATCAAAAGCAGCCTTATATCAGATATTTTGAACAAATATTTCATAAGTGGTTTCTATTTTAAATAGAAATAGGCCATTTAAATGGAAGGCTATTTGGTAAGTGTGTTTCAACAGCAAAAATATTCGCCTCCTTATCAATCCTTTGGGAATCATGGTTGATCACTGCATTGATGAGAGTTTTAAGTCTTTCAAAGTTATTTTTTCTACACAATCGTTTTATTAGCTCTGCTAACTCCAAACTCTATATCAATTCATACAAGTTTTTTTTCAGGTTTCCCTTTTGTAATTTTTCATGGCATAATAGTATTTCATTGCATTCACATACCACCATTTGTTCAACCATTCCCCAACTAGTGGATCCTTAGCTTCTAGGTCTTTCTTAGGTCTTTGCCACTGCAAGCAAAAGAACAACACATCTCACAGGCTTGTTTAGAGGATCAAGTCAGCTAGTACGGGAAAACATTTTGAAAATCATTAAATCTATAAATCTATACAAATATGACATATTAATAATATAATTGACTCAGTGTTAATTTTAAAATATTTCTTTAAGTAAATATTTTCAAGTTTAAATATATATCTATATTGAGATATATATATATATATATATATATATATATATATATATATATCTGATTTTGCTGCTATGTACTACTAAAAAGTTCTGACTTATCAAGGCTAATACTCATTCTAGGCGCAGCTAGGTGGTGTAGTGCCAAGCCTGGAGTCAGGAAGACTCATCTTCCTGAATTCAAATCTGGCCTCAGATACTTACTAGCTGTTTGACCCTGGGCAAGTTACTTAACTCTGTTTGCCTCAGTTTTCTCATTTGAAAAATGTGCCCAAAAAAGGAAATGGCAAACTGCTCCAGTATCTTTGCCAAGAAAACTCTAAATAGGGTCATGAAAAATTGTTTACAACTGAAATGACTCAAGAGCATTAATAATAGTCATCCTATAAATTTTCTTGATAAAATGAAACATGGAGGAAGAAATTTGCTTTTGGCTTTTATTTGATACATTCAAAGAAAACTTTTATTTTTGGGGTAGTTTGGGTTGGGGAGAGATTCCAGGCTTGTGATTTCACCTGGTATGGAAATTCCTTTCACCCATGTAGATCTCAGTAAATGTGAAACTGTGAGTATATATGAAAAAAAAACCCCAACTTCCTGGGTCACTGGTCATAACTAGTATTTGCCAAAGGTAGGATTTGAATGTAGGTCTTCTTGACACCAAGGACATCGTTCTATCCATGATAATCATGCAATCTCTGTAGTTGTCTTTTTGTATACTTTAAGACTTTCAGTACAATTTCAATCTTGAGTTTTCTATTTTCAGTGAATTTCACCTTGTTTTATTTATGTGGATGGCAAATGTGTTGTCAATCATTAAGCATTTATTAAGTGCCTACCAGATACCAGGCACTGTGCTAAGTGCTAGGGATACAAAACGAAGCAAAAGACAGCCCTTTCCCTCAAGGATCTCCCAGTATAATGGAGACAATTTTACACACAAACACACACGCACATACATTATACATGTATACACACATGCATATTTACAGAAGTATATGTGTGTATATACACATATACACAAACAAGCCATATAAAGGATAAACAGAAAATAAGAAAGCTCTAGAATTAAAAGGATTTGGGAAGAGCTTCCTCTAGATTCCAGAGCCTAGTAGATGTGATTTTGGTGGCAGCTTGAAGGAAGTTGGGCAAGACAGGAAATGGGAGTTAAGTAAAAGCCTTCCAGGCATGGAAGACAACTAGAGATAATACCTAGAGCTAAGAGGTAGAGTGTCTCGTTTGGGAAATAGCAAGGAGACCATTGCCACTGGATCAAAAAGTATGTGATGGAGAGCAAGACATAAGAAGACTGAAAAGTGGCAGGAGGTATAAGCTGTTAAGGGCTTTGAATGCCAATTAGAAGATTTTATATATGTAATCCTGGAGGCAAGAGAGGGCTGGGCCGCTAGAGTTTTTTGAGTAGGGAAAGTGACATGATTGAACCTGGACTTTGGGAAAATCACTGTGGTAGTTGAATGGAGAATTGCTTGAAGTAGGAAAAGACTCGAGGGAGGCAAACCTACCAGCAGACTATTGTAATAATTCAAGTATGAGGTGATGAGGGCCTTTACCAGGTTTCAACAGAGCTTAGCATCAGATTTATATGGGGGATAATAGTGAGAGTTAGAGATTAACACCTAAGTTGCAAGAATGGTGATGCCTTCAATAGTAATTGGGAAGTTAGGAGGGTATGAGGAGAATTTTGGGGGAAAGATAATGACTTCTATTTTGAACGTATTGAATTTAAGATGTCTTCCAGACATCCAGGTCAAAACATCTGAAACACGGTTAGACTTACAGAATTGGAGGTCAGTAGAAAGGTGAGGGCAGGATAGATAGATTTTAGAATCATCCGCATAGAGATGGTAATTATGGGAGCTGATGACAACACCAAGTGATGTTGTATAGACAAAATGGCCCAATATGGGAAGCCAGTGGTTAGGAGTTACGAACTTGATAAGGATCTGGAAAGGTAGTGGTCTGATAAACAGAAGAACAAGAAGAGAGAGAGTGGTGTGATGAAGACCTAGGTATGAAGGAGAAGAGCGTGATCGATAACACCAAAAGCTACAGAGAAGTCAGATAGAGTGCTGCTGGATTTGGTAAATAAACCAGTTGCAATTTTGAAGAGAGCAGTTTCAGTGGAATGAAGTGGAATCCAGATTGTAAGACTTAATATAAGTGGGGGGGGTGGAAGGGTCAGATGAGGGTTTCAGGATGGAAGCGATATGGAATTGTTTGTAGACAGTAGGCAAGGAGCCAATAGAAAAAAGGAGATTGAAAATAAGAGAGACTTGGGAAGCCAGAGAGGGCAATGTGTCAGAGGAGATGGGCCGGAATGGAATCTCTCGAACAAGTAGAGGGATTAGCCTTGGTAAGGCAAAGGGCCCTTCATCATGTGAGACAGGGGTGAAGGAGAAGACTATGGCAGAAGACTTCTGAATGGTATGAAATAGAGAGGGGGCTCATTTTTCTTCCTGTAAAATATGAGACAAGGTTCTCAGCTGAGAGTGGAATTTAGCCCATGGGGAGTTTGAAGGGGGATGAAAAGATTTGGAATGACCACGTCTGTATTCTGAACGAGTTTTTAAAATTATGTTCAATTACAGCAGAGATTGGTTTATTTAGAATTTTTGCTTACAAGAGATGGCTTTTTACAGCCTTTGGTTGTTCTCTTTTAAATAAAGAATGCATGGTCTATACTATGAGATAGGTTTTCTTTCCTCTAATGGGAGCATTTCATCTCTATCATTAAAATAGGGCTATGACGTTTATGTTGATGTGTCTTTGTAGGCTCTGAATTTTCACTGAATAGAACCTTAAGACGAGAAGAAAACTTAAAACTTAACAAGACATCCAATTCATGAAGGGTGTGGATCTAGTTAGTTTCTAAATAAATTGCATAATAGGGCCACTTTGGATTAGCAAGAATTAAGCAGTTGTTTTCCTGGGAATAACTCTCTTCCATGCTTCTCTGACTAATGCTTTATTCCCAACCACCCAAGGAGATATCCCCTTCCCCCCTCACCTCCCTTTGTGGTTGGTTTTCTGTTTTAATTATCAGGCCTGTAAAGTGTGGCTTTATTCACAAGACACCCAATGACAGCTCTATTAATGTTAACACTTGAGGTGGAAACAGTTCCTTAGTAATTATCTCCCGATAGTGGAAACCTCTTTGGAAGGAAAAACTAAGGTGATGCCTTTATTTGAAATTGAAGCAACTTGGACTGTCCTCAAAGAAAGCAGTAGTTATAAAATTAAATCAATAAATAGAAATAGTTGTAGAACACAAAAAAGTGTTGTAGAATAGCGGTGTCAAACTCAAATAGAAATGGATACCTGTTGTGTGAGAAATTTTTCTGTTAGACTTAGCCCTTCACAGCAATGTGAGGACCTAAAAAATTCCCAAAGGACTTTTGAGGCAAAGTGCCATCCACATCCAGAGAAAGAACTAAGGAATTGGAACATAGAAGAAGCAGAATATTTTCTCTTGTATTATGTTTTGTTTTTTTCCTCATGGTTTCTCTCATTCTTCTTAATTCTTCTATGCAACATAACTAATGTGAAAATGTGCTTAATAAGAATGTATGTGTAATATAATATAATATTAATATAATATATATTAGCAATAATAATAGTAATATAATATTGCATGCCATCTCGGGGAGGGAGGGGGAGAAAATTTAAGGCTTATGAAAGTGATTGTAGAAAACTGAAAACAAATAAATTAATAGAAAAGAAAAATCTAATAAAAAGTAAAAAAACCAAATAAAAATGAATTTTCTTCTAGAAAAAAGACATATATACAAATAGATATGATAGAAGGTAGAAAGTGAAAGGGTCAAAGGAGAGATCTACACAAAACATTTGAGGATAACTAAGTTGGGGGATGTATCAGGGATAATTTCATGGGGAAAATGGTAACTGAGCTGCAGGAAAAGAATTTTTGGGGGCAAAGAGGGTGTAAATTACAGGCATGAGGAATCTTCTTTATAAAGAAGACTCAAAGACAGTGATTCTCAAAGTGTGATCTGGGGATCCTGGGAAATTCTTTCAAGATGTCCATGAGGGCAAAAGTAGTTACATAAGAAGCTTCTACTTCTAGTATAAAGGATTTACTGATGACCCACATAAACAAAAGACCTTTGGCAATTCCTCAGTTCTTAGAAGTATAGAGGTTTTTGGTCCAAAAAGTTGGAGAACCTGTGTTCTAAGGTTGCATCCACAAAAGTAAAAATGGGAGGAGGGGTGTGGTGGGGAATAAGGAATGAGTTCAGTTTAGGAGACTTTGAGATTTTGGTGCCTAAATTAGAGTACTATTTCACAAAAAGCCTTACTAATTCAGTCTAGTGGGAAGGAAAGTAGACAAAAGGGAAGATGGCCAAATAGTGTAGATTTGAATTTTAAACTGATTTTTAAAACTGTTTCATTTTTATTAGCTTCTGTCACATGTTGTTACAGGGATGACTGAGTAGAGTTCCTTGTTGCATTTATATTTGGCTCATGATTTAGCAGTCTTTCTCTGCATATAAACAATAAAATCAATTTCCCCAAGAGTTTGCTCCTTTAAAGCAAAAGCGCTTAGTTGAGATTATCTCTAATTTCCCTTCTGGCCTCAAAGTTTCATGATTCTGTGAATCTAAGTAGGACAAATATGCCTCCTACCATGTTATTTTGTTTGCTTAGTAAGTGTTATTTATATTTGATACAAAAGTAAACATCAGCGCAGAACTGCCAAAGTAGCAAAATTCTAATAGATACAGAAAAAGTCCCCCTTGAAGGTTTTTTCATGGTGCAGGGAGAATCTTAGATGCTCAAGAATTAAACCATAGAGGTCAAACTCTGGCAGACCCTACCAAGTTGCAAAGGCTTTGGAACAAATCTGGCAATAGACTGTCCTTTTTACTTCTTCCCCAAAGTCATTCAGAGGCTCATCCTTAAAAGTTTGTCCCACTAATGTGCGAAAACAGGTAAATTCATGTAGTGTTGGTGAAGTTGTAATTTAATTTTGGAAAGCAATTTAAAACTATACCCTTAAAGGCTAATGAATTGTGCATACTCTTTGACCCTGTAGTACCACTACCAGGGCCATATCCCAAGAAGATGAAAAAAAGAAGAAAAGGACCCATATGTACAAAAATATTTACAGTAGCTCTTTTTGTAATGGCAAAGAGTTAAAAACTGAAGGGATACTACCCACCAATTGGAGAATGGGCAAACAAGTTGTGGTACGTAAATGTATGGAATATTATTTTGTTGTAAGAAAAAATGAAAGAGATGGTTTCAGAGAAACCTGCAAAGACTTCTCAGAGCTGATGCAAAGTGAAATGAGTAGAACCAGGGGAACAATCTGTATAATTGCAGCAATGTTGTAAAGATAATCAACTTTGAAAGACTTAGGAACTCTGGTCAAACAACCTCTGTTTCAAAAGACTCATGAAACTCATGAAACAGGCTATCAGTCTCCAGACAGAGATCTAATGAACTCAGAATACAGATTGAAGGGTATTTCTTTTTCTTGGCTTTTGTTTTTCAACATGGCAGAAATTTGTTTTGCATGTATATGTATTTGTAATTAGCTTTGTTCTTCTTGGATTTCATTGAGTAAGGGAGAGAATAGGGGGATAGAGAGAATTTGGAGTTTAAAAAAGAACAAAAAAGTCTCTACTTCAAAAATAAGTAAAAATAAAGTAAAATTTTAGCCTCCAGGGGATGGGTTTTTTAAGGAGTGGGGTGTGGAGACTTAGTAGCGCACGCTTACTCTCAGCTAATTCACATTTTCTGTTTATATTGGGGTCAGGGGGGCTTATAGCAATGGTTATAGGATCTTAAAAACAGAAAATTAGTACTAAATTAGTGAAATCAAAAGAGATTTGGTTTGTTGTCATGGATCATAGATTTAGAGCTATAAGGGACCTTAAAAGAGTCAGTCCAACCTTTTCCTTTTACATATAAAGGAACTGAGTCTGAGTGGTTAAGTAACTTGTCCAGGTCACACAGCTTGTATCAAAAGTATAGTTTGAACCATGGTTTTTCCTGGGTCTTTAGACTTCAATCCTATCACTCTAGCTATGTAATATCTTCCTTTTAAGGCCTCTCTCAGTTCTATAGAAAGGAAGGTATAACTTGTCCTCTCTACATGTACTGCTGGTCTATGAAGGCATAGTCATCTTAAGTCTGTCAGAGTGGCCAGTAAGTAATTGTCTAGTGGTAGTCAGCCACATTCGTTATATCAACTGTTCTGTGTAACTAATGAGCAATACTAGCACATGTAGCACCCCATTTCTACAAATCCTCCTTCTTGCCTTTCTATTCAAGGACTTATTTGTACTAATGGCCATCACACCTATTTTCTGTGTCCTTTATTAGCTCAGCGCATGCCAGGAGTGGTACGGTACCATTCAGTTTTTCTTCATGAGGCCTTCCAAGCCAGGGAGGACTTTCATTTAAGAGTCATATTTGCTGGGAGTTTTTCCTTACACTTAAAAACAAGATTCCCTTGAATTTCTGTCTTCCCTATCACGAAGACATAGTTTAGGTCTTTTCCTTTAGGTTACCTTGATTTGAAACTCAGAATGCTTAGCAAGGAAGGGTTCATGACTTCTTTCTGGGTCAGTATGATGTCTCCACCTGAACTCTAGCTGAAGTAAGACTTATGTTGGTGCCTTAACCAGGGCGACCCAAATACTCCAGTGAGGGCCGTGTGAACAGCTACTTAACCCACATGGTCTGAATAACCTTTCATCTGCCAAACAAATGAAATGCATTCCTGCCACACCAGTCTTTTAGACTCAGCAAACCTTTTCAATTTTTAGCTGCTCCTTGGTTATCTGTTAAAGAGTGTAATACTTGATAATGTATCTCAAGGTTGTCCTAAGAAATTTGTTTTGTAAGCCTTCAAATGCTGTATAAATCTGAGTTTTTTATTTCTGTTTCTTAGTTCTTATGAAATAGCCAGACTCTCATGAACATTCCATGTTCAAGTCATTGGCTAAAGAAATCATATTGTATGGTGTCGCTTAACAAAAATGATTAAATCTTTCTTTTTTCTTTCTGCCTTTTCTCACTAGGTGCTTTTATCATCTGCTGGACTCCTGGGTTGGTTTTGTTACTCCTAGATGTCTGCTGCCCTCAGTGTGATGTCCTGGCCTATGAAAAATTTTTCCTTCTCCTTGCCGAGTTCAATTCTGCCATGAATCCCATCATTTACTCTTACCGTGACAAAGAAATGAGTGCCACCTTCAGACAGATCCTCTGCTGCCAGCGGAATGAGAATGCCAATGGCCCCACTGATGGCTCGGATCGCTCAGCATCTTCACTCAACCACACCATCTTGGCTGGAGTTCATAGCAATGATCATTCTGTTGTGTAGAAACCAAATGGGAAGTGATGAGCCAGCTATAAACTGTTGAGGGAGTCCTAGGGGAGAATAACAAACTGACGTCTTTCAACACTAATCAACTACAGTATTGGTTTCTAGAAAACCCACTCATGCACAAGACTGGTCAAGTATGAGAACTGGCATATGCGAAAACACTCATCCTCTTTCTCCTCTCCCAGCTAAAAGTAGAAAGCTGATTCCTGGTAATGGAATTCATAACCAGATCACAGAAGGTCTCTAGACTACACTGATTAGATTTTCAAAGACTGCTTTGTTTTGGTGCCAGCTGAAAACAGTTCTGATTAATTATGCTTGTGCCTGTTTAACTTCATTTACATGTAGAAACTTAGGCTCCCCCTCTTTTTTAAAAAAAATACATTTCATGTAATAAATGTCATGTTGATGCCTGTCAGCACGCTTCTGATGGATATTTTATACATAGAGAGATCATACTCTTCATATTTTTTGCTACACTACCATAACTTCAGTATTTCTTTTTCCTGGTGCAGAAAAGAGGAAAACAATGTAAATTACAATTGTTTCTTTTTAAAAAAAAAAGCATGCATGTAATGTATTTATGCAGTTGTTTTAATGAAAAAAGAAAAAAAGATGCTCATTGTAAAATCTTCTAGAAAATAGAAGAGTCTAGGTCTAATTCCAGTATTTGTTTAGATTATGAAATAAATAGTATTCTAGTCTCATGGTATTTTAACTTCTCATTTGTGGTACTAAGTATGTAACATATGCAGGGGTCCTTAGTTTATCATTGATGGGATTTGTGCTCTAAAAGAACAGGAACCTGGAAGAAAAAGGAAGCACAATATTAGTTTTAAATGTATTTATGATAACTGAGTGTTTTCTCATCACCTGTGCATTACAAAGGAATTTTTTTAAAATTGAGAAATGTCATGTCATGTTTTACCTTTGTAAAAAGGAATTTTCTGTTTTTGCACTGAGTGGGTGGCATTTTTAAGGGTATCTTATTAAATTACCCTTCTTTTTTCCTTAAAAAAAACAGTGGTTACTTGAGTTACATTGAGGTACAGTATTTTTTTTTAGTGCAAAGCTAAGTAGAAATAGTAAGCTGCCACAAAAGAAATAAAATATTAACATAGTTAACAGTATTTTGTTTTACTGGTCTCATGTCCAAATCTTGAAAACTAGATATAAGTTTAAAAAAATTACAGAGAAATCAAAAGTACCATAAACTGCCCAATGAAGAAGCTTATTATCAGTGAAATGTAGTGAATAAAGGACCTTTATATTAAATAGCTTGGGCACTTATATCTGGGAGTGGGTGTGTGGCTGTATTATGCATCATCTCCCCAGGCTTCCCCCAAAATAGATGCTTTCGTGTTGTTAGATGTTCTGATATTATGTAGTCTAAGGTCTGTGAGTAAGTGCATTGGTGTGACACAGGAGATCACATGTGAGGCGACACATTCACAAGAATGGTCTGGAGAAATGGAAGAAGGTCAATGAGACATGTGTAGAGTACTTGTTAAGTTCAGAGGGACTCAAGGTAAAGTTTACGTTTGGAGCACTGGGCACAAGAAGTGCAGAGAGATGAGAGCAGGAGAGAGGAAGTGTAAAAATCTTGTTGAAATTGACATTGACACATTTTTATTCAAAACATAAAATATGTTAATGTGAGTGAGAAGAGGAGCCCTGGAATTTTCACTCATGTAAATACATTGGGAAACAGGAGGGCTAGTTTAACTTTTAAGGGAAGAAATGAAATGCTAAGCCACTAATAAAGTTTTCTCAATGAGTATATGATATTGCAGTGTTGGTTGTGACTGGTGTTTGTCTTCAAGGACCTTTCAACATGGTTTATATTGATTCCTAACGGTTTTCTCTCTGGTTGTGTCTTGAATTTGATCCTGAAACAGAGGCATTTAGGATAAAAATGCAATTCTATTTTAGGTGGTCTAGTTTCTTAACAGTAATGTATAAATTTTGAAGTGAGTTCAAAGGACAAAAATGCAAATTTTTAAAGCCAGGGGTCTTAAAGCTGGTATCCTTGAACTTTTAAAAACATACTTTGGTAACTATTTCAAATAATTAGTTTCCTTTGTAATCTTTCATATCTTATTCATTTCAAAGCATTAATCTGAGAAATGGCCCCTAGACTTCACTAGACTGCCAATGGGCTTCATGACACAAAGTAAAGAATTCCTGAGTTAAGGTATGGAAAATAAGAACTGTGAGAAAAGATTAAAATTTCTACTGTAGAGGAAGAAAAAGTTTTACGCAGGGTCCACAGATCCTACAAATGACACAAAAAAGTCTCTATAGCATGAGTGATTTTAGTTGACCATATTGGTTAATGTCCCAGAAAGATTATAATGTTAGAGAATGAGGGAATCTTACATATTGTCTTATCCAAACCATTTTTATAGATGAGTAAACTGAGGCCTTTATAATCATTAAAATGATGAGTAAGCTCCTTTAGGGCAGAATCAGTTCTTTATCATTCTCTTGTGTTCTCGACTTTGTCTAACACAGTGCTGACTAAAGGGCAGATATTAGATAAATAATTCTTGAATTTCAGAAATCTGAGTTTTACAAGAAAATTTAGTAGTCATCTAGTCTAAATTCTCAGTCATTTCTGGAATTTCTTTTGCAGCACCCCAGTAATCTAACCTGTGCTGAAATATTTTACATTATGGAACCCTTAACCCTAAGAACATAGTCCATTCAATTTCAGATGACTCTAGTTGTCAAAAAAAGTTGATGAAAATAAAACTGAAAGGAACCTTTGAGATGTAGTTCAACACTTTAATTCCACAGATGAGGAAACTGGGCTAGAGAAGGTAAGAAATTCGTCCAGGGTCTATGTTAGAGCCAGGATTAAAACACTGGTCTTCAGACGCTAAATTTCGTGCTCTTTCTGTACAGTTTTTCTTGTCTTCCATACCGATTCTTCAGATTCTACCTATCCATCCTATTGCCACCTTCCAGGAAAAATACAGAGTTCAGTTCAATATCCTTGAGTGCCTACTAAATGCAAGACACAGTGCCAAGATCTGGGCAAAGGGAGTTTTCTATTCTCCTAGAAGAATATAGGATGTGTACAAACATTATTTGTGGAAGGAAAATGCTGTTAACACCGGGGGTATTCAGTAGGAGATGGTACCTGGGCTGAGCCTTCAAGAGAAGACTCTTAAGACACAAAATGAGAAAAAAATGTTGTAGGCATGGAGGACTTTCACATATACCTAAGTGATAGCCCTTCAAATGTTTGAAGACTGTGATCAAATCTCTCTTTATTCTCCAGATCAAATATCCTTAGGGTTTTTTTTCCCAGCTATTCCTCATAAGATAATTTTCAGAATCTTATCACCTTGGTCACTCTACTATGGGGGTACTCTAGTTCAGGGCTTCTTAAACTTTTTCCACTTGTGACCCCTTCAGGACTTCTTAAACCTTGGGCATATGGGGTCACGACCCACAGTTTAAGAAGCACTTTGTCAGTTTTTCTCTTCAAGTATTATAGCATCTAACTACTACGATGTACAATAGGACCATCAATTTCCATGCGCTTACCAAAACTGGCTGAATATACCATCCATACAGTATGAGTAGATACAGTGTTGATTAAAGACGTTACAGAAGTTGGACCATGGTATGTATCTCTGTTTCATGAGAGATTTTACAACTGCTTATATTCTCATGTATTTGGGATGTTCTACGTATAACCCTTCCCTAAATGGAATAGAATAGACAATGATGAGTTTTGACCACATCATTGTAGGATTACCTTGTTCTTTGGCTTTATTCAATTTCTAATCACTCATGATTGAACAGTCTCAAAACATTCATACTGTTACAGTTATCCCATCCACATTGTGACTTTCCCTATCACAGGTCAGCATAAGAAATTAAATGGAAATTTGGGGGGAGTTGACCAGAAGGTGACACAGAAAAAGTTTAGAAATTCAGAAAGGCATAAAATATATGTATAGTGTTGTGTAATATCAACCCAAATTTTATAATAAAGTACAGCAAATACCTCATAAAAGAAAAAGAAAAAAAATCCAACTTTTTCTCTGGTATGATGGAAGGATCAAAAAATTGTACATAGATTTTCCAGATTGCAGAAGTGCCATACCCCTAACCCCTGAGATGTGGAAGGATTAACTGTATTTGTTCCAGGAACTGAAATCCAACATTGGGAAAATCCATTTTGGATTTCTGAAAGGAGATAGACAACAGTCGCTTAGGAGGAAAGGCATAGAGGAGTTTACACTGTTGGAGCAAATACATTGATGAGAGATCATAAGTCTATTCAAATATGGAAATATTCTAAAACAAATGTAATAATAGGCAACAGCAGAATCTTTCACTTTTGTATCCTAAAGGGAATCTAATATTAATGAATTATTTACTCCTTGATAGAGAAGACACAAACCTGAACAAAAACTCGACTTGGGAAAATTCAGTGTGGTCATCATTCAGACATACTGGCTCCAGTGAGAGATTTCTCACCGTTCAAGATCCAACTCTTCTAAAAAAGCCTACTCCAGCCTTCATGGACCTCACTTAATTCAGTTTCTATAATTCCTCTAGTCTGTAATGTCACTTTAACGCTTAATCAATCTTAGGTTCATGTATCTATTCACCTAGATTAAAAGAGGACGTAAGAGATGTTTCACAGGGCAGTTTGATCTCGGAACAGTAAAACATCACTAAATATCTGTGGCACAGAGGAGGAAGTTGGAGAGCAGTGCGCTCAGAGGCTATTAGCAGAGACCTTTGATAAATCTCTGGTTTCCACTTCTAGTTGTTGCAAGGCAATGTGCCCATTAGCAGAATTTCAGGGCTTCCCATTTTCTACTCATAGACTGTTTAAATGACTTGTTTGCATAACTGCCCACTCTTAGTATATGTCCCTAGAATTTGGCAGTTTAAAATGTACAAACATTAGCCAGATGGTCCTTATCTCAAACAGTCATTTGGAAAATCCTTCAGCTTTGTATGTTTTGCATTTAAAAAAAGGGGGGGGGAGAAAGAGCTAGAGAAGAAAAGAAAGATTTAAAGTACATCCACATTTTTAGTTATATCAGAAAGAAAAAAGAGACCATATTGTTCACTATATATGAGGTTAACACTAAGGAAGAAAAGATAGGTTCTTTGTATTTTCTTTCTGAGGAGTGATATTAGTTTGTGGAGGTTTTCCCATGCAAATCGCATTACTTTATTATGGCACAGATTGGCATGGTCCTGGTCTATTGAAGTCTGCCAGCGGAGCGCATTTTCAGGCAGGTTGTACCATGTTGGATTTGAGTATGGTCCCACTTGACAGAATGCATCTATTGTCTAATGGCCAATCTAGCCTAAATATAGAGACTCAAGACTAGAAGGTGGGTCACTAGGTGCCGAATTAAGCTGAGTGACCATTAAAATATACAGAAGTACAAAATGACCTTTGCTCACAATTCCAACTCTCCACCACTTAGTATCTGGAATGAATTTATACTGCCTTCATTTATTTGATCAAACATTGACTAAGAGATCCAAGGTTGTGTGAGAAATATGAGGAAGAAAAATCAAAAATTTTTTGATTTAATGATTTTGATTTTTTGGTTGGGGTGGTGGGGATGGAAGTGTGCATTGCCTGAGAAGACTTCATGGAGAATCATAGATTTAGTGTTGGAAGGAACCTTATATGTCAATGATGTCAACTGTTTCACTTTACAGCAGACAGAACCAAATCAAATGTTGACTGAAATGAATCAAAGTACTGTATGACCTACTTCTACTATAGTGACAGAATGACAGAATGGCAGAAATGAAATGGAGAGTAATATGTATCACATAATTCTTAGACTATCTGCAAAATTATATCTAACTGGATGCTTTCAATATGAGATTTTAATTCAATGACCAATGAATTGACATTAATTGAAGAAGTAACTACATGCTATTTGTGATCTTAATATCAATGAAATATGAGTTGCACCACCTGGATTTTGCATTCTTGTTCTACTTACTAATTCCATGACTTTGAGCATTTGCATGTCACTTCCCCAGTGCTTGGTTTTCCTCATGTGTAAAACAGGAGAGTTGCATCAAATTGGCAAAAAAAAAAATGATTACAAAGAAGGAAATTGTCAGTGTTGGAGGGACTGTAGGAAGATAGGTCCTATCTTTTAATAAAATAATAAACTGTTACTAGATCTGTGGGTTGGTTCATCCTTTTCGGAGAACTATTTGGAATTACTATTTGGAATCACTAAAGTTTGACCTAGCGATCCCATCATTTTGGGCACAGACCCCCAAAAAAGTCAAAGACAAATTCTTACAAATACTTCATTGCTGTTGTACTTCTTGTTAACAGAAAACTGGAGACAAGAAGGATATCAATCATTTGGACTGGACAAACTGATGCATGAATGCAATGAAATCATTATTCCATATTTCAGAAGAAATGAGGAATTTAGAGAAATTTGGAAAGACTGTAGTCGAAAGTGAAATAAGAAGAATCTCGTGAACAATATAAAAGTGAATTATAATCTTGTAATGGAAACAATGTGAAGGGAGATGTATCAGGAAATGATATAAAAACAAAAAGCATCCCTAAAACTTTTAGAAATGATGATGATAATGAAGCATTAGGCTAGATCTCTAAAGTCTTTTCCAGGTCTAAACCTGTGATTCCATGAGCCTAAGACCAAATCAAATGAAATCTTCTTCATCCTTCCTTCCTACTAGATGCTATTTTTTGCACTCCTATAGCGTTTCATACCTCTCTTAATTGATTTTCCCCTTTCCTATTTCCTACAGCAACGGATGCTGAGAAAAAATCATTTCAAAAGAAACTGTCACAAAATAAACAGGAATCATTATAGTTATTTATGTAAATCTGTGCTATTTGACTATAAGTTCTATTAGGGCAGGGAACATATAGGCACAAAGTATCTAGCCTAATGCTTTGTCTATCATGGATATTGAATTTTAAAAAATAAATGCATGTGCTTTAGTAGACAGCACAGAATATCTATGCTGAGGCATAGCTATGTATTCTGTCTAAAAATTAAAATTTAAAATAAGTGTTCAGGAATTCTATTGAGCTTTTGTGTGTGTGCGTGTGCGTGTGTGTGCGTGCGTGTGTGCGTGTGTGTGTGTATGCTGACAATTTTGAGGTATAGGATAAAACCTTACTTATCTGGAAAACAGATCTGTCAATGCCACCTATCTGAGATACAACCAAAACAGAAAGTAAACGAGCAGTCAAAACAATTTTCCAAATCTATGCACAAAGGCTCATATACCTGACTTTTTGGTGAATCCTAATACTATCATTCAGTCTGTTTATTGTGGATTTACACACAATTCCAACAATCTTCTTTGTCTGGTTTCCAACTCCATAGCCATTTGGAAGTTGAATACAGCTGACCCCAATGAGAAGAGAATAGGAGATTTCTAGGGGAGATGTAACTTAAAAGCAGTTCAAAGAACTTCAAAACACAGCACTTGGGGGACGTTGAATGTAGGGGAATGCAGCCCACCTTAACGAATCAGCCCAAATACTATTATGTTACAAAAAGATTGAATAATTGATATCCATAATAACATTTTAACTGCAATAATGTATATTATAGACTGTGCTTTGTTCAAGGAGGCAGGGAAATATTTGAAATACATCTTATAAAAATCTCTATCTAAAATATTTACAATTTTTAAAAAGTCTTTTTGCCTAAACTCTAATAATTCACTTAGTCTACAATAGTAGCTGCTGCAGCTGTGTGCCACCTCAGAGTACTGACATCTTGTACATAACCTTCCCAACCTCCTATCCCCAGTCTAAATATACAGTTGACTGAGATTTCCTGTCCCAAGGCTAGAAAATTCCCAGTTTCTGTTCTCCAATGCCAGTTGTTCAAGAAGTCATCTGACAAAGAGGAAACCTCTCCCCCCACTTCCCCCTGAACTAATACCCTTGTATTATCCCCAAATTGAATCTTCTTCCCTTCCCACTCTGCCCTCTTATCATAGGTGAAGAACCTGCAGCCTCAAGACCACAAGTGGCCCTCTAGGTCCTCAAGTGTAGCCCTTTTACTGAATCTAAACTTCACAGAACAAACCCTTTTAATAAAAGGATTTGTTGCATAAAACTTGCACTCAGTCAAAAGGCCACATCCAAGAACCTAGAAAGCTACATGTGGCCTTGAGGCTTCAGGTTTCCTACCCCTGCAGACCTTCTCTCCCCTCTATTGCTAATACAACTATACTGTCTTTCCTGACATAAGGACCTGGCTACAATTTGGGAATTGCTTCTCAAAAATGTCTCTCTGGCTTCTTCCCTGCACTGAGAGAAACCCTGGAAATGTCAGTATTTGGTTCATGTTGCTTTCCCCAGAACACACAGGCTAGTCAGACATTAAACAGAAGAGGTTTTATTTATACGGGAGAAAAATAGAACTAATATCTTAAAAAAGAAAAAAGAACCAAATTCAAAATGAAAACAAAAAACTACCTGCAAACTTCTACCACTTCCAGTGCAATCTATTCCGGCCTGACTTTCCAGCCTTCTCTGGACCTGTGCAGTCCATGCATCTCACAGTACTGAGTGAAGGACAAAGCCAATATTGTGGCTTTGAGTTCTGCTATCTTCTTCTGGGGTTCCATGGTTCCCTGCCTTGCAGTCTTTCAGGCAACATTTTACTTTCCACGGTTTGCTTACCATCTCCACTGGGTGGTTTTTTTTACTCCACACTTTTTACCATGCGGCTGCAGTCATCTTTACTCTAGGTCTCTAAATTCACATGTGGTTTGTCACCTCTGTGTAATATCAGGTCCCCTTTAAGGGTCCATGAAAATACAGGGCAGGACTCTCATTAAGCCCTTATCTTTTGACTTTGAAGTCTCATCTAGCCTGCCGCTGCCTCTAATTCTTTGGCCTGGTGTATTATAAGCTTTTCTTTCCCTTAAAATGCTTGCTGATCAATCTTTTATGATTTTGACTGTGGTACCTTGGTGTACCACTGAACTGTGCCTTTCAGACCACTTGTAGTATTTTTAAAAATCTTTGATCCAGAGGCTTTGTTGGTTGGGTGTACTAAACTTTGCATTTCTTTTATTTTTATCATGTACTCCAATTACGAGAAATAGCAAATTATATCCCCTTCTAGTTTTACTCATGCATTTCTTTTGCCTTCCCTTGTCTTCCCCTCTCAAACATTTGAAACAAAACCAATCAGATCTTGGGTCCTTTGTTTTTCTCTTTCAACTCCCTTTGAAGATATTCTGATTCTGAAAGGATAATTGTTCTTTTCTTACCTTATTTTTGTTTTTTGGAGGCAATTACAGTTAAGTGAGTTACTTCCCCAGAGTCATATGGCTAGTAAGTTTCTGAGGCCAGATTTGAACTCAGATATTCTTGACTCCAAGACTCCAGTCACTGTGCCACCTAGCTGCCCCCTCTACTTATTTATTAGAATGTTAGCACTACGACAGCAGCGTCAAACTCAAATAGGAACAAATCCCTGGAGGTGGCATTGACTTAGGAAGCCACAAATTAATATTATCTGTTATATTGGGTTGATATTTATTTTGTTGAACATTTCCAATTACAGATTAAAAATCCAGTTCTGGCTGTACTTGGGAGTTTCGCAGGCTGCAAGTACCTGTCTACTATATCATTAGAGAGTCCCTTCCAATTGCTTAAATCAGTTTGCCTTTTTAAGGTTTCTCTTACGGACTCTTGTGTTTATATTAAAAGTTCCTACTCTTTTTCTTATCAGAAATGCCTGATAGTACTCTATTCCATTAAAAATCCATTTCCTCCAGTAGGATTATAATCAACTCTGCAGATTGAATTCCAAATTCTGTCCTTAAGTGAGAGTTTTGAAGGGGTTCAGTTATTTGGATGGATTCAACCTCTGCTGAGGGATAGTATAGAAAGCAGTATACAGTTTTGTACTGAGCCTAAAATAATGCCTGGGTATTGGAAGTAGCAAAGGCAAAGGTATTAGATGTAGCAAGTCAAAGACAAGGATAAAGCACCTTTTGCTCCCTAAATGAAGGATATTCTACTATATAGTTCACAAGAGACAGCATGGCGTGGTGAATGGAAGAGAAAGGCTGGCTTTGGAATCAAAAAGGCCAGAATTAAGTCATGCCTCTTACACATACTGTCTGTGGTTGTACACATATTGGGCATGTCACTTCTCAATTTTGTCAGGCAACTCTCTGAGACTATAAATTGCAAACAAGTTGTTGGTCTGTGTGGGTAGAAGGGATTTTCTCACCAAGATTTCATCCTATCAAATGAAATGCAGATTTAGACCAAAATCAAATAACACACGTGTACATGTGTATTCATGTATGCATACCTACACACTCCACAAAACGATAACATGATCTATCACAATAAATTGTCACTTTAAAGTCCTGTTTTAATTTACATTTTCTGGGCCCAATGACTTCAACGAGAAGCACACTCATAGTTCTTCTGGCCCCTATGTTTATGATGGATACTGCTACAAAAATAGCTTTCAGAAACAGTCCTGTGAGTTAAGTCCTCAAGTAATAAATTTTGCAGGAGATGTAGCCAAGAAGTTAAACAGAGATATCCCGTAGTAGCCTCATGATATCATTGTACTAGGTATGCTATGGTTACCTCATCTATTTATTTAAATATAGTCTCCCTTTGGATTTATTTGGTGATCTCCCTCTTCCATTTTTTCTTTTTCATTCCTCCTAAGCTAGTGATTCCCCAACTAGGTCTGCCATTGAATGGGTAGAAGAGTCAGGTTTCCCTAGGCGAGTTCCAAATTTCATTTGAAACATATGAAACTTCCCCACCTTCCAAAATATCTTAATTAATTACATCTTTTTTTTTTTGTGACTGCCTTTAAAAAAATCACTTATAGGTAAGTAATCTTTGGAGTTTCTTAAGCCAATTGGTACAATCTTTTTAAAACAGAAAAACTCAGTTTTGTTTTTCTGTCCTGAAACTGCATCTAGTGCAAGGATGGGGAACCTGTGGCAGGTTCCCCACCTCTGATGGCCCATCTCCAAGGTTCTTTTGGCCTTGAAGACTCTTTCTTTTGGTTGCCCTGAGCCCGAAGCAGGCTTCTACCTGCAACTATCATCAAGTTTATCTAACCTATATTGATACTAAAGAACAAAGACATGATTCCAAATGTCCAATAATGAGCTGGGGAAAGATGTAAAGTGAATATTCAGGCTTTGTCATGAGGGCTTTAGAGCTGAATTGAAAGCATCTGCTTTAAAATTAGTTTCCAGTCTCAAATGCTCAGCTGTAGGATGTAGTCCTGCAGGATGCCAGTCATGCAAACCATATTAAGAGATTTAAGATTAGAGACTGTTTGGG
Source organism: Bettongia penicillata ogilbyi (assembly GCA_023548195.1). Classification (NCBI taxonomy): domain Eukaryota; kingdom Metazoa; phylum Chordata; class Mammalia; order Diprotodontia; family Potoroidae; genus Bettongia; species Bettongia penicillata. The sequence goes on from JAJHZJ010000685.1 coordinate 264,017, forward strand.
GTAACATGACCTGATCGCTCTGTCCTGGTCTCTTTCCCCTTTCAGATAAGCAGTCCTTCTTAAGTGTGGGTCACAATTCATATGGGGTCACGATCCATAGTTTAAGAAATCCCCAAGGGGTTGGGAGTAGGAAAAATTGAAGAAGCCCTGAATTACTCCTGGTTGAGTAATATCCCTAAAGTACATCTCTGATTATGTCTTCCTTGATACTTTAAACTATCCAATAGTGTATATAACAAAGCATAGATTGCTTAGCCTGTCATTCGAAGCCTTTCAGAATGATGCCAATTGACCTTACCTCTTACTAACCTCTTTCATCAACTGTATACTCTACTGTATCAACTGTATACTCTAAGTAAAGTGGACTATCAGGCACTACCTATATGCCCTTTAATATCTCTACTTTGCCGCCTTCCATATGGATTACTCAATCAAGTTCTTCTCATCCAAATTCTACCAAGTTCCTATAGCTTTTCGCAATAACCTGGACCCCAGAAGTTATCTTCATATCCAGTGAGTTCCAGCAATAATCTATGTTACAATTTAATTATCTTTACTTAACTTTCTTGACTTACCACACCTCCATACGAACTATGGGATGGGATTGGAGAGAAGGGGATATCTTTTGCGCATCTTTAATATTTCTCAGTGCTTATTGGTGTTTGCACATTTGCTGAATCTTAAGGTCCTAGATTTAGAGCTAGAACTGACTTCAGAAGCCATTTACTTCAAGTTTCTCATTTCATAGATGTGGAAGCTAAGGTTCAGAGAAGTTAAATTATTCTCTGAACACAAATGTCAGAGGTAAGACATGAACCTAGGTCGTCTGACTCCAGTTACAATTAGAGACCATGTCTCAAAATATCTTAATTCAGTAAGAATTGGTGTTTTTAAAACCATCAATTAGGGAATGACTGAACAAGTTGTGGTATACGAATGTAATGGAATACTGTTGTGCTATAAGAAATAATGACTAGGCATACTTCAGAAAAAACTGGAAAGACTTGTATGAACTTATGCTGAGTGAAGAGAGCAGAACCAGGAGAACATTGTATACAGTAACAGCCACAGTGTGTGATGACTGACTTTGATAGACTTAGACATTCTCAGCAATGCAAGGACCTAATACGGATCCAAAAGACTCATGATATAAAATGCCATCCACATCCAGAGAAAGAACTATGGGAGTCTGAATGCAGAGAAAAGCAGACTATATTCCTTTTTTTGTTTGTTTTATTTTTTTTGTTCTCGTGGTTCTTCCCATTGGTTCTAATTCTTCTACAAAACATGACTAATGTGAAAATATGTTTAATAGGAATGTATGTAGAGTTTTTATCAGATTGCATGCTTTTTTGGGCAGTGAGAAGGAGAGAGGGAGAAAATTAAATTTATGGAAGTGAATGTTGAAAACTAAAAATAAATACCTAACATAAAAAAAGGAAAAAAAAAGTTCAATCAGATTCCCATATGACAGCTAGAAGCAGGAGTTGCCTTTTTCAAATCTGTACTGAAAACAAATAAAATATATTTTAGGCTCTATATTTAAAAAACAGCATAATTAATATGCTTAGCCTTTCTTCTATGCTCTCTTAATCATCAAGAATATATAAAATATATCCATCAGGAAGTGTTTATTTTCACCTTTTCTTTTTAGCTCTCCTCATTTCTCTTAAAAACAAAACAAATAGACCTCTAGAACAAAAAGAGAAATATTGCTCAACCCTCATCACCTTCTCTAACAAAGGATTTTCAGGCTTATGCTTGTAGCAGCATACAGAGAAAATCCATCCAGGGAAGGCAGAGATTGAAAACACTTTCCTTTCCATCCCTTTTGCTAAAAACTTCACTGGATCACAAGTGCTTTTGCACAGGTAGCTTTTAAACTTCAATTCCTGTCCTCTTCCTGCAGCTAATTTGCTAAACTGCTACTGAATATGAACAATTATTGAGGTGTTAGAGCAGCGGCAAGTTGTTGATTTACCTGAGTCCACCTGAAACCCTCCCATCCCCCACCTCCACTTAAAGAGGCTGTCTTGAACCTCCCAAGCCTTCCCCACCCAGGAAGTAGCAGCCCAGCAGCATTCCAATAAGCACAATACAGCTCCCCTGTGTTAGCTGTAAGCAAAAGTAGGTGAAAGAGACCAGTGACATTTAATACAGCAAATGTTGTTGAAGGGGCAGCTAGGTGGTGCTGTGGATAGAGCACTGGACCTGGATTCGAAAAGACTCATCTCAGTGAGTTGGACTCCCAGACACTTACTAGCTGTGTGACTCTGGGCAAGTCACTTAATCCTGTTTGCCTCAGTTTCCTCATGTATAAAATGAGCTGGAAAAGGCAACAGGAAACCACTCCATTGTCTTTGCCAACCCCCCATGGGGTCATAGAGTTGGACACAAGTAAAAAGCAACAAAAATACACAAGAGAAACAAAAGCTCAAAGCTGCTGTCTCTTAGAGCTTCCTGTTTGATAGAGGGAGATCCAAGGTCATCAATTACTTTATAATCTTTAGAGATGATCAAGTGTAACTGAGGAATTTGGACTGTACTCTTTGGTGGATAACCTGGGGATTAATTTTCTCCTTATTAAAGCAAAGACCTTGATGAGTCATGCCCCGCTCCTTCACCATACCCCTCCCTGAAAATTGTGATTTCATTGGTATAAAGAATTCCTCAGTGAAGACGTTCTCTTGTCTATGTAGGTCCAGACTGCTCTGTAACTTACAGTCTTAGTTGCCTGGGGGCACTGAGGTGTAGAATGGCCTACTGAACGTAGTTACGCTGCCATTAGGGGTCAGAGACCAAAGGCACACCCATACCTTGACTCATCTCCCAAGTCTGGCTCTTGATCTACTACCCCATTATTATCTCTTGTTTGAAAGTTATCATTTGATTAGTGGTTATGTCAAGGATAGAGAACTGTCATTCTGCTCCCCACACGCATTCCATCTCTGCTTCCTGGAGTTCTTGTTTTCCAGATTCTGCCTCCTCTGGGAAGCTTTGCCTTATCGTTTCCATTGTCACTCTCTCCTCCTTCTCATTTTCCAAGAACTCTCATTTATTTGTATATGTGTTGTATCCTCCAACAAAATGTAGCTATCTCTAGGACTTAGCTAGTTCTTTGCACATTGGGAGATGCTTAATAAATGTTTGTTAAAAATTGAAGGGAAAAAAATGGCTGAAGTGGAGTCTCCAAATTAAGTTCAAGGTTTAGGCTGAGGAGAAACCTTGAATCATAGCTACTGAAAAGGATGATTTGACAGAATAGCTGTCAGACCACCGGCAGCATTACTCTTTTGTGTGGTACATGGCACCAATTACATTGAACTGTAGTTGTCAAAATATTGTGGGGGGAGGGGTTGGGGATGTGTGCGAAGGGAGGAGTAGGGGGGTAAGGGTGGGGTTATAAATGAACAGACTGCCTCCTAAATGTCTTGCTGCTGTCCTACAAACTAACTTTTATACAACCTCTCCCTCAACAGTAGGGAAAAAATGAGTTTACTAGGCTTTTTAGATCCCCTCAAATCACATCGTGGGGTAACTGCCAGTGGCATCTTGCACAACAGGAACATCAAATATTGAAAACATGGTTTGTTCATAATGGTTATAACATATACTGCCTTTAAAATATTACTTTGCTTAGACGTGGCTTCTAAAAGGGCTTTCTGAAATTCCATTTTAAGTATGCCCAACTCCACTTCCAAGTCATTTGAAGCATAGACATTATTTCTGCCATCTATGTCATTATCAGGTAACTTTTATTAATGTTGGAGTTTGTAGATTTTCACTGATGCTAGGTTCATCACCCTCTTAAGACTGAAGTTATTTCTCAGGTTTTGATCTCCTTTTATGTAAGCTAGTCTAAGAAAGATGTGATTTATTAATATTGTTTTTTATTTATTCATTATATTATTAGATATTATACATAATCTATCATTATATTGTATAATATGATACATTATTGATGATTTTGTAATTGATTTATTAGTATTATTCTGCCACAATTTGCAATGCATCTTTGTGTGAATTCTATTTGGGGATTTTGTTGAACAAAAAACAAAAAGAAAAGAAAAATACTGCAACAGTTGACATGAAGCCTTATTGTAGTAAGATCTATTTTCCATTTGGTTATGATATACTGATGTTTAATAATGGCATTCATATCTTAAATCCATTAAGGTCTGTTAAATTGTCCTCCTCCCTCAATATTTTGATAGCCATAGTTCAATATAACTGGTTTCCTTTGTAAGCCTATGTTGTATCCTAATTCCTTTGTAATCCTATTATATGTATTAAAAAACATTTTTTTTTGACAGGAGGTCACTAGACTGCCAAAAGGCTCAATGGTACAAAAAGTTAACCCTGCTTTAATGAATATTCATGGTTTTCCCATTTTAGAGCTCATTACCATCTACCCTAAAGTATTTCCAATAGATATTGGTATTTCTGATTTACTCTGATGTCTTTTGCCTTCTTGAGATACCAGAAGATGAAGAAGCACCACTTACTGCATTACTCTCCATTTCAAGTTAGTGCTGACAATGGTTTCAAGTAAGAGCAGACTGGCATCCTTTGCTGCCTACCAATTTATTTGGCTCAAAAGAGCATGCTAACCTGACCAATCAGTATTATTGCCAGAACCTAGTTCATCAGTGTTTCAGAGCTTCCAATAAACCAAGATTTTTAGGCACCTACTGTGTGTTGGGCACTGTGCTGAGCGCTAAAGACACAAAGAATGGCAAAAGTCAATCTTTACCCTCAAGGAGCTCACTGTCTAATGACTTTCATAGCTACAATAATGTGCTTAGGGCACATGAAGTCTCCACTAAACACATCAGACTGTTTCATAGGCTCCATCTGGAGGCAAACCACTTTCCATAGACTGACTTCCAGAGGTATGTTCCTATTACCAGACTTACTGTTGCTCAGTGGTGAGATATCCTCTTGATCTAAAAATATTTCTGCATGTTTTTGATATATTGATCAACACTCTTCCATTTTGGTGAAATATTGGTTTTTTTCTAGTTGTCTTAGGGTAATGGGATCTGTGTTTCATCAGGTAACTTTCTAAATCTGTTATGGTCCATTTTACATTTCTGAAAATATGTATTGAGATTATGGAAAGGAGAGATGGTTTTTGATGGTGGATTGGAAATTAAAATATAGTCATATTGACAGATATTGTATTTAAACTGGGTAAATTTGGGAAAATAATACAGAATATGTGCAACACTATAGAATTCATTTCAACAAACCTTTATTCATCACCTAGTATACACAAATCATGAGTATGACTATTGCATTGAGCTGACTGACGTTGAATTGCTTTTCTTCTTTGCGTTTTCTTGATTCTTTGTTTAACCTCATCCTTTTGACTTACTTACTGATGAAAGGAATCTGGAATTTTAGATATGCTTTGTTTTCCAAATTCCTTTCTGCATTTTTCCGATTTGTCTTTGACTGAACAATGTGGCGCTTAAGTTGTCTGGGTATACTAATGAAATAGTAATGTAATCTTCCAATGTTTCTACAAAAATCTTCAATGGTCTCTTTCAATTTTCTGCCATAGTGTCTGATGAGATCCTTAGGGGATATTCCTTGATAACTCTGGCTTTCCTCCTACAGTTCCTACCATGGCAACAGATGCCATATATACTGCTGCGCGCAAATTGTGAGAAATTGTTACACTTTTTTGTCAAATACTGTGGGAGAACACATTCATTCATGGTGCTTATATCAGATGTCACCTCTCAAAGTTAATCTGTTTCAGTACAATTGGTCTATTAATTGGATTTGTGTCATCACACTCAAAAAAAGAGTTTTAAGAATTACAATTTAAACTAGGCACATGCCTGTAATCTCAAATACTGTGGATGTTTAGGCAGGCAGATCTTTGCAGTTTGAGAATTTTGAATTGAAATGGGATAGGCTGATCAGCCCCTAGGATGTGTGTGTGCGTGTGTGTGTGTGTGTGTGTTCTCAAGGAGTGGGATGGGGTGAGGCACCTCACAACAGACAGCTTAACAAGGGGCAAACCAGTCCCCAGATGGAAGTGGAGCCAGGTCAGGGCTTTTGTGCTGATCAGCAGTAGGACCAAGTTTGTGGGTAGCCTTTACATGTCCTCTCTGGGCAATATGAGAAAACTTAATATTAAGAATCTTTTATTTTTTTTTTTTAACATTGTTGGTGGAACTGTGAACTGATCCAAATCTCCATTTTGGAGAGCAATCTGTAATTATGCCCAAAGAGTAATTAAACTGCCTATACCCTTTTGATCCCGCAATAACACTGCTAGGTCTATTTCCAAAGATGATTAGGGGAAAAAGGGAAAAAAGCCAACCATAAAAAGCCAACTAGAATATTTATAGTAGCTCTCTTTGTGATGGCAAAGAACTAGAAATTATAGGGATGCCTGTCATTTGGGTAGTGATTGAACAAGTTGTGGTGGATTATTGTGATGGAATACTACTGTGCTATGAGAAATGATGAGTTCAATGATCTTAGAAAAATATGGATAGACTTGCATGAAATAATGAAGAGTGAAATGAACTGAACCAAGGAAATATTGTATACAGTATCAGCATTTTTTTTAATAGTAGGACACATTTATTTTTATTTTATGTAATAAAACAAGCATTTCCATAACATAATACAATAAAAAAAAGGATTGTATGTGAAACTGACAATCTACTATTCACAACTTGCTACAGAGATATCAATACTGTTTTAAGAACAACTTTGAGTGACTAAGACATTTTGAGTGCTATAAATACTCAAATTCACTACAAAGGACATATGAAGGAAGATGCTATCTGTAGCCAGAGAAAGAACCGAGAAAAAGAAATATATGTAGAATGATTTTACATATATATATATATATATATATATATATATATGTTTGTATCTAATGGTAACCATCTCTAGGGTGGGGGGAAAGGTGAAAAAAAGGAAAAAAATAAATTTACATGATAATTTTATTATAAACTTAAAAGGAATAGCCAATTGCACATAAGAGATGTGCAGTTTCACATGCAGTCATCTATTTAAAAATTCTAATATGCTATGGAAATGTTTAATAAATTTCATTAAACTTTATTTCATAAATTAAAAATAAAATAAATAAAAATGGAAATTTTAAAGGATTCTTAAGTATGGTCATCTTTTCAAAATCATTTGAGATGATAGTACTATTTTATCGTCCATTTCATTATTAGTCTATTGCAAATGAAGATTTTTAATAGCTTCAAAGTAGTCAACATTCCCTTCTTCAAGTTTTAGCAGTTTCTCAGTTTCATCTATTTTGGCCAACCCATGCTTTAGGGATGAAGTTTTGGGGTTTTTTCTTTCATTTTTTCATGAGTGCCTTGCACTAGTCATTAGTACATTATATTAGTACGTTATAGCATGCCTTGGAGCTGAAAGTGCCACTGATAAAAAGTCACATGAAGTGCTTGCCTATATAGAGAGCTGCTTCCAATTTTGTTATGATAAAGTACCAGAGCATAATGAAAGTGTTCATGTGCTTTGTCCACTGCTGTGGTTAGTACCATCTGCTATGGAGCCTTTCCAGAAGATGGGGTATTGGTTTTTCTGTTTTTGGAGATATTTTGTGTTCTTGTGGTTTCAGAACACAAAGCTCTAGCATCTTCCCTGTCAAGCTGATTTTCATTTGGGGATTAAGTGGTAAACTTAAAATTGCATACTTCTCTCTTTATTTCTTATATTTATAGGACATTTCATTAACTGGCCAGCATGCTAATGACCCCATCTGTGGCATTTCTAGAGACTAATTTTGGGGTTCCTTTGAAGCTTTGAAGGCTTCACAGCTGCCATTAGCATATGAACTTCTTGACAGTAGAGACTTGTCTTTTTCTTTTCTTTGTGTTCTTAGTGCTTAGCACAGCATCTGGCACATGTTATTCTTCAGTTGTTTTAGTCTCATCCAACTCTTTGTGAGTCCATTTGGGGTATTTTTGGCAGAGATACTGGAGTGATTTGCCATTTTCTTCTCCAGCTCATTTTACAGATAAGGAAACTGAGGCAAACATGGTCAAGTGACTTGACCAGGGTCATACAACTACTAAGTGTCTGAGACCAACTTTGAACTCAAGTCTTCCTGAATTCAGGCCCAGTGTTCTATCTGCTGCATCAGCTAGCTGCCTTGGCATTTAATAAAGTGTTTTGACTATTGACTGATGGATTACCATATGGATTTGGGGGCACATAGAATCTGCCCTGTACTGCACTCTGACTGATAGTCCCATATTTTGCTGTTGCCACCAACATGGACAGTGATTGGTCTTTGAGGTTATTTTATTATTATTAATAATGATGATGTTTCTCATGACTTTAAGCAAAGACAGAATGGCTCCTTGTTGGCGATATTGGAGGAGGTTACCTGTTTGTGGAAAAAGTGGTGTCAAACCCGAATAGAAATGTATCCCTGAGGACTGCATATGGACTTAGAAAACCATAAATTAACATTATCTATGTTGATTTTATTTATTTTATTAAACATTTCACAATCACATTTTGATCTGGTTCAAGTCATAGTTGGGTTGAGTTGGATACCTCTGAAGAAGATGACTTACAAGGTTTCTTTCAGCTCTGAAATTACAAGGAATTGTCTGCTACAGGTGAGGTACTATGCTAGGTTCATCTAATTCAAAGATGAATAAGAGATGATCTTTCGCTTAAGGGACTTATAGTAAAATATAATTTTCCCACATAGATTTGAGGAAAGCTGAGAATGTACTCCCAAACATAATGGATATTGGGAGTGAATTTTCCTTCTCTCCACCAACCTAGAGGGTAATGGACAGTTCATGACAAACTAAGCATAATGAGAGTGGAGTCAAACCTCATATATTTGTACAAACTAGGAAGAAGGTCAATGGGGATCACTATCATGTCTCAGTTAGTGAGAGGGATGAATTCTCCTGAAGTGGTCTAGTGTATTTGCATTCACATTCTTCAAACCCTACAAATACATCAGATATGTAATTGGTAATACCAACACAGCCCTTATGAAGATTTTTAAGAACATTACAGTTTTGCTACTTTTAAGTTCGTATAGTGACTCAAAAGAATTATTCACAGAATAATTACAAGGAGAGGAGGGAAAAAAAGTTTGTTTTTTGAGTGAATAAACTTATTGGAAATTAGCAACCTAGTGTTGGTGTAAATATGTATGACAAAATGTTTGAAAAACTTGTTTTCTTTAAGAGATTAAAAAGCACTCCCCTTGTAATCTTACTTACGTCATTTATTTACTTATCAAGCATTTTCTTTAAAGAGGGTCCAAAGGGGATGTTTAACCCAGGAGGTTGGTTTAATTAGCATCCATTCTAAATTTAAGAGATGATTTTACAGTGCTCATTTATTTACTCCCAGGCTGAGGTCTTACCAGTTATTAAATCATTGCTATTGATCTTACCATATTTGTTTTCCTAGCATCTAGAGCTAATCCTGGACATAAAATCATGCATTTAAAATCATATGTTGAGTTAGTTCAAATAGTTCAATAAAGAGGAAGATGAAAAGTTATTTTGTAAGAAGAGTGGACTTGGGGGACTTGGGGAGGTTTTGATAACTTCAATATGTCCTTACATTGCTTGGATAGATGGTCAATAGCACATGCACAGATGCCTATACTTTCAGTCTTTCTTCGCCCAAGGATACAAAAGTAAAGTAGTCATAGTGGGAAATGTCTAGTCAGTGAAACCTACTGATCCCAGGATTGTTGGGCCCAAGTAACATGCCAAGAAAGGACAACATTGCCTCATTGCATTTAACCTCAATTAAAATTAAGCATGGCCTTGATTTTCTAGCAAGTCAAACACCTGTGTTACAACCTTCTTTGAATTTATGCAGACTTACTTGGTTATAAAAATATTAGAATATCATAACAGACATTTTGCCAAAATTAAATAGGAAAAATTGAGAGGAGAGACAACAGGGTATAGGTAGAAGCACATTGGACTTAGAAAACAAGGATTCCAATGTCATCATGGCCAATTCACTTAACTCGGGGTAGGTAACCTGTGCCCTTGAGGCCACATGTAACCTTGTAGGTCCTTGGGTGTGGTCGTTTGACTGAGTCCTAATTTTAAAGAATAAATCCTTTTATTGAGGGGATTTGCTCTGTGAAGTTTGGATTTGTGGCCTTGAGACCACTTGTGGCCCTCTAGATCCTCAAGCACAGCCCTTTGACCACATCCAAACTTCAGTTATAAACTCTGAGCTTACAGAAGCATGAATGCAGTATGATCCACCCTACTCCCACGTGGATGAGATCATAGATCCATTCAAGTTTAAATACAGAAAGGAGTACCTACCTCAAAGATTTCCTGTGGGGAGCCAAGGAGATATTGGATACAGAGCACTTTGCAAACATTAACAGGCTACATCAACACCAGCTGTTACGAATGCCTTCGCTTCCCTGCCTCTCTCACTGCTGATGGACAGAGATACAAATAAACAGAAGTTGGCATGAGTCTCTGAAACTCTGCCAGCCTCGGTTCTTCTCCGAGTGACTGATTCCTTCATTGTTACAGTCCTGCCGTTTGCCTGTGGTCATGAAATACGTTTTACATACCAATCTAACTCCTTAGCTTCAGGGAAAAAATGGAGAGCCCATTTCCATGAGGCATGAAAGGGAAAAACCAAACAGGAAACATGGCCCTGGCAGCCTCACAGCTTGGTCTACCTTGTACACAATGCCCAATAGAAAATCAACCTCTGGGAGTTGGCAGTTGACCCAGTAAAGGTCACTTTGATATGGTAACTGGTGTATTTATCTGGAGATAATCTCTGAGTCTGAGGGACTTTTCAAAGACCAGTGTGTGAAGGGCCATTTTTCTTGCCTTAGAGAAAAATGGTTATTGAATGGTCCCTTCAAGGGGGTTCCTGGAACCACTTTATTGGAGAGGGACGTGGATTTATGGTCAATGGCAATGGAATTTCATCTGACACCCACATGAATAGTTGAAGAATTGACCAAGAGAAAAGTAATGAGTAGTTTTGTCTCAGTACAATCTTACTGGCTTCACAACCTGCCTGTCTTCGATTTCCTTGGGGCTTTATTACCAAATTATTATGCCTTTACTGCCTAATTTGAAAAGACCCCAGTGTCCTTGCCCTGTGTTCAGACTTTGTTGAGTGAAGTGATTGCTTCTGTCAAGGTGGGAAACAAATACCACATTTTTCTTTCTTGTGTGATAAGAAATCAGAAGGCCACCAAAGCAGTTTTGTTTTTTTTTTTGGAATGGGGAAAACATTTGGAGTGTAGGTTGATCAGAGAGAAATTTCAGGCCACCAAGATGTAACCCACAGACCAGCTCCATCTTTGACCTCTTTGCACCTCTTCCTACCTCATCCCTGTCTATCTGTTTTCCTGAATGGAGGAAAGAAAATAATATGCTGTTTTCCCAAACATACATTTGAGACCAAGTCACTCAAGGTGGAAGAGTTACATTCCACAGAAACCTCTGAACTAAATCTTCCATATAGTATGTGTCTGGATTTCCCCAAATGTGATAGATTCCCATCTCCTGTGTAGGCACTCAATGTACAGTATAAACTGAGTCTTGAAATCAATCAGGCAAGCCAGTAACCAGAGGTGATGAGGGAGAGTATTCCAGGTATGGGAGAAGTATGGAAGACTTGAATTAGGATGATCTTCATTTAAGTGGAGAGAAGGGGAAGAGTGCAGGAGAGGCTGCCGAGCTTCGACGTAGGATTTCACAGCTGGCTGGATCCTGTGGTTAGGGAGAGAGAGAGAAATACGGGCCGGTGCCTGTCTCTGTGGGCTGGACAATGTTATTTCCTACGGCCTAGCTTTCCTTGGGAGCTGCTGAGATTGCCAGAGGGGATGCCTTTCTATCAGCCCCCATTTAAAGAAGTCTAGAATCTGGCTCAATCTCTTAAAAATCCAGTGTTGTAGTGGTTAAAAAGTGACATCTGTCTGTCCTTTCAGTAGTCTGGCTTGTAGTTCTTTGAGACTTGAACTCACTGCTCATGGAGTACAGCTAGGTATTCTTTCTACCGCTTATCTCCAGTTTTAATTCTCTATAGTCTTTTTTTGGGTACTTTCCTTTCCAGTTCAAACTTTTTTCTTTCTGGAAGATAAAAACAGATGGCCAACATGAGCAGCATAGTTCTGCCTTCTATTGGCATCTGTTGGTATCATCCCATGTAACCATTTCTCTTTTCTGCTGTGCCTCTTGCCCTTCTATCGTGTTAAAGAACATAATCTCCTTTGGAATATCTGCCCTCTCCCCTCATCACTAAAGGTAAAGAAAAGTAGATAAACTGCTATGAAAGTGACTGAAAGTCTCAATGGAATGACTGGGTCTAGCCTATCACTTTGGAAATTAGATTTTGATGATGAATTTTGTAAGGAAAACAGTTGTTTTTCTTCAATTTCCCCCCAATTACATGTTAAAACAGTTTTTTAAATATTTTTTAAAAAAAGTTTTGAGTTCCAAATTGAAGAAAATAAGTGATAAGGATGAGGTAGAAGGAGCAACTAAGTGGTGCAGTGGAGCCCTGGGGTCAGGAGGACCTGAGCTCAAATGTGGCCTCAGACACTTACTAGCTGTGTGACTTTGGACAAGTCACTTAACCCCTATTGCCTCCAGAACAAAGTAAGGACGAGCTAGGACTTGTAGTTAATCTCTAAAACATTACCAGCCATCCTGCATCAGCTTCTCTATTACTTGCCTCTCCCTCCATTACAGACCCTGTCTCTGGCACAAGCAGCCTAAGGCATATGATACAGAAGGCCAGATGCCTTACAAGTCGAAGGATCTTGGGATATAATTGAACCTCTGAGAACTCACCCTTTTCTCCACTCTCCTTCACCTCCCACTGTAGCTGACTCAGAGCATACTTTCCAGATGTTGTTTGACTTAAGTGCAAAAGCAACAAGACACCTGCTTTTTGAGGTCTCATAGGAGAACTCATAGGTCAGAGGCTGTAAGCCTCACCCCGCAATACAATTCTGTAATGTTAACACAATTCCAGCTTTTTTGGATAAAACCCTGGTTAAACCTTATAGTGCACACCCTAGTCAGTGCCCTAGGGATGCCTTTAGAAATTTCTTTTGACTTTGCATGGAGAAAGAGTGGGCAAATGACTGAATTCCAAGTCAAGTCAACAAACATTCATTTAGTGTTTGCTCTGTGTTAGGCACAGCGCTAAGTGCTGGGAATACAAGAAAGGCAAAAAAAATAAATAAATAAATTCCTGCCTTCATGGAGCCTATTGTCTAATTGTGTTGGTGGGGGGGAGGGTGGGTAACATGCAGACTATGTGTAAATACGATACAGCCAGTATAAACTAGAGGTCATCTCAGGTGGAAGGTACTAGTGTGGCTAAGGATGGATGGAGAGAGTATTATTGCGGAGCCCAGATTGGAATTTTCAATCCACCAGTCATTTCACTGAGGCCCTCTGGCCTCCTGGTCAAGTTCCCTTCTCACTTTATATTTGACAATTTTCCTACATAGGGGCATATGTGTAAGGATGCAGAAGCCCTTTCTCTTTGGAATTATGCCTTATTCAACAATTGTATTGGAAATCCTCCAGTTTTCTTAAGACTTTTTTGGACTAGGCCTCCTCTTCTTTGTTTCCCCCCTGGTTTCTACATTTTCAGCAATTAAATTAAAATTGCTACCAGTTGAATCACACTCACAGATGTCTCAAATATTATAAATTCTGATGATAATTTTTATTTGTCTGTGATTCAGGGTCTGATAAGTAATTCACAAGAAAAACACAAGATATCCAAATGGCCAAACTTGACCTAAGTTAACACATGTAAATAATTTAGGCTAAATAATTGTATGAGGATATTAAACTTTTCCAGTATGGAAAAGTGATTGAAGTTAAAGTCTAAAATGCTATGTCTTGAAAGTGTGATCTATCCTAGCTAGCCTGTAAGAGTGTCTTTTGGTTTCTGATTTTTACACTGGGTTGTTGTTCATTTGGTTCATTTGCATTTGACCCTTCCTGATCCCTTCTGGAGTTTTCTTGGCAAAGTTACTGGAGTGATTTACCATTTCCTTCTCCAGCTCATTTTACAGATCAGGAAACTGAGGCAGAATGGGTTAAGTGACTTGCCCAGGGTCACACAGCTAGTAAGTATCTAAGGCCAGATTTGAACTCAGGAAGATGAATCTTCCTGACTACAGGTCCAGTGTTCTTATCCACTGTGCCACCTGATTTCACAGTAAATAATAACAATAGTTAACATTTATATAGTGTTTACTCTGTGCCTGGGACTGTGTTCAGTGCTTTTACAATTACTATCTCATTTGATCATCACAACAATCCTGGGAAGTAGGTGTTATACTATCCCCATTTTATAGATTAAGAAAACTAGGCACAAAGGGGTTAAGTGACTTGCCCAGAATCTTCTGAGGCCAGATTTGAGCTTAGGCCTTCTTGACATCAGGCCCATCACTCTATCCACTGCACCACCAATATCTCCCTCCTCGCAGCCTATCTGGATCCTCTCCTTCCTTTAAGGATACACACCTCAAGCTACTGTTCCTTTAAGAGGCTGAGGAGTCAGGAGACCTGTGTTCCAATCCCATGTGTGATTCCTATGTCCAATCCCCTGTGATCTCCAAATCCTTTGTAAATTTCCAATCACTCCATGTGATGGTGCTCTACTCTAAATCATTTTGCAAAGAAAGGACTTTTGTCATGTCATATGTTTGCTCCTTCAGTTTTTCTATATGTATTTCACACAGGCCGCTAAAAGACAAAGGAAAATAAAGAAGATGCAATTCTTGCCCTCATGGATTTTATGCAAAGTAAGATGTGCCCACACATGCATGTACACACACATACATACATGTATAAATACAAACACATGAATAACTAACATAAAATAGAAAATGATGAGTATATAAAGAAGTTATGAGTGTATAAAAGAATAAGATGCTGGAGAAGTCCAAGGTTACTTTTGGATAGAAGTATCATAAAATACTTCACAGTTCAACAAATAGTTAAATAGTCAACAATTATTAACATTTGGTACTCAAACATTTGAGTGAATGAATGGCTGAACAATACTCAATGGTATTTGGTAATAGTTTCTTGAGTAGTAAATTAGCTCAAACTAGCACACCTGTTTCATTGATTAAAAAAATATTTATTTTTATTAGTTTTCATTATTCATTTCCACAAGATTTCGAGTTCTAAATTTTCTCCCCATCTCTTCCCTCCCCCAGCCCCAAGACACTGTGTGTTCTGATTACCCCTTTTCCCAATTTGCCCTCCCTTCTATCACACCCCTCCCTTCTCTTATCCCCATCTCCTCTATTTTCTTGTAGGTCAAGATAGATTTCTATACCCCTTTATCTGTATGTCTTATTTCCCATTTGCATGTAAAAACAATCTTTAACATTTGTTTTCGAAACTTTGAGTTCCAACTTCTCTCTCTTCCTCCCTCCCCACCCATCCCCACTGAGAGGGCAAGCAATTCAATATACGTTGTATATGTATAGTTACGCAAAAGACTTCTATAAAAGTCACGATGTGAAAGACTAACTATATTTCCCTCCATCCTATCCTGCCCCCCATTTATTCCATTTTCTTTTTTTGACGTTGTCTCTTCCCAAAAGTGTTTACTTCTAATTACCCCCTCTTTGCATTTGCCCTCCTTTTTTATGCCCCCCACAACCAACTTCTCCCCTTCTCCCCTACTTTCCTGTAGTGTAAGATAGATTTTTGTATGAAATTGAATGTTCATTTTATTCCCTCCTTAAGTCAAATGTGGTGAGAGTAAGCTCCACTTTTTTCCTCTCACCTCCTCCTTTTCCCCCTCTATTGAAAAAGCTTTTTCTTGCCTCTTTTATGAAAGATAATTTGCCCCATTCCATTTCTTCCTTTCTCCTCCCAATATGTTCCTTTCTCACCCCTTAATTTTATTTTTTTAGATATCATCCCTTCCTTTCCAACTCACCCTGTACCCTCCGTCTATATGTACATAATTCCTCCATAAACCCAAATACTGAGAAAAGTCTCAAGAGTTACAAATATTATCTTTCCATGTAGGAATTTAAACAGTTTGACTTTAGTAAGTTCCTTATGATTTCTCTTTGCTATTTACCTTTCCATGCTTCTCTTGATTCATGTGTTTGAAAGTCAAATTTTCTATTCAGTTCTGGTCTTTTTATCAAGGATGCCTAAAAATCCTCTATTTCATTGAAATTCTATTTTTCCCCTGAAGTATTATACTCAGTTTTTCTGGGTAGGTGACTCTTGGTTTTAATCCTAGCTCCTTTGACTTCTGGAATATCATATTCCAAGCCCTGGGATCCTTTAATGTAGAAGCTGCTAGATCTTGTATTATCCTGATTGTATTTCCACAGTACTTGAATTGTTTCTTTCTGACTGCTTGCAATATCTTCTCCTTGACCTGGGAGCTCTGGAATCTAGCTAAAATATTGCTAGGAGTTTTTATTTTGAGATCTCTTTCAGGAGATGGTCAGTGAATTCTTTCAATTTTTTTTTTTTTTTTTTTTTTTTACCCTCTGGTGCTAGAATATCAGGGCAGTTTTCCTTGATAATTTCATGAAAGATGATGTCTAGGCTCTTTTTTTTTGGATCATAACTTTCAGGTAGTCCCATAATTTTTAAATTATCTCTCCTGGATCTATTTTCCAGGTCAATTGTTTTTCCAATGAGATATTTCACATTCTCTTCCATTTTTTCATTCTTTTGGTTTTGTTTTATACTTTCTTGATTTTTCATAGTCATTAGTTTCCATCTGCTCTATTCTGATCTTTCAGGAATTATTTTCTTCAGTGAGCTTTTGAATCTCCTTTTCCATCTGGCTAATTCTACTTTTTAAAGGCTTCTTCTCCTCATTGACTTTTTGAACCTCTTTTACCATTTGAGTTAGTGTATTTTTTAAAGTGTTATTTTCTTCAGCATTTTTTGGGTCTCCTTCAGCAAGCAGTTGACACATTTTTCATGCTTTTCTTGCATCTACTTACTCTTATTCTTTTGCTCTACTTCTCTTACTTGATTTTCAAAATCCTTTTTGAGCTCTTCCATGGCGTGAGATCAATTCATATTTTTCTTGGAGGCTTTGGATAGGGGAGCTTTGACTTTGTTGTCTTGTGTTCGCATGCTTTGGTCTTCCTTGTCACCAATGTAAGATTCTACAGTCTGATTCCTTTTCTGGATTTTGCTCATTTCCCCAGGCATTTACTTGATTTTTGAGCTCTTTGTCAAGGGAGTTCTTTGCTTCCAGTGGGGGTGGGGGGTGTACTGTCAGCTGCTTGTTCCCCCCACAATCTGTATGTCTAGAGCTCCAGAAACAGTGGCTATAGCTGGCCATGCTGTTGCTGTGGCTACCACAGGTTCCTCCGCCCCCTCCCCTGTCTGCTGCCCTGGGGCTGGGATCAGACCACTCCACTCTCCTGTACTGGTCCCACAGGTTTTTTCTACTGACTTTCCAATTTATTCTCAGTTTTTTGGGATCATGAAGTCTGGAAACCATCACAGGTGTGAAAGATTTGGTCCCTCCAAGGCCCGCTCAGGTCCCCTCTGTGCACTTGAGGCCCACACTGAACTGCACTGTGCTCCCAGCGTGGCATGATAGACATTTTCTGGCAAACTTACAGGGCTGTCTTGGGCTGGAGATTTGCTTCACTCTGTCATTCTGTGGGTTCTGCCACTCCAGAATTTGTTTAGAGCAATTTTTTACTTGTATTTGACTGGACTTGGTACAAATGCTCTAGAAAGCTGGTGCTGTTATTCTTCCATCTTGGCTCTGCCTAATAACTCACTACATTCTTTAGGAAAAACAAAACAGTTTTCTTTTATTTAGGAGACATTTGAGGACAATCCTGTACCTTATGAACATATACAAAACATGAGAGTTTTATCCAGGGAGATTGAGGTATCCTTTCTCACATGTCCTCGATATATTGGATGTTTTTCTTTCTTTACCTCTCCTCCTTGGAATCATTCCCTGGTTATTTCAGACATGGATTTAACTCAAGCACCTCTTTCTGCATAGGGCCTTACCTAGTTCTCCTAGCTGCCTTCCCTTCTAAGTTTACTTCTATGTGGAGCGAGCACCTTGGAGTTGCCATCCCAGCTCTCACTTACATGGATGAATTGGGTCCTCAGAGAATGACTGTTACATCCCATCTGGATCCTAGGGCTGGTCCTTAGAGACTGAGGAGTGGTTTCTAATGCCCATGACTTCCCCAGTGTGCTCTGTCCTCTCCACCCCACCTTCCACCCAATAATTATCCATTGATATTAATTATTTGGAAAGAGCTGATATTGTAAGATTAGGTGGTATAAACCACCCCCTCTGCCCAAAATTCTGTGGCAGTCTCCTTGTTCTTTAGTCATTTTCGGTCATGTCCCACTCTTTGATGATCCCATTTGGGGTTTTCTTGGCAAATACTAGAACGGTTTGCTATTTCTTTCTCCAGCTCATTTTACAGATGAGAAAACTGAGGCAAATAGGATTAAGTGACTTGCCCAAGGTTAAAGAGCTAGTAAGTGTTTGAGGACAAATTTGAACTCAAGAAGGAGGCAATTGGGGTTAAATGACTTGTCCAGGGTTACACACTTAGTAAGTGCCATGTATCTGAGGTTGAATTTGAACTTAGGTCCTTTTCTGAATCCAGGACCACTGCTCCACCCACTGCACCACCTGTCTATGACACTTTCCTAGTAGTACATAAAGAATCCAGGAGAAAATAAGTTCAGACTTAGAGCTGGTTCAGTGACTATAGGTCACTGAATCTGGAATCAGGAAGGCCTGAGTTCAAATTTGGCTTTGAACACTTACTGGCTGTGTGTCTCTGAGCGAGTCATTTAACTTCCCTTGGTTTCCACAACTGTTGAATGGCCAATAGTAATGGAGCCCACCTTGAAAAATTGTAAAGATCAAATGAGAGCAAATATGTAGAAAGCACTTAGCACAGTGTCTAGAACATAGTATGTACTCAATAAATTCTTAGTCCCTTCCTCCATTTGTAAATATGTGTTTTTCATGTGTCTGTGTAGATGTTTTTGCCCTCATTAGATTTTATGTCCTTTGACTTCGTTATCACCAGAACCTAGCACAGTGCCTGGTACACAGAAAGTCCTTAATACATGCTTGTTTAGAATGGAGGTTTGTGTGGAATTCCTGGTGATTCCTTCTCTGCTATGTCATTCTCTATTTATTCTCCTTGCTCCAATCATGCACTGTTATAGCCTATTCTAACCCCAACCGAACTCCGGCTGAAAATCTCTCTTAGAGTTGGAAGAAAACACTGTCTGGAACTATAATCTCTAGAATTCCCATAGTTAGGCTTCAGAGCTTTTTCTTGCCTTTTGGGGGAAATCAGTTCACATATAAATTATATTTGATTGGTAGGTTCCCCTTATTGAGACAAGAAGACTCGTGTTCAAAATTCAATCTCAGATATTTGCTAACTATATGACCCTCAGTAAGGCATTTAGTTACTATCTGCCCAAGTTTCATCAACTATAAAATAGGGATAATAAAGCATATCCCTGCCAGGATTGTTGCGAAGATAAAATGAAGAAATACCTGAAACTTCAGACCCTGGATTCTGAACTCTTAGCATAGTGCCTTGCGTATTGTAGGTGTATAATAAATACCTTTTCCTTCCTTATTCCTTAATGGAAGAAATCCAAATATCAAGAACTTACATTGTGATATATAAATTTGTATATATAAATTGTATATATATGTATATATACATATATAAATTGTATATATATTTGTATATATAAATATATACAAACAAGTGAATACAGATTAAAGAAGAGGGAACAAATTAGAATAGAAAAATCACTGAAAATGATTGTCTTTGAACATAGCGTCTCAGTAATAAAATCCCATGGATCAAGGAAAGGGAGTATGTGGTATTCAAGTGGCAGGGCCATGTTTCTCTGGTGGATTCAAGTTTTAAAAACCTTTGCACTGAATCCAAGAAAGACCTACCATGTATATTATTCTTTTCTTATTTTTAAAATTTTATTTTATTTTTATTCTATGAAATAGAATAAGCATTTTGATAACATAGTAGAATAAAAAAAAAGATGATTGCACCTGAAATTGCAAATCTATTATATACAACTTGCTAGTTCTTTTAAATATATAAAAAGTTACCTTGTAAATTTTTCCCCCCTTCTTCTTTTCTATGCCTTAGTTACTTTCATCTATAAAATGGGAGGGTTAGACTAAATAACTGAGGTCCCCTCCAGTTCTAACTCTCTAGCCCAAAGATATTTAGGGTATAAGAAATAAGCTATTCATGGGATTGTAGATTTGAGATTGTAGACCAAGAGGTCATCTATTTTAATCTCCTCATCTAACAGAAGAGGAAACTGAGGCCAAGAGAGGTTAAAGGAAAGACCCAGATAGAGCCGGGTTTTGAATACAAGTCCTTGATTTCAATTCTAAGACTCCAATGTACTGCTGAGTAAGTGTTTCCCCTAATTCTTATGGAGGGGCTGAGTCACCAAACATTGAATCAACCCTACTGAGTCAACAAACATTTATTAAGTGCCTACTATGTGCCTGACACTGTGTAATAAGTGCTGGAGAAACATTGAAAAGCAACAAGCAGTTTCTTCGCTCAAAGAGCTCACAATCTAATAAAGAGAGATAGTATGCAAACAATTATTTACAAACCAAGTAAAGAAAAATTGGAAATAATAGAGGGAAGGCATTAGAATTAAGAGGACTTGGGAAAGGCTTCTTAGAGGGTGGGATTTCAGCAGGGACTTGAAGGAAATCAGGAAAGAAAGAGGGTAGAGACAGAGAATATTGGAGGTATAGAAGTTATCCAGTGAAAATGCTCACAGTTGGGACATGCAATGTATTATTCCAGGAACAACAAGCAGTTCCCTGTTAAAGGATCCCAGAATACATGGATGGTGTAAGAAGAACAGAAAGATAGGAAGGAATCAACTTATGAAAGGCTTTAAAAGCAAAATGCGGTTTTATATTTGACTCTGGAGGTGATAAGGATCCACTGAAGGAGAGGGAGGGAGGAAAAGAAAGTGGAGGGGAGGAAGGAGAGGACAGAGAAACAGATAGAGAAGAGGTAACATGGTCAGACCTGTGCTTTTAGATCAATTTGACAGCTAAGTGGAAGATGGATTGGAGTACAGAAAGAATTGAGTCACGGAAACCAACCAGTAAGCTACTCTGCAATGGAGTGACGAGATCCCGTACCAGGATGATGGTGGTGTTGGATGGGAGGAGAAGGCACATAAGACACATGTTATGAAGGTAGAATCAACAAGACTTGCCAGAAGATTGGATAGGGAGGGTTGAGAGAATATGAGGAGTCATTGACTCTTTGATGACATCCTTGATGACACCTAGGTTGTGAACCTGGTTGACTGGGAGGACGGTGGTATCCTTGACAATAACAGAGAAGCCAGGAAGAGGACAACGTAGTTTGGAGTGAAAGATTTAGAATTTGACACAGCTGGTTTGTACAGGCCTCTCCTGACATAAGACCTTTTAAAGCAAATAAACATTCACCAGAATCCAGCTGAAAACTAGTCCAAAACGTGAATGCAGAGCAAAGGCTCCCTTTGAAGCAAAAGCACTGCAATGGCTCAAAATCAGCCTTGTTTTGGACCTTCTCTCTCCATCTGCGCAGTTTTGTAAGGGATCTTCCAAAAGGGACCATGATCTTGGCACTCTAATTTTCATGAACAGATCCTTTTCCAAAGGTACTTTCACATTTGTGACTTCATTTTATTCCAAATTCCCCCGAGAATAAGAGAGGAAGGAGGGGACTGTTAACCTCAGTTTTGAAATGGGATGTTGAGTCTTGGTGAAATTTCCTAAGTGTGAAATTTATTGCAGATTACTTATAGAGCATTAGAGTCTAGAATCCAGATCTCCTGAGTCAGTACAGGGTTCACCCTAGAGATGAATTTGAAAATCTGGGAAGTCATTTCAGCTTAATATGCCACTTTCCTAGTACCTCAAGCAAGGCTAGAATATCACCCCTGCAAAAAGTGACCGAAATAACAGCAGTCATGAGCAGCCTAAAGAGCCACCGACTTAGAACCAGAATTCCATATGTACTACTGATAAATCATTTCACCTCTCTCAGTTTCCTTTTCTATAAAATGGGGATAAGAATGTTTCTACTTTATAACTCAAAGAATTTTTGTGAGGATAAGTCAAGTCAGCTGGCATTGACTGAGCACTTGCTATGTTCCAGACGCTGTATTAAGTGATAGATAATATATATATTTTAATTATATATTATATATATATGATAAAATAGATAATAAAAGGGGGGCTTTGTAAATCTATAAAGTATACAAGGTGTACAAGAATCCCTGACTTCTCAATGGTGCTCATTCATAGAAATTCAATTTGTACAGTGCTTTTCTCAGGAAATAGTTACTATGTAAAATGAGGAGTACTTGTATTACGAAAATAGACAAGTGAAAGGAGCTTCATACTTTAGAATGGATCAAATTTAGGATCCCATTTCTTTTCCTCAGGAGACAGTCAATCAATCTCTAGGCTTTCTAGTGAGCACAGTGCCTGGGGAATGATTTGAACTTTTCCACTGGCAGAACGTCTGGTAGTTTAACAATTATCGATTCTCCTGGGAATTTGAGGTTACAGCTTAAGCATGAGTTACTGTATCAACCAACTAGGAATTTCCTGAGCAGCTTGAACATGCTTAGAATTGTGTATGTGAAGAATGAAGGGTGCAAACTCCCTGCTAAACATAGCTAGAATTCTTGGTAAATCTAGCGGGGGCTGGAAATGATTTTTCCTTCATAGGCAGCTTTGAGGCTTCCCAGGAGACACATCTTCCAGTGACACAGGAAGACCACAGGGGTCAAATGCCAAAGATAGTCTTTCACCTTTTACTTAATAGGTTGACAGGAAATGTTATTTTTTTAAAAAAGCCTACTCTAGATTATACACACAGATTATGGAGGAAAACAAGGGTGGGAGTAAGTCAAAATGATGAATACTCCTAAAAATATTTATATCTCTTTGTGTGTGTGTGCGTGCGTGCATGCGTGCGTGTGTGTGTGTGTATGCTTATGAGATGCAGAATAATTAACATGATAGATAAAGAGCTAACTTGGATTCAGGTACTACCTCTTAAACATACTGGCTATATAATACAAGAGACAGCTAGGTGGCTCAGTGCATGGAGTGCTGGACTTGGAATCAGGAAGACCTGAGCTCAAATATGGCCTCAGATACTAGCTGTGTGGCCATAGGGAAGTCACTTAACCTCTGTTTGCCTTAATCCGCTGAAGAAGGAAATGGCCAACTACTCCAATATCTTTGCCAAGAAAATCCCATGGATGGTCATTTCTTTTGCCATGTCCAACCCTTCATGACTCCATTTGGGGTTTTCTTGGCAAAGGTATTGGAGTTGTTTGCATTTTTATCTCTAACTCATTTTAAAAATCAGGAAACTGAGGCAAACAAGGTTAAGTGACTTGCCCAGTGTCACTCGTAAATGCTAGTAAATGTTTGAGGCCAGATTTGAACTCAAGAAGATGAGTCTTCCTAACTCAAGTCTATCCACAGCACCACCTACCTGTCCCACATGGAGAGTATGGTCTACAGGGTCACAAAGAGTCAGACATAACTGAACAATAACATATGACATTGGGCAAGTCATTTTCCCTCTAGGTTGTAAAAAGAAGGTGATGATCTGCATTGGGAGAGGGAGTTTGCTTCTTGCCATACCAATGAAGTCACAAGTCTTGTTCCTATCCATTTGTACTTAAATTTAAATTCCTCTAATATTATGGAATGGTTATCACTTCAAACCAAACAATGTAGACATATTTTGATGATTCAACTCAAAGAGCGGGAAATTGGCTTCAATTCCCTGACTGAGCTCTGTACTTAGACACCTTCCTTGCTCACTTCATGCTAGAGACATATACCATCACCTCTCAGACCAAGGCAACGGGACAGCCTTTAATGAGATTTAGGTTTATTTAATGATGATTGAGTTAATCATTTGTGCTTTCCCCGTGTAGGTAGTAATTGCATATTTTGGTTTGAAAATGTTAATGGAAGGGTAAGGGAGTCTAACTGAGGAAGTAAGACTGCGTTCGCCTTAAGGAAAATCATATCCCTTGCATAATAATGGATGTTGGAGTCTATAATCCAACATCAGCAGAGCTGGAAGATACCTCAGAAACCATTGTCCTGCACAGAAATCTGATACACAATATCCCCTGGCAACAAAATCTCATCTCTACATTCTTGAGAAAGCCGAATTCCTAGGGTCCAGACTGTGTGTCTCTGTGGAGAAATTGAGGGAATTGGGCTATAGGCCTCAGTCAGATTGAGAAGAAAATACATTGCTTAGAATGATTAGTCTCAGATTTGTCTTTTCCCTGAAAAAGTCTCAAGTTTCTCTACTTTATCAATGAAGGATTCAAAGAAGAAGAATTATCCTCATAGAAAGATTTCCTCCTAGTCTATAAACCAATAGGCAACAAAATAAGCAGGCTAACAGAACATAGTGAGTTGCATCTGTAAAGCTGTAAAAAAGAAGTTGAAAAGGTTATCAACTTGCATCATATTACTTATTATTAATTATGTTAATATTAAGTTGAAAACAAGGTTTATGGTGAATATCTGACATCAAAAATAGAGCACTTAAAAGTTGAGATGATATATAGCCTCTGTCCCGGGATAACTTTACATTCTAATGGATAGGATACCACCACAGAAATGTAAGATGCCATATTACATGACAAAGGCATCTGACAGTCATCAAAGAAAGTGCTACCTGAGATCTGAGGGAGAAGGTTGTCACTGATCTTAGGAGTCAGAAAGGACTACAGAAAGTTCCCTTGGAAATATTTAGGCAATTCTACCTAAATTAATTTACCTATTCAGTACCCTACCAACTAAACTTCCAGATAATTATTTTCTAGAGCTAGAAAAATTAATATCAAAATTCATCTGGAAGAAGAAAATGTCCAGAATATCAAGGGAAGTAATGGAAATATTTGGGCATATATGGGGCATTTCTTTTTATCGTTTACCTCCTTGAAGTATAAGCTTAGCACTGAGATCTCTAGATCAAAGGGGATGAACATCTATGGCATTTTTTTTGAGCATAATTCCATATTGCCTTCCAGAGTTGTTGGACAGATTCCCAGCTCCATCAACAGGACTTTAGTATAGCAGTACCTTCCCCAACCCTTCCAGCAGAAACCATTCTCATCTTTTAGTGTCTTTGTTAATTTGCTGCATGTGAGTAAAACCTTAGAATTGTTTTAATTTGTATTTATATTATTATTAGTGATATGGAAGAGAGTCTTTCATATCAGAGTGAATAGTTTGCAACTATTCTGAAAACGGTTCATATTCCTTTGACCATATGTGTTCAGTAGGAAATGACTTTTGATTTTATCTATTTGTGCTAGTTGCTTAAATACCTTGGAGAGTGGACATGTATCAGTGATATATGATACATGGGTAGGATTCTTAAAGAAATATGTATATATGCATATGTGTTTCTGTATTGTGTGCACACATAGCACATTACACCCACACAAAACACATGTACATGCATAAACATACATGTATTTACACATACACATGGACACACATGGACATACAGTGCATATACATGCATGTGCACATAGACACACACAACACCTCTATGTGTGTATATACATGCATAATCCCTCTATATGTATATATACACATAATACATCTATGTGTACACACACACACATATTCCCTTCTATTAGCTCTGAAAAGTCACATAAACAATCTAGTCCTCCATGAAATATTGTCACTGTCCTCATCCCATTCTGAGATGATCACATTAGCCTGCATTTGAAATTTTTATCACTCGCTCATCATGGCCAAGAAGACAAGTGACTATTTGCAAATATGTAAAGAATTGTTAAACTATTCTTGCTAGATTAATATTTGAGAGAAAAACACTATACAAGCATTTTGTTATGGTTGCTGCTGTCACTAATGCGACTGAATAAATGGCTTCAGGACTTCTCCATCGTGATATTTATTGTCATTTAGTCTAATTCTACTTTTCTGTTGGTGTGAGGAGAGCTCTCTCCGAGGGTCCCAGGGTGCGCTGAATGCCTCGGATAAGTGTGTTTACCATTCCCAGCAGGCTCGTGATTAATTTTCGTTTTGCTTTTCTTCCCTCATACCTAGATGGCATGCCTCCCATGTATATAAGCACTTCTCTCTGAGTCTTGAGGGTCAGAAGGGGTACCTCTGTTTTATTCCTATTTGTCCAGTCCATCCAGTCTTCTTTTGGGGCAGGTGGGCGAGTTTATTGTAATTATTCTTGGGCAACTTTGTAGTTCTAGGAAGGCTTGGGCAAAAGTAGATGCTAGATTTAGATCCCGAAGGGACCTTAAAAGTTGGCTAGTCCAAATCCCTCATTTTACAGATGAGGAAACTGAGGTTCAGAAAAGTAAAGTGATGGAGCAGCTAGAAAGAGTGGATAGTAGTAGATAGAGTCCCAACCCTGGAGTCAGGATTCCTCCTGAGTTTAAATCTGCCTTCAGACTCTTACCAGCTGTGTAACTGTGCAAGTCATTTAACCTTGATAGCCTCCAAAAAAAAAGAAAGAAAAGTGAAGTGACTTGTCGAAGATCATAGAGTGTAGAAAGTGACATTTGTGCTTAACTATTTGTGCTTAATGAGTTCTGTTTTAAGCAACATAATTTATTGGAAAATCATGGTCTTTTCTTTATATCCTTTAACTCTGCTTATAAGAAGCTGGATATTCGAACTATGAGGACATATAACCAAGATAATCAGGGTTGACTGGGGGTAATTTGTGATACTTGTCTGCTTTGTCTAATTTCATTTAAAACTAACTCATCAAAGTGGATCAATAAATCAAGAGACATTAATTAAGTGCCCACTATGTTCTGGGAATACAGATAAGAAAAATATACTGTCCTTGCTCTCAAGAAACTTAAAATCAATTAGGGGAGATAACATGGCAACAAATATATAGAAAGTCAGCTATGTATAGGCTAAATAAAAGTTAATTAGCTGAGGGAAGAAATTGGAATTAAGATGGGTTGGGGAAGGCTTCCTGCAGAAAGAAGGTAGGATTTTAGTTGTGACTTGAGATTGAGTAGTCAGAGGGGAGGAGGGAGGGTGTTCCTGGTATGAGGCACAGCCAGAGGAAATGCTCAGAGACCAAGAAATGGAGTGTCTTGTAAATTAGGGTCAACTGTTGGTAATTTGAGGTACCTTGTCTGCTCCATCTAACTTCACTTGCACGATTATTCAAAGAGAATCTTGGAAGTGAGTCTCACCTCAAAACCCTATCTTCCACCCAACTTCTCTCTCTCTCAACAAAAGCTCACAAATGATTTTGAGGAACAGTCAAAATTGGATTAAAGAGGATTTATTAGGGATTTGTTTAACGCCAAAGCAGATGGTCATCTGATTTTATATATATATATATATGTATATATATATATATATATATGTATGTATGTATGTATATCCAATTACCACCAGACAAGTCATTATAATAACATCCTTAGTTTAGGGGATCATCTACTGATTTTTATCTTTCCCTGAACAAATATGGTGGTTTATGGTCAACCATAAATCTGTTTGTGTCAAGGAGAGGCTTCCTTACCACTGCACATCAGTAAATGGAAACAAAAAATCCAGTAAAAGATCCTAAAGTGCTGAAATGAAGCATATGGTAGCAAAGAACAACTAAATGATGCCCTGTTGCCATCAACACTGCTGTAACTACTGCCTAGCTTGTTTCACTCAGTCCAGCATCCTGAGCATAGGAACTCCAGAATTCACTTCCCTGCTCCTAGAGCATCTGCTGCTAAAAGGCTGATGCATTGTTTGGCGACTAAATGAGAAAAAATGTACCTAGCTCATTATATCTAACTAGCCCCAGAGGAGACCAGACTATGTGTTTCATCCATTCATCTATACATCCACGTCATCTTATTATCTGCCCCACTGTAGTACAGCCTCCTCATTCCCCTTCCACCTCTTGCTCTAATCATGATAATCAAATAGATGGTGCCATTGCTTTTGGGAAAAGTGTGTCACTTGACTGCTCTAGTCTGGATAAGTTTTCTAGAGCAGAACTCTCTTCTTTGGTGTCCAGTTCCGTAGATATATCTCTTATTGGAAGGGAAAATTCCTTTAGGGAATTTTTATTATTTTGCTTTTTAAAATGTGTTATCTCAAGTGCTTGGTTAGACAACAGTCATCAAAAATTTCTTAAGAGCTTAAC
The DNA here is from genome assembly GCA_023548195.1 of Bettongia penicillata ogilbyi. Lineage (NCBI taxonomy): Eukaryota > Metazoa > Chordata > Mammalia > Diprotodontia > Potoroidae > Bettongia > Bettongia penicillata. The sequence goes on from JAJHZJ010000685.1 coordinate 292,314, forward strand.
ATGTGGTAGGCACTGTGCTGAGCACTAGGGGTGCACAGAAAAAGAGGAAAAGGGTCCTTGCCCTCAAGAAGTTTCATCTAATGAACAAGACAATAGGATGCAGCAATATACAAATGAATTAGTAATAATATCTGAGGGGAGGAAGGAGCATTAAGTAGGAGTGAGAAAGGTTTCTTGCAGAAGGTTCAATTTTAGGTGACACTTCAAAGAAGTCATGGAAAGCAGGAGGCAGAGATATGAAGGAAGAGAATTCCATGTGTGAAGGACAACCAGTGAAAATGGGGGTATGGAGTAAGGAGATGAGTATCTTATCACGGTGCCTGGCACACAGTAACTGCTGATAAATGCTTTTGCATTCATTCAATCCATTCATTCATGGAACCAACGAAGATGTCCAGTAGGAACAGGAGAGAGATTATGTACAGAAGAAATCAACAGAGAGGGAACTCTGACATCACTAGAAGACATAGGCTGCTTTGAAGGATTGGAGACGTGAGTGCCCAGTCACCAATGTTCCTATTTCTGTGTTCTAGCCCTTGGATTCTTTGCCTATTCCCTTTCATGCATGTTTCCTGGACATATGCATCCCCATGTCATTACTGTGCATCTTACTTTCCTAGCTACGTATGTGTTCTGTAATTGTATCCTTCTCATTGTTGGTAGGAAGTGATTGGATGTTTATGTTCATGTGATTGGACCTTTATGCTATTTGATTGAATGTTTTTTGTTTTGAACTAATTTGTTCCTTGGCTTGTAAAAATAAACACATCGGTAGGGTCTCATGAGTTACCATATATATTTGAGTGACTACAGATTTAGAATGCCTTGAATGTGATGTCACTTCTCTGGTGCCTATGTGGGTGTGGAGGCAGGTGCTTCATAGTGTCTAAGGTCTGCAAGTGATTTTCTTATAAGAATTGTGTACAATGATCATTACCCCCACTTTTACAGGGAAAGAAAGAGGCTCATAGTGGTTAAATATATACTCACTTGCCTATAAGCACATAGCTGATAATATCTGAGACTGGCGTCTCAGACACCAGAGACACCATGTCTCCTGACACCAAGTTTTTTCCACTACGCCATGCTGCCTTTTCAAATTCTGTGGTATAGAGTGTCTTTGACATTAAAAACAAATGATTTGACCCTACTCTTTTCTCTAGTCTTTAGTTGGAATGGAGGGACAGACTCTGGGAAGGAATCCACCCAGTTGAATTGGCTTTGAGGAGGAAACCATACTTTTGACAACTGGACATGTCTATTACACAATGTTGCAAAGTAAAGCTGTCTATAGGCTGCAGAATGTTGTGCTGGAGGCCCCAGCTCCCACAGCTTGCAAATTTAGCTTGGGGATGAACAGATGGCTGAAGGTCAATTGGCAAATTCTTGCAGCCCTGGAAAATGATAAGAGACACTTGGCAACCCAGAGACCTTTCTACTTAATGCCCATGCAGACATGGTTTAAAATGATGTTGGCTGGGATTTTGGCTTCAGGCACCACAGTACTCCTCTCTTCCCCAAGTATCTACTATTGCTTGAGGTGGATACTCTTACATTGGATGAAGGTGTTCCAGAATGGAATTGGCAGATATGAGCTAATCTTATGGAAATAGTCAGACCTTTGGACTACAGCCAGTTCTCATCTGTTAATGTTGCATAGAAAGGAGGGTAAGTTAGGGATGTCAGTAGTCAACAGCCTCTCCCTCCACATTTACAGTTTTTATTCCAAATAAAACACAAAAGAAGGTCAAGATTTTCCTTGACCTTATAAGGCATATATATATATCTATCTCTATCTCTATCTATCTGTCTGTCTATGTGCATATATCAGAATACCTCTCCCAAAATCTTTGCTGTAGTTTTCTGTTCATAGTGAATTCATATCAGTTTGGTATAATTTAAGGATCATTTTCATCATGCTAGCAGGTCTTAGAGGACTTATCCAGGACTACATTTCCCATTTTAAAATTGCAGATTAAATGAACTGCTGTCTCCTTATCTCTTATTCAGCTTTGTTGTTCCTCTCTAGAGCCTCCTTGATCAAAAAGCCCTTTTCAAAAGAAGTCTTTTCCCTTGCTGCACTGAGTGTCATAAGATATTCAGCAAACTCCAGGATATCGTTTACAAACGAGGACTACAGTGAGTATAGCATTACCATCTCATTTGGGCATGGAGACATTCAAAATCCTCTCTGAATAGCTAACTGTTTTGGCTGTTGATGACTGCCCAATACTGCTGCCGTCCTTCCCAACCATGAACCTAAATTTATTCTTTCTTCCTTGGTAAGCTTTCGACAAATGGTTTTAGTATATGACAGTTGTATGTGAAGGAACTGGCCCCATCCCTCCAATGGCCAAGTTCCCATTTTCCTTCTGAAGGGATTTTAAAGAAGATACCAGACAGCAGCATAGCTGTATTTTTTTTTTAATTCTCCAAATTTCAGCTTCATGAAACATTGAGAGCAGACCTTGAACTCAGATCTTCTGGTTCTGAGTCCAAAGTTGCTTAAACTAGGTCATGCCTAAAATTATTTTAAAACATTTCAATTCTAGCACTGAATCATTGAGAAGTGTTTAAATGAGTAAGCACTGACCTTTATGATCAGATTTAAAGGTAATTGGGTAATTACAGTCTTAATTTCTTATCAGAAGTTTTAGCAACAGAAGTTAGAGTGTAGTGCCCTACCCTATTGCTTAAGATTGATTATCAGTAGTAACTGTTGCTGTTTCCCTCCCAGCCTGATGTCATTTTTTTCATATGCCTCATTAAAGGGGTCATCCCCTGGCTACTTCTTAAAGAGGCCTATTCACTGAATGGGAGTTATCCTAAGTGAGTTCCTGAATAGACCTTGGCCTAAAGGGGCCAACATCTCCCATTGCATACTGGTTCACCTTCAGTTATCCTGATGAATATCTGGTCACTGGATTCAGATGGCTCTGGAGGAGAAGTGAGGCTGGTGACCCGCACAGCCCTCCCTCCCTCAAAACAAAGTCAAGAGCAAGTCATATCATTATTTCTCTGATGGCATGGTCTTCTTCAGCAAAGAAGGACGAACACAACACAACAACCTGCCAGACTACTTGTATTGAACCCGTTTCTGTCTATGAATATGCTAAATTGATACTTATGCTGTATATATTTTATATGGACTTGTTTTCTCCTCCATTAAGGTGTAAGTTTCTTAAAAGTGGGGTTTATTTTTTTGTATCCCTAGTATTTAATTGTGTCTGTCACATTTGTTCAATTGTCTTTCAGTTGTGTCTGACTCTTCGTGGCAAAAATACTAGAGTGGTTTGTTATTTCCTTCTCAGCTCATTTTACCGATGAGGATACTAAGGCAAACACAGTTAAGTGGCTTGCCCAGGGTCACACAGCTAGCAAGTGTCTGAAGCCAGATTTGAACTCAGGAAGATGAGTCTTCCTGACTCCATTGCTGACCCTCTAACCACTACACCACCTAGCTGCATTTAATCCACAGTTTTTGGTTGGTTGACATCAGACACCCTCCTTCACATCCCCAGTAAATGATCCTCCGGCCTCTGTTTGAATACTTCCAGGGTTGGATTGCTTACTATTTCATATTCTGCAAAAGTCCTATTCTCATACTTTACCATGAACCCTGAAGGCTATGACAGTTGAGTAGAAGCACAGACCCATTTTTCAATTTGTAAAGACTTTGGGTATTGTCCCAATAAAAAGCAATATTTTGTCTAAAGTTCAACCAAGCTAATTGCAGAGAGGTTCATGGCCAAAAGTTTGGTCGCTAAGTGATAAATTCTTTGGCCATAGCAACTTATGGTACAAATTAAAATTTAATATGTACTTAAGTGAGAAGCTTTTAACCTGAATCTATGGGCATCAGTGAATAGATTTCAGGAGGCTTGCAAATTTGGATAAGAAAAAACTACATCTTTATTTTCTCTAACCCCTTACCGAAATTTAGCATACCTTTTAATGGTTTAAAAGCATAATATCACTAAACTACCAAAGGGAGCCATGCCACAACCCTGGGCCTAAATCTTGTATAACTCCCCCCTTCCATTTCTCAGTCCTTATTTTTCTTGATGTCTCTGAGATTTTTGACACCGTGGATCACCCTCTTATTGATACTGTCTTCTCTCCGTTTCTGGACGCAGATTCTTTTTGATTCTCATCTGACCTACCTTTGCTGGGTGTGTTTAACCTCGGTCATACCTGATAGCTATGGACAGTCTTTGAAGCTTTCCATTAGACCCTTCTCTCTTCTTCCTCTGTGTTATCTTGATGGATGCTCCCAACAGCTCCTGTGTGTTCAGTTATCAGCTCTGTATAGATGACTTTCAGATATATTTGTCCAACTCTAACCTCTTTCCTGATTTCCAGTCTTACCTCTCCAACTCTATATTGGACATCTGAAACACCTCAAACAAGATCGAGATCAATATCTTTCCCCTTCGAATTGCTTCCATTTCCTAATTACTGTAGAGAACTATCTTCTCACTCACAGGACACATTTCCAAGGTGTTCTATACTCAGCCAAAACTCTGTTTTCACTCAGGTGCCAAATTCTATTGATTCTACATTCTCAACATCTTTCATTCCCTACCCTGACCCTACTCTCCTCTGACCACCCTGGTACATACCCTCATCATTTCATATCTGGACTATTTCAAGAGCTTGCTGATTTGTCTCCCTGCCTCATATCTTTCCCAACTCTAGTTCATCTGCCATTTAATTTTTTTAAAATTAATTTATTTTTAGTTTTCAACATTCACTTCCATAACATTTTGAATTCTAAATTTTCTCTTCCCTCCCCACGACAGTGTGTAATATGATGTAGGCTCTACATATACATTCATACTGAACACATGACATAGTCATGTTGTAAAGAAGGATTAGAGCCAATGGGAGGAATCATGAGAAAGAAGAAAAAAAAGAGAGCAAATAGTATGTTTCCATCTGTATTCAGACTCCATAGTTGTTTTTTTGGATGTGGATAGCATTTTCCATCATGAGTCTTTTGAAGTTGTCTAAAACCTTTGCATTGCTGAGAAGAATTAAGTGTATCCAAGTTATTCATCACACAAAGTTGCTGTTACTGTGTACAATGTTCTCCTAGTTCTGCTTGCTTGACTCAGCATTAATTCATGTAAATCTTTCCAGGTTTTTCTGAAGTCTGCCTGTATGCCATCACAATCATATACCACAACTTGTTCAACCATTCCCCAATTACTGGACATCCCCTCAATTTCCAGTTCTTGGCCACAACAGAGAAAGATGGCATAAATATTTTTTATACTTGTGGATTCTTTTTTTTCCACTTAGCTTTTAAGAAATCTTCCTGAAATTATACCTTAATTCTCTCTATATATATTGTATGATCCAGTGACACCGGCTTCCTTGCTGGTACTTGCACATGATATCTCCTGACTATTTTCACACTGGCTCAATTAAAATCCCATCTTCAGCAAAAAGTCTTTTCCAATCCCACTTAATGCTAGTGACTTCTCTCAGAGATTATCTCTAATTTTTCCTGTCTAGATCTTATTTACACTGAGTTGTTTACATTTTTTCTTTCTCTTTAGACTGTGAGCTTTCTTTGTATGCCCACACTTATTACGGTACCTTAAATATAGTATCCCTTTAATAAACATTCGTTGATTTGATTTAACTGAAGTGAGCATGGCAGAATGGTTACAAAGGGAATGCAGAGGTGGGGAATAGGCAGGCTTTTCCAAGCAAATTTTTAGACCAGATTTTATCTTTATAATCACACAGTTGATTGAAAGATGCAGAGAAAACAAGGTTCTACTGTTTTTATTGTGAGTTGTTATTTTTTGTAAAAGGCATTTGGCTCAGCAAAACAAAAACATTCCTAAAGGCTTTTCCCTAAGGAGGTTTCTTCTACGCACATGCTAACACCCCGCACAATAACCCTTGATACTGTAGGGTACATAAAAACAGATAAAGACAACAGTGATGACTTTGTTCAATTATCCTCCAATTATCACTATGGAGCAAGATATAAAACAAAGAGCTATATTTGCAAAAAGTATTCACTGAGATAAAGAAGCATGTTCAGGATCCAGTTGCAATAGAGATTCTCTATAGGTGATTAATTAAGAGCATCCAGATGCTCTTAATTGAGGATGAAATTGTGCTGATCATATCAAGCCTTGGAACACTGTAGAGCCTTCTGGGTCAATTCAGACAATGTGATTTCTGAAAACATGTATCTCATTAGTGTGATCTGCAGATGTCAAATCAGTTCAGCCCAGAAGAAACAAAGATATAGAGAATTCATTTATAATTCCATATTCTAATTGCATTATGGTCTGCTTAAATGTTAAGAAAATGTACCATGTCAAGATAAAGAAATCAAAAGTAGCATTTTAAGGGATACTCACTACTATATTTCTTTTAAAGGGGGAAATTGTTTTGTGTTAATATATACATTTAAATATTCAAAAAAAACCAAAATTTACATTAACTCTGAATTTTACAGGAACTAAGGCCTGGAGGCATCTCCACAGAGGAAAATTTTCTCCAGAATTGCAAAGTACGATTATGAAAAGGTGACACTAGGAAACCAAGTTTTTGTCCTTTCTTTTCTTAGTGTAGAAGGCAAAGGTAGAGCCAAACTTTTGAAATTAATTATTTCAGTAGCTAAATGAAAAACATGTTGAATCACATAATCTCTGTAGAAAAAGTTTGTGCAGGGTAAATAGGTTGAATAATTTGGTCCAAATATGGATGTTTTAAACCTTTGTATGGATGCCTTTATGTGGATGATTTTAATACTCTGCACATACTGCATACATATTACATATATGTATGTGTGTTATATTCATGTATACAAGGTGTTCCAAAAGTCTTAGTGTGGTTTTAAGTTTTAATAGCTTACAACTATACTAAGATTTTAGAATACACTGCGTGTAAGAAAAGGGGATAGAATATCATGAACTTTTAGAATTTTAGAAAGCCTTAGAAATTTATTTTATGGAGAAAATTGATGTCAAGATTGGTGAGTTGATTTACCTAAAGTCCACAGATAATTAGTGGAAGATCTAGAACTAGAATCCGTATCTCTGGACCGCTAGCATGTTGAAAACTAAAAGAATTATATATGATTCACAACTGTCAAAGATTAGTGAGAAAAATGTTTAAATGTAGCTAGACCTCATTTCTGGTTAACTCTTTTCTAATTACTTTTTTTTTTTTTGCAAGTATACTTACACTTAGTCTGATTTATTTTTTTCTTTTAATTATTGCATTCTTGGTAGATATAGCATAGTTGAGTGAAAGTATGGGCTATGAGTCAATTACTTGTGTTTATGGGAAGACATGTTATTTGGACCTTGAAGTCAATGAAATAAGTGCTGCTATTCATCTGATGGCAATATAGCAACATTTCAGGTAGGGCATATGATATAGCATGTTCCCAGGAGGAAATAAACCAACCTATAGAAGGCTAAACTTGTGAACCCAATTATAACAACTATTCTGTCTCCATAGGACCAAAAGATCATAGACATAGCCTTGAAAGAAGACTTAGAGGCCATTTAGTCTAAAACCATTCATTTTATAAATGAGGAAAATTGATTTCATGTTTTAAGGTTTGCTAAATTCTTATAATATCTGTGTGACCTTGGGAAGCCTCTTGAAGACATTAGTTTTCTCACTTAAAAAATGAGAGGATTAGAGTAAATGAATTTCAAAGGCTCCCTTTCAACTCTAACTCTATGATCCTAAGAACTAAATCCAGATCAGCAAACATTTATTAAGAGTTCACCAAATGAAAGACTCTGTCCAAAGTTCTAGAGATTCAAGGACAAAAATGAAATAATTTCTGCCCTCAAGGAATCACGTTTTTTCAGGGAGATGATTATAACATATATAGAAATACATCAATGTAAAATATATGCAACCTAATTATAGGAAGGAGAGAGCACTTAAATTGAAGAGATCAGGAAATACTTTGAATAGGAAGTGAAAACTAATCTATCGAAGGTAGAGATTCCACAAGGTGGAGGTGAAGGAGTCCTACATTGGGGGAATCACTGGTACAAAAACAAGAAGGAAGTACATGCAATGGAACAGGTAGATCAGTTTGATTATCACGAAGAGTGCTTGAAAGGGATCAATATGAAACCAGACTGGAAAGGTAGAGTGCCATATCATGGAGGGATATAAACGTAAGGCTGAGGAGTTTGTATTTTATCTTTGAGGCAATAGGGAGCTACTGAGGATTTTTTGAAAAGAGAAGTAATATAGTCAGATCTATATTTTAGGAACATCGTTCTGGCAGTTGTTTATGGGGGATGGATTGGAGGGATGGGACACTATAAGCAAGGAAACCAATTAAGAGGCTATTGCCATAGTCCAAGGAGAAGTGATGAGAGTGTAGACTAAGGTGGATATGGGAATAGAAAGGATTGAATGTGAAGGTACTGAGGGAGAATGACGCTGGTGTTCTGAACCTAGGTACCTGCAAGAACAGACACCCTTGTTGGAAACTGAGAAACTTAGAATAATAATCTTGAGGAAGAAAATAAGTCCTGTTTTGGATATGTTGAACTTGATATACCTACAGACACCTGGGAGGAGAGAGTAAGGCTGATTGATGACTTTGCATAGCCCTCCTTCACTTAAATCCAATTCACTTTGCATGTCATGGCGTCACCTGCTGATGTCATGGTCCTCTTCAAGGAGGAAGGACAAACAACAATCTACAGACATCCGGATGAAGGGGTACAGCCAGCATTACATCACTGTCAATTATTTGGTTCTTCAGTTTTTTTTCTGTTGTGTCTGACTTTGCACGACTCCATTTGGAGTTTTCTCAGCAAATATACTGGAGCGGTTTGCCATTTCCTTTTCCAGTTCATTTTACAGATGAGGGAACTGAGGCAAACGAGATTAAATGACTCGCCCAGGGTCACCCAGTGAGTTAGGGTCTGAGACTAGATTTGAACTCAGGAAAATGAGTCTTGCAGGCCTGGTGCTCTATCCACTGAGCTGCCTAGCTGTGCCTTGTAAATCATACGGTTTCATTTTTCATTTTAAGAATTGTGGCACGGGATGTCTCAGATTAAACCTGTTTGCCTTTTCTCCTGTGCTTTTGACTCCTTTGGAATTGAAAGAACCCATTACGATACCAGCCCTTCCCTGATGGAAACCTTATTGGTGCTGGATTTGCAGGAAAAATCTGACTCTTGACCCATAGAACTCGGACCTGCAGGAAAGAAAGGGGTAGGTTTAAAATCACATGCAACAGTTCAGACTTTGGGGCACTGTAGTTGGAAGGTCCTGAACTGGTAACCTCAGGAGACGGACTCAATTATTTTGTTTGTTTGGATTTAAACTTTTCTGACATAGGCATCCTGAAATGCTTCTCCATTAAAGATCCCCTGGAGAGAAGCAGGATGCCCTGACATTATATAAAAACAGTTTTCAGCAAAGTGCTATGGGAGGAATTTAAAGGTGGTCACAGGGTTATATAGTCTTAAGTTGATAAAGGACATTAATTAAAAGACAGTGGGGAAGGCAAAAAATCAGAAGGTCAATAAAACAGAAGAATGCAGGTGGGAGGGGCATAATTATTGGTCAAGAGAAGGAGTGTTCAAAGGTGAACACAGCAGTAAAGACAGTGCACATCTTTAGGGAACATCTTCCACAAAGGATAAAGGGATGCTTTCCGGAATGTTTGCTAGAAGACCCAGGATCAAACTTATCCAGTGTTTTATAGGAAGACATTTGCTTCTCTTGTTTTTAAATGCTTGAATATTATTTAGTAACATTGGCACTTTTTTGTTATAGGAATTTTTTTGGCTCTACACCTGTGATTTGATAGGACGTAACCATTGAGGAAAACCCCATACCAAGGCAGAGAACAACTATCCTGCAATTTATAATTTTACAGGTATTTCAGTAGCACTAAGGGATCTTTTTACAAGTAGAGGATCCAGTCCCAAATTCCAGATTTAATAATTGTGTGTCATTGGGCAAGTCATTTAACTCCTGTAGGGCTCAGGTTCCTCATTTGTAAAATGAATGGACTGAACCATAACTGGACCCCTTTTAACTCCAAATGTAGGATCCTATGGTGTGTGAAGCAGTGATAATATTTGCCCTACTTGCCTCACTGGGTTGTGACCCTGGGTCACATAGTTTGTCAGAGGCAGGGCTTAAACCCAGATCATTCTGATTCTAAACCTTGTTCTCCATCCATTCTACCACACTCTTTCTCCAAAGAATTATAAGGTCATAGACTTAGAGCAGAAAGGGGCATCTAGCTCACCGCCCTCATTTTCTAGATGAAGAAAAGGTCGACCAAGAAAAGTCAATCAGTCCACCAACAAACCTTTATTAAATTCCTATGTGGTAGGCAATATAGTATGAAGCAAAGACTTGGTAGGCAAAAGAAGATCCAAGAGGCAGTGTTTATCTGGAGACGAGATACCAAAAAAATCTTCATGGACTTTGGAATCACTCATGGATAATGAATGACATACTGATATAAAAATATTTATATTTTGGTAGGGCAATTAAGTGGCACAGTGCTGGACCAGGAACCGGGAAGGCTTATCTTTCTGAATTCAAATCTGGCCTCAGACACTTACTAGCTGTTTGACCTTGGGTAAGCCACTTAATCCTATTTCCCTCAGTTTCCTCATCTGTACAATAAGCTGGAGAAGGAAATGGCAAACTATTCCAGTATCCTTGCCAAGAAAATCCCAAATGGGGTCATGAAGAATTGGACAAGGCTGAAAATGAGTGAATAAGAACAAAAATATTTAAGCAACTAAGTGGCATGGTGGATAGAGTGCTGGACTTGGAGTCAGGGAGATATGAGTTCAAATCCTGCCTCAGACAGTTACTAGCTGTATGATCTTGGCAAGTCACTTATCTTCTCCGAGCTCCAATTTCCCCATCTGTAAAGTGGGAATAATAGCTCTGTCTCACAAGATTGTTGTGAGAATCAAATGAGATATAGAAAGTGCTTTGCAATCTTTCATATGAATGTTGGCAATATTCAAGTCCTGAGCTGGTCATACCTATGTGCTCAAACAGATAATATCAAGTTAGCTTAATTATCATTATTGTGCCTCTTGAAAAGGAATAGGATTACATTACTTTGAAAGTAACTCTAATTCGGCTTCTCTCATGAGTTGACACAAATTATGGTAGCTCACTTTTGTATGATCACTTAGCAGTTTTCAAAATGCTTTTATGACAGCAACCCTGTGAGACATTGTAGGTCATCAGTACTTTATAGACCATGAGACCATAGTCTTGGGGCTAAAAGAGACCTTTTCCAGTTTCTTCATTTTGCAAATGAGGAATTTGGGCCCTACTTGCCCAATGACACACTGCTAGAAGATCTGGAGCTAGGGACTGGGGCTTCTGATCTAATTTTAATACCCTCTCTATTATACTACAATGTATCTTGATGCTGGTGAGAAACTCTTGGAGGGTAGGGCCTGGTTTCCCCCTACCTCTTCATGTATCTAAAGTACAAAGTGCAGTGCTTTGTATTCAGAAAGCATCTAATATATACTTGCATTGGATTTAATTGAATTTCCCATATATCATGTTGGCCTACTCAATTCCATTGGTCATTCACTGACTTTCCTGAAAGGATCACTGATCTCTCTATAATTTGTTTCCCCTCCTCTAATAACAAATATGTACTCGCATACCACTCTTGAAGATAAAACATTTTTATTTTAGGTCTTTAACTATCAAAGTGTTGGCATCTTCATTTTTGTTCCTTTAATATAAATTTATTTATTTAACTTTTTACATTCATTTTCACAAAATTTTGGGTTCCAAATTTTCTCCCCATTTATCCCTTCCCCCCACCCCAATACACCGAGCACTCTAATTTTCCCTATCTCCCATCTGCCCTCTCTTCTATCATCCCTCCCTTCTCTTGTCCCCATCTTCTCTTTTGTCCTGTAGGGCCAGATGACTTTCTATTCCCCATTAACTGTATTTCTTATTTCCTAGTAGCAAGAACAATACTCTACAGTTGTTCCTAAAACTTTAAGTTCCAAATTCTCCCCATCCATCCCTCCCCACCCATTCCCTTTGGGAAGGCAGGCAATTCAATATAGGCCATATCTGTGTAGTTTTGCAAATGACTTCGATAATAGTTGTGTTGTGTAAGACTAACTATATTTCCCTCCATCCTATCCTGCCCCCCATTGTTTCTATTCTGTCTTTTCATCCTGTCCCTCCCCAAGAGTGTTGACTTCAAATTGCTCCCTCCTCCCATTGCCCTCCCTTCCATCATCCCCCCCCACCCTGCTTATCTCCTTCTCCACCACTTTTCTGTATTGTAAGATAGGTTTTCATACCAAATGAGTGTGCATTTTATTCCTTCCTTTAGTTGAATGTGATGAGGGTAAACTTCATGTTTTTTTCTCAGCTCTCCTCTTTTTTCCCTCCACTAAAAAGTCTCCTGCTTGCCTCTTGAATGAGAGATAATTTATCCCATTCCATTTCACTCTCTCTCCTCCCACTACATTTCTCTCTCACCATTTACCTTGATTTCTTTTAAGATATGGTCCCATCCTATTCAATTCACTCTGTGCTCTCTGTCTCTGTATGTGTGTGCGTGCAGGCATGTATGTGTGTGTGTGTGTATGTGTGTGAGTGTGTGTATGTGTGTGTGTGGTCCCACCAACTACCCAGATACTGAAAAGTTTTAAGAGTTACAAATATTGTCTTTCCATGTAGGAATGTAAACAGTTCACCTTTGGTAAGTCCCTTAAGACTTCTCTTTGCTGTTTACTTTGTCATGCTTCTTCTCATTCTTGTGTTTGAAAGTCAAATTTTCTTTTCAGCTCTGGTCTTTTCATCAAGAATGCTTGAAAGTCCTTGATTTCATTGAAAGACCATATTTTCCCCTGAAGTATTATACTCAGTTTTGCTGGGTAGGTGATTCTTGGTTTGAGTCCTAGTTCCTTTGACTTCTGGAATATCCTTTTCCATGCCCTTCGATCCCTTAATGTAGAAGCTGCTAGATCTTGTGTTATCCTGATTTTATTATTTCCACAATATTGGAATTGTTTGTTTCTAGCTGCTTGCAATATTTTCTCCTTGACCTGGGAATTCTGGAATTTGGCCACAATGTTCCTAGGAGTTTCACTTTTTGGATCTCTTTCAGGTGGTGATCGATGGATTCCTTGAATACTTATTTTGCCCTCTGGTTCTAGAATATCAGGGCAGTTTTCCTTGATAATTTCATGGAAGATGATGTCTAGGCTCTTTTTTTGATCATCGGCTTTCAGGTAGTCCCATAATTTTTAAATTGTCTCTCCTGGTTCTATTTTCCAGGTCAGTTGTTTTTCCCATGAGATATTTCACATTCTCTTTCATTTTTTCATTCTTTTGGTTTTGTTTTGTGATTTCTTGGTTTCTCAGAAAGTCATTAGCCTCCATCTATTCCATTCTAATTTTGAGAGGACTATTCTCTTCAGTGAGCTTTTGAACCTCTTTTTCCATTTGGCTCATTCTGCTTTTGAAAGCATTCTTCTCCTCATTGGCTTTTTGAACCTCTTTTGCCAATTGAGTGAGCCTATTTTTCAAGGTGTAATTTTCTTCAGCATTTTTTTGGGTCTCCTTTACCAAGGTATTGACCCATTTTTCATGCTTTTCTTGCATCTCTCTCATTTCTCTTCCCAGTTTTTCCTCCATCTGTCTAACTTGATTTTCAAAATCCTTTCTGACCTCTTCCAAGGCCTGAGCCCATTGGATATCTATTTTGGATGTTTGGGGTACAGAGGCCTTGACTTCTATGTCTTTTCCTGATGGTAAGCATTGATCTTCCTCGTCAGAAATGAAAGGAGGTAACATCTGTTCCCCAAGAAAGTAGCCTTCTATGGTCTTATTTTTCTTCCCTTTTCTGGGCATTTTCCCAGTCAGTTACTTGACTTCTGAGATTCCTGTCCACCCCCACCTAGATCCGCCCAACTAGTGCTTGGGGTCTGAGATTCAAATGCTGCTCCCCAGCCTCAGGGCTTTCAGTGGTGGGCACGCCTGCTATTCAATGTGAGCTTAAGTTCTGATGCTCAGGTAGGGGCAGGGCTGCCTCCCAGGCTCAGTTCCCTCAGGGGGTTTATGCTCAGATCTTCAGTAATGGCCCTGAGCTCCTGTCTGCTCTGGGAGTCCTGGAATGTGGCTGCCTCAGCCGCTGCCTCTGCTGCTGCCTCCTGAGGGGTCCTGAGCCACAGAGACACCCCGCTCCCCTCTCCGCCAGCCCAGAAGTCTCTCTCACTGACCTGCAGCACCTGTGGGTGGAGGGACCTTTGCAGCCGCCAGAGGTTCCATCCCTGAAGCCTGCTCGGATCTGCTCCTCTCGAGGCCACGCAGCCAGGGCTGGGCTCTGCTGTCCAGTGCGATGGACCTTTGGGGTCGGTTTTTCAGGGCTCTCTGGAATGGAAATCTCCTCCACTACATTCTTCGTGGCTTGAGCTGCTCCAGAATTCATGGGGAGTTCTTTTTACACGAAATTTATGGGCTGTGGGTTCGGAGCTAGCATAGCTAGGAGTCTTTCTACTCTGCCATCTTGGCTCCTCCCCACTTGGCATCTTCAAAGTCAGAAAAGTGAACATAAAAGAAACAAACAAAAAAGCCCAAAACAAACCAAACCTTGGATTTACAGTTTAGAAATAATAATAATGGAATATCAAAACCAGGGAATATGTCTAAATAATTGTCTCCAAACCATATTAGGGTGAAAGTTCCTAACTTAAGTCTTTCAGGTTATTTATTCCATTCTGAGCATAAGCAATTAATATACACCAATACTAGAATTAGGGCTTAAAGTGCTCCATTACTCTATTGGTGATAGGAAATGACTCGTACCATAGACTCTGATTTGCTACCAGAACGCCCCCTAAATGTACTTTAGGTGAGCATGTCACTTCATTTTTTTAAGATGCTCGTACTTGGGGTGGTGGCCAGGGAAGGCACATCTATCTTTTCCCCCTTGCTATGGGTGTCTAATGTGCTTTGCCTATACTTGGTGCCTTATCATTGCCTTGGGGTTGTTTTTCTGGTATTCTGCAAGTGTGTAATGATCAGGTGGTCTTGAGATAGCCAAGGGCTGCATCTAAGATATGGCAACTGCAGGGGACTTGGTCACCAAACTCAGAAGTGGTTCAAGGGCCCTGGACTTAATAGAGTTTCATTCAGACATCATATAGTCTCCAAGCATTTTCAACAAGGCAGAAACTAGAGGTAACCTCCCAGACCACCCAGGATTTCTCCATTACATGACACAAGTAAATACTCCTGGAGTACAAAAGAGCAACACACCCAACAATGTTGGCCTCAAATTAGAAATCCTTGTTCTGGGATTGGTCTTAAAATACAAATAAATGATGATGGGCAGTCATCCAAGAATTATGCCATTTATATCTTGTGGTTATCTCACATCCAAAGTCATATTTCATTTTCTACTTTACCTCTAAAATTGTCTATTTTTTATTAATTTAATTATTTGTTCAAGATCATATATGTTTTGATCTATTTTTGGTTCTTGGACCACTTACAGGTGACATAGGAAGATCCCTATCAAATGCCATCATCTCAATTTACAGGATGATTTTTATTCTGCCCTTTGTGGGTGAGACAATTTCCTATCATAAATATTTCCTATAGCTCTCATTCTACACAACTTTCTCCATTGTGTTTCACTGAAATTCATGGCCTCTTGCCAAATGGGACAGTAAGTAATATGTCTAGGGCAAATAGTCTTATCCACAATAGTTATTTCAGCTCCTTAAGTTTTGACTTTTTGATTTATTTCCTCCTAAAACTTTATGTATTTGTTACTTTTTTAAAAAAAATTTAGAAGCATTTATCGTTTCTCTCTCCCACTGCTTCCATTAAACAATTTAAAATGAAAAATAAAACTTGCAAGATGAAAATATGTGTGTGTATACAATTTCAAAAAACAAATTCCCAAAAATCTAAAAGTAGACTCTGACTCTCTCTCTCTCTCTCTCTCTCTCTCTCTTTCTCTCTCTCTCTCTTTCTCCCTCCTCATCTCTTTCTGTCCATTTTAAATCCCTTCCCTCTCTGGCAGGAGGTGGACAATGTGTTCTTTTCAACTCATGTTTTTTTTTTTTAACTTATTATCAAATTGATCAGAATTCTAAAATCTTTCAAGTGCTTTTCATTATGATAATGTTTTCATATGCACTGTGTTCCTATTTATGCCCACTTCACTGCACATTTGTTCATAGAAATTCACCTAGTGCCTTCCAAAGGACACCCAATAACATTCTTTAAAATGTAAGTTTTTTTCAAGCTTTATTAATTTTTTTTGCACTAGCACTACTCAAGCTCCCATATTCTTCTCTCATACAATGACTGTTAGCAACAAAGAAGAAATAAACTGATGCACTGACCATGTCTGACTATATTTGTAATCCATCACAACTCTGCTGACACAAATCTCGTATGTTTCATCAACAGCTGACCTATGGACCTGATTCGTTATTCATTGTATTGATATATGTTCTCATGCCTTTTTAGTTTAGTTTTACTTTACATTATTGTCAATATTGTTCTGCTGGTTTTGCTTCCATCACTCTACATCAGTTCATAAAAGTCTTCTCAAGTTTCTCTAAAAATATATTTAACAATTCTGTCTCTCTCTTCTTCTCTCTCTCCTGTGTGTGTTCATTAATTCTTAAGATACAATAATAGTCCCTTAAATTAAAACTTGTTTAATCATTTTCCGATTTGGGCACTATGAAGGAAATGCTGCTATAAATGTTTTGATGTATATTTTAAATTAAATTAAATTTTTCATTACAAACATTCCTTTTTTCTCCTCCACGGGGTGGGAGTGGGGAACCCCTTGTAACAAATATGCATCATCAAGCAAAATATATTCCTGCATTTGCTATATCCAAAAAAAGTCTTCTTCTGCACCCTGAATCTTTTGTCTCTTTTTTCTCTTTTTTCGGGCTCCATATTTCATTAATGGCCTTCTGGAGTCATGGCTCATTATTACATAGATCACTGATCAAAATTCTTAAGGCTTTCAAGGTTGTTTATTTTTACTATATTATATGTATTATATGATATATTATATATAATATACTATACTTTATTTTTACTATACAAATATTTCTCTTGATTCTGTTCTCTTCATTCTTCATCAGTTTTTATAGATTTTCTCAAGTTTCTCTGAAATGGTTCCTTTTGTCATTTCTTAGGGTGCAATAATATTCTATTACACTCATATACCATAACTTGTTCAGCTTTTCCTCAACTGATGTCTATTCCATTAGTTTCCAGTTCTTTGCTCCTACAAAAGAAAAGATGCTATAAATATTTTTGTACATATGGGTCCTTTTGTTCTTTCTTTGATTTCTTTGGGGTATAGACCTTGTAGTGATATTACTAAGTTAAAGGATATGCATACTTTAATAATATTTGCAGAATAATTCTAAATTTCTTTCCAAAATAGCTGAACTAATTTATAGTTCTGTCAATAGTGCATGCATAACATAATTTCCACATGCTTCCAATATTTACAGTTTTTGTCTTTGGTTGTCTTTGCCAATATGAAGGGTGAAGTGAAGCCTCAGGGTTGTTTTAATTTGCATTTCTCTCATTGATCTTGTTATTCATGGTTGTTCTTTAATATGGCTGTTAATAGTTTGAGTTTCTTTATTTTGAAAATTTCATATCCTTTGACTTTATGTATTAGGAAATGTCTCTTATTCTTGTATATTTGTAGGAATTCCTTATATATCTTTGATATCTTTTGTCAGAGGTATTTGATATGAACAATTTCCTTTTTTTATTTGACAGCTTTTCTTTTTCTTTTTATTATTTGGATGTTGGACATAAAAAAAATTTTAAGCTTGCATAATTAAAATTGTATGTTTTGTCTTTTGTGATTGTATTTATCCTTTGAATTTTCCACAAAATAATTGAAGCAAATTGAATAAAACAAATGAAACCCCCCACCCCCATAACAAAACCACAGGCCCAAATTAAAGCAAGTTCTATGAAACACTTAAGGAATGATCGACTTCTTTATTACATAAACTGTTTACAAAACATGTATGAATAGCACCTTGTCAAACCCTTTGTATGACACAAATATGGGATTGATAACTAAATCCAAAGGAGAAAAAGAGAAACAAGGTATCCAATATCTCTCATGAATATTTATGCAGAAATATTTAATGAAATATTATCAGAGAAACTACAGCAACATATTCTAAAAATAATTCAATATGACCTGTGAAGAAGCACTGCAAGGATAAATCCAGAGAACTTCAACTTTGTTAGTCTGCTTGTCTGAGAAATGGATCACATGAAGAAGAAATCTGGCTTGAGTACTGGTATAATCTCATTTCATGAATGGTATGTGGGATGTACCTGAGGAGCCATCTACCACAACTCTTCAAATGTTTGGAAAAGTTTCAGAAAATTATACTTGAAATCCAAATGATCAGCAATTGTATAATCTCTGATAATTGGAGAAATACAAATTAAAGCAACTCTGAGAATCCACCTCATACTCATTGGATTGATAAGATGACAAAAGAGAAAATCACAGATGCTGATGGGACTATGGGAAAAAACCCACAAATGGTTTGAATTGATAGAGCTGCGAATTTGTCCAGTTATTCTGGAAAGTATTTTAAGTTATTATTTATGTTAACATTTTACTAGCATGCTAATATAACATATATTATAGTCTGCAAACTTTTCAGCTTAGAGATACCACTACCAGGCTTATATCCCAAAGAGATCAAAAGCAGAAAAAAGCACCTATATGTATGAAAATATTTGTAACAGCTCATTTTACAATAGCCCTATATTGGTAAGTATAAGGGGTTGCTTACCTATTGAGAAATGACTAAGTAAATTATGGAATATAAATGTAATAAAATATTATTTTATCATAAAAATGGTAGAATGTAGAATTTCAAAAGGAACTGGGAAGAATTCTGTAAAATGATGAAGTCAAGTGAGCATCACCATGGTAATGGACAGTTTATATAATGACAAAAATTTATATAATAACAATAATTCACACAATGAGAACAATTTATATAATGACAACATAATAAAGAAAAAACACAACTTTGTAAAATGTTAGCACTCTGATCCATGCAATGATAATCCACAAGCCAAGAAAACTGAAGGTAAAACACTGCCTACCTCTGACCATAAAGGTAATGGGTTTAAAATGAAGAATAAGACATATTTGTTTATCTTAATTGTTCAACTGAGATGGGGAAATAGAAGGGAAAGATAATTTTAAAAATCAAACTAAAAACATTGCACTCTTTAAGATGGAGAACCTCAGGAACAGCTCGAAGGTGATGTCAATCGATGGCACCATCACAGAGTTTCATAGGCCATATACTTCAAAGATAGTTGTGTTACAAAAGATTTGGACATGTGGAAGGAATTCCAGATGCCCTGAATGATCTGATAGTCATTTTCAATGTTGAACATGCCTAGTGGATAGATGATACTTAGCTCCCTACAGCAGAATAATATAAGTACACATTCTTTATCTGCCCAGTAAGGTTATGTTTTATCTTTTTGTGTGTGTGTGTTGAATGATTCTTCCATGGAATGAGGGTAGGGGTACTGACTACTTTCCAAAGGCTCATAAAACAAGTGGTTAGTGATGTGAACTAGTTGAGGGTGTTGATTTTGATGGATGATCTCCCTGTTTTCCAAAAGAAGTTGGAAGAAATGAGGAAAAGCTACTGAAAATATATAGCCCATGAGTAGCTGCTCTAAAGTTACCATTTCCCAGATTCCATTTCTACAATGCCTCTGTCAAGTACATGGGTCATGTAACATTTAAGTGAAGAATGAATATAGCTTCCTAACAGAGAGATACTTGCATCTTAACCGCAACTGTGTTCTGTAGTTTTCTATATTTTACTGGCTACCATAGAACTAAGTCCTCATTCTTATAATTCTCAGTGATCTTATTTTAGGATATAAGGTCAAACAGAACTGGAAACAACAAAAAATTGAAGAACAATATAGTCTGAACTGTCTGGCAAATTAGAGATTTGGGGGATAAGAAATGTGGGCAGGGCTTCAAAGACTTGGTCAACTAACTGCCTCACATATGTATCATTGATAACCATAAAAAGGGTGAAGTTAATTTGGGACATACAGGAATTCAGATGACCAATGAGAATACAGTCAAAAGCCTGACACTTTCACCAGTCAGTATGATATCAGTGCACATATATTTTATTGTGTTGGACCAGTGCTACCTGCCTTGGTTGTCCTTGGGTGACTCATGACAAAAGCAAGTAGATGATGAAGATATTTAAGAAATGAAGGGAGCCAAGAAATGGAGGCATGATTCACAAGGATCCAAGTTTTCTTAATCAACCAATCAATGAGCAAGCATTTATTAAATGCCAACTGTATGTTGGGCACTATGTCCAGGTTTGTAGGACTTTGTTTTTATTTTTAACTCTCACTTAGATGTACTCTAGCCATGGACTAAAGAGAGAGAGAGAGAGAGAGAGAGAGAGAGAGAGAGAGAGAGAGAGAGAGAGAAGCATTATTTCTATATTTTTAGCTCTCACCCATAAATCTGAGTTCTGGTTTCAGATACTATTTGAAGCTCTTTATTTACCAAATCCTTTCTCTTCCAGAGTTCCTACCTTAAATTAGTTGTAGTTATTAAAAGGTTACTTGTTTGCATATGGTCTTCAGTTTCTTACTGTGAGGCCAAGCAAAGTAGGATCTTTTGCTGTTTTTGTTTTAGTATGATCAAGAAGTATAATGCCTCTATTTGAATGGAATTAAAGATCTTCTCCACCCATTGATGGGCTGGCCCATTGAAGGAAGCTTGATGAGGGGAGTTGTTTTGTAAGGAAAGTCCCAAGTACCTTTTGTTTTTTCTATTGAGGGTCATGCCTTCTGGTTCCGAAAATTGTATAATACTCTGAGGGTGAGGCTTTACTTTGGGGCTTAGTTTTTGGAAGAAGCTTTGTGTGCCAGAGGAGACTGTGGGAAGTCACTAAGGAGTCCCCTGGCTTTGAAGACCTAGATGTTGGTGCTTCCCTCTCTGGTAAAGATGTATGTATGTTAATTGTCAGGCATTTTGGAAGCGCTGTCTGTTGATTTTTGATTTCTCTGACATTTTTATTTTCTCTGATACCTGTGCTTGATTAAAGTGATCATTAACCTCTCAAAAATTGTCTTTCCTTTTTAGAGAAGCAGATCAAAGAAGCTGTGGTAGCAGTCCCTCTTGTGTATGTTGGGGTGCTTACTGATACACTTGCCTATGACTTTGCATTTAGTAGTAAAACTTTCTAGGCTTTTGATGCCATAATTTGTCTTCCTGTGAATCATGAGGAAAGGGTGGTAGTGTCAGGCCTATTGCTTGCTTCTCGGATCTTGTTGGAAATCAGAGGGCCCAGCAAGATAAGTGTTAATGGGGAGTCTTTCCCTCCTGTATCCCAGGACCTGCCTGCCCTGTTTTCAATGGTCAGTGGAGGGCCCTTCCTTCCAATCTTCCAGCCAGTGGCCCTTTCCATCCAGGCTTGAGGCTGACACCTTTCATTCCAGCCCTTATGGGCAAGAACCCCGGCTAATAACAATAAAAATAACTAACATTTATATAGTATTCTGTGCCAGGAACTCTGCCAATCACTTTATAAATGTTATCTCATTTGGTCCTCACAAAAACCTTTAGAGGTAGGTGCTTTTATTATCTCTATTTTTACAGTCAAAGAAATTGAGGCAAACGGGTTCAGTGACTTGCCTAGAGTCATTTGGCTAGTAAGTGTATAAGGCTGAATTTTGAACTTAGACTTTTTTGACTCCAGGCCTAGCACTCTGTGCGCTGATGCAGAGCAGAGAGTCCCTGTTCTTCTCTAACCTTTAGGCCCACTATCTTCTTCCTAATGATGATGGGCCATGACCCTCTAGGTCCCCCTTAGTTCCCCAATATACTCTACAATTGAGTCTTAGAAAATTGCTTGGACACATTCTCTGAAGGTTAGACTCATTTTATTTTTACACCAAGCCATTAGAGAGACTGGAGATGAGCTGGAAATACACTCCAAAGAGCTATGACTATGGCTGACAGAGTAGGGTCTCTGAAAGTCTCTACAAGCTTTAACCATACCAGGCATCAGACCTTAACACTGTGTATGTCAAGGGTGCCTGCAAAAATGATCAAAGAGAAGGAACATAAGGAGGTATTGGTGTCTACTGGGAACCAGATCATGATCTAAACATAAGGTACACATTCTGAAAAGCATCATTAGAAGAAGCTACTAAAGGCAGTAAGCAAGCAAAGGCCCAAAATAAGGACAGACTTACTGTGTGCACACACAGATAATCAACTAATCACCAAAGGCATGAATGAATGGATTGACAACTGGAAATAAAATGGCTGGGAAACAAGTTAAAAAAGATGTTGTCCACAAAGACCAATTTACTAAGCTGGATAATAGGACTCGGGGCATGAATGTTGAGTGGAAGTATGTACCTGCCTATTTGAAAGTTGAAGGCAATGCTGAAGCTCAAAGATTAGCCAGAAAAGCAACTAGAAAGGGAGAAGACTCAATCACTACTTTGCAGATGGTGAAATGTAAAGGATCGCTCTCTTTTTACCCTGTAATATAATCTGCAAATCAATCTCTTTACCCTTCCCCCTGCCTCTTCTGTTATAGCTGTCTTCCATGGCTATCTTTGTTTTTCTATGTGCTATTTTAATTTTTCTTCAATAATATAAACAAAATGCTATATACTATGCTATAAACATAACTATAAACAACTGTAGAAATTATTCACATAGTCTAATGATACAAGAAAGGCAGATATTCTCATCTCTGCCAGATCCAAGTGAACTGTGACTTGTTCAATTCTTGCCCCAGACTATCTATAAACCAATCCAGACTGCGTGACTGATCATATGATTTGGGGTAATGGGAGTCACCAACTTTTCCTTCAGTTAACATGGACTGTGAAACAAACCTTGCCATCTACCCTGACACTGTTAAGGACTTCCTGGCTTTACGATTTGCCCTGGTATGGGGCTATTGTATTTGCCCGAATGGGCTATTGCATTTCAGTATCATCTGATCTTCTGACAATCTAAAGATACCTGTCTGGGCCATGCTGTCTGCCCCTTTGGTGCAGAACTTTTAAAAGTCTTTTCATTTACTCAACAGCTGAACTCTCTAATCATTTGCTACCTTCCCCCCCAAAAAAACTATGAACTTGACCATAGACTGTCTTTCTGTGGTATTAAGCATAGCACTTGGAACTTAATAGGAATTCAATAAATGTTTTTTCATTTAAAAAAAAAAAGAAAAGAAAATTGCCTGGGGACACAGAGAGTTGTAACTTATCCAGGGTCTGACAATCAGTTTTGTGGCAGAGATGGAACTTGATTCAAGATTTTCTTGATACCAAAACTATGATGTGTGCCTTTCTCATGTTAATATTACAAAGAAAAAAAAACAACCTCACAATAACTTAGGATGTTAGCTCACATAGCAAACTCAACTCTTAACATGAAAATTATAAAGATCATGATACTTAATTCAAATGTTCCTTCTATTTGGGAAAATATTCTTTCAATATTTCTATCAATCGGGGAATGGTTGAACATGTTGCGATATATGAATGCAATGGAATACTATTGTGCTATAAGAACTAATGATTAGGTGGACTTCAGAAAAACCTGGAAAGGCTTACAGGAACTGATGCTAAGTGAAGTGAGTTGAACCAGGAGAACACTGTATACAGTAACAATATTGTGCAATGGTCAGCTATGATAGACTTAACTCTTCCAGCAATGCAATGATCTAAGATAATTCCAAAAGTTGAATGAAGGAAAATGCTATCCCATTAAGAAAGAGAGGGAAAAAAACTAATAGAGTCTGAATGTATATTGAAGCATACTATTTTCACTTTTTTGGGTTTTTTTTCTTTTTTGTTCTCTTTTTTGTTTATTCTTTCACAACATAACTAATGTGGAAATATGTTTAATGTGATTGCACATGTGGTAACTACATCAGATTGCTTGCCATCTTGGGAAGGGGGGAAGAAGGAGAGGAGAGTGAAAAATTTGGAACTTAAAATCTTATTAAAAATGAATGGTGAAAACAGTCTTTACATATAATCAGAAGAAAAAAGTAATATTTATCAAAAAACGTGGGCTGCATTTGTAATTTCAGTAGGTATAAAAGCAAAGGAGTGTTCTATCACTCAGCCTTATTTCTACTTAGACATTAGTAGCACCTGGAACTCTAATATGGTGAGGAGCCATCTAAGGAAGGTCAAAGTAGCCCACAGAACTGGCTAAAGTTTCTGAACGGATCAGCAGTGGGATAAGACCATGAGTGGCTGCTGCACCTCCAGCTCTGTTGGAATAGGGAGACTTCATCTAAAAAAAAAGATAAAGCATTAAGCACTTAATAAAGTTAGCTTTCGTAACTTTAAATCCAAACATCTGTGGTTTTATCAAAGTCATTGATAAAACTGTTTAATAATGTAGGACCAAGCACAGCTTGGTGAAGAACACTCCTTTAGAAACTACTATGATGATGACAATGAACCATTAATGACTGTATTTTGGGTAGTCATTCAGTCACATGCAAATCCATCTATCTGTTCTATTGTCTGGCTCCCAATGCTCCATCTTATCCACAAGAATGGTCTGGAGACCTTATCATATATTTAGTTAAAATCTGGGCGAATTATATGTTTAGCGTTCTACTCATCTACTGAGCTTATTGAGCACATGTGGGTCAATGTGTTAAGTGACGTCACTTCATGTCTCTCTCTATTTCCTAATCTGTGTAATGGGAGTGATAACAGTTCCCATGTGCCTCATGTGACTGTATTAAGGAAGGCACTTTATGAAAGTCGAAGTGCTAGGGAAACGTGACTTGATCTTTGCATAAGACAAGGCAACTCTCCAGGTCAATAATTCCCCAGGTGTTCTCAATCATGAAACAAAGAACCCTTGTTCTTATTCCAGAGATGCTGGACTCCAGATGGCAGACTTACTAACCTCTTACTTATGGGGTCATTCATTAATCAGGTGTTTGTAAGTTGTAAATCCACCCTTTTCTTTTTCCTTCACCCCATGATTTCATCAATATAGAACTTTTTGAAACTGCAGAATAGCAAGTACTCTGTCCACTTTGAGTCTTGGATATTTGTATGTGGTCACTGAGCAGTTAAGTGACTTGTATAGGGTCATACAGACAACATAAGTCAGAGTCAGGACTTGAACCCAGGTCTTCTTGACTCCTAGGTCTGACCTTTATCCACTACCCTCAAGCTGGGTAAATAAAAGAAACACAGTCCTGGGTAAAAAAATAAAGTCTACTTTCCTATCACAGAATAGTGATCAAACTCCAGCCAATATTTACTAAAAGTACTTATTGTATATAGCATAATCTATTGATTGTTAAATTAGGTTTAGATAAGACCCTGTCTGTCCTTATGGAATTTACAGGTAGTTGGGGATAGGTGGGATATGGCATACACAAATAATAACAAAGTAAAATGATACTTGAGTCATTGGTCATTGAGAATTGGTCAAGAATATTAGTTATTAGAGAAGGGCAGAATATCATGTGAGGTCTAACAAGGACAGACCTTCACTGACTGGAAGTTTCAGGGAAGGCTTCACAAGGAGGTGGGTGTCTTTTGATCTGAGCTTTAAAGGATGGGTAGAATTTAAACAGAAAAACCACTTTGGTAGCCAAAGGAAATGTGAGCAAGGGTACAGAGGTGGGAAAATATAGCCTGAATATGGAAAGGAGTCCAATTTCTCCAGAGCAAAGAATATGTTGGATTATGTAGGTGCAAAATATGAGGGACCATAGGGGTCATTTAGGCCAACCCCTTAATTTTAAAATGTTATTTTCAATGAACAAAAATCTATTTTTTCTCTTTCAACTCCCTGACCCACGCTAGGGGAAAAAAAAAAGAGAAAAATCATTGTAATAAATATGCATAGTCAAATAAAACAAATTCCTTTATTGTCAAATCCAAAAATCAGATGTCTCAGTTTGGACCCTTAGTCCATCACCTCTCTGTCAGGATGTGTTTTATCATGGGCCCTCCAGAATCATGGTTGGTCACTGGGTTGATCCGAGTTCAAAGTTGTTTATAGTTACAATGCTGTTGTTAAAGAATAAATTGTTCTACTGTTTCTGCTGTCTTTACATCAACTCATACAATTCTTCCCTGATTTCGCTGAAACCATTCCCTTCATAATTTCTTGCACAATAGTATTCTATTACAGTTATGGATTATATTTTATTCAATGAGGCCCAATTGACGGACACATAAGTAGAGCATTTGGCCTGGAGTCAGAAGGACCCGAGTTCAAATTTGGCTTTAGAAACTTACTAGCTGTTTGACCTTGGGCAAGTCACTTAACTCTGTTTCCTTCAGTATGTCATCTGAACTGGAGAAGAAAATGGTAAACCACTCCATTATCTTTGCAAGAAAACCTCAAATGGGGTCATAAATTCAGATATGACTGAAATAAACTGAACAACAAATTCCCCAATTGATGGTGCCTCTTTAGTGTTCAGTTGATTATAACTACAAAAGGTGCTAAAATATATTTTTAAAATATTTAGATATTTTTCCTTTTCCTTTGATTTCCTTGGGAACAGGATTTGTAGTGGTATTGTTGGGTCAAAGAGTACGCACAATTTAGTAAATTTGGGGACATACTTTCAAATTTCCTTCCAGAATGGTTGAATCAACTCACAGCTCCATCATCAGGGAATTAATGTGCCTATTTTCCCATAGCCCCTCCAAAATCTGTCATTTTTCTTTTTTGTCGATTTTGCCAATCTGAGGTAGGTAGATGCTTTAATTAGTGTTTCTCTAATTGTGTTAATGATGAGCTGAGTCTTGAGAGAAAGCTGGGAAGCTAAAGGGAAGATATGAAGAGGGAGAGGATCCCAGTCATGGAGAACAGTTAGTTCTAAGGCATAGAGTTGGGAGATAGACCCTCATGTAGGAGGACCAGTAAGTAGGCCAGTTGGATGCTGGAAAAAGTGGAGGGGGCATAATGAATAAAAAGATTGGAAAGGTAAAGGGAGCCACATTGTGAAGGGCTTTTAATCCCCTAGAGGAGAACTTTATACTTGATATTGTAGATGATAGGGAGACACTAGAATTATTTAGTTGGAGGATGAATTGCTCAGACCTATTCTTTGGGAAAACCTCTTTGGACATTTTATAGAGGATAGATTGGAACAGGGAGAGATCTGAGACAGGGAAACCAATTAGACTACTGCAGAGAATGAATTGACAGGACCTGGAAACTAATCTATGTGAGGGAGGGGGGAAGGAAAGATAGCATTAAGGTTTTGAATGTAAGAAACTGCATAAATGATGGTGCTATTGACAATGAGGTCATATTTTGGAGGGAAGTTTTTAAAGTCAGTTTTGACCAAGATAAGTTAACCAAACAGATCCTTTGAATCCAATAAAGATTCTGGAAATTTAGTGAATAGTCTTGAGATTTTAAGAACTATATTTGCCTGCTATTTCGAGACACCTGAGATGATTCGAAAAACATTTGGAAGTGTTTTTCATAATGAGCTCATCACACTACCCTCGTTGTTTCATCCATGTTTAATTAACCTTGATGAAACTGACAGACTGCGTCTGTGACACTCACTGTATGTGGGGACTTACATCTAGTTACAAGATATGAGGTAAATGTAATTTAATTGAATTGTGTCCTCACCTCTTTTTTTATACAAACTCTATCTTCAGGTACTTTACTGATTAATAATGCAAGCAAAAAGAAATGAGGATGATGGTGATTGAGTGAGAGGCAGGGGAAAGGGGTGGTGGTGTAAAAGAGAAAGGAGGAGAGTTTTAAAAGAAGAAAATAGAAACATTGCAATGAATTGATGGAGTGGGCTTCTCCCAAGAGGGCAGTTTAAAGTTGCAGGAATTTTACATTCCTCTAAACTTTGGAATATCACTTAAAATTTGGCCATCACTCTTGTGGATTTTAATGATTTTACAAGGAAGCAACTAAAAAGGCAAAAGGCAGGATAACTATATTATCAACTGCTATATTTTAATCATGGATAGGGAACCTGCAATCTTGAGGCCATGTGGCCCTGTAGGTCCTCGAGTGCAGCCCTTTGACTATATCCAAACTTCACAGAAAAAATCCTCTTAATAAAAGGATTTGTTCTGTAGAACTTGGGTTCAGTCAAAGGAGTGAACTCAAGGACCTAGAGGGCCACATGTAGCCTCCAGGCTACAGGTTCCCCACCCTCAATAAGTTTGTTGGCAGTGGTAGTGAATAAATGCTAGACTCAGTCAGGAGGACCTAAATACTGATTAGGTTAGACTCATTAACTCTAAGATGCTAGGGAGTGGTCACTTAATTTCATTCTCCTCATCTATATATTGGGGGTGATAGCAAACATTGTTGGGAGGGTCAGATGAGATAATGTGTGTAAAGAAATCTGCAAAGTTTAAATTGCTATGTAAATATCTGACCCTGCCTCATGTGTTTCAATAAAAAGCAACATGTAAAATAATTTATCAGAAAGTAAAACTAATTGATTCAATTGAAATGAATTAATCTATAAGTATTTATTAAATACCTACATGCTAGGTTCTGTGCTAGACATTGATGATACAAATAAAAAGAAAAAAAATACTTTGTAGGAGCTTACATTCTAATTGGGAAAGTATCTAATAACATAAGTATAAAAAGAATAAATTTAGGAGAATGAGTATAAATAAATCCAAAGTCCATAAGACCATCAGGGAAGGAGGGCACTAAGAGTTGTGGGAATCATTGAAAAGGCTTTTTATGTAGAAGGTTGTTTTTGAGCTAGCTCTTAAAGAAAAAGAAGAATTCTCTGAGGGGTAAGTGATGAGGGAATAAATTGCAGATATAAGAGGTTGGCCAATACAAAGGCACAGAGGTAGAGAGAATGCTGTGTGTGAAGAACATAGGGAAGTCCAGTTTGTTGTGTTGGAGGGAAGGAATTGTACATTAAGGTCAGATTGTTAACAGATCTAAAATCTAACCAGAGAAGTTTCTATTTTATCCTAGAGGTTGTGGGAAACCACTGGTGTTTAGTGATGAAGGAAGTAAGAGGGTAAGTTACGAATGTAAGGAAAATCACTTTGGTAGCGTCGTAAAGGAAGGAGTGGAGTGAAGAAAGATGGCAGGCAGGGAAAACAATTAAGAGACTGTTTCAATAGTTTAGGCAAAAGGTTAAGAACCCTGAACTAAGGAGGTGGAAGTGTAAGTAGAAAAAAAGTGTCAACTACAGGGGTTTTTGTGAGCAGAAATGTCTAGATTTGGTAACTAACTGAATATGTAAGGAGAGGGAAAGTAAGGAATTTGAGTTTGAATCTGAGAGACTAGAAAAATGGTATTGTTTTGAAAGAGATAGAAAAATCTGGAAGAGGGGTGAGCTGGAGGGGGAAGATCATGAATTGCCATGTACATGTTGAATTTGAAATATTTTGTGGACATTAAGTTTGAAAGATCCTGTAGGCAGTTTGTGATATACATACTTAATATGTATATTTGTCAATCAATCAAAAAAATATGATAATCCAACCCATGGTAGTTGATGAGGTCACCAAGAGAGTGTATTCAAAGAAGAAAAAAAAAGAGATATGGGGATCTTTGGAGAATATTCATAGTTAAAGACTGTGATATGGATGATAGCAAAAGAATATGTGGAGAAGATAGAGGAGAACTGGGAGAAAGCAGTATCTAGAGAGAAGAGAGTATCCAGGAGGAGAGGGTGGTTAGTAGTGCCAACTACACGTCAAGAAACATAAAGATTGATAAAGGACCATTGGATTTGGCAAGTAAGAAATCATTAATAACTTTGGAAAAATAGTTTTGATTGAATGAGACTGGAAACTAGGAGACTACAAATGGTTGAGGAGTGAAATGGAAGTGACCATTTGAGATAGCTTTTTCTATGAGTTTGGTCAATAAAGGGAAAAGAGATATAAGAGGAGAGCCTGAGGTGATGGAAAGGGTTTTGTTTTTGTTTTCTCAAGAGAGAAAAGATTGAGACTTATCTGAAGGTAGGAAGTCCAGTTCAGAGATTAGAGGGCATGGCGATGGAAGATGCCATCTGCTAGAAAAGATTAGGAAGATGAGATCAAAGGCACATAAATGATGAGAGAGACAGACAGAGACACAGAGACCGAGAGAGAGCAGGGGAGAAGAAGGAGGAAGAAAAAGAGGGAATTTCCATACGCAGAAAAAAAAAATTCTATCTCAAACTATCAATCTGCATTTTATACTGACTGCTTTAAAAATAGATTCTACACATTACTTTATAAATAGGTTCTTTCTGTTCTCTTCTGTGCATTTAAAAAAAATGTGATAAAGGCCTTCTCCTTTTTTTGGCAATACTATTGCTAGCTTAACATTTCCTTCCTGAAACCATTCCCCGCAAGATCCAACCAAGAGAAAGAAAAGGGGAAAAAAAGAATCTTATAAAATACAAGGATAGTTCAGCAAAACAGAGTTAACATGCTTTATAAAAAGGTCCTTTGAACAGTCATGGTTGGACATTGCTTTGATCAGTTACTAAGTCATTCAGTTGATCTTTACAACATTATTGTCCTTTTATGATTTTTTTCTCCCGATTTTGTTTACTTCATTCTGCATCAGTATATAGTTTCTAGGATTTTCTGAAATTATCTCCTTGGTAATTTCTTAAGGTACAATGTTATTATTTATATATTTCAATTTGTTCAGCCTTAACCCAACTGGCTAAGGGTCAATTTAAGGCAACTTCTTAGCTTTTAGGTTCTTTTCTTTTTTAGTCCCTTTTGAATTCTTCTAAGAATTCAAGTTTGTTTCATTTGTGACTTCTCTCTCTGGTATTATACTCTTTCTTATCCTCCCATCCTTGATTATTTCTCTGTCGAGTTGGATATATTTCTACATCAAAATATATGTGTTTAACCCTCCTGTCCATTTCAGGTAAGGGGAAGTCATTGAATGCCCCTTCCTGTCTGTTTGTAT
The DNA here is from genome assembly GCA_023548195.1 of Bettongia penicillata ogilbyi. NCBI lineage: Eukaryota > Metazoa > Chordata > Mammalia > Diprotodontia > Potoroidae > Bettongia > Bettongia penicillata. Next base: position 323,356 of record JAJHZJ010000685.1, read on the forward strand.
ATTATTCTTCTCATGTACCGCACACATAGGAAATAGCAAGTTCCTACTTCTTCTTCCTCCTTCCTATGCGAGGGTATTCCTCCTTTTCCCCTCTCTTCTTTTCTGCTTCTTAAAACTCTCAGAATAGAGCTAATCTGCCTCTAGGACTTGTTTTCCTTTTCAAATTTAATTCCCTCAGTGCCTTTTGAAGACATGTTTTGAAGAGACATTTATTTCTTCTCCTGTTATTATTAATACTACATCATCATACAAATTCTTCCAATTACTCAAATAAATTTACCTTTCTATGTTTCTTAGGACTTAGTGCTTGCGTTTAAAAGATCCTACTGAGCTTTTTTTTTTTTTTAAAAAAAACAAAACAAACAAACATAAATGCCTTAGTCCTCTTTTCCATTAAAAATCCATTTACCCCTTTGTAGGATTATGCTGGGTTTTTCAGGGAAAATTTCTTGGTTGCAAGCCTTTATCCTTAGCCTTTTGGAATATTATATTCTAACATTTTTTTCATTCTTATTTCTTGTTTGTCCTTTGTTTTCAAAGAGGGCTAATGACATTACAGGGTGATGTCTTGACCTGTGGGTGAATTGGATTTAAGTGAAGCAGTTATACAAAATCATCAGCCTTATTCTTTCTTCCAGAGTCAATTAAGTCTAGGGGCAAGATAAAAGTCAAGATGACTGGCAATGTTGCAGTATGCCATGGGTATCCTTGGCATCTTTTACGTCTGAACAAATTCTAAGTGTTCCTCAGTGGTTGCTTCAGCCACCTTCATGATTGTTAGAACAAATTATTCTCATCTGCCCATTGTCCTCAAAGGGGCTGGGTGAGTCTTAACACGCTTGGGGTAGACATCCGCCTAACTCAAAGATGAATTCATGTCCTATCAGTTACTCTCAACCTGGTTTAAGTTCATCTGCTTAGACTATTTTACTGGGGTGTGATTGCTAAGGATGCTGTAGCCTCTTGGAGCCATGGGTGAGAGTTGAGTGCCTAGTAGACACTAAAGGTTGTTGAGTAGCCCTGAAAAGGGCTCAGCAAGTCCTCACACTGGTGCTAGTCCTCCTTGAACACCCTATATATCCGATTCATAGTACAGGCTTGATCCTGACTATGGTTCTTTGGCAAGTGAGTCACATTTCCTTATATGCTGGGAATACTTTTTATTTCAGGTGGGAGTTCTAGATTTTGGCTATGACATTACTAGGACTTTTCAGGGTTTCTTTTAGGTAGTGATAAGTTGATTCCTTTCTATCTTTGTCTTCTGATTCTATTAGATCTTGGCAGTTTTCAGTTACAATTTATTAAAGTATAATAACTAGGCTTTTAAAAAAAGCCATGGTTTTATCTCTCCTGGACTTGCTTTTTATCTATTGCTTTGTATTTCAGATACTATCTTTTCTTCTGTTTTTTCAACATTCTGATTTTGTGTCAATATTTATTGCTTTTTTAGAGAGCACTGATTTCTGTTTGATCCAGGGTGGGGAACCTGCTGCCTCGAGGCCATCTGTGACCTTCTAGGTTCTCAAGTGTGACCCTTTTGGTTGAATCCAAACTTCACAGAACAAATCTTGGGAAGTTTGGATTCAAGCAAAGGGTCACACTTGAGGATCTAGAGGGCCACATGTGACCTTGAGGCCACTGGTTCCCCAACCCTAGTTGGTCTATTCTAGTTTTCAGGAATCCTATTCTTGGGTAAAGTTTATCACTTGCTCTTCTGAACGATGTATTCTCCTATTTCTTTCCTCCAGATTTTTTTTTTATCTCATTTTATTTCTTCTAGTATTCATTTAATCCTTGTGGAAAAGACATCATTTTAAAACTTCATTTCTCTACTTGTAGTTGTTGAGAAATTATGCTCTTTCTTTGGGGGATCTTTAGTTTGCAATAATCTTGGATACTGATTGGTGTTTTCTCTAATTCATTTATCTCTCCATCTTTATATCAGAGTCAGATGAGGCTCCTGTTTAACTTTTGGTGGGGTAACCACCCTTGCTTGGTCTCACTGTATATTCCTTGTTTTTTTGTGCTGAACTCCACCTCCAGGGGTTAGGTGCACCCAGCCTTGGTCTTTGAGGTTCAGAGTTCTGGATCTGTAGGGTCTTTGCTGGCATCTCAGGACAAAATATTGAGGACCCCAGCACCCCTGTCTATACTTGAGTACTGTGGTACCACTGGGATAGACATCCCCCTAACTCAAAGATGGGTTTATATCCTATCATTTACTCTCAACCTGGTTTAGTTCATCTGCTGAGACTATTTTACTGGGGTGTGGTTGCTGAGGATGCGATAGCCTCTTGGAGCCATGGGTGAGAATTGAGTGCCAAGTAGATACAAGCAGCTTATTGCTGCTTCCCAGGGTGTACAAGTTTCCCACCCTAAGTCTTGCTTGGGAGAATCTTCTGATCTTTCTGCTTCCAGACAAAAAGCTTTGTAGCCTCCATTTGGTGCTGGTGTTCTTGTCTAATGTTTTTACTGAATTCAATAAAAGCTTTGGTTGTATTGCTTTCTCCTTAGTCTGATAATGCCCAAGACTCAAAAGATACCTCTACTTACCTTTTCTATGAGAAAGAATAAAAACAGTAAGAATAAGGCCAAATATAAAAGTCTGTTATAGCATTTTAAGGCAATCAAATATGTCAAGATCCCATTTCCCAGCACTAGAAACATAAAGGGGCTCCATTGTATAAATAGTTCAAAGAATGGCTCACTGACTTCTTCCATAGATATACCCTGAGCGATAGGAAAGAGCTCCAGGAGACAGTATGAGGTTGGCAGCATCTACCGAACTTGTGCTCTCAAATCTCTGCCCTGTTCCCTATTCCCTGTGTGCCAGAAATGCTGGATGGCTCACCACTGCCATCTGCCAGTCAGTTTTACACCTTAATGAGACATTGGATAAGATTCTAATAATGGTTTATAAAAGACACACCTCAAGGAAAAAATACACACAAGATGTACCCTGTGGATTTCCTTACCTAAATGGGAGACACCCTAGGAAATTGCAGCACAGATAATAGAAAGAAAAGGGCATTTCACTGCTGGAGTTCTATTTCTTGGGCAATTAGAGTTTTTTCTCTTCCTTTCATGCCTTCCCAGAGGAAAACAACAAAAGAAAACGCTAGAGTAAATATGAGAAACACAGTCTGGGTATTAGCACATACACACACACACACATCATGTATCAGTATAACTCAGTGACCTAGGGAGATCACCTTATAGTATTTTTAGAGGCTTAAGAATGCTAATTATAGGTGTTCTATAAAGCAAATAATTCTATTTCCTTTCATTTGGGGATCATTGTAAAGACAGAGACCTTTACAAATACACAAAAAGTCAGACATGGCTCTTTCTCTAAAAAACTGACAAAATTAAATCAATCAGTCCAAGAAAACTTTCTTGGAAATTCAGAGTCTCATCTGTGAAATGGGGATGACAGTTGCTATATTATATCATTTGCATAATCCACGAACTAGTTATACTAGCATACCCTGGAAGATGATATTACCATTGCCTTCTGGGTAAGGGATAAGGCCAATGGGAATGGTTTCTCAGGGTGTCTGTTGTATCCAGCCTACACTAGCCCATCTATGTCTACTGAGTCTGGAATTTAGTGAGCACTTATTAAATTCTGACTGACCAACTTTGGAATTGTTCTGTAGAGCAGTTATATAAAAATCATGCAATATCCTGCTTTTCTACAACTAGTTAGCTCAGTGGGCCTGAGTGTGGGCTTACAGAAATTCAGTTTCTATGATTGATTTTGAGAAACTGGGAAATTGCATAATAGCTAAGTATCATTTGTAAAATAGGGGAGCTTGACTAGATCAGCCTTTCTCAAATTCTTTCATGGAAACTTTGTATTCCATGCATTGTTAATTAAAGCTCTAGAAGAGAATACCAGTGTGCTGTAGTGGATAGGTCAGCTTCAGATTTAGGCAGAACTAGATTCAGAACTAAATATCTTGCTTTGGACAAGTCACTTAATCTCCCATTGTACCAGGAAACTTTTTCAGACTATAAGCCATAAAACATTTGCCCACCTTTGTTGGTACAAGAAGTTTCTTAACTGGAAGAAACCTCATTGGTTTAGAACCAGAATAAGTTCCATCAAAATATGTATGAAGTCCTAGATTGCTCCATGGACAGGTTATACCCAGAAATACTGATTTAGAGCACTCCTAAGGACTCTTCCATCTCTATGGTTCTATCTACTTTAATGAACCAAAGAGTAGGGAGAGGAGAAGGGGAAATAGAGCAAGAATGATGAGGAGAAGGAGAAAATGAGAGGGATAGAGAGTGGGAGAAAGAGGATGGAGGTAGATAAAGCATTTATTAAATGCTTCCTCTGTGCCAGGAAATCTTTGTAGTCTATGCATAGTCTTTGTTCCAGATTTAATGACATTTTCCTCTTTTCTTTAGTCACATTTTTTCTTTGACTCTGCAAAAGCTTGGTACATCCATGCATGATATATTAAGCATTACAATCTGGTAGAGGTACTGTTAGAGAAGAACCGCAGATAATGGGAAAATTATCTAGTGTCCTCTCGCAGTGGTTAGTGTGGTGTTGCTTTGAATAGCAATGCGCTACTGCAGACAAAGGACTATGAGAAAAGACTTCACCAGTTTTGATTCTAATACATCATATATGAGCAGCAAACTTGGGCTCAATACCCACCTTTTGGTGATTGTGGTGTCCACATCTTGATGCATTACACATTTCAGTATTTCCCTGTTCCATTTATGTATTTACCTGTTATCTCCTCCTAGATTCATATCCTATCATATACCCTAGATTCATAGCAATTTCCTACCTTGGTATGTATGGAGAAAGCATTTGTTAATGGAACATCATGAAACATAGCAAGCCTTCCTCTGACTGAAAAATCAGACTTGAAGGCAAGGGAGCTGAGAGGGAGAGTCAAATATGATGCTGACCCAGAAAAATGTAGACACAAGGGGTCCCCCCATCTAACATCATTAATTGACTCTACAAGAACATGTTAGAAGAAACAAGGTTACAAGGAGCCATCAGTGTCCTAGGGGCAATGTTATAAATGAGAAATATATTAATGGGGAAAAATGGTCACTCATGTAGATGGAACTGCTGAGGCAGACTCCTTTCACTGAACCTGGGAGTCTTAATATCATGAAGGTTTCCTGAATGCTCAGTGAACATTGCTTAGGATCCTTTATCATCATACAATATATGAATCTGAAATAGAGCTATCTAGAGCAGGAAAATTTGCCTAGTATTATATATCTGTTTCTTAAAATGTGAACATCCTAGAGAATTCTTACAAACATCTCTCCCCTTTGACCCCGCCACTTCATGTCATGTGAGGTGGAGATACTAGGTTAGAGGTTCTTACCCTGGAGTACATGAACAATCTGGAGCTCATGTGGAATTTTTATGTTCCCCCAAATGTGAACATGTGATCCACAGGCAGGCACTGTTCAAAGCCAAGACATACAGTAGATCCAGACAGACATCAGAATGCTGCTAATATAGCAATAATTCAAGAAATTATTTAATAGTGAGCATTTTCATGATACCCTATAACTAAGCTTTTCTGCTTTAAGACCACATCTAACATGTGTCACAACCCAGTATTTCTCCCTCAGTCCCATTCTTCTAATGTACAGTTCTCTCTGCTTTAGCTTGGTTCTGTTTAGCTCAGCTTCCACATCAAGAAAACCTTGTACCTAGGACAGCTCCACCCAACTTAGACTTGCCCCAGGGCCAGGGCCTCAGGCCCCACACTACTAGGCTTAGTTACTGGCTCTCCTCTAGCTTTTTCTAGCACTGCTTCAAGAGCATCATCTACATGAGTGTCAACGTTACATCACTTTGCCCCAATAACATATTTCTTATTTATGACATTGTCTCTATGACACTGATTGCTCCTTGTTTCATCTAACATGTTTTTGTGGAGCCAGTTGATGATGTTAGATGGGGCCATACTTGTTTCTTTTCTTTTCTGGGTGAACAATACAACATTTGGCTTAATATTATTAAAATAGGTAAGCCTCTTCTTTGAGCTATAAACACATTTTGTTTGTTTTGAATGGTAGCTGTGAAAGGGAATTTTTATATTTGCTATAAAATGTATTCTGGAGTCTGAAAAGTACTGTTTTTGGTAAAAAAAAAACTTGATTTCTTTTAAAGAAAAAATAAACACACGTATAAATATAGATAGTCTTCTTCATATATATGTGTGTGTGTGTGGGGTTATATGTATATATAAATATATGTATATGTGTGTGTATCTGTATACATGTACATTGTTAAGTCGTTTCGGTGGTATCTGCCCCTTTATCACCCCATTTGAGATTTTCTTGATGGCTAGACTGGAGTGGTTTACCATTTCCTTCTCCAGTCCATTTGACAGATACAGAAATTGAGGTAAACAGGGTTAAGTGACTTGCCCAGGGTGCCACAGGTAGTAAGTGTCTATGTCTATATTTGAACTGAGAAAGATGAGTCTTACTGGCTTCAGGTCCAACACTCTATCCACTGTGCTGACTAGCTTAGGTAGACAGACAGATAGACAGACAGACAAACAGACAGATAGATTAGATAGATAGATAGATAGATAGATAGATAGATAGATAGATAGATAGATAGATAGGTAGATAGATAGATAGATGATAGCTTTCTTAAATGCCCAGTTCTGAAGGGAAGCTTTGGGTTACAAGCTACTCCTGAGTGATCTCTAGTGATAAAAGAAGTATACTCTGGACCTAGGAATTCTAAATTTCTATACTCCAGAACATGATTTGAAAGCAAAACAAGATAGTAAAAGTTACAATGATAAGATATATTGTCTGATAACTTCATTCTGTTGCATGTCTATAGCCTGTACCCTTAACCTCAGTCAATAATTATGAAAAGGTGTTCTCCAAGTTGCCTGGGAGAGGGAATATGGAAGAGCTGTAGCAATTAATTCACACTACTGGAATAACCACTCAAAGAATATGTCCTACTTCCAGTGGCTCAGTATTAAAGACAGCACATAATTAAAAAAAGAGCGAAATTTGATTTTTTCCCGACTATATATTGATGCTGTGGAAGCATACACAAAATTGCTCATGTGTGTCATTCAGGGATATATTATTGTAGCATTCTAAATCTTTTTTTTTCTTTTCTTAAAAAATTTATTTATTTAGTTTTAGTTTTCAACATTCATTTCCACAAGATTTTGAGTTCTAAATTTTCTCCCCATCTCTCCCCTCCCCCCACCCCAAGACACTGTGTTTTCTGATTACCCTTTATCCCAGTCTGCCCTTTTTTCTACCACACCCCTCCCTTCCTTTATCCCATCCTCTCTCCTTTCTTGTAGGGCAGGATAGATTTCCATACCTCATTACCTGTATTTCTTATTTTCCAATTGCATGGAAAAATAATTCTCAACATTTGTTCCCAAAACTTTGAGTTCCAACTTCTCTCCATTCCTCCCTCCCCACCCATCCCCACAGAAGAGGCAAGCACTTCAACACAGGCTACACATGTGTAGTTATGCTATTATGGAAGTCTCTTTCTTCCATCTACTCCATTCTAATTTTTAAAGAACTATTTTCTTCAGTGAGCTTTTGAACCTCCTTTTCCATTTGGTTAATTCTGCTTTTTAAAGCATTCTTCTCTTCATTGGCTTTTTGGACCTCTTTTGCTATTTGGGTTAGTCTATTCTTAAAGGTGTTTATTTTCTTCAGCATTTTTTTTGGGTCTCCTTTAATAAGTCGTTGACTCGCTTTTCATGATTTTCTTGCTTTGTTCTCATTTCTCTTCCCAATTTTTCCTCCACCTTTCTTACTTTACTTTCAAAATCCTTTTTGAGCTCTTCCATGGTCTGAGATCACTGCATATTTATTTTTGAGGTTTTAGATGCAGAAGTCTTGACTTTCATGTCTTCCTCTGCTGGTATGCCTCATTATTCCTCATCTGAAAGTATGGAAGAAAATACCTGTTCACCAAGAAAATAACTTTCTGTAGTCTTATTTTTTTCCCTTTTTGGGGCATTTTCCCAGTCACTTATTTGACTTTTGAGTCCTTTGTCAAGTGAAGGGTATACTTTCGGGACATGTAGTTTCTCAGCTCCTCCAAGGTGGTACAATAAAGGCAGAGGAGTTTACTCCTCTCCTGGCCTGCGCTCTGGTCTGGAAGCAACCACAAGCTTTTCTGCAGGCTCTGTGAGTAGAATTCCCTCTCCAGAGCCTCCACCAGTTCTATCAGTCAGTGTTCCTCCTCACCCCAGGACTGCCACTCAGGACTGAGACCTAGATTGATTCTTCCAGGGTCTTTAGGCTGAGGAATCCAAAAATGGACACTGTGCTGCAGTGGTTGCTGCCACCCAGGGCCTGTGGCCAGATCACGTTCCCTTCTCACCCAGGTGAAAGAGTTTTCTCACTGATATTTGAAGCTGTCTTTGGTATTTATGGGTTGAGGAATCTAGGAACCGCAGCTGCTGCCCATGATTCCATGCCTTGAAGCCTGCTCCAGTCCTGTCCCTGCTATGCTGCCAAGGCTGGGTTGTGCTCTACTCTGAGCCCTGTGAAACAGACCTTTCCTGTCAGCCTTCCAGGCTGCCTTTGACTGGAAATCCCTTTCACTCTGTCATTTTCTGGCTTCTGCTGCTCTAGAATTTGTTTAGAGTCATTTTTTACAGGTATTTTATGAGCTATGGGGGGAGAACTTCTACAGGTCTGTCCTTCTACTCTGCCATCTTGGCTCTGCCCCCCTAGCACCCTAAATCTTCCAAAAAGGGAATTTAATGCCTCTCCTTAAATAGTCAATGTTATCTTGAGAAATGACTTCTACTTCACTAGAGAAATGGAACCTAGAACTCCTTATATCTCTCAGCCCTCCTTGTGGTATTGTGCTATTGTATTTATATAACTCAGATCAGAGGCATTCAATTCCTTTGGATGATGAGTTAAGATACTCTAATAATAAATCCCTGAATGATACATGTGAGCAATTTTCTGTATACTTCCATAGCTTTAATGGGTAATTTGGGAAAGTCAAATTTCACTTTTTGGTTTCTCCTTTTTAATTATGTACTGTCTTTAATACTGACCCACTGGAAGCAGAACATATACTTTGAGGGGCTCTTCTTTTCAGATCAGCCTCTTACCCAGATGAGTTCTTAACAGCTGAAATTGAAAAAGCAAATTGGGTTTAGGGTAGTGGTTATCAGTATAATTTTAAACGAGATAACTATGAGTTGTATGGGGCAATTAGGTGGTCCCGTGAATAAAGTGTTGGGCCTGGATTCAAGAAGACTCACCTTTCTCAGTTCAAATCTGCCTCAGACACTAGCTGTGTGACCCTGGTCAAATCAATTAACCCTGCTTGCCTCAGGTTCCTCATCTGTCAAATGAGCTGGATAAGGAAATTGCAAACCACTCCAGTATCTTTTCCAAGAAAATCTCAAATGGGGTCACAAACAGTTGGACACAATTGAAACAACTAAACAGCAAGAGTAAAATGAGTTGTAGGCATACAGTAGCACATGGTGCCACAAGAAACCTGGCCAGAGTGGGAGGTGAGGAGGACCGGAATGTTAGTACTAGACTCCTTGTCAGTTAGGAAGTCATTCCTCAAGATCACATTAACTGTTTAGAGGGAGACATTCAGTTCCCTTTGTTGAAAATTTAGGGTGCTACAAGGATAAGCTTAGACATTTCTTGCCAGAATTTGAAAGGTAACCGAAATCCCTAAATGGAATGTTGGGATATTTGTGTTTGTGACCTATATTGGTACTTGTGTTTTCCTACTTTAGAAGTTGATATTTAAGCTAACTTCTCATCATTTCTACTCTCATTTGGCATGACTCCTTCCCTTTCCACCTAGATGATAAAGCCCTGCAGCTCATAGAAGGTCCCATCTTCATAATCTTAAAGACTCATGAAACAATCTTTTCCTCTTCATGCTTCCATTTTAACAACTGGCTCACAGAAGATTCACGCTAGCCAAAGTTGTGGTTTTGAGTGAGTGTTTCTTTTTCAGGCAACAGAGACTGGTGAAAAGAATGCCAAAAAATGTGTACTGGGTTCCTTGAAGCACCTGAGGCAGATCTTGCTGCATAGCAACTCCCATGTTTCCCATCTATTTTTTTTTAAAAATTAATTAATTTGTTTTCAGTTTCAACAATCACTTTCATATGTCTAAAATTTTCTCCTCTTCCCTCTCCTTTCCCTCCCTGAGACATCTTGCAATTTTATATGGGTTCTACACATACATTCTTATCAAACACATTTTCACATTAGTCATGTTGCATGGAAGAATTAAAATGTATGGGAGAAACATAAGAAAAACCAATCTAAAACAAAACACAACACAAGAGAAAACAGTCTTCTTCATTCTATGCTCTGATTCCATAGTTTTACTCTGGGTGTGAATGGGGTTTTGTCTCAAGAGTCCTTTGGGAATGTTTTAGGTCCTTGCATTGCTCTGAAGGGCTTAATCTATCAGAAACAGTTCTTGCACACTGTGACTGTTACTGTATATAATGTTCTCCTGGTTCTGCTCATTTCATTCAGCATCCATTCATATAAGTCTTTCCAGGTTTTCTGGAGGCTGACTGTCATTTCTTATAGTATAATAGTATTCCATTACATTCATATACCACAACTTGTTCAACCATTCCCCAATTATTGGATATTCCCTGGATTTCCGGTTTTAGGCCACCACAAAGAGAGCTGTTATAAATATTTCTGTACCTGTGGGACCTTTTCCCATTTTTATTATCTCTTTGGGATATAGCCCTAGGAGTGATATTTCTGGGTCAAAGGGTATGCACATTTTTGTAGCTCTTTGGGCATACTTCCAAATTGCTCTTTGGGATGGTTGGATCAGTTCACAGCTCCACCAACAGTGAATTAGTGTTCCAACTCTTCCACATCTTCTCCAACATTTATCATCTTCCTGTTTTGTCTTGTTAGCTAATCTCATAGTTGTGATGTGATACCTCTAGTTGTTTTGATTTGCAACCATCTAATCAATAGTGATTTAGAGCATTTTTTCATGTGACTATAGCTCGCTTTAATCTCTTCCTCTGAAAACTGCCTGTTCATATCCTTTGATCATTTATCAATTGGGAATGACTTGTATTCTTGCAAATTTGACTCAGTTCTCTTATATTTTAGAAATGAGGCCTTTATCACAGACACTAGTTGTAAAAATTCTTTCCCAGTTTCCTCCTTCCCTCCTAATCTTGGTTGCATTGGCTCATGTCTCCTATCTTAACCATTGTTCACATACCTTGCATTGCAACATATAAGCCCTGAGATAAATTGTGTTATGTTAATTGCTTATAACTAGAACTCTGAGAGGTCTAATACTTGAAATAAGATACACCTGACATGATTCCAACTTCCTAGCCTGATGAGTTCTAATTTGTGTAGATAGAAGTATGGAATCATGGAATTTCAGATGAGAAGGGGCCCCAGTGGCCATTTAGTACAACTTGTGCCTGAGTAACAATCCCTAGTAGCATATTCCTGACAAATGATCATGCCATTTTTGCTTGAAGACTTCAAAAACAGGAGGGGGGACACTAACATCTGAGTCATCCAGTTGTGTCCTCCCGGAGCCTCTTTGTGTCTGTTATTTGGGGATCCCCATTTATAAGACCATCATAGTTGATCGCCTTATTGACCACCAATCTCCTGAAAGCTCTTGTGTTAGAAAATGATGTTTAATAAGTATAAATTCTGAGGATGTTAGTAAGTTCTGGTCCACATAAATGAAGTCAAGGGGAAAGAGACATCATACATGTTAGATTCAAACATTTCCTTATACTACTGAAAATTGACCTTTTGACTTCTTATTGATCCAAAGTCTAGAGGGCTTAGGTAGACACTAACATCAGTCTCCCTTTTGATCTTCTCTAGAGGCGATGAGAATTGGTTGAGAGAAGAATCTCTTGCATTTTCCTTAGAACTCTTAGGAAACAACTTTCTCTCTGGTTGTGATCCCAGCAGAAGGTTATATTATGGTGACCTTTTTCAGAGGAGGAGAAAGGAAAAATGTGGAAACTTACTGTGAGTGGTCATGATGATATTATATAGCATTTTTTTTTCTATACTGCCTATAATGAAAAACTTTAAGAATAATTTTTCCAATTCAGATAATTGATCACAAAAATTTTTGTTCTCATTTTTTTGGTAATCATAAGATCATAGCTTTAGAGCTGGAAGATAGATAGATAAAAGATTTGTTAAGTACTAACTATGTGCTAATCATTGGAAATATAAATATTAGCTAAAAGCAAGACTATCCCTAATCTCTGGGAGCTTGCATTCTAATGCAAGCTAACTGAGTTGTCGTGAGGATTTTTAAGACCCTTACCATAATGCCTGGCACAAGTCAGCTCTACATGAATGCTAGTGTACCACCATCATCAAATCTAGTCCAAATCCTCCATTTTGCAAGTGAAATTGTAGTTTGTCCTTTGTTCTCAAAGAGCACCCTCACATCAGAAAGATAATGCCATGACTTGCAGGTGAATTGGATTACAGTCTTTGCAAAGTCACCTTTCTCTTTCAGAGTCATCTAGGTCCAGTGGCAAGATATAGATCAAGAGAACTGGAGATGGCTCAGGATGCAGTGGAAACTTTGGACTTTTTAAGCTAAGATCTTTAACAGGTATCACTTTAACTGGGCAACACCCATTCAGTGGTTAGGGCTTGCTGAGACCCACAGAGGTTAAGTGACTTTTCCTCATCAAACATGTAGTAAGCCTCAGAAGAAGGATTTAAACTCAGATCTCTGAGCCCAAATTCAGTGCTCTACATCTGCCCATGTTGCCTTCTATTAGCCATCCGTTATTGGGCAAGACATCTCTTGTTAAATGTAAGGCAATTTATTTGAAATGGATAAGATCCAGTTTTCCTCCCAGAGTCATTGCCAAGTTCAAATGAGATAACCTTCTTGAAAACACTTAGTAATCAGATTTCCTCAGTGTAAAAAAAGTTACTTCCATGAAGCAAACAAATCTGTGCCTTATTAGATATGTCCTGAAGTATTAAAAAGTTGAGTGACTTGTTTCTTGCAACACCAGTACACTGTCTGGGGCAGCACTCAACCCAGGATTTTCTGACTCCAAATATCTCTGAAAGCACACTGCCTGTAAAGCACTTAGCCAATCTGAGGTGGTCTTGTTATCATGAACATCTGCAAAGGTTCCTAATTAGCCAAGCTGTGAGGTGAATGAAGTTTCAACTTTGCCAGGAACAAAATGCAGTATCGAGTCCTTGTGGACAAGATGAATGTTTCTGGCAATGATTAGGTGTGAATGAAAATAACAAGGTTTTTTTAAGCTAGGAAAAAGGCTAAAAACTGCATTAACTTCTGGTTACACAGGGACTGTGGGTGCTGTCAGGATTTTGGTTTGAAAGGAAGAACTCAGTGCTTCATAGATTTTGAACCAGAAGGGTTCTCTGAGAGGCCGTTTAGCTCCTTACTTAACGAATAGTTCATGGACAATTAGTAGGAGATCCTGGGTTAAATCCTGGTCCTATAGGTCCAACTTTCTTTCCACTGCACCATCTTACCTTCAAGAATTTACAAAGTAAAGCATCGCTTAGGTTACTACTTAGTTATCCCTGTTTGGATTTTAAAATGTTTTAGTTTTCAAGAACAACCAAGGAGAAGCTAAATCAATGTTCCCATAGCCCATTTCATTTTATTCCTTTGAACAGGGACTGAGGTATGCTTTTTAAATGCCATTACCTGTTATTAGTGACTTTAGGTGGTCTTCATGGCAGAGCAGTTGATTGATATTTTGTGATTTTTAAATTTATTTCTTAAATGTTGTTTTAACAAAGTTGCCAAACATAAACATATAAACCAATAAACCCTGTTTCTTAAGTCAGAAAATATAGTTTCATAGCCTGCCCCTTCCTCCATGCAAAAATTTGGACAACTCACTTAACCCTCTGGACCTCACTTAACGCATCTATTAAAAGAAATAAATGAAATCCTTTCGAGATCCACAGTTAGGATTTTAAAATTATATGACCCAATAAAAATCATTAAAGAAAATGACAAAAAAGAGTGTTTACAGGGAAGGAAATATGGAAATCAATATGAATTAAATGGCTACTCTATACCAGGTACGGTACTAAGTACTTTAGAAATATTATCTCATTTGATTGTCACAACCTTGGAAAGTAGTTGTTGCTATTATCCCCATTTTACAGTTGAGAAAACTGAGGCAGGCAGAGGTTAATTAACTTTCCCACGGTCTCACCTGATGAGAACATTAGCTTGAAGTCACAGTAGACCTAATGGCTCTGGGAAAAGTCCAACCATTTGATTAAAGGAAAAGCTAGTAAGGTTGGATTTGAATTTAATTCTTTCTGATTCCACTCCCAGCCCCTTATCCATTGTACCACCTAGATGCCTCTCACCTGCATTTACAGCTGTAAATGCATGCCACTGTACACTTTGCCACTTACCAGTTGTTGAAAAAAAATAAAAAGGAGCAGGGGCACAGGGAGCATGATATAGTGAGTAGAGAAGCTGGATCTAAAATCAAGAAAGCCTGGGTTCAGGTCACAAATTTTCGTTGTGTGATCAAAGGCAAACGCTTCCATGTGATTTTCTAAAATGAAAAGTTGCTAATGAGTTGCTTATATGCATTGGTGAAGGATGTTTCCACATCTGAAATTAAAATATTGATAAAATTATGTGGAGAGAGGGGTTGGAAAGAAAGAGAAAGGCATGCTGTGTTTCTCTAATAAAGAAGCAGCATAGATTATTGTATTTAACCTATCCAATTCATATTAAGAAGACTATTCTGATCTCTTGTTCTTCCCCTAACTGCTGATACTCTCTATTCTACCACCATTTACATTCATCTATGTTTCATTTAATTTTTTAAGTATATGTTGGGTCCCTCCCACCCAATATCTTCTTGATTCTTTGGATTCCCAGTTCCTAATACAGTGCCTGATTCATATCAACTATTAAGTCATTTGCCAGTTGCTTAGCAAGTGGATGAAACTGAGTTCTGCGTAGTACAAGGTTGTCATTACTTCCATAATCACAGTTAGTATATGTATCACTCTTTCTTGGATCTATTTCTTCACTCTCCAAGGGCTGTGATTGGAGGGAAGAAGAAGCTATTCTCTGGAGCTTAGGAAGTTACTCCATGGCTGACATGATGCTCAGATAGGCACAAAGATGAAATTCCTGCACTGGAAAAGAAACAGAGATTATTTTTAAAAAGTCTTGTCTTAAAATTATTCCATCAATACTGATATTATGTTGTGTTATGTTATGTTGCGTGTATTAATCCCCCAATGGATCTCCTCCCCACCACCCACTGACTGATGTAATAATTGAAGTATAGCCTTGTTCACAAGAGGCAGGCATTCAAGATCCCTCCATCACCCGTATGCTGGAAATGTTACCTTGGAAGTTATTGGTAGGCTGGGATGCTTCTAGAAAACCTGCACTTATTTGATTAGAGGAAAAGCATTAGAGCTCGTTGGACAAGGGTTAATTACTTTCATTCACTTGGAGTTCATTCAGCAGCCAAATTCTGCTTTTCTTTTCTTTTTTTCTTTTTAAAGCTCCCTGACTATTTGCAAGTCTAAGGTATGAGGTCAATTGAATTCAAGTTTTCCCTGGGGGTGAATGTGGTTCTGAGCCAGATTAGCATGGATATTTCCTGTAATGAAGAATTATGAGTAAAAATGGAAAAATGCTTTAAGGGCAATTTATGTCTTAATTTATAACCCATCTTTGATTTTTTTCCCCATGGAAATTTAGGCTTAATTTTCATAGACAAATTTACTCACTTGATGCCTTTTCCCCCCATTCTTAATTAAAGGGACTGTTTCCCCCCTGTTCTGAATTAGAGGGACATGGAGTTATATAATAAGTACATTGGGATAGTTCCAAAAATAGAAAAGTTGATTTATACCCAAGAGATGCATGTATTCCCACCTGCCACATTCCTCTTTTCTCTCCCATCCATTGTAGGTATAGCCAGCTCAACCTATTAAGCCTGATCTGACCACAAAATTTAGAAAGTAAAGAGGAAAAATGGAAAAGACTAAAAAAGTCTTGAGGAAGGCCATAAATATACATTTCAAATAATATATGTGTAAATCATATCTTCATCCAACAGACATTTATTGTAAAATTATCATGCATATCACAGGGGAGCCTGGCCCTGAGGACATGAAGAACTTAAAGAATAATTTTCTGTAGTGTCTTAAGGTCCTCAAAACATACTTCCCACTACTGTGCTGTGGGGTGGATGATGCAAGGACTATTATCCCGTTATAAAGGTGAAGAAACTGAGCATCCTAAAAAGAATTCGGCTTGCTCATGGCCTCCAATTTAGTGTCAGAGCTGGGATTTGAGCCCATGTCTCCTGACTTCGAGACAAGGACTCTTTCCACTCTAGCATCTGCCAGTGGAATTACATCTTTATATCCTCAGCGTGAAATTTGGTTGTGGAGACTAAAGACCCATGTGGAAAATTAAATTTAAAAAGACAGTATGTGATAAATGCAAAACCATTCATTTGACAAACATTTATTAAGCTCCTAGTGGATGAAAGACACCTCATTAGGTGCATGATGGGGTAGGAAGATTGCAATTAAAAGCCTTTTTTCCCAAGGAGCTTGAGAGGTAGGGGAAAAAGATAACTACATAAAAAAGAGTACAAGTCACTCATAGCTAGCCAAAAATCTAAGAACAATTTGAAGAGGGAGAAATTACTTCCACCTGGGGAGGATAGGGGTCAGCAAAGGCTTTAGTGTAACTGGCACCTGAGTTAGGTCTTAAAGGAAGGGGCAGACATTCCCAGAAAGATACAGGGGAAGAGTGTTCCAGGAAGGGGCAATAGTGCAAATGAAGGCTTAAAGGCTGGAACAAATAGGACAAACACAGGGAGTGAAGAAAACATTAATTTGACTGAGATTAGGGAATCATTCTGAGATAATTGGTCTTCTTCAGCAAGGAAGGATGAACACAACATTCTGAGAGAATTCTGGAAAAGAAGGTTGCAATCCAAGTGTGGTTGGGGAGAGATGGAACTCCAATGCTGCTTAGACTAAGGCAAGATACTGAAGGGTCATTAAGCAGTTCGTTAAGATTAGTTGAGCTGCAGTGTGATATCTGGCTTATGAAATAAATAGATCAGTTTTATGAGTGTAGAGGGGGTGAGTGGCTCAGCTGATAGAGAGCTGGGCATGGAGTCAAGGAGGCTTGAGTTGAAATCAGGATTCAGACTAGTGTCTGTATGACCTCATAGCTGTATGACCCTAGACAATTCATTTCATCTTCTTGCCTCAGATTTCTCAACTGTAAAATGGAGACAATTATCACATCTACTTCACAGGGTTGTTTTGAGAATTAAATGAGATAATGTTTATAAAACAGTTAGTAAGGTGACTGGAACATATTATGTACTTAATTCTCCCTTCCTTCCTTCCCTTCCCTACCCTTCCCTCCTTCCCCTCCCTCCTTCCTTCCTTCCTTCCTTCCTTCCTTCCTTCCTTCCTTCCTTCCTTCCTTCCTTCCTTCCTTCCTTCCTTCCTTTCTTCCTTCCCTCCTTCCCTTCTTCTCTCTGTCTTCCTCTCTTTCCCTCCTTTCTTCCCTTCCTCCTTCTCTTTTTCCCTTCCTTCCTTTGTCCCTCCTTTCTTTTCACTCTCCCTCCCTCTCTCCATTGCTCTCTACCTTCCTCCCACTTTTCTTCCTCTCTATCCCCTCCTTCTTTCTATTGGCTTTCTGTACTTCCTTTTTTCCTTCCATTTTAAGTGAGAAAAGATGAAGGCTTTGTAATAGTAAAGGAATTTGAAGATCTTCCTGGTCCCTTAATAGGTCCATGTGACCTGCTCTGAGCTTTGGCCCAACCCACAGCCTGAGTCACACACAGCTGATGGTGGGAAGAACTTGCTGAATGGGTGGAACAGGAATGGTATAGCTGAGAGACAGGCAGAGCTAAGAGAGAGAGAGCAGAGCAGAGCAGAGCAGCTAGTATGAGTGAGAGAGGGAATGATTTTGAGTAAGGGAGCATTTTTGGGGGAGGCCTGATGGAAGGAAGGCTTGGGTGATGACTGTGCTCCCTTTATTGGTAATGTGCACAAACTTTGTTTTTACCATAGTGGAATTGGCTTTCTGGTATCTGAATAAATATTTTGGTTTCATCTTTGAGGAAGAGAGTTTATATTTTGTGAGTTTACCCTGGAAATACACATGCATATCTATAGCAGTTGCTGTGGGTATTGCATTGGTGTTACATGTTTGAATGTGACTTGATGTAGAAAAGGGCAAATGGAAGGACTGATACAAAAGAGATTTTAGAAGGTGAGGCAGGATCATGCCATGGAAAGTGTGTCAGGGTTGGAGTTTAGGGGCTTGAGTTCAAATCCCAGATCTTCCACTTTCCACCTTTGTAAACTTAGGCCAGTTATTTGTTTCTTGGACTCACAATTCCTCAAATGTAAAATGACCTGTGATGGTGGCAAATTGAGTCAAAGGAGAGAGAAGAGTCAAAGACCACTCCTGGATTATGAAAGGAGTAGTTTTTGAGCTTAAGGAAACTTAAGGCATATTTGGCTAACAATATTATTGTACAGTCATTTTCAGTCATATCCAACTCTTCATGACCCCATTTGGGGTTCTCTTGGCAAAGATGCTGGTGTAGTTTGCTTTTTCTTTTCCCAGCTCATTAGACAGATGAGGAAACTGAGGCAAACAGGGTTAAGTGACTTGCTTACAGTCACATAGCTATTATGTGTCTGAGCCCATATATGAACTCAGGGAGATTTATCTTCCTAGGTCCAAGCCTGGCATCCTACCCACTGAGCCACCTAGCTCCTTGATTAACAAATGAGGTAGCCAAATGGAAGTTTGACTTATTGAAGATTTATTGGACAATAAGTTACTTTGCCCATTTCAAGACCTTAGCTTCCTCATCTGTAAAATGAGATGGATTAGATGATATGTAAAAACTAAATCTATGATCTTGTGATATACCCCTGGTCTTGGCCAGGCCAGGGGAGAACAATACAGAAAAGAGCACATCATGATAGCTCTGAGTGCCAGCTTTCAGGTAATGAGGGACAGAAGAGGGAGATGATCTGATTCCCTGTTCCCTGAGTGTGAGGAATAAGGGTGTGTATTTTATGAACTTTGGGAATTAATCAGTTGTTCAGCTAAATGATTATTTGTTCTAGATGACTAAATACAACTGTAATGGTATTTTTAAGAGTTATTTTCCCCCTCCCTGATTTGAGTGAATGGAAGAAAGTTACCTAGTTAGAGATTAAGCAAAAATATGAATGGAGCATGAAAAGCTTGCCAGCAATCATGGAAATTCCCCATTTGGCTGAGAGTGAAACTGAAAGTGTAAGGAAAATGAATGGTTTCAATTCAGAGAGCCCAAATGGGAGAAACCAAAAAAAAAAAAAAAAAAGAAAGAAACAAGTAGTTGTAAATATGTCATTCACTGTAGGCCATAATGGGTGCAGTACACTGGGGCGTGGGCTCCGGGCCAAGGTAATCATATGAACCAACCTAAACCTAGAGAACTTTCTTAAGGCAACAGATTACTAAATTAGGGTATCATCCAGTCTGTAACGAGTAGTTTTATTTGGTATTCCTGATGTTTCTGTAAGTGATCCTTCCCTTACAAACATTTCAGTATTTCAACAGGTTGAAGATTTTTCTATATCTATATCAATCTCTAAGCCATCATTCATAGAAAGTTCCATGTGGGTATTCCCATCATCAGTGCAGATCACAGTGTCTCCTGTCTTCTTCTCCTGTGTGAAATACAATGCTTATATTAAATCTATGAACTCGTGCTAACTTAACTAGACACTGAGCTGAATGTCAGAGTTTGGGCAATTGAGTTTTTCATCCGTTCCATTTTTCTTCTGTGGAGTATTAGCCCAACCTCATTCTAGAGCTTGATATAATCAGCACAATGTCATCTGCAGACAGGAGCAAATGGAAGATGACACTATCTCTGAGGAATCCCTGTTTCATTTGGACAAGCCCAGAATGTTGTCCATGACAGTGGTTAATGTATAAATACCTTTCCCTGTTTTATTTTTCATTTGAAAGTAATTTTCAAGGAGATGCTGAAAAAAATTATCTCTTTGTTAACATTGATCCAAGACTCTTATATCATGTTCTTTAAAAGAAATAAATTTTCATTAGTGCTTTTGTTTTTACATTATCTATATTTCTCAATGTAATTCTACCCTGTCCCCTTCTGAGAGAGTCATCCCTTATACAAAGAAAAAAATAAAATTCAACCAAACCAAAAAACATTTCAAATCAACCTAATATTACATGTAGTGTTCCATACCCATAATTTCCCACCTCTGCCAAGAAGGCAGGGAAAGTGCCTCCTTATGTTTATTCTGTAGGTCTAAGTTTAGTTGTCATAATGTCACACCATTCAACTTCATCTCTTTTGTTATTTTTCTTTCCATCTACATTGTTGTAGTCCTTATGTATCTTATTTTTATGGTTCTGATTCCATCACTCTGCATCAGTTTATCTAATTCTTTTCAAGTTTTTCTCTCTCTTTCTCAGTCTCTCTCTCTCTATATATTCATTTTAATTGATAAGTATTCTGTTTGTTTTTACAGATTAATAACATTATAACTCACACACCACATTTTGTTCTACTGTTTCCAAATTGATAAGCATCTGCTTTGTTTCCAGTTATCTGATGCTACAAAAAGTATCAAAAAGCATAATTCAAAAAGTTTGGCCATGAATATTCATTTTATAAGGGACCTTTCTTTTTATCACTGACCTTTTAAGGTCGTACGCCTAGCAATAGGATCAAAGGTTATTTTAGTTACTTTCTTTATGTAATTACAGATAATGGGATTGCATGTCAGCATATGATGCTGTCTCATCTACTGACTACTAGATGATAGTATAGTCAGGTGAATTTTTCATTTCTTGTGGCATAATAATATTGCATTATGTTCATGTACTTGCTCAATGCTTCCCTAATCAATGGGCACCTATATCTTGTATTCTCTTCACATAAAAGACTCCTTGTTGGATCAGAGCTTTCCAGATTGCATTTTGTTCTCCACCAATTGCTTTTGTGTAACCAAAAACAAAAACGTCATCGAGTTCTGCTTGTGAACAAATGCTTGATAATACATTTGTACTCTGGAGTGTGAAGTGGGTGGTAGGAGTAACATGAGAAAGATATTTAGTGGGCATAAGAAGAAGGGATCTAAATATTGACAATGAAAGAAGAAAGGGGAAAGGTAATAGGGAATCATGGCGGAGGATTCTTTGTTTTCCTATTCTCTTTTCAAATACCAGGCAGATATCTAAACACAAGAACCAAGAAGGCCATGGGACTCAATGACTAGAGATGAACCTTAGAGATCTATTACTTTGAGATAGAGTAAAAAGAAAACCTCAAATTTCCTTGGATCAATTCTGAGGAGTAGAATACTTGGAAAACTAAAACACCAAAAGATATTATAAATTATTTTTTTAAAATCACACAAAATTCCTTGATAAAAGCTTAACATGGCCTTAACTCTTTTCAAGAAACCTGGAGTACTGATCTAAAGTAAGTCATTACAAACAAAGATATGTGTTCTTGAAAGGAGGGATTACTTCCTTCTTCATATTGGTATGTCCAACCCTCTTCACAGTACCTGGAACATAAAAGGAGCTTAATAAATGCTAATTGATTGCTTAAATGATGTATGATCATCAAAATTTATAGTTTAGGATGAGCATCCTTTTTGGTGGATCCCAATTATCATATTCAGAACTCCAATCTGTTGCCTTTCTTTTTCTCCTCCTTTTCAAGTTGCTTACCTCTAGAAAATATAACTGTATCTTAACAGACTATAGAGCTAACAATGTTCTGTCAATCTCTCCCTGGCCTTAGATAGGCACTACTGGATGCTATCTAAAAAAATATGAGAACTGTGGCTTCAGGCTAGTGCCATTTCAATAGATCTTCCTTGAAAATTCTTTCCTTTCAGTGTGCTTCTGGGAGTAGCAACCTCACATTTAACTCAGAACTTTTGCAGCCTGACCAGCAACCTTGATCCCCCCAGATACCTTACAAAATGGCATCAGCTGTCAAGGATCACTGATTTTGAGGAAGACCAGTGTCCCCAGAACAAGATCACTGTTCTTGGGGTTGGTGTAGTTGGCATGGCATGTGCCATTAGTATCTTAACAAAGGATTTGATTGATGAACTTGCCCTAGTTGATGTGGTAGAAGATAAACTAAAGGGAGAGATGATGGTTGCAGGGAAAGGCACATCTAATGCTTTCATAAATTTAGCCCCTGAGCTGAAAATATTCCATAATAAAGAATGAGTATTGGTAAGTATTCAGTTTTCTATTTTATGCTTCCTAAGATTTTAGCATTTACATGAGAAATATATTACTGGAAGAAATCATGTAGAGCTACATTTTGTTCTACTACCTCAAATACCTTTTATAAGCAACAAACAATAAACAGAGCTGGTTCCTGTATTCTCTACACATTTCGGGGTTTTTTGACTTGTGGGAATGAGAACATGATATGTCATAGGAATTCATTTGCAAAAGTTTGCCAGTTCCTTTCTCATATTTCCAGAACTGTGTTGGTCATCTTGAGAAATATTTTATAGACATGAGGAAGTAAGTGTAGTGATTGGTAGATAATGATATTACTTTGCATTTGGGGGGCTGTTATTGATTTCTTTTTTCATTACATCGCTCCTTTTTTCAAAAACATTAAAAATTTTTCTTAATGTTTTCAAAACAGTGTTGCCTTCAAATTGAATTTCTCCTCTGTATATTTGGTGCAGTTCAGTTTTTCCTTCCCATCTTCTTTTTCTCAAGTCCAGTTTCTATTTTCTTTTATAGCACATTGGGATTCAAAGCATTGGAATTCAAATGTAGTAGATCCACCATCATCAATAAGGAAAATTGGTTACTCTAAAAAGCAGTGGATTTATCATTTTTCATCTGTTTGTTGTTATTAAAGCTTTATCTACAAATATGCTTCGGATGATTTGGCTCAGCTGGATCTCATGGAAATATTTGTTTTAATTATTTTACTAAAGTGCCTTGGACATATTTTGTTTTGACCCATGAGAAAGTTCCAGTAATCTTTCCAGCAGCCCCTCTTACAAATTACATCCTTAAATACTTATAAAGTACTTATAAAAAGGAAGTATATTTCCTTTAATTTTGATCATATAATAATTTTTTTCCAATTTGTTTATTTTTGGTTTTCAACATTCACCTCCATAAGTTTTAAATTTTCTCCCCCTCCCCACCCAAGATGGCATACATTCTGATATAGACTCTACACATACATTTCTGTTAAACACATTTTCACATTAGTCATGTTGCATAGAAGATTTATAATGAAATGGAGAAACCATGAGAAAGAAAAAAAAAAAACGAAACAAAACAAAAAAGAAAATATTCTACTTCCCTCTACATTTCACTTATATACTCCTTTCTCTGGATCTGGATGGCATTTTCCATCATGAGTCCTTTGGAATTGTTGTAGGTCCTTGTATTGTTGAGAAGGGCTAAGTTTATCAAAATTAGTCATTGAACATGTGGCTGTTTCTGTGAACAATGTTCTTCTGGTTCTGCTCATTTCACTCAACATCAGTTCATATAAGTCTTTCCAGAATTTTCTGAAGTCTGTTCACAATATCTTCTAGCACAATAATATTCCACTATATTCATATACCACAATTTATTTAGTCATTCCACCAAAGATGGGCTTTCCCTCGGTTTCCAGTTCTTGGCCACCATAAAAAGAATTACTACAAATATTTTTGTATACATGAGTCCTTTTCCCATTTTTATGATCTCTTTTGAATACAGCCCTAGAAGTGGTATTGTTGGGTCAAAAGATATGCACACTTTTGTAGCCCTTTGCGTATACTTTCAAATTGCTCTCCAGAATGGTTAGATCAGCTCACAGCTCACAGCTCCACCAAAAATGAGTTAGTGTTCCAACTTTCCCACATCTTCTTCCTATCATTTTCCTGTTTTGTAATAGCCGATCAGATAGGTGTGATGTGGCACCTCAGTGTTGTTTTGATTTGCATCTCTCTGATCAATAGCTACTTAGAGCATTTTTTCATATGAATGTAGATAACTTTAATTTCTTCCTCTGAAAACTGCCTGTTCACATCCTTTGACCATTTATCAATTAGGGAATGACTTGTAGTCTTGTAAATTTGGCTCAGTTCTTTATATATTTTAGAAATGAGGCTTTTATCACAGACACTAGTTGTAAAAATTCTTTCCCAGTTTTCTGCTTCTCTCCTAATGCTGGTTGAATTGATTGTGTTTGTGTAAAAACTTTTCAATTTAATATAATCAAAATTATCCATTTTGCATTTCATAACATTCTCAATTTCATGTTTGTTCATAAATTTCTCCATTCTCCATAAATCTGACAGATAAACTATTCCTTATACCCCTATTTGTTAATTTATATGTAAATCTTGTACCCATTTGGACTTTATTTTGGTATACAGTGTCAAACATTGGTCTATGACCAGTTTCTACCATACTATTTTTCATTTTTCCCAGTAAATTTTGTCAAATAGTAAGATTTTATCCCAGAAATTTGGGTCTTTGGGTTTAATCAAACAGTAGATTGCTTTAATCATTGACTACTGTGTCTTGTGTACCCAACATATTCCATTGATCCACCCCTCTATTTCTTAGCCAATACCAAATAGTTTGGATGATTGCAGCTTTATAATATAATTTAAGATCTGCTATGGCTAGGCTACCTTCCCTAGCATTTCTTTTCATTCATTCCCTTGATATTCTGATCCTTTTGTTCTTCCAGATGAATTTTGATATTATTTTTCTAGATCTATGAAATATTTTTGTCAGTTTGATTGCCATAAGTTTGATTGAATAAGTAAATTAATTTAGGTAGAATTGTCATTTTTATTACTTTATTGTAGCTTGGCCTACCCATAAGGAAGTAATGTTTTTCCAGTTATTTAGATTTGACTTTATTTGTGTGAAAAGTGTTTTGTGTTCATATAGTTCCTGGGTTTGTTTTGGCAGTTAGACTCCTAAATAATTTTGTAGCTTTAAATGGAATTTGTCTTTCTATTTCTTGCTGCTGGGCTTTGTTAGTAATTTAGAGAAATATCGATGATTTATGTGGGTTTATTTTATATCCTGTAACTTTGCTAAAGTTGATTCTTATTTTAAGTAGTTTTTCACTTGATTCTCAAGGGTTCTCTAAGTATACTATTATACCATTTACAAAGAATGATAATTTATTCCTTGCCTATTCTAATTCCTTCAATTTCTTTTTCTTCTTTTATTACTAAAGCTAATATTTCTAGTACCATATTGAATAACAGTGGTGATAATGGACATCCTTGTTTCATTCCAATGTTACTGAAAATGCCTCTGGCTTATCCCCATTACACATAATGCTTGCTGAAGGCTTTAGGCAGATACTACTTATCATTTTAAGGAAGGCTCCATTTATACCTATATTCTCTAGTGTTTTGAATAGGAGTGGGTGTTATATTTTCTCAAAAGTTTTTTCTGCATCAATTGAAATAATCCAATGGTTTCTGTTAGGTTTGTTGATCATTTATGCTGATAGCTTTCCTAATATTGAACCAGCCCTGCATCCCTGATATAAATCCTACATGATTTATTCTCATGATAAGTTGCTGTAATCTTTTTGCTAATATGTTACTTAAAATTTTTGCATTTATATTCATTAGGGAAATTGGTCTACAATTTTCTTTTTCTGTCTTGGCTCTTCCTGGGATAGGTATTAGTAACATATTTGTACCATAAAAAGAATTTGGTAGGACTCCTTCTTTGCCAGTTTTCCTAAAAAGTCTATATAGTATTGGGATTAATTGTTCTTGAAATTTTTGATAGAATTCACTTGTAAGTGCATCTGGCCCTAGAGTTTTTTTTCCCTAAAGAGTTGATGGCTTGTTCAATTCCTTTTTCTGAGATGTGGTTATTTAAATATTTTACTTTCTCTTCGGTTAATGTGGGCAATTTATATTTTAGATTTTCTCTCCTGGATCTATTTTCCAGGTCAGTTTTTCCAATGAGATATTTTACATTTCTTCTATTTTTTCATTCTTTAGATTTTGTTTGACTGATTGATTTTTTGATGCTTCATAGAGTCATTAGTGCCTTCTTGCCCAATTCTAATTTTTAAGAAATTGTTTTCTTCAGTTAGTTTTTCTTACCTCCTTTTCCATTTAGTCAATTTTAATTTTTAAGGAGTTATTTTCTCCAGTTAGGTCTTGTCCCTCCTTTTCCAATTGGCCAATTGTACGTTTTAAGGAGTTGTTTTCTTCAGTGAATTTTTTCCCCAATTTTTGTCTATTTTATTTTTTAAAAAAATTATTAACTTTTTCTTCTACCTTTCTAATTCAACTTTTAAAATCCTTCTGGAGCTCTTCCAAGAATGCAGTTCATATTCCCTTTTGAGGTTTCAGATGTGGGTATAGTATCAATGCTGTCCTCTTATGAATTTATATTTAGATCTTCCCTGTCCTCATAGTAAAAATATTTAGCCTTTGCTTTTCTAGTTTGCTTTTTGCCCATTGTGATCGCCTTTTTCCTGGTTTTTAGAGTGGATCTCTTGTTCTGGGGCACAGTGATCTCTGTCTCATGCTTCCTGTCCTAGGGACTAGGGACCTGGTATGTACTGTATGTAGCCTCTGGTTCTGGCAGTGAGAAGCTGTATAATGCTATAGTTTACCTGGTGCTGAGCTGGAGCTGGCTAGTGTGTAGTAAGAGCAGGTGAGTCTTTTTGCATTTCACTGGGGTTACACTGAAGCTCATGTGAAGTGTAGGGGAAGAGTGGTCTGGCCACTGGCGGTCTCCTCCTCCCATAGGGCTGCCCTAGAGGATAGGAAGGCTCAGTTGCTGGTGGATGCTCATATGTGCTGATGTCAGTGTATTCTGCTGACTGTGTGAAGGTGTGCCTGGGGCTTTGGTGTTGGCACTTGCCAGGTCTACCATCCTGGGCCTTTGGATCTTCTGCTGGTATGCTAAGGTGAGACTTTCTGAGATGCCTCCCATCCTGTACTCATTCCCTTTAGCCACAGCAAGAGGGACCTCTTCCTTTAATTCCCCAGCCTTCTGAGCTAAAAGACTGCAGCGCCCTTTCTGCTGGCTCTACTATTCCAGAATTTTTCTGGGGTAATATTCTCTGGGCTTTTTACAGTCCAGAAGGGAAGGTGAGAGTAACTTATAGTTTAATCGTGGTTCTGAGCAGTTTAAATAGATGACTTTCAAACATTTGATCTGTGGGCTGATAGCCCCAAGGAGCAGTTGCTACCACTGCCACAGGGCCCAGCACTGCACTTCTCTCTCCCCCAGTTCCTATAGATCCCCCATCCTGTGCTGAGAGATCTGGTAATTGCCACTGCTGTGAGTGACCCAGTTTGCTGGGGCTTGCTCTGGCTATGCTATAGCTGAGTCTATGCTGATTGATCATATAATAATTGATCATTGTATTTGTTCAGAAAGTTTGGATGATATTGGTTTGGTTCATTTATGAATATTGACTATATTCCAAATTATGAACATTATCTTGTATTTCTGTAAAAATAGTTTCATAGTTCTGCTTATGTAATTACTGTTAACTTCCCAGGTATATTTAATACATTTTCTTTTTATCTTTCTTATTACCTTAAATGTATTTTCTTTTTCTAGTTCTTTTTCTTAGTTTTTATTGGTAATATATAGAGAAGCTGAGAATTTTTACATCTTTCTTTTTGTAACTTCCTTGTTTCTTCTCCTGATGTTTTCCTGTTCTTCCTCTTGCCTTGTCTGAAATCATGATTTCCAAGGCTGCTTTCACTGTACTTGGCTGAAGCATAATAAGTTTTGTCCTAATTTCCAATTTTAATTCCACATGAATCTTTTGGATTTAAATATGTTTCTTGTATATAGAAAATTGTTTGGTTTTTTCCTAATTCCCTTCCTTTCTCATGGGTGAGTTCAGCCAATTAGCATTCACAGATAAGACTGTTGTCTTTTTTTCTATCAGAACTAGATACAATATTTCTTTTTAAGGAAGAAATCAGTGCTACATGGCTATAGTTGATATATCCACAACCATCAAATCTCAGTCTTATCTTTCTTCATCCCTTCTAAACCAGATTCAGATTGTTTGTTCTTTCCACCCTTAAGTTTTTGTAATTAGTACTGCTTAACTGTTGGCATCTTTAAAAACCTTTATATTAGGAGATAATAAGCAAACAAACATGTACAAATATGCTATATATGTGATAAATAAGAAGTAAGCAAGAGAGGGAAGACATTAGAGCTAAGAGGGGTTGGGAATTAGGAAAGAAAAAGGGCAATCATATTTATCAGTTAATAGATTCTTGGTATCTTTTGAGAGAGTCTTTTAAGTAAACTAGTAAGTTCAGAAGCAAAATGTAAAGTCATTAAGAAGCAAGCATACAGAATCTTCCATCTAAGAGTTTGACACCAAAATTGAGAAGAAATATAGAATGATAGTTTAAGAGTATGGATATGCCAACCGAAGGCTTTTTTTAAAGATAAGTGCTGGGCATATTTGTAGGCAGCAAGGGAAAAGAAGAAGTCAACAGGGAGATGCTGTGAATATGAAGGAGAAATATTTAATGAAGCAAACTCCCGGAGGAGTCATATGGGGAAGAATGAAGGTCTTGAATAAAGGAGTCAGATTTGGCAAGAAGGAATACTTCTTTCTCAGAAACTGGATTGTTTTTCATACTTTGGTTTAGAGAGATGAGGGGTAGTCTTCATTTTCACAACAAAGCCATTGGTGAGTTCATCGTGGTGATATTGACAACCTGAAGGAAGGTTTAGTATAACTGCATCAGGCATAATGAGAATGAATCATTTCAGGAAGAGAAGTATTGTGTCAAGGGGGAACTCAGTTAAGATCAGATATTGCAAAGTTGTGGTGGACCCAATCTGCACAGTTGCATGACTTACTCCAACAGTGCCCAGCAACTTGGGAGGAGGAGACAAAGAGGTGTATTCTGGGGTTGATATGAGAGTCAGAGCTTGACTGAACAAGGGGTTAGGGAATTCAAGAGCAAGGAACTTTCCTAAATTTTTTTCACTCTCTCTTTAATCCCTTCATTTCCTAGTATCTAGCATATTTATCTGTAATGATATTGTATGCCCTCTTAGATCCTAAGCTTCTTTGAAAGCAGCTATGTGGAATAGTGGATAGAATGTTGGGCTTAGGATCAGGAAGACCTGAGTTCAAACCTAGCTTCAGAAATCCAATAGTTATGTGACTTAATCTCTGTCTGCCTCAGTTTCCTCAATGTAAAATGTGGATACTAACAATGCCTACTTCCCCAGGTTTGTTGTGATAATGAAATAACATTTGAGAGACACTTGGCAAATGTTAAAACATTCTAAAAATGTTGGTAATAATAATAAAATATTTTATGATTTATGTAGTGTTTTAACATGTTAATTTATGAGGTAACATTATCATCATAAAGGCAAGAACTGTTTTTTTCTTTATATCCCCAGTGCTCTGTGTGAGATCTTGCATGTCTAATAAATATTTATAGAAAATAATATATTTAATTAAATTGGTAATCTGTCAACATAAAATGAATTAGAGGGAGAGGATGGAGAGAGAGCAGATTCAAGGTAATGAGATTCTCATAGTTATATTTCACTTTTCTCTTCCTCTCACTGCCTGTAGCCAATCACTGTCTAAGTTTTGTTTTTCCATCTTGGTAATGTCTTTTTCATCATGTCCACTCCGTGATTTCCAAGTTTCTCTGGAGTCCTACAGTTTTTCCAGTCCTAAATCCCTCAGTTTCTCTTAAATGAATGGGCAGAGAAAAGGTATGGACTTGAGCAAGAGTGTAACATTGTCTTTCCTACCTGGTTGGCTGAACTCCCAGACCCTTCCTATGCAACCAAAGCCTGAAAGTGGCTTTGTCTCACCTCATCACCTCACAGTTATTGGGTAGACTTGAAAGCAATGAAACCGAAGTCCTTTGAAAATTGGCTGTAATTCTGTCTGGCTTTCCACCCAATGAGTCCAAGTTAGTGAGATTTTACTCCACTGATCATTTTGGTTTCAGTAATGCCTTGCCAGATAGGGTCATATGTATACGGTATGGAAAATTCATTATTGTGTCCTTTCATCCTAGTTCTCTTCTGCACAGCATGAAGATGATTTTTTTTTTAGAAATTAGTTTTGCTTAAAGAAAGCCTTCAGTCATTTTATCCTGTGCACACATTCTCACAGTCCTTCCATTTTAATATGTCAGAATCTGGTCACCATCCAAGAGACAAAAACTTTAGGATGAGGCAGTGCCAGGGTCTTTTCTATGTGATTTTCCCCTTTAATTTCTAGAAACCTTTGCCCTTTCCATCTCCCCCTCCCTCCCACAAAACACCCTTACCATCAAAACCCATCTGGGAAATATCAGACTGGCAGGAGAAGGGGGAAGTTGGGAAATGGGGGAGTGGAATTTCCTTGCAGCCAAGTTGGGGCATAGCCTACTTAGCTTTAGAGAAATGTGAGGGGGAGAATGGGAAGCTTAGCGGGGCTTTTTTTTTTTAAAGAAATAATCACTTAGTCTGAAAAGTCTGGGAGTCTAAGTGATCAGATTATTTAAAAAAAAATTCTATTGCTTCTGCTTCATCAGTCACTGAAAAATCAAAACCAGCTTTTCTTTCATAGACTACAACCTCAATCATACGTTATTTTGAACTAAAGAAAATCAAGGTTTCATGGATGACTTCTAAATAGAATCAATTCACATTTTGTTTTTTCTTTTTACAGTTGTTAGGAATTTAAATTTTTTCTATTTTTTTTTGTTTTTCTACCAGCTGTAGGAAATGTTTCAAAATTGGCAATATCTACTAACCCTTTCATATTGCTCTTTCAGATCCCCTCTTTGCAGTTCTGGTACCCATCTTTCTCTTCCTTACCCAGAATGCCCTATGTTGCTTATAGGCTTCCCAAGCCTTTCCCCTCACCTGAACAAACTTCTCTCACTTGAACCATATACTTCTAATTGGATTGGGTTGGATGGGATGTCCTCTCCTTATTCACCCCTATTAAAACTTTCATTCTCTCAGGTCCTTGATCTTAGCTAGCTGACTCAGAGAAAGTGATGTAATTGAAATTAATTACTTATGTGACTGATACCAGCTGAAAGTGTTGTTCTTTTTAAGGGAATTTGCATCAAAGAATATATATATAAAGGGTAATGCTTTAACTCCCCCAAATGAATTTTGAGTGTTGTTCAAAAGAAACAGATCAAAGAGAAGAAGCATTGGAGTAGTTCTGTATGGCACAGAAATTTTGCACCTGTGTAGACAGATATCATGATAGGAGCAGCATAAAATAAAGCATATAGATGAGTAAAAAGGGAGACGGAAATGCTGTCACTATACCTTATAGATTGTAAAGGCTTATGGGAAAGTAAAGATGATGCTCTCCTGAAAGAAAAACTAGGCATAGAGGCAAGATATACTGAGCATGCTAATTAGGTCAACTATAAATTTAGTTATATAATTTCCACCAAGCTTTCACCTTAGCAAAGACAATCCTTTTTATAAACTTCCCCCTTTTCTTAGCTTTCCTATTATGGAAAGAGTACCACTGTCCTCTTAGTCACTCAGGCTCACAACCTAGACACCATCCTCATCTTCCCACTCTCTCTTGCCACCCTACCCCCATATCTGATCTGTTGCCAAGTCCTGCCAAATCTGCCTCCATTACTTCTTATTTATGCCCCCTTCTCTCATCTGTAACTACTACCACTCTGGGCAGACTCTCTTCATTGCACTGCTGAAATACTGCATGATTTCACTGTCTCGTGTCTCTCTCCATGCCAGTCCATCCTCCATTTACCTGTCAAATTGATCTAACTGTGCAACCCTCACTCATTTTATAAATTCTAGGGAATTCCCTATTATCACAAAAGTAAAAAATAATTCCTCAGTTTGTTTTCAAAGGCTTACTTGATTTTTAAAATCTTTTTTGACCTCTTCCCTGACTTGGGGCCAACTCATATTTTCTGTAAGGCTTTGGATGTTGGAGTTTTGACTTTGTTGTTCCTTCTTCTGAGTTTGAGTTTTGATCCTTCTTGTCACTATAATAACTTTCTATAGTCAGGATCTTTATTTTTTCCTGCTGTTTGCTCATTTCCTAGCCTATTTCTTGACTTTTAGCTCTATGTTTAAAATAGGTCTCTGCTTCCATAGTGGAGGGATCACCATCCCAAGCTTCAGGTTTTTTGTGTAAATATTTTCAGAGTTTTGGTTATAGTTTTTGGTTCTTCCAAGGTGGTATGATCTAGGGAGAGGTGTGTGTACTACCCCCCATATTGTGCACTGGATCGTGAGTGGCCACAAGTACTCTTTTACACCCTGGAATTATGACCAGGGTCCCTACGCCCCTGTTGCTGCAAGCTTTGGTGTGTTAGTACTCCTCCTTGTCCTGATACAGAGACCCAGGACTGCAACCCAGAGGCAATGTAACAGATTTCTTCCAGCAAAGGGTGCCAGAAAATGGACCCCTGTAATCTCCTTCTGACCAGTTTTCTGACCCCCTTACAGTCTGTGTGCTGAGCAGTCTGGAAACTGCCACTGTCAACAAGATTCAGTCACCCCCAAGACCTGCTCCTAGTTTCCTTCCTGGCCTGTGCTGGCATGGCTTGTGCTCGACTGTGCTCCACTCTCACCCTGGTGTAACAGATCTTTCCTGTTAACATTGTAAGTTTTCTTGGGTTAGAAAATTGTTTCGCTGTGTCCTTTTGTGGATTCTGACACTCTAGAATTTGTTTTGAGGCTTTATTTAAGGTATTTAGAGAAATTTGGGGGAGAGCTCTGGTATATTCCTGCCTTTTCCATGCTATCTTGACTCCATCACCCTGAGTCAAGTCTTTAAGAAAGCCGAGAAATCTAAGAGACAGAAGTGACTTAGACTTCCATGAAGTCTTCCTGAAGTTTTAGAAAAAACGTGACATCTTATAATCTCTTGCCTTGATGACAATTTCAACTCTCTGAACACAAAAGAAGCTACCGTCATAACTGGCATACAGGTCTTTCCTTTCTTTCTGTCCCCAGTACTTAGCTTGGCAAATAGTAAGTACTTAATAAACATTTGTTGGCATGATGTGATGTAACAGTTTCTTTGAATCCAATTCTGACCAAAAAAGGAAAGTTTTACCAAGTGTAGAAATCATGTTGTTTGCATGTTGTCTTTAGGATTTATGATAGATAAGCAAGGGAACAGGAGTTAGATATATACCATAGACTCTAAGAAAGAAGATTTAAAAAAAATAAGGAAATATTAGCTAGAGTCCAAAAGAAGAAATGACTTAAGAAGAGGGAGATGTTCTCAAAAATGAAATTCTGATAATATGATTGATACAAATGATCTTGGTGACACAACATATGGCAGAAGAATGCATATGTCTCTCTTTGCATCTAGGCTGTGCAAAAATGTGTCATATGATTTCAGAACTTAAAAAGACAAATGTAAAATAAAGAAGGTGGGGGCATGTAGCCAAGAATGAATGTTCAGTAGAAGTGGAGAGACAGTAAATGTCAGAAGAGCTTAACTTTGACTTATGATTAATGCTAAGGACTGAAATAATGACTTTTAAAGGTAAATTCAGGGCATGGAAAGGGACCAGAAGTGATTAGATTCACTGCTTGGGGCAGATGATATAGTGCAAGGCAAAGAGGTTACAGAAAATACATCTATTCAGATTCTTTCTTACTTCCATATTGAGGAGAATTGCCTTCACAGTTGAAAAAATAGAACACACAGAGGCAAGCAACAATAGGACCCAAGATAGTAAGTGATAGTAAAATAGAATTTTGTTGTTCAACTGTTTTCTGTCATGTCCAACTTTATGACCCCAGTTGGAGTTTTCTTGGCAAAGATACTGAGGTGGTTTTCTATTTCCTTCTCCAGCTCATTTTACAGATAAGAAAACTGAGACAAACAAGATTAAGTGACTTTCCCAGGGTCTTATAACTACTAAGTGTCTGAGACCAAATTTGAACTCAGAAAGATCTATCCTGACTCCAGGTCCAGCACTCTATCCACAGTACCACCTTGCTGAACTGAGGCAACAGTTGTGACATGCAACTCAAGACAGGCAATCCTAGTATAGCTACTTAAAATGAATTCAAGTATCCAAGCTCTTCCT
This sequence comes from Bettongia penicillata ogilbyi, assembly GCA_023548195.1. Classification (NCBI taxonomy): domain Eukaryota; kingdom Metazoa; phylum Chordata; class Mammalia; order Diprotodontia; family Potoroidae; genus Bettongia; species Bettongia penicillata. The sequence goes on from JAJHZJ010000685.1 coordinate 357,562, forward strand.
TCTCACAAATAATATCCCAGCTTGTTGTAAGAACTTATAGATGTGTCTTAATTCCATTGCTGGTACGTTTAGAGAAATTGTGAAGAAACGTTAGAGGACCTTAAAACATTACAATTTTCTGGAAAACACACACTTTAATACAAAAATCCACAGAGAAATTCTAGAATGTATTTTAATAGCTTTTGAACTTTTAAAGAAGGGGCCATCATGGTTTCAACTAAGAATGAATCATGACAAACCAATATCATTTCCTTTTTTTTTTTAATAGGACTATTAGACTGGTACATTAGAGCAACCCATAGTATCAATAATATGCCTAGATGTCAGCAACATATTTAATGATGTCTCATGATATTCTTGTCAACAAATGGTGAAATGTGGACTAGATGATAGGACAGTAGTGGTACTAAAAGCATAAAATTAGGCACTGATTTGGAGAAAAAGATGAATAAGATAGTTTCTTCCATTAAAGAACTAATCCAGTAGATGGGAAATAACCTATGTGCACAGATCAAGGCAATAAAAGGGAGAGTGTGAATGTATATGAGAAGGACAAAATACAAGGCTCCCAAATCTGATCTGGCTCAAGGATCAGGAAGTCTCCATGGAAGATAAATCCTTGGAGTTGGGTCTTGAAGGATGGGTAGAGTGTCAAGTGCTAGAGATGGGAAGACAGTCCCTACTCTCAAGGCGATTATATTCTATAAAGGGAAGAAAGGTACTAGAAAGTTGGAGGAGGGAGGGTACTTGCTCATAAAAAAAGATAAGAAAACTGGTGATGAGATGGAACAGAGCAGAGAGAGGAAAAATAAACAGACCTGAAAGTGAAGTAAACAGTGTGTCTGGCGTTCTTCAAGGTATTGGCCACTCTGCTGCTAAACAATCTTTCTAAATCTCCCTTATGAATTGGCTATTCTACTCTCCACAGAGCTTCTTTCACTTTCATCTCTCCTCAACCTCCTTATAACTCCTTTTCTCCGCCCCCTCTAAGTGGAGAACTGTGCCTCATATTGTACAGAATAAATTGAAGTCATTCTTCAGGAACTCCCCCCTCTCCCCTCTTCATCTCTTATCACACATATATATGGGCTATTTGTCTTCCGCACTCCAGGCTTGGAACTCTATCCACTGTACCACTTAGCTGCTCTCAGAACAGATACCATAGATGGAAAATTTAGGTCCAGCCTTAAGTAGGAGGAAAAGAGCAGCTTGGATTCAAGTTAGAAAATTAAGTAGTGTTTTTGCTGACCTTAAGATTCTTCTGGAAAACAAAATATTTTTCAAACATTAATTCTTATGATATCATATGTCTGAGAAGTATTGAATATCACTGTCTTTGAGGGCTTAAAATTTATAAGATATCACCTAAAGGACAATGGTGAAACATATAGTAGTCATGAACAGCCTGTTATATATTGCTAATAATGAACTGAGAAAGAGAAGTAGTATACAAGATATCTTTGAAGAAATATATGACTGTGAAGAGAAGTGTACTGTCATGTGGGGATGAGCAGTGGACATCCTTAGGCCCTATGGCCTGTGAAGATAATTAGAGGAAGACCCCCTAGGATAAGAGGACCCAAATGCTTTAGGCTAGCATTTAAAACCCTTCATTGCCTGGTTCAACTTATCTTTTTCAGGCATATTCCACATTGATTCCTTTCAATTAATTAATTCATTCATCCATACACCAATCAACCAAGAAGAACTTTCTGAATGGCTATTGTGCAGGGGCTGGGTATTTATCAGTTACTTTGCTTAGTGCTGGAGATTGAAGGTACCTTGGTTGTAAAGGGCTTAAAAAAGAGATGAGGCAACTCTGAGGGAGAGGAACTGGAGGGAGAGGGGATTGGAAAGGTCTTATGAGGAGGAATATTTGAGATGAGCTTTGAAGGAAACTCAGGAGTCCAAGAGACAGAAGTGAGAACTGAGAATACAAAAGCAATAAAAAAGAAGATGCCTCCTGGTTTTGAGGTCTCCCCTCCAACCCCCAAGCAGAATGTAAGGTCTTTGAGGTCTCTGTATCACTTAACTTTTCACAGAACATTTCACATGTAGTAGAGAAGCAAGAAGTAAAAAATGAGCTACCCAAAACCAGGAAAGGAAGAAGGAAGCTCAGACTAACTCACTAACTGTGTGACCTTGGGCAAGTCATTTAACCCCAATTGCCTCATTCTGGGTAATTTCCAGTCATCCTGAGGAATCACTGGATTCAGATAGCTCTGGAGGAGAAGTGAGGCTGGAGACCTGCACAGGCCTCCCTCACTCAAAACAAAGTCAAGTGCAAGTCATGTCATTATTTCTCTGATGGCATGGTCTTCTCCCACAATGAAGGACGAACACACACACGTGGTCCAGTTGTTTTCAGTCACCTCTGACTTCTCCTCACCGTTTTGGGGGTTTTCTTGGCAAAGATACTGGAGGAGTTTGCCATTTCCTTCTCCAACTCATTTTACATAAGGAAGACCTGAGGCAAACACGGTTAAGTGACTTACCCGAGCGTCACACAAGCAAGAGCTTAATGTCTGCCTTTTGAGTTGGATTGTCAATGGAAATATAACTCAGGTTTGCACTGTTTTAAGAGACCAAACCACTGGAAACTGGGGAACTCTTTGAAATCAGACTAGTTAACAGGTAGTTAGACACTTGGCCTGTTGGCAGATGCTTGACTTACCAAGTTTCCATGATAATACCATTATACATATATTATATGTAATTATTACATTATACACATATGTAATTATACATTATACACATATATACTACAGAAGTTTTTTTCAACCTTGTGTGAGAGGTTGGATTTAGATAACTTTGGAGATTGGCTTCTAGCATTCTACATTTCTATTATACTCCGGCTCCTTGAAGATGTGAAGGTGGCAAGGGCCAACTGTCTCTTGTGGCCATGACTTTATGTGCTCAAGGTTGTGTTCTGTTTGAGAGAAATGATTATTAGTAACGAATGATTTGTGGAGATTCAGATTTCCCCCTTTTTCTATTATCTTCATTTCAAGACCTCAGTCTTTGAAGGTTGAACTAACCTCCTCTATCGGACCCCACCCAACCTTACAAGGAATCTCTAGTCTAAGGTGAATGCCATTCAATTCAAGCGTGGGTGGAGATAGATCATTGTTATTGGTTTTTGTCTAGATTGCCCTAGGTTGGGGGTGTTCTGGGTAAAGGGATAGTTTCTGTCCAAGAGTGACAAGATGTCACTCTCAGCCCCTCATTAGAATGAGCTCACTTCTCTTGTAAAAGTCCATTAATTGCTAACCAATCAAAGTTGAATGCCACCCTCAGGAACCTCTTCCAAAAGGGCATATAAGCTGGGTGGCTGCCGCCATTACTGTCTTTGGTGTAAGAGAGAGATGGCCAAATGACCATCCTTTCATTAGTAGATGTGCTGGAATTTTTAATAAAATGATTAAAATATCCAGAAATTATGTCTCAAACCTTTTTAAAGCAGCAGATGCATCAACTTTCTCCTACAGTTAGAGTGTTAACCTTCTTGTGTTGTGTACTCTTCTGGCAGTATGGCAAAGTTCAGTGATACTTTTCAGAATTATATTTTTTAATAATTGATGGAAATGCTAAATTTCCATTGCAAGTTAGTGGGGAACAAAAAGATAATGTTCTTTTCCCCATTCAAGTTTATTGATACCCTGAAATCTATTCTCAGACCCTTTTGGGATCTGTGGATCCCAGGTTAAATACTCCTCCTAGAAAACTGCTTAGTACATGATGGAACTGAAGCTCTGCCTTTGTCTTGAACTTAAGGTTCTTTGCTCTGAAGAAAGCTGGTGTTATTCCAGCCAGCTGGAGACCTGTATTTCTCAAAATGGAAGATACTGTTTCTTCTGTTTCCCCTCCTGGATAACATCTTTGCCTATTAGGAATCCAGAAGAGTATATCATTTTTTTTTTTGCATGAAGGAGCAGGGTAATATTTATTCATTTCTTTGAGTTTTTTGGCTGACAACAACTTGGCCAGTCCTTCCTTGACAAGCTTCAGTGACAGAATTTGGAGCAGACTATTATGAATCAACTTCAATTATAAAATCTTAGGGGATGGTGAGTAGACAATGTTGCACTCTCCTGGGCAGTGACATTGCCCTTTAACCTCATGACCAAAGCCAGTTTCTGTACTATCCTTATGTTCAACCTCCATCTTCTCTGCTTTTAGAAGTTGGCATTGTGTGTTAAGGTAGCTAGGGGACACAGTAAATAGAGCACTAGGGTCCTAGAGTCAGAAAGACTCATCTTCCTGAGTTCAAATTTGACCTCAGACACTTAAAAGCTATGTGACCCAGGGCAAGTTTCCTCAGTTTACTCATCTGTAAAAATGAGCTGGAGAAGGAAATGGCAAACCACACACTTCCAAGGAAACTCTAAATACGGTCAGGAAGAGTCAGACAAGACCGAAACTACTGAACAATTACAAAATGGCATATAGTAATAGAAATAATGCTGACCCTGTAATCAGATCATTTGGGTTCAAATCCTACTTCTATGTGCCTTGGGCACATTACTAGGTCTCAGTTTCTTTATTTGCAAAATGAAGAGTTTGGACTAAGGTCTATTGATCTTGTCAAACAAACATTTATTAAATGCTTATCATGCACCAGATACTTTCTAAACCCTAGAGATACAAAGAAAGGCGAAAGACAGTCCCCATTCTCATGGAACTTGGTCTAGTGGGGGAGAGTACACACAAGTGTGCACAAACAAGATATAAATAGGATAAATTAAAGATGACCAACAAAGGAAAGCACTGTCATGACAGGGATTAGGAAAGGCTTCTTGTAGAAGGGAGGAATTGAGCTTCCAAGAAACCAGGAAATGGCAATTAGAAATGAGTAGATTTGTCCTTTATCCTTTGTTCTTGAAGAGTACAATGCAAGTGAATTGGATGTAAATGAGGCAGAGTTGAGCAAAGTCTTCTGCTCTACTTTCCTTCAGAACCATCCAAGTCCAGTAACAAGGTAAGAGTCAAAATGACTGGAGATGGCCCAGGATGCAGCAGATTTCCTTGTTTTTTTTTTTAAATTAAGGTCTTTCCCAGGTCTCGGTTTCTGAGACAATTCAATGACTAAGGGATAAGTGACAACAGAGACAAAAGATGGCTTCATTTGCCATCACAAAAGTATCCATCTGGGAAGGGAAGACCCTCAGAGTTTCTGGGCAGAACAGAAAACAATTGCTATTTGCCTACACTTGCTGTTCCTTTGTGACTGGAACACTCTCTGATGGTCATCAAAACCCAAATAATGAGCCAGAAGGAGGGTATTCCAGTCATGAAGGAACAGCAAATGAAAATGGACAGAGTTGGGAGATGGGTATCCGAAGCTGAAACAGCAAGGAGGCCCATGTTGCTGCATTACAGAATACATGAGGGTAAATAAATTGAAAGAACATTGGAAAGATAAGAAGGAGCCAGACTATTAAGGGTTTGGAAGGCCCAAATGAGGATTTTTATGCTTGATCCTGGAGGTTAGAAGGAGCTACTGGAGTCTGTTAAATGTGGAAGGTGGAGGACAGAATCTGGTCAAACTTATGCTTTAAGAAAATCAAGTTAAAGAAGTCGAGTAGAGGATGAGTTGTAATGGGGAGTGGCCTGAGGCAGGGAGATTGAGCAGCAGGCTACTGGGTGATGGCAGTATCAGAACAGAGGTCACTACTCAGATCCCTCCCAGCTCTAAATTTAAGACCCTAAATAGATGTTTGCCATAGTTCTCCCCTTTTCTTTTTAATAGTAGCCTTCAATTCTGGTAGTGGGAGGGTGCTGGATTATTATTTTTATCTATTTTATTAGAAATCACCAACAAATTGATTATTTTACTTAGTGGGTAGAAGCTGGTCATTATATTCTCCTAAGTTCTTACAATCACAGATTTAGAGCTGAAAGGGCCCTTGGGGGATAGCTAGGTAAGCCCTTTCATTTTAGAGCTAAGCTCCAAAAAGCTCAGGGATATTGGAGCGATTTGCTCAAGGTCACTTGGCAGCAAGAGGCTATGGTCTTAGTATGCTAAATTGAATGTTCTTCCCAGAATACTCTGTACCTTGGATTTTTAAAGTATATGGAAAAGAAAGTTTTTAAAGCCCAGGTATGTAGATGACTATTCTATATCTGAATTGAGACTTGGCAACACTTCCCAAGTGTCATGGAACCCTAGTGTTTTCATTGTTGAGGTTGCTAGGTAGAGCAGTGGATAGAACCCTGGACCTGGAGTGAGGAAGACCCAAGTTCAAATCTGCTTGTGTGACACTGGGAAAGTCACTTAATGACTCCTTGTTATTTCCTCAGTTGTAAAATTGGGATTTAGCACCTCCCTCCCAATTCTGTTGTGAGGACCAAGTGAGATAATACTTCTAAAGTGTTAGCACAATGCCTGGCACATAGTAGGAACTTAATAAATGTTTGTCCCTTTCCTCTTTTTTACTTATGCAATGTAAAATGAACAGGGGAGGGGTAATGTGAGACTGCTAACAACAAAATAATGAAACTATCAAAAATAATTTATGTGACCAGTTCTCAGAATTGAAATAAACTTAGTTTTCTGATTCGCTCCAAAATTCCCATCTTCCTTTATTTTATGTTACAATTCAGAACTTTTAAGTTGGAGACTGCTTTGTATACATTATATACACTAACTCTATGAGGTTGGCTCTATCAATATTATTAACCCCATTTTACAGGTGAAGAAACTGAATACGCAAGAGGCCAAGTGATTTGTCCATGGTTATATAGCTATTAATTTATCAAGATTCCACAAGTTTGGCATTCTCTCCAGAATTACACTACCTTTCCTAATGTGATATTGTTCTTGGGAAATCTGGGAGTATTGGATTCAGAATGGATTCTGAAAATAATACCACCTACCTCAAAGTGTTTCAAGACTGAATGAATCTTGGTGTGTAGAGTATTGTGCTATGATATGCATATGACTACGCTGGAAAGTATTTATGTAGAGGTGGGGTGTGTGTGAGTCCATAGAGCAGAGGTTTTTAACCTTTGTGTCCTGGACCTCTCTGAAAGTCTGGTGAAGTCTATGGACCCCCTCTTAGAATAATATTATTATGTGAATAAAAATAAAATGTATGTCAAATATATTGAAACAAAGATGTATTTTTTTCTCCTTCCAAGTTTATGGACCAGGTAGAGGAGTCATTCAATTGAAAGTTTGTTACTTTGCGTGCAATGCTATACAATTTTGGGATCTGTGAAATCATGTCAGTCCTGCTGTGAGAACATTACACAAGCTGAGCCCAGGGATGGTCAACAGTTCAGGGCGTTGACAGCAAGGATTCTGATTTAAAGGCCAAAGGAGGCAGGCCAACTATTTGTTCTGCATGCATAGACTTTTCACAGGAGTCAATATCCAAGAATATCTTTGGACAGGGTCAGAGGCAAACCTCAGAAGCTCCCATGTCTTCTGGGAACTCAGGCAATGCTGGGTCTTCAGCTTGTGGCCTTTATTGGACTATCTATCTCCCTGAGTGCTGAAGAATGAGGACTTACTTTTTTCTCTGGCTCACTGCATAGATAGGTCTCCCTTCTGTGGGTTAAACCTAGAGTTCACTAGCACCATATCCCTCAGAAATTTAAGAGTTATAGAATTTTAAATGAGGGAATGATATTATAGAATGAATCATAGAATTTTGAATTACAGAATTTAGATGAGAGAGACCTTGGAAATTAACTCAACCACATTATTTTACAGATGAAGAAACTAAATTCCAGAAAGATTGGGACTTGCCAGTATGATGTAATGATCTCACTTTTCTTCAGTGAATTAGCAATCATCAAGTGCCAAGCCTGTGCTTGGGAATACAAGAACAGAAACAGAACAGTATCTGCCTTCAAGGAACATGCATTCTAAAGAGAACCGGGATTAAAATCCAGGTGTTTTAGTTTTAAGACCCATGGAGCCTGTTCCTCGTTACAGCTCTTGTCCTGTTTTACAGACGTATGGTTTTGTTTCCCCCTGAGATGGGAGGAGTAGTCTGGACCTGTGATCTCATCAATGCAGGGAACTCCTAGTAAGAAAACTCCCCTCACCAATGCAAACTGGCAATTTGCAATTAATAATGTTTGAGGGGTTTTTTTTGGGGGGGAGGGTTAGTGAGAGACTAAGTGAGTTGTACATGGTCACACAACTAGTTTGTGTCAAGCATAGCAACTGAACCAAAGTCTACCTGACTCCAAAGCCAGCTTTATATACAGAAGGAGAGAACCTCCACTCCCACATCCATTTTGCTTTGCCACCATGGGTCAATGAAAGAATTTCCATCTAGATGGCTTTCTGTGATTAGCATTAATAATTAAGCTTAATGCTTTTGCCTTTTCCTCTAAAATACAATAATAAGGAGTAACAAAGTACTAAAGACCAGTTCAAACAGTTGAACTTCAGGAGAATGGGATTAAAATTGCTATTATGGCTTCCCTCCATTTTGTCTTCCATGCATGTTGCTGTTAAATCGGAGATGATGCACAATATGTGATACAGCCCTTAACAGCACATTCATATCCATGGACATATTCTTTCAAGGCTCTCTTCAAGGGCCACTTTCTTATCTGGCACTAGGATCCTTTTCCTCCCTATGGATGTTACTTTTCATGTACCATTTTGTATTTGCTTATCAGAATCTAATATTGTGTTAACTTCTCTACCTCCCTTCTTCAAAGAAAGAGTCTTGAGGGCAAAGAGTGTCATACACCTCTTTTTATCCCTGTGCCTCACACAGTGCCTGGCACATAGTAACTACATAATAAATATTTGCTGAATGGGTCAATGAATATAAAATATAGACCAGAGGTTCCCCACCTTTGGGCTGCAAATTCCTGGATGGAGCCAACGACTTATTTCAAAGGGCCTGAGAGCATGTATATATAGCAAGCATTGAAATAGATATCTTGAGCTTTTAAAAAAAAACAAAAATATGCGTGTGTATTTATGTACATGTGTGTTAAGAGAGGCTGCAACCCTTGATTTCTGTGTTGTGGGACATCTCTTTTGTGAGGGGAGTTGTCTCAGGCAGAGATTTTAACCGCCTTGGACTTCATGTACCACGCAGAACTCCTGAGTGTGGCTGAACCAGATTAAAATCAGTTCCTATCTGAATTTAATATGTTGATGTATGAATTTAAAAAAATGCATAACACTTAATTTTCTAAGTCAATATGTGGCCCATAGGGATCCATATGTGTAGTTTTGTGGCCCCTATTTCTATTTGGGTTTGACCATTAGTCTACGAAACAGAGTTTAAGGGACTTGTCCATGGTCCTACATATTAGGTGTAGATCTTGAACCCTGTACTTAATTCCAAGGCCAGCCCTCCATATAATATTTTATACTGCTTCTCTTAAATGTATTTCAGTTTACCAAATGTATGTAAATTCCTTGTGATTGATTGAGTAGAAATTCATTTAAAAGTATTATTGAGTTAATAGTAGTTTTTTTGCCATCTCTTTTCCCCATTATCAGATAACAGTAGTAATTATACTATAATATCTACTCCCTAATTGAGTTATTTTTCTTATCTTCAAAAGAGGGTCTTCAGTCTCAAAAAGATTGGGAACCGGAGTAGACCATCCAGTTTCAAAGCTAATCGTGCATGACCTTGCATTATTATCTAGTTCTGTTTTTGTTTTTGGTATTATTCTTATCTATCATACAAAATGGTTTGTTACTTTCCGATCCTCTCACAGCACCCATCACAGTTCAGGGTCCAGAGTATATAAGTTATTAATACTTCTGGACTTGACATTGCTTGAGGAAGAGTGTCTGAACTGGTTGAGAATTTTAGTGGTTATGAATTTTAGAGACCTAGTCTGAACCTTTTATTTTATGGACAATGAAATTGAGACTCAGAGATACAAAGAAATCTTGTTTGATGGAGGGATTTGCTGAAGATGGAATGCTCCCATTAAAAGTACAGGTTGCAAATCAGGAGATTTCATTATTGGTCAGAGACATAAAATGAGTAAATTGTCAATTTTTATAGATGGAGGACTAGCTCTGCGAGATGAAATGATCTGTTCTCTCATACAACTGATTTCCTTATTCTCCACTCCTATGACTCCTTCTGTCTCCCTCCTCTTCCTTGTCTATTCACAAACTTTGACTCTGAATTAGCTGCTTTATCTACAGTAGTACTATAGTGCTACAAAAAAAGACCAGGATTTAGCTGCTTTGGGCCAAAGGTCATTGAGAGACTTATAGACAAGAAGAGTAGGGTCTGTGTATTCTTGAAAAATTAATTGAGACAGCTGCAGGGTAGTACAAAGAGCAGAGTATTGGGAATTAGAGACCCACCAAAGTGACCTTGAGTGAGTCACTCTACCATTATAGGCCTCCAACTCTTCATCTGCAAATTGAGGGAATTATAAAAGATTATTTCTTACCTAAGGCATCTTTTAACACTAAAAATCTTTGGTTTATACAGATTAAAAAGCAGAACAAATATGTAACATTTTAGTTGTTTTAATAGAAGTAGAGATGTCCTGGTAAATATTTACCAACTACTTCACTGGGGAAAATGTATATGGGATACACTTCTATATTTAATATCTATTATCTTTCTGAAGTCCATCGTCAGTCTATCACTTAAATCTAGACAATCAACAGAACCACAAATGAAGCTCTGATTTGCAGCACTTATGGATTTCCTAGATGAAATTCTCACACTGAAAACTTAACAGGTGGCTCTTACCAGCCAGTTTGAGCTGACTCGTGATCATTTCTGCAGGATTCATAGGCCAAAGATATTACTTATGGTGTCTAAAATAGTTTTGGTTCTTTTATCAAATAACCACTCTATACACAGAGTATCTATCTATCCATGCCCATATATACAGAGCCTAATTGTTTATATGCACATCCAAGATAAACAGTAAGTAAATTATTATTTTAAAGTGGATACTGTTTGAAATCACCATGTTTTCCTAGATTTTTGAGATATCACTATCTACTGCTTCTCTATCCATCTGACCATTCCTACTCAGTCTCTTTGGCTGGATCCTTATTCCTTTAATTGTAGGTGTTCCATGTGTTCTGTCCTGGGTCCTCTTCTCTCCTTCCTCTATCCCTCCCTCCCATTTCACTTGGTGCTCTCATGGATTAAATTATCATCTCTATCCTGATGATCCAAACTCTTCCCCCAAACTCTATGCTCACCTCCCATCTCAATTTGATGATAACAATAATAGCTAAGATTTATGTAGTGCTTACTATGTGTCAGGCATTGTGCTAAGTGGTCTGGGCAACACAGCTAGTGAATATCTGAGGCCAGATTTGAATTCGTACCTCTCTGACTTCAGACCCCTGCTCTAGCCTTTTTACCACCCAGCTGCACCTATTGCCTTTCAGACATTTTGAACTAGATGTCCAAAAGACATCTTAAAGCCAATATGTCCAAAATGGAATTCAATACCTTTTTGCCTAAGTTCTCCCCAACTCTTCTTACCTTTCTTATTACTGTAAAGGGTAATATTGTCATCCCAATCCCTCAGGCTTTCAACCTAGGAACTTTGTTGATTCATTAAGATCTCTCACTCCACCATATGCAAGCTATTGCCAAGGCTAGCTGATTTCACCTTTGCAACATTTCTCCAATATATCACCTTCTTTCCTCTGAAACCATCACCATCCTAGTGCAGGCCCTTGTCACCTCACACTTGGATAAATGCAATGGGCTTCTGGTGAAAGTGCCAGCTTCAAGTCTCTCCCTACTCCAATCCATTCAGTCACCAAAGTGAAAGTGTAAGCCCGATCATGTCACCCCTTCTCCCCAAACCCCATCAATAAATTCTAGTAATTTCAACACAAAATCCTCCCTCATTCAAAGCCCTTCAGAGCCTAGATCCCTTCCTACTTTTCCAGTTTTCATACATTTTATTCTTCAACATGTCCTTTTTTGATCCAGTGAGACTGGCCTCCATCAACATGATGTTTCTCAGCTCCAGGCATTTTCCCTGGCTGTCCCCTCAACTCTTACCTATTGTCTTCTGTGGCTTTAAGTTCCAACTAAAATCCCATCTTTTACAGGAAGCCTTTCTTAACTTTGCTGTCTTTGTTAATTATTTCTTATTTATCCTACATATAGCTAATATTAGATTGTGAGCCCCTTTGAGGGAAGGGACTGTCTGTCTTTTGCCTCTTTTGTATCCTCAGTCCTTGGCACATAATGAGTACTTAATAAATGTTTACTGATTGACCATTTTATTGATTATAATCATTCTGTCTTTGTCCTGAAAATGTCCAGCGAGGAGAGAACTACTACTTTCTGAAGCAGTCCACTCCACTTATGGATAGATCTAATTGTAATGAATTAAGAATATTGTTAGGAATACTGAACCTAAATTTGACCCTTTGCATCTTCTATCCATTGCTCCTGTTTCTGCCCTTTGGCAACCAATAAAATAAATCTAATCTTTCCTATATATGACACCCATTTAAATACTCAAGGACAGGTATATTCTCAACCTCCTTTTCTCCTCTCCTTCCCCAGCTGAGTCTTCTTTTCTCCAAGTTAACCTCAATTCTTTCAAGCATTCTTTCTATGGTATAGGCAGAAGATGTTTTACTAGCCTATTTGCCTTCTCTTTAACACTTTCTAACTTATTAATATCTTTCCTAAACTGTTCCACTCAAAACTGAACACTGTTTTCCAGGTGTGGCTTGACCAGTATGGAGTCCATTCAGATGAGAGTCTCTTTATTCCTGGAAGCTATACCTCTGTTAATAGAACCCAAGGCAGCTTCGGGGTTTTGTGACTGCCCCATCAAATCACAGATTAATATCAAATTTGTAGTACATTTATTATCCTCACTTGATGATGCCTCCCTCTTGAACTTGTGAAGCTGACTTTTTGAACCCAAGTATGCAAATTTGCATTTATTTCTATTCAATTTTGTTTTATTAGATTTATCCTAATTGTTTAATCTCATCTGTGAAGATCTTTTGGATCCTAACTCATGTTCTTTGTGTTAGCTATGCCTCCCTGCTTTGTGTCATCAGGAAATTTGATTAGTATGTTACTAATGCCTTTTTTGAAGTTATTGCTAAGGATATTCAACTACCTAGGGCTAAGCACAGAACCTTGGATCCCTCTGTTACAGACCTCTTACCAATCAACATAGAATCATTAATAGATAATCTTTGAGTATGACCATTCAATTACTTCCAAATCCATGTAATTTCATTATTCTCTAGTCAACATTTCTCTGTCTTTTCCATCTTCTGGCATGATGCCAGCTTCATGGACAAGAGTAAAAAGGAATGTAGGATGTCCTGCATTAGGAGTTTCACGGACTCAAAAGGTCATGATGCTAAAGACATGCAGAGGTGCTTGTATTCCATTACTGCAGTGAGCACAATATAGAAGCAGATTGACAGAAAGTGTTAAGTTCAGAAGAAAGATGGCTGGCCCCAAAGTCAAAAGGTCTGGGTTCAGATCATTCCTATTAAACTCTCTACCTTTTGTCGTGTTGGGCAAGTATATTCGTAAGCACCCTGACATACACAGAGAAGCCTGCTACCACAGATTCTTTGATCTGCTTCTCTAAAAGGCAACTTGTGAGGGGTTAACAATGACTAAGTATAGGTATCAGAGAAAATAAAAATCAATATTTCAGAGAAATAAATCAACTGATAGCACTTCCAAACTGCCTGACCATTAACATACATACACCTTTATCAGAGAGGGAAGTACCTACATCTGGGTTTTCAAAGTTGGGGGGCTGCTTAGCGGCTTCACAGACTGTCATCTGCCACTTAAACCTGCTTCGAAAAACTAAGCCCCAAAGTAAAACCTCACCTCAGAGTCTTTATACACTTTTTAGAGCTAGAGGGCCATCACATCCCTTGAGACACAGTGCCTCAGAGGAGGCAGAGTCAAGATGGCAAAGTAGAAAGATGAACCTCCTGTAGCTCTCCCCCCATAGTCTATAAAATACCTGTAAAACTGACTCTAAACAAATTCTAGAGCAGAAGCTGCTCTAGATGACAGAATGAAAGGGATTTCCAACTCAAGACAGCCTGGAAGGCTGACAGGAAAGATCTATCACACCAGGCTGAGAGTAGAGTACAGACCAATCTTAGCCACATGGCACACCAAGGCCAGAATTGTGCAGGTATTAGGGCATGGAATCATGGGTAGCAGCTGCAGTTCCCAGATTTCTCAACTCACAATTGCCAAAGACAACCTCAAAGGTTAGTGAGAGAGCTATTTGACCTGGGTAATAGGGGAGACTGGGTCTGGCCCTAGCCCCGGAACCAGGGCACTGCAGCAGCAGTGTCCACTTTTAGAGCCCTCAGCCTAAAGACCTTGGGGGAATCAAGCAGCTGATCTGGGTTTCAGTCCTGAGTGACTGTCCTGGGGTGAGAAGGAGCACTGGCATGGTGGAGCTGGTGGAGGTTCTGGAGAGGCAATCCTACTCACAGATCTGGGGCAGAAAAGAGTGTTTGTGGTTGCTCCCAGAGCAGAGTGCAGCCCATAAGAGGAGAAAACTCCTCTGCCTTGATTGTGTTGCCTCAGTTGGAGAAACTGAGAACTTACAGGTCCCTACAGTATACCTTCCACTTGACAAAGGACTCAAAAGTCAAGTAACTTCCTGGGAAAATACCCAAAAAAGGGAAAAAAGAAGACTATAGAAGGTTACTTTCTGGGTGAAAAGGTATTTTCTTCCATCCTTTTGTATAAGGAAGAACAAAGCATACCATCAGGGGAAGACATAAAAGTCAAGGTATCTACATTCAAAAACCTCCAAAAAACCCAAAAAACCAATGGTTTCAGGCTATGGAAGAGCTCTGAAAAAAATCAAGTAAGAGAGGTGGAGGAAAAATAGGGAAGAGAAATGAGAGTAATGAAAGAAAATCATGAAAAGCAAGTCAACAATTTACTGAAGGATACCCAAAAAAGTGCTGAAGAAAATAACATCTTTAAAAATAGGCTAACAACTGGAAAAAGAGGTCCAAAAAGTCAATGAGGAGAAGAATACCCTAAAAAGTAGAATTAGCCAAATGGAAAAGGAGGTTCAAAAGCTCACTGAAGAAAACAATTCTTTAAAAATTAGGATGGAACAGATGGAAGCTAATGACTTTATGAGAAACCAAGTAATTATAAAACAAAACCAAAAGAATGAAAAAAATAGAAGACAATGTGAAATATCTCATTGGAAAAAAACAACTGACCTGGAAAATAGATCCAGGAGAGATAATTTAAAATTTTTAGTCTGCCTGAAAAGCATGATCAAAAAAAGAGTCTACACATCATCTTCCAAGAAATTTTCAAGGAAAACTTCCCTGATATTCTAGAACCAGAAGGTAAAATACAAATGGAAAGAATTCACTGAACACCTCCTAAAAGAGATCCAAAAAGAGAAACTTCAAGGAATATTGTAGCCAAATTACAGAATTCCCAGGTCAAGGAGAAAATATTACAAGCAGCCAGAAAGAAACCATTCAGGTATTGTGGAAATGCAATCAGTATTACACAAGATTTAGCAACTTCTACATTAAAGGATCGAAGGTCTTGGAATATGATATTCCAGAGGTCAGAGGAACTAGAATTAAAACCAAGAATTACCTATCCAGCAAAACTGCATATAATACTTCAGGGGAAAAAAAATGGAATTTCAATGAAATAGAGAATTTGCAAGCACCCTTGTTGAAAAGACCAGAGCTGAATAGAAAATTTGACTTTCAAATACAAGAATCAAGAGAAACATGAAAAGGCAAACAGGAAAGAGAAGCCATAAGAGATTCAGTGAAGTTGAACTCCTTACATTCCTACAAGGAAAGATATTATTTGTAACTCATGAGAACTTTTTGAGTATTAGGATAATTAGAGGGAAAATATACACACACACACACACACACACATATATATATATATTTATATTTCTCTGTGTGTGTGTGTGTGTGTGTAGGCATTATGGGTATGTATGTGTGTGTGCATTATATATGTGTAAGTATGTACATGTGTATGTGTATATGTGTATATGTATACATACACAGAGGGCATAGGGTGAGTTGAATATGAAGGGAAAATACCTAAAAAAAGTAACATTTACTGTTGAATGGAACATACTAGTAGCAAGAAAAAGGGAGAGGTAGAATGTAGCAAATCATCTCACATACAAGAGGGAAGAAATAGCTTCTACAATGGAGGGGAAGAGCAGGGAGATGAAAGGAAATAATTGAGTCTTACTCTCAAGGGATGTGGCTTAAGGAGGGAATATCACACACTCAATTGGATATGGAAATCTATTTTTTCCCTGCAGGAAGGCAAGAGGGAAGGGGATAGGAGAGGGAAGATAATAGAAGGGACAGCAAATTGGGGATTTCTATACCCCATTACCTGCATTTCTTTTTTTCCCATTTGCATGTAAAAACAATTCTCAATATTCATTCCTAAAA
Source organism: Bettongia penicillata ogilbyi (assembly GCA_023548195.1). Classification (NCBI taxonomy): domain Eukaryota; kingdom Metazoa; phylum Chordata; class Mammalia; order Diprotodontia; family Potoroidae; genus Bettongia; species Bettongia penicillata. Next base: position 373,979 of record JAJHZJ010000685.1, read on the forward strand.
CTTAGAGTTCCAACTTCTTTTCCTCCCTCCCCACCTATCCCCACTGAGAAGGCAAGCATTTCAATATAGACTATACATGTGTAGTTTTGTAAAATACTTCTATAATAGTGTTGTTGTGAAAGACGAACTATATTTCCCTCCATCCTATCCTGCCCTCCATTTATTCTATTCTCTGTTTTGACCTTGTCCCTCCCCTAAAGCATTTACTTCTAATTGCTCCCTTCTCCCATTTGCCCTCCCTTCTATAATACCCCCATCCCACTTATACCCTTTCCCCCTATTTTACTGTAGTCTAAGATAGATTTTCATATCAAATTGAGTGTGAATGTTATTCCCTCCTTATGCCAAATCTGATGAGAGTAAGATTCACTTTTTCCCTCTTATGGCCTCTCCATTGGAAAAGCTTTTTCTTGCCTCTTTGATGAGAGATAGTTTGCCCCATTCCATTTCTCCTTTTCTCCTTCCAATGTATTCCTCTCTCACTCCTTAATTTTATTTTTTTAGCTATCATCCTTTCCTATTCAACTCACCATGTGCCATCCATCCATCCATCCATCTATCTATCTATCTATCTATCTATCTATCTATCTATCTATCTATCTATCTATCTATGTGTGTATAATCCCCCAACTACCCAAATACTGAAACAAGTTTCAAAGAGTTACCAATATTATCTTTCCATGCAGGAATGTAAACAATTCAACTTTCATAAGTCCCTTATGATTTCTCTTTCCTGTTTACCTTTTCATACTTCTCTTGATTCTTGTGTTTGAAAGTCAGATTTTCTATTCGGCTCTGGTCATTTCAATAAGAATGCTTGAAAGTCCTCTATTTCATTGAATGACCATTTTTCCCTCTGAAGTATTATACTCAGTTTTGCTGGGTAGGTGATTCTTGGTTTTAATCCTAGTTCCTTTGACTTCCAAGCCCTTTGATACCTTAATATAGAAGCTGCTAGATCTTGTGTTATCCTGATTGTATTTCCACAATACTTGAATTGTTTCTTTCTGGCTGCTTGTAATATTTTCTCCTTGACCTGCGTACTCTGGAATTTTTCTACAATATTCCTAGGAGTTTCTCTTTTCAGATCTCTTTCAGGAGGTGATCAGTGGATTCTTTCAATATTTATTTTACCCTCTAGTTCTAGAATATCTCACAGTTTTCCTTGATAATTCCATGAAAGATGATGTGTGGGCTATTTTTTTTGATTATGGATTTCAGGTAATTCCATAACTTTTATATTGTCTCTCCTGGAATTATTCTCCAGGTCAGTTGCTTTTCCAATGAGATATTTCACATTGTCTTCTATTTTTTCATTTTCTTGATTTTGTTTTGTAATTTCTTGGTTTCTCATAAAGTCATTAGCTTCCATCTGTTCCATTCTAATTTTTTAAGAACTATTTTCTTCAGTGAGCTTTTGAACTTCCTTTTCCATTTGTATAATTCTGCTTTTTAAAGCATTCTTCTCCTCATTGACTTTTTGGACCTCTTTTGCCATTTGAGTTAGTCTATTTTTAAAGGTATTATTTTCTTCAGCTTTGTTTTGGGTCTCCTTTAGCAAACTGTTGACTTGTTTTTCATGATTTTCTTTCATTGCTCTCATTTCTCTTCCAAATTTTTCCTTCACCTCTCTTACTTGATTTTCCTTCACCTCCTCAATTTATTTATTTATTTTTAGTTTGTAACATTCATTTCCACTCTTCTGCCCAAGATCTATGAGTAGAATTCCCTCTTCACAACCACCTCCAGCTCCACCATGCCAGTGCTCCTCCTCACCCCATGGCTACCACTCAGGGCTGAGATTCAGATCAGCTGCTTGATTCCCCTAGGATCTTTAGGCTAAGGGCTCCAAAAATGGATGCTGTGCTGCCTGGGGCCAGGGCTAGGGGAGGACCCTGCTCCCTTCTCACCCAGGTGAAAGAGCTTCCCCACTGACCTTTGAAGCTGTCTCTGGCATTTATGGGTTCAGGAATCTGGAAACCGGAGCTGCTGTTGGGCATTCTGCCTCCTGATGCCTGCTCCAGTATTGTCTCTGCTGTTCTGTGGCCAAGGCTGTGCTGTGCTCTATGAGCTATGCTCTGCTCCATGCCTGGTGCAATAGACCTTTCCTGTTGATCTTCCAGACTGTCTTGGACTGGAAATCTCTTTTACTCTGTCATTTTGTGGGTTCTGCAGCTCTAGAATTTATTTAGAGTCATTTTTTTACAGGTATTTTATGGGCATTGAGGGGGGAACTTCCACAGGTCCACCTTTTTACTCTGCCATCTTAGCTCTGCCCTAAGAATGAATGTTAAAAATTGTTTTAGCATACAACTGGAAATTAAGCCATTCAGGCGATGGAGCATAGAAATCTATTTTTCCCTACAGAAAAATAGAGGGGGAGGGGGATGGAAGACAGGTGGGTGATAGAAGGGAGGACAGAGTGCAGGTAAGGGTGGATGGGGTACATGTTGTCCTGGGGTTGAGGGTGAGGAGAGATGGGGAGAATATTTTGAACTCAAATTCTTGTGGAAGTGAATGCTAAGAACTGAAAAATAAATAAATTATATATTAAAAAAAAAAGAGAGAAACAGTGCCTCATTAACAAAAGGCATGGGCCTTGCTACAAATCTTCCCAGGCCCAACAATGGGTGGGAAAGATCCTCCTGCAATCACATTATGCAGAGGCATTATACTTCTTGGTATAAAACCAGCAAACAGATCTTTTCTTTGCCTTCACAGTTAGACATTTAACCTTTCCGGGTTTCAGTTATTTCATCTTGGGTTAGGTGGCCTCTGAGGTCTTTTCTACCTTCAGATCTATTGTCCTAAGATTTTAGGTTGAATGAGGAATTAAGATCACTTCAAATTCTAACTTTAGTGATGGATCTATGAACCTGTGATATTTCTATTGTAGGGAACTAGGATTGTGGTAATTCTTTCCTCTTAAATGTACCTGATAGCCTTAATGAGGTGCCTAGAAAACTAAGGTGGCACAGCCTGAAGTCAGGAACTCATCTTCCTGAGTTAATATCTGGCCTCAGAAACTTACTATGTGACCCTGAGCAAGTCACTTACCCTTGTTTACCTTAGTTTCCTCTTCTGTAAAATAAGCTGGAGAAGGAAATGGCAAACCTCTCTGGTATCTTTGCAACAAAATCCCAAATGGGACCATGAAGAATCAGGCACAACTGAGTAACCACTGAGACATCACCCATGATCATCTAGTTGTTTTGTGACAGGGACAGGACTTTCAAACTCCAAGGTCAGCCCTTTATCCACTCCATCAGTGATGTCAAGCTCAAATAGAACCAGGGCCACTATTATCCATACAAAGGATCCCTCAGAGCCTCATATTGACTTAGAAAACCACATGTTAACATTTTTAATGTTCTATTGCATTTTTATTTATTTTGTTAAGTATTTCCCAATTACATTTTAATCTAGTTCAGCCTGTACTCTGGAATTCTGCCAGGTACTTGCTCATAGTTAGTAGCATATCTGACCTCTCTGTACTGTGTTACTGCTTTCTAAACACAGCTAGCATCTACATAGTGCTTAAAGATTTGCTACGCTTTTTAAATATGGTCTTTGCGATCACCTTATGAGGTGGGTGCTGTTATTGTCCTCATTTAATACTTGAGGAAACAGACGGACAAAGGTTAAGTGACTTACTTGGAGTCATGCAGCTACTAAGTGTCTGAGGCAAAATCCGAACCCAGCTCTTCCTGCCTCCAAGACCAGCTCTTTAGTCACTATATCATTGTTGTCTACTTAAATCTGACATTAGGACTACATGGAAAATTTTCCACCTAAAATTTTAGAGGTTGTGTCTAGAGTGAAGACTGTCATGTAGGTTAGTACCCACTTGATAATGAACTGAAAGTACAGAGATGGAAACAGGAAGCTATAAAGGATTTTTCTAAACTTCATCTTTAAAATTTTGCAAATAAGCAAATTACCCTTTAATAATGAGTCTTATATGGAATAGTAAATCTCTGCATTTGATTATAACTATAGGAATGTTGGTGCTAATTGCCAGATATTCAACTTTTAATCAAGTTCAAGCAGCTATTGTAGGCCATGGAGGGCTGAGATCAGAGAAGGGGAGAAGGGAGCATTACTAGAGTTTGCTGGGAAAGCTGTTTGCCAAGGGTTTCAGACTGGCATGTTTGCATGTTGCCAGGCCCATACCTTGGCTCCCTAAAGAATTTGACCTGTGGATTTACTAAGGAAGCATTAACAAATATTATAAATACTTGTTGAATAATGGATGAAGGAAGGAGGTAGCCACTATTTAATGCAATAAATTTTCAGTTTGGCTCTTATGATTTTAGTGACCATGGTCTTTACTATCTTGATGTGTGATTTCCAGGAAAGCATTTTGTTAAAATAAACACCTAGATATTTAAATGCTTGGCACTCATCTATTGGCCGATTATTTATAGCCTACTGAAGATTGCTCAGTAGCCCTGGGTCTATAAATATTTTTTCTCTGCTCATAAACTTGGCAATTAAAATTTGTGGTCAATAGAGGTATGCCTGTAACTGTAGGAAATAAGGAAACTTATTTGCATCCAAATTAAAAATCTACTTCTGTTAAGATAGTAAGGAAGGTTGTGTAGCCTGATTATGGAAATGGATGGCAGTAGCCACAGATAATAACCCTGAGGAGTACACTAATATGCAAAGCTATTACTAGGAGTTCTCATGCCTGACTTTTAACGTTCCACACTGTAGGGCTCCAACCTATATTACCAGGCTTCTTGCACATCACTTGACACTCTCAACTTTCTAGACAAATCAGCCTGCTTGTTCTTGCCAGTACATGCCATTAGATACCCTGTTTTCAAATCTGTGCATGTGCTATTCCCGCACCTGGAATATACTTGCTCCTGTCTGTCTCCCAGTCATTGTTAAGATCTGACTGGGCAAAGCACTGTGCTAAGGGCTGGGAATAACCATACACGAAGGAAAGTCGGTCCTTTCCCTCAAAGAACTTCCAATAGAATGGGGAAAGACAACGCAACCTAGAAAAGGACACTAGAAAGTGGAGGGTGGGCAGTTCAGGGAAAATGAAGAAGTGTCTGCCCAGAAATGGAGGTTCTGACAGCACCTCTCCATCTTCTGATTGGAGGGACCCCAGGTGCAGTGGCTACTAATGTGGTGTGAGTTCTAGGGCTGACATGGTTGGGCAGGAAGAAGAAGTTCCTGAGTCATGATTGAGAAGTCCAGAAGAACACAGGTGACTGGGAAATGATGACAATCCCAGAACCTCTATGGTTTCAAGGCTAGACTTAAGTACAGCCTCTGATTGAAAACCCATTCTGATCACCCTAATTGTCACCGCCTTCCTCTTGGAAATTACTTTATTTCTATTTTGTATTTAATTGTCTATGTATCTATTTTTTTTCTCTCTCTTCAAAAGGGTCATAGGCTCGTAGATTTAGAGATGGAGGAGACCTCAGAGGTCATTTAGTTGAATTCATTTTACATATGAGGAAACTGAGGCCTAGAGGGGTTAAGTAAATAGCTGGTTAAGTAAGTGGCCTTTGACTCTAAATCCAGAGCTCTTTCCCACTGTGCTGTATTATTTCTCAAGAATGTAAACTCGTTGAAATTGCTTTATTTTTGCTATGTATTTGTATTTTGCTTTGTCTTTGTAGCCTGAGCTTAACTGGAGTGCTAGTGCTTACTTAGCTCATACCTTTTTGATGATTATTGATTATTGATTATTGATCTGAATTGAGCTGTTCTTTGTGGGGAGGGAGGAGGACTCAGATGAGGTATGGAGTCATTGAGTTGGTAAATAGAACAATCTGAGAATCTCATCACACCTGCAGTCAATTTGCTAGAGGGGATAGCCTGTCCCCCAGACACTTATGGACTTTGAGGAGGGGTAGGCTTTAGCACAAAAAAGAAAGTGAAGGAACCCTGGTGGTAGTGTCTCAGGAGTGGTGTATATATACTTGGCACAGATTGGCAAAGGACTTTGAGGTGAGGCAGGGAAATCAGGTGGTTGGTCACTAGGGGATGAAATATGTTTTTCTGACTCATGTCAGTGTCCTAGGACAAAGCTTTGGTTGCCCCAGGCTAGTTATGGCAGTATATGTTAAAACAGACAAAGCAGGGAATTCATTCTGTGTTTGAGCACTAACCCTTATCAAAGAGTTTGTTCTGAAACTTCTAGGGCTTCAAGGAAACAGAAAGAAGTATCAGGTAAAATTTTTTTGATCCACATCTGCAGCCTTTTGGGGATTGTGTTTTTGGGTACCTAGCCCTTTGTGTCTATGTTTCTATTTCCCCTGTCCTGTGACACTGGAAGGAGCTCATTTGTCTGACTGGGTTGCCAAATTTGCCTGAGGTCTAGAACACAGAGAACGCCACAGGGACTTGACTGTGAGGTATCCAGGTCACAAGTTCAGCAAAAATGCATCCCTGACAGCACCATCTGAATCATTTCTTTTTCCATGAAGCATGTCTGTGTCAGAGGCTGGGGAACTCTAGAAAACTTCCCCAGTTGTATAAGAAAAAACTTAGCTCTTCTTGAATTTCTTCCAGGTTAATGAGTAAAACATGGGACCAAAATTGCTTAGTGACCCTTTGGATGACATAATTCTTATGGGCCTTTATGAGGTAATTGGGAATATTATGTAGCATTTTTAGCTAAATGACAGAACTGATGTTTAGATCCATTTAAATTCCCTGAAATAACCTTTTGTGAGGTTGTGTTGGGTGAAAGCTTTCACAACTAAAATGAAAATAGTCTAGGAGGATTCTTTTGATGTGATGTTTTGTTATGACCCTGGAAATGTTGGCTTTATGCTTAACAAATACCAAACACCCCCTATCCATCCAGAAATGTTATTTCTTCCCAGTGTAAATTTTATTTTGTCAATTTAAAATAGACAAAAATAATAGCCCTTTGAAGTCATTATGTTTTCTCTGAGACTCAATGCCATTTCTATACCTACCTCTACTTGCCCATCTGCACTCAATGCCATTTCTATACCTACCTCTACTTGCCCATCTGCATCTTAGGGTCACTAGGACACTGAAGTTATAAGGCATTAGAATTAGAAGGGATGGAATCATAGACTCACAGAATTTGAGAGCTGAAAGGGACCTCAGTAGTCATATAGTCTAAACTGTACATGAAAGGAGTCTCTGCTAGAGTACACTTGTCAAGTGGTCATTCAGCTTCTTTTAGAAGACCTCCAAAGAGGGGAAACTCACTATTTTTCTCAATCCCTCTTCACCTTTGAATAGGGACAGCTAGGTGGTGCAGTGGATAGAGCACTAGTGCAGGAGTCAGGAGGACCTGAGTTCAAATCTCACCTCAGACACTTGACACTCACTAGCTGTGTGACCTTGGGCAAGTCGCTTAACCCCAATTGCCTCATCCTGCATCATCTCCAGTCATCCCCATGAATATCTGGTCACTGGATTCAGATGGCTCTGGAGGAGAAGTAAGGCTGGTGATCTACACAGCCCTCCCTCTCTTAAAACAAAGTCAAGTGCAGGTCATGTCATCATTTCTCTGATGGCATGGTCTTCTTCAGCAATGAAGGACAAATACACACCTTTGAATAGCTCTAATTGTTAGGAAGATTTTCCTGAAATCAAGCCTCAATGAGTTTCTTTATAAGTTCTACCCTTTGTTTCTGGTTCTGCTCTTTTGAGCCTAACAATAGAAGACTGACTGTTCTTCCACAGGATAGACCTTTAAATTTTTGAATTCATCTATCCTATCACCATTCTCTTCCCCTAGCTTCTCTTCTCCAGGTTGAGAATCTTAATGTCCTTTAACCAGTCCTCATATGACCTATATTTAATGTCTTTCACCATCCTGCTTGTCCTCCTCTGTCCATTTTACAGAACGTTCACATCCTTCTTAAACCATTGTTCCTACAACTGAACACAGTAATCCAGAGTTCTGAGAAGGGCAAAACATAGCAGGACTATAACCTCTTTAGTCCTGGAGGCAATGACCCTCTTAAGGCACCCTAAGATTGGATTAGTTCTTTGGTCTTCACATCATATTACTGAACTTGAACTCCACTGTGACCCACCAAAGTAGGTTATTACCCAAATGCTCCAAAATGTCCTTCTATAGGGTGTTCCCAAACATTGTAGTGCAGTTTTAACTATTAAATAACTCTCAGGCTAAGCTGCTATTTAAATATTTAAGCCATTATTTAAGCTTATCTACAGTTTATTGCGAGACTTTTCTGCACTAATGTGGAGTGGATTTTTGTTAAGGTGCCATGCACAGATGAGAATAGGTTTTCTATTCCCATTCAATGTTTTGCAAATTTCTAAAATTCTATTCATCTTTTTAACTTCTTTCTTATTTATTTTATGACTAGATTAATCTGAATCTGAGAAGAGTAAATTGAGTTCCCTCACTGGTATAGTTTTATTGTTTATTTCCTTCTCTAACTCATTGAACTTTTCTTTCAGGAATTTGATGCTATGCCATTTAGTGCATTTATGTTCAGTACTGATATAATTTTTTGTCTATGGTGCCCTTTAGCAAATGTAGTTTTGCTGATTATCTCTTTAAATCAAGTCTATTTTTTTGCCTAAGATCATGATTACTATCCCTGCTTTCCTTTTTACTTCATCTGAAACATAATATATTTTTCTTATACCCCTTATTTTAACTCTGTCTTTGTGTCTTTCTGTTTGAATGTGTCTATCATAAATCTCATATTGTTGGATTCTGGTTTCTAACCCATTCTACTTTCCTTTTCTGTTTTATGATTAAGTTCATCCCATCTACATTCACAGTTACGATGGCTAGCTATGCGTTTCCCTCCACTGTATTATACTCTCTTATTTATCTTTCTCTTTTTCTAAGCTCTATTCAAAAGTCTGTTTTGCTTTTGATGAATGCCTCTATCTACCCCCTCTCTCTCTTATCACCCCCCCCATACCCTACCCCTTGCCACTTTTTCTTAATTTATTTTCCTCCTATATCTCTTTTGGGTGAGATGAATTTCTATACCCAACTCTGTGTGTACATGTGCATGTCTGTATCTTCTTCCTTCCTTAAACCAGTTCAGATGAGAGTGGGGTTTAAGCATTGCCTGTTCTCCCCCGCAACCATTTTCACTTCTATTGTAAAAACTCTTCCTTCTGCACCTCTTTTATATGAGATAATTTCCCCTTCATTCCCTTTTCCCCAGTGCATTCCTATTTATCACTCTTTCATCTTTCTTTCTGGATCAGTTCTACATAATTGTCTCATACCAGTGCCCTCTTTCTAGGATACTCACCTTCTAAGTGCCCTAATGATGATAAACTTCTTAGGGGTTACACATATCATCTTCCCATATAGGAACACAAACAATTTAATCTTGTTAAGTCCCTCATGATTTCTTACTCATCTTTACCTTTCTTATACTTCTCTTAAGTCTTGTGTTTCATTGTTAAATTTTCTACTCAGCTCTGGTCTTTTCATCAGAAATGTTTGAAAGTTCTCTGTTTCATTAAATATCCATTTCTTCCCCTGGACTATTATACTGAGTTTTGCAGCGTATGTTATTCTTGGTTGTGATCTTAGCTCTTTTATCTACTCAATATCATATTCCAAGCTCCTTATTCTTTTATAGTGGTAGCTATCAATTCTTGTGTGACCCTGTGCTCTGCACCAACTTCCCCTGTTCCTCCCTATCCCAGTGTCAGCAGTCCTCTTTTCTGTCCTCATGAGCTGTTATGTACTTGAAAAAAGGGCTATGTCTTTTAGCTCAGAATTTGCTTTGACACATTTTAAAGTTCTTGTATAGGAGATGTGTTGGGAAAGCTCAGCAAGAATGCTGACGTCATTCCACCATCTTGATTCTTCCCCTTACTTTAGCTTAAAAACTATTTAATACTTTAAAATTACACTGACTTTGGAACTCCTTATAAAAATAAGGTGAACTTCAGTGACAGACTTTGGGTTAGGTAAAATTTTGCTCAGCTCCTCCCTCCACATACCCAATCTGTTGGTCAGTACTGCTGTTTTGATCTACACAATGGCTCTTGAATTCTCCCTCTTCTCACTACTCATTCAGTTAGCACTTTAATCCAAGTCTTCAGTAGGTCTTGCCCAGACTTCTTCTAATCAGTCTCTTTACCTCAAGTCTTTCCTTATTCCCATCTGTTCTCCATACAAGGACCAAAGTGATTTTCTTTAGTTTTTGACCTGACCACATCATTTTCTGCCTAGTAAACTCCAGAGGCTCCTACTTGCCTCTAGGATAAAGAGTCAATTCCTCTTCTATTTTTTAAAACTCATCACTGCCTGACTCCAACCCATCATTATAGTTGGACCTTCTTGTTACTCTTCACTGAATTCCCAGTCTCCAATCTTCATGTCTTTGCACTGGCCATCCACCTGCCGATGCATATGGTAAATTGCCTCAAAAACTCCATTTTATAGAAATCTCTGCTCCCTTTGAGATTCAGCTACTACTCTCCCTCTCTAAATGATATTGTATTTATTTCATATTTTATTCCATTATATTTAAATATTTACATGCAAAATAATATGGGCTATTTGAGAGTAGAAAGTATTTCATTTTTGCCTTTGTATCCCCAGTGCATACATAGCATATACTAGGCACTTTAATGCTTATTAATTTACTGATTCACAAACTTGTTGATAGGATGCATGCTTTTGTGCAGAGCAATGATTGACAAGCTTTTCCAGTCTCCATACATCCTTGATTTTCTACAAATGTTCCCATACCACTTATTTAGCAGGAAAGGAAATTATATTTTAGAATTTACCATGAATATCTATATAAGAAGTATGCTTATAAGATTATTTTTTCATGAATATTTTATTTAGTCTACAACATTTTTCATATCATAGGGTTAACTGCATATTAGAACAGTCAGAAAAATTAGCAAGATCTTTCATTTTATTTCTTGTCAAACAACATTTTTAACCTTGGTAAAGTATTTGAAAGGGATGCTCACATTTCATATTCAGCTTCTAGTTTCTTCCTTTGGATGTGATTGAGAACAGGACTGAGTATTCTGATTCACAGAGATAAGTGTTGCAGATAGAATTAGAATCTTATGAACATGTTTAGTGAGAATACAATATTTCTCTAAGGGTACACTAAAGATTTTCTAATTACCACAATCAATTCAGAGTTTCTGATTATTGCAGAAATCAATAAGCTTATTTTTCACTGGATTGATGTCAACTTTTTCTAGTTTAATATGAGTTTCATATTAAACATTGATTTGGATTTGGAGCAATAGGAATTATTTGTTCCATTTATTATTTGTTCCATTATCTCTTTCAATTTTTTTCAGAGGTACTATTAGGCTCCTTCCTTTTCCTGTCCTCTATTCCTTTACCTCCTCTTTATTCTATCTACAATTCTCTTCCTCCACTACTACTTTTAGAATGCTTCATTAAAATTATATAGTTATTTACCCAATATTTCTCATGTATTCATAAGGGTATTCATGCATCTGGTGGGGAACCCCTGGTGAGGAAGATGGAGTAGATGACTTTTAATATCCTTTCCAGTTGCAAGACAATATTATTTTAATTTTAAACCTTTTGAGGAAATTCTAATTTTTAAAAAAATGAACAAAAATTAATTTTGTCTTTTCAGTGCTCCTGTTACCCCCAGTGGGGTACAAAATCAACCGAATGACCAATAAACATTAAGTGTATGCTATGTGCCAATCACTGTGACAAGTGCTTAAAGATGGAGGGGAAAAAGACATTCCCTGCCCTCAAGAGACTCACAGTCTAATGAAGGACACTGCATGCAAACAAATCTATCCAAATAAGCTATATACAGGGTAAATAGGAAATAAGTAAGAGAGGGAAGGTACTAAAATTAAGCTGGGTTAGGGAAAGCTTCCTGTAAAACACAGAATTTTAGTAGGGAGTTAAAGGAAGCTGAGAATACCAGTAGGCAAAATTGAGGAGAAAGAATTCTGGGCATGGTGGTCAGCCAAATAAAATGCACAGAACAGAGAGGTGTGGTGTCTTGTTCTTGGAATATCTGGGAGACCAGGATGTTGTGAGGAGTAAGGTGTAAGACTAGACAAAGGTTTCTTGGGACTTCTCCCTCTGGCTTCCATGGTACTTCTCCCCTGTCCAAAAAGGGGATCACATTCGGTCTGAAAACTGGCAGCAAGAAAAAGGAAAAGAAAACTCTTGTAACAAACACTCATAGTCAAGCAAAACAAATTCACATGTTGGTCATGCCCTAAAAATGTTTCATTTTTTCACCCAAAAGTTTACAATTATATATAGTGAGAGGATCAGGAATTGGTGGGAGAGAGACAGGGCTGTCAAACATCTGTGCTTCCCGTCTTATGGAGTTATTCTTCCTTCCTTCCTTCCTTCCTTCCTTCCTTCCTTCCTTCCTTCCTTCCTTCCTTCCTTCCTTCCTTCCCTCCTTCCCTCCTCTCCCTCCCTCCTTTCCTCCTTCTTTCCTTCCTTCCTTCCCTTCTTTCTTAGTTTCCTTCTTTCCTTCCTTCCTTCTTTCTTTCTTTTTTTCATTTTTAAGTGAAGGTGATTAGGGAGACAGTGGAAGGAAAAACTAAAGAGAAAAACAGAATTGGAAGTGATATAGTTCTCTCCACTCGCACCTTGGAGCTAATGTGAACAGTGGTGAGGTAATAGTATAACCTACTCTGACCCTTTCATCTGTTTGTATAGGCAGAGGAGCAATTGAGACTCACTCCCTTAGCCAGTCTGGACACTAAACAGTCCTGAAAGGTGACTGCCAGCTGAGACTCCTTTCCACCCTTAGGACAAGAAATTCGAAGTGTTATTGCAGCCACCATGTGGGTTTGAAATACTTAGACCTTGGAGCTTGTGATAATCTGGGACCTGAAAAGAGAGAATTCATTTCTGTTAATTCCTTGAACTGTTTGTATTTATTCAAAACTAAGTCCTTGATCTCTGAGGGATTTGCATCTGTTTGTTTTTGGAGGTCTTCCATCGATCTAGAAGGAAGCCAAGGTATTCCATACTGTCTCAGAGAAAGAATACTCCCTTGTTCAAGATTTGAAGCAATGCAATCTCAGGGAGCATTTTAATTTTCTTGATGCTATTTTTTTAATTCCTGAAAAATAAACATCTCTAGATGATGGGGAAGCAGGGGCTATTGCTCCCAATTCTACTCTTCAATAGCTTAAAAAAAATGGTCACTGTCTCATTCTGAAAACCAGCTCTTCATATGCAAGACAGATAATCTAATCTACAATACAGGTAGTCATTCATGCTTTCTGTAAAGCAAGGCCAGTCCTGTGGTGGACTGTAGGCCATACATCACAGCAGGTACAGTATCATAGAGGAAAAGAAAAATAACTCACATTGACATAGCTATTTATGGTTTTCCTATTAGAGGAAAGGAGTTATGCTGGATTATGTGAGACTCCAGGATTTAGCATGGAATGCTCACCTCATACAGTGCCTAACACATAAGAACTTAAGGCAAAGTTACTAATAATGATATCTAACACACACACAGGGCAGGGGGAGAAAGAGAAGGGGGAAGAGAGAGAAGGGAGAAGAGAAAGAGGAGGAGGAGAGAGAGAACAAGAACTTTAATATTTTTAAAATACTTTACAAATATTATCTCACTTTATCCTCACAACAGCCTTATGAGATAGATGCTGATATGATGTGTATTGTATAGCTAAAGCAACTGAAGTTACTTGACCTGGCCATGTTCTCACAGCTCCTATATATCTGAGACAGAATTTGGACTGGACTCTTCTTGCTCCAATCCAGTGCTCTATTCAATACACTAACCAGCTTCTCAATACTTACTGACTGAATGTCTGAATACTCCATATTCTGGTGGATGCAATGTTTGGTCAGTTTGACTGTGCTCAATTATATTGACTTAATTTGAGTGAACTTATCTATACACCTATTTGTGCTTGTCTTACCTAGCAATGTTTATGCATTAATTTCTACTCCTGGTCCCAGCCAACCTTGTACTAGAACTTTTACTGATCTCATAGACCATCTGTAGTGTCACAATATGGTGTCCAACCCACTCTCATCTCCTAGCTACTGGAGAAAGGCTTACCTTCCACCATGAACAAGAGGGCAGTGCGATCTTACTGTCACCTTCTACCCCTAGACTGACTCACCTCTTACCCAACGGCACATTTTCCTTTAAAATTTAACTCTGAAGCTCTTAGCTATTATGAGTCTAAGCTATGGGTGAAATGAGAGATATCTATCTTTTTATGATGCTGGGCCAAGATACTGAATATTCTTTGACATGCTAGCAGTGGTCATCGGAATAACTGCCCACTGATTCTAATCAATGACTAAGGAGGCCAAGTCCCTGTGATTCTGAATGAAGAAAATGGTCCAGGGCCACCTCTTTCCAGTAGTGCTGTTGTAGCAAAAAACAGTCATCACTCTAAGAGGCAGCAGTGAGGTGTAGCGGATAGAGCCCTGGACTGTGAGTTTGAATTTTCCCTTGGGCTTTTCCTAGCTGTAGGGCTGGTCAAGTGACAGCCTTACTAGACCTGTTTCCTAAGTAAAATAAAAGCTCTCTCCCTTTCCCTCTCCATGGACATACCCAGATAGATAGAGATATATAAATATAAACACACATGAATATAACTAATTCTATAGACTATCCTTCCAGCTGATTATCATAGTCTACACAAAAGACATTCTTTTATGTCTTGATTTTTTCAATATGGACAATTCGAGCAAACTCTTTTGAATGACCGTGTATCTCATTTAGTAGACGTTGCAACATTGATGCCATGAGTACAACACCATTTGTAAATAGTAGCATCTCACCATCCATAGCAAGGGTTCTTAATCTTTTTTGTTTTGTGGACCCTTGGCAATTCTGCATTCAAAATAGAAGGAAATACTAAATTTCAGTGGAAGTCAATTAAAATAAAAATGTATTTTTTTCTCCATTCAAATTGACCAATCCCTTTAAATTTCTTCAGAGATTCACTTGGAGGAGGATGCTTGAACACCACATTAAGAACCTTCAATTTATATAGAATCCATCTTCCAATTTGGAATAGCAATGTCTAATACAAAACAAAAGCTAGACATCCTCCATGACACTTTTGGCAAGGGTACATCTTGTTTTTTGCTGCCTTTGTTATTAATGATCTGAGGCAT
This sequence comes from Bettongia penicillata ogilbyi, assembly GCA_023548195.1. Taxonomy (NCBI): domain Eukaryota; kingdom Metazoa; phylum Chordata; class Mammalia; order Diprotodontia; family Potoroidae; genus Bettongia; species Bettongia penicillata. The sequence continues at coordinate 389,100 of JAJHZJ010000685.1, forward strand.
ATCAGAGTTCTCTCTTGTCACATTTTTCAAAGTATCTCATGTGATTTTATGTGTAGGAAAACACTTCATTGGAGAATAGCCTTTAAGATAGCATTTTTATTAAGTAAAGACTTTTTTATAACAAGCAATAAACCATAAGCTCACCAAAATCTTATATTCTCTGCACCTGTCAGTCAATTAGAGGATTGTTAAATATAGTCTATTATAGAGTATTGTGTGATAACCTGATGCTGATTTCTCATATTTCTGCTAGGGATGACACTAAAGTCTGTGTAGATTATTTTCATAAAGATTTTGTAGTAATGGCAAAGTAGGAATATATATATATAGGTAGTTATTGATACTTTTACTCTTCTACTATAAGTAATAATATCCTTGATTTTCCCCCAAACATGCAAATGCCTTGAGAAGTAAGCCCTTAGCATTGTTTCCCAATACTACCCCACTATGATTTTGCCTTTACCTTTCAAAGTAGATGCTCTAGACAGGAAGCCAACAGTCACATCATTGATACCTTTCTATTTCCTCCCCCCGACCCAATCAATTTGGTGTTCTTTCCAAAGTTGTGCTGGTTTGGGAGGCATTTCCTTCACTGATATACTGTGACCTCCTTGAGGGAAGGATCAATTTTATTTTTGTCTTTAGATCTTCTATGCCTGGTACAGTGACAGGCACATAGTGGGTGCTTAATAAATCCTGATTGACCTCTTGATTTTCCAAATGTTGGATCACCACTACAAACTGCCTTCCTGCCTCTTGCCCAAGTCTTTGGGTTTAGTTTCACTATGAACTCTGACTTAACTAGCTAGATGTCTCCATGACTCTTTTATCATCATTTGGATGACATCTCCCTTCACCATAAGTGTTCTTTCCCTATGACCTTGCTAATAGCCCTTAATCATTCCCATACATGGGCCTCACCATCTGAAGCATTCAAACTATGCTTCAGAGAGTGCAACTCTGATGGGCTGGTCATGGTGTTTGAATGCGAAATGTACACTTGCCAGAAAGACAGTGGAGCACTCCCATGGGGAAGGTCAGAAGAAGCCATACAAGGACACTCTCAAGGTCTCTTTCAAGAACTTTGGATTTGAGTGTGCAACATGGGAGTCACTGACACAGGACTGCTCAGCATGGCATGCCCACATCAGAAAAGGTGCTGTACTCTATGAGCAAAACAGAATTGAGACAGCACAAAGGAAACACAAGATGCCCAAATTTGGAGTAACCACCCCAAATATTTACATGAGCTATCTATGCCCAATCTGTGGTGGAGCATTCTGAGCTCATATGGGTCCAATCAGTCACAATTGGGCACACTGCAACTTCACTTTATCATGGTGGTGTCATTTTGGTGCTCTTTAAGAATGAAGGACAGCCACCAACCAACCAACCAACATGGGCCTCATCCTCCCAAAGAACGAGCTTTCCATAATTTCAAGAAAATGTTCCTCAATATTTTAGAAACATCATTTATTTTCTAAATGTGGTGTTCTATTTTGTTATTTGCCTAAAAAACTCTTTATTTGCCCTCCTACAAAGCTCTAAGCTAACTTTTAGTCCAACTGTCTCAAATTCCAAATTTCAATGAATAGATCATGGGCATCATAGACTCATAGGGTGAAATGGTTGTGACCGGTCATTTAATCTAACCCTTTTATTTTATAGATTCGGAACCAGAGATAATGAGTGGAAACGGCAGTCAAATTTCAGTTGGGAGTGAGGAAAAGCCTCCTGGCAATTGGAGCTAACCAAAGGGGAATGGATAGACAATGAGTTCACTATTAGTGGAAGGCTTGAAGTAAAGACTTGAGGACTGCTAGTGTCAAGTACTTCATACAGGTCATTCTTCAGGTACGGATCAGACTATTAGTCACTAACAATTGGTTCCTTGTGTGACTCTGTGAAGTGATTTGCTCCGGGTTCATGCCAGTAGTAAACACCAAACCTGGGATAGTCTTCTCTCTCCAAATGGAGCATGGCAAATCATGGAGACCTGATGGTGTTACTTTTGCTGACTTTTTGCCTTCTTTTAACAAGGGCCAGAAGGAAGGGCCTTTGCTAGTTTTTAGCTGCAGTGTCCTCATCTTTTAGCTGCAATGGAAAGACAGTGAAAATTTATGGGAGTGAGACTGCTTAGAGGAACCCTGGGCCAGCAGGCTCCAAAGAACACGTTTTTGAGTAACAAGAAACACATTGGTGCAGGAAATCTGAAGTGAGGGAAACCTGGCGAGGCGTTCATGTGTAGTGAGTGAGTCAACTAGAGACATGTTTTGGTCATGGCTGAAGCCTTGGCTCGCTTTCCCTTAATATGCTTCTACTGTCCGGTATTTGACATTTGGCAAGTCCAGCGTGGCTTGAACAAATGGGGACCTCACAGCGGCGGGAAATGATTGTTGCAAGCTCTCAGCTGCTAATCAAATGAATAAGATTATAAACAAGTCGGACCCTGCTGTGTAGATGGGCCAATTTCTAGGTACTTTTCTCAGGACATGTGATATGTGCGTCTGAGGAATAGGGGAATTTGAAGGCAATTCTTTGGCCTTTGTGCCAGTCCCAGGAAGAAATGATGCCCCCTTCCAAGTCACCATCTGTAGATGAGTAAGCTCTGTGGCAGGATATTCTCCCAGGGTAGTTAACATCACTGAATCTCCATTTTGCAGATGAGGAAATTAAAGCTCCAGGAGGCTAACAGATTTGTCTGGGATCTAACCCAAATGCCACTTGCAGCATTAAGCCCACTTAAAATGCCTAGGTCCAAATTTTGTCTCTGATATTGATTTCATGTATGACCATGGCCAAGTCACTTAAATCCTGACCATAAAATGGGGGTAATAATACTAATACTAATTGTTGCTGTGGAGTTATTTTTCAGTTGTCTCCAAATCATGACCCCATATGGGTTTTTTTGGCAAAGATATTGGAGTGGTTTGCCATTTCTTTCTCCAACTCATTTTACAGATGAGGAAATGGAGGCAAACACAGTAAAGTCACTTTGCCCAGGGTTACACAGCTAGTAAGTATCTGAGACCAGATTTGAACTCATGAAGCTGAGTCTTCCCGACTTCAGGCTTGGCATTCTATCCATCATGTCACCTAGCTGCCCACAATAATATTAATGCCAGTTAGCATTTTTATAGCATTATCAGATTTTCAAAGTGCTTTATAAAGTCTCATCTTATCTTCACAATTCTGGGGAGTAGGTACTGGTATGATCCTTATTTTATAGATGACAAAACTGAGGCAAACAGGGTTCAGTGACTTGCCCAGGGTCACACAGCTAGTAAGTGTCAGAGGTCAGATTTGATCTCAGAAATAAGTCTAATTCCAGGTCTGATGCTCTATCTACTGTACCACTTACATGCCCTGCCCTAAAAGTCTTAGAGCAGTTTTAAGCTTAAAACTACTCTAAGACTTTTCAAAAACCCTGTAGAAAAGGAACATCAATAAAACTTTCTTTTCCCAGTAATTCTAAGGAAAAACACAGATCATTTGGAGTTACATTCATTACATAGTCCAGCTAAGGAACTCCAGAACATGTGTTATCTGTCTATTTCATTTACCATCTATGAAAGCATTTGTAAGAGACAAACCCAGGGACCATAAATCTACTTTGGGTCTTTTTCCTTCCTCCTTAAAGAAATAAACTTCTGATCATTACAATCCTTTAAAAAGTTCTTTGAGATTCCAAGATGAAAAGTATAATAGTATAATGTTCTCTTGCACTGATTATGAATATTTGCAGATTGATATATTTCTGATTAGTCTTGTCTTATCAAAATGATTAATATATAATATCAGCTGGACAGTCTGACATTATCACTGAACAGTTTTCTCATTTACCACTTAATGGGCATGAGAAAGCATGGGGGGATTGTTGGATATTTATTAGCAGTTTGCTTTGGGAGCAAGTCTTTAACTTTGTCTTTCTTCAGTTACCTCATCTGCAAAATGAAGATAATGATAGCACCTACCTTGTGGATTGGTTGTAAGGATAAAATGGGATAATTGTAAACCACTTAGTATAGTGCCCATCACACAGCAAACACTATGTAAATGTTAGATACTGTTATCATCATCCTTGCCACCATTATTAATAGACTTACCTTAGATCACATAGGGCATATGTGTCAATGGCAAGATTTCAATTCAGATCATTAGATTGCAGTCATTGCCCTCTCTCTATACATGATGCTCCCATTAACAAGAAGGTCTGGTTGACAGAATCTCAAATAAACCACTTTAATTGCTGCTTGAACATAGTTTTATTATTTAAAAATGTAGCTTATTTACTCACAGTTGGATTTTATTTCTAAACTGGTTATGTCAAATAAGGTTAGCTTAGGTATGTACAAACTAGCTGTAGTCAATTTCAACTCTCCTCTCAGGCTAGGCATAGGGTTTTTTTGACCACTTTTCAGACATTCCATTTCACCCCTGGTCACAACCCTACTCCACATCAATCTTGGGTCACACTTCTTTCTTTGGGGCACTTTCTTCTCTGATGCCAGGCTGCCTAACATGGGCACCAGTGAATCAACTGAGGTCAGGACTGATTGTTTTTTCTAAGATTCTTTGGAGTGGAGTGCTCTGCCTTTTATGGTTGGTGTTGGCCTGAAGCAGCCCGTCATTAACTGTTCCTTTGGGACTCTCACGCAAACCAGATGTCTTTGTCTAGAAGCCTCCCATGTGAGTGGGATATAAAATAAACAGGGAGAGTGGCCTAATCGTACTTCCCTAGGTCCCTCAAATATACTGTGTACTTTTGTCTTAAACCCTTATTTTAAAACAGAATTGTAAAAAAGGAAGGCTGGTAGGTCACATATCCTGACAAAAACTCTTCCTGACCTTCAGGATTGCAGAACATGGCCATTCCCTGTGCCAGGATCACGGAGAGCTTTGTGATCACGCTGGTTTATTTGACTCACTGCTCCAAAGCAAGGGACTATATGCAGAAAAGAACAGTGCATTTATAAGTCAGCTCTTTCTGTGGTTTATAGATGAACATGGGCACAGTCCCACATGGTACCAGGTGGTTTCTCTTTGTGTGTAATTTTAAATGACACAGACAATTGCAGGAGGCATCATTCTGAAGATCAGGTTGTCATGACTGCACAATAGATAATTACAGACATGACTAAGTTGATGAGAATAACTGTCCTCACCATATCCTTAGCAAGCATATGATTGTGAGTCAGGCATCAGGCAGGGCATATATGATTATAGGATCACAAGGTGAAAGGGATCACGAAATTCCTCTCATTTTACAGATGAAGAAATTGAGTCCTACAGATGACAAACAGCGGTGCAGTGAAAAATGTGCTTAACTTGAAGTTAAAGAACCTGGGTTTGAATCTCACTTCTTCTACTTAATCTGTGTGACTTTGAATAAGTCACTTTTCATCTCTTGAGTCCCATTTTCCTCATTTCTAAAGTGCAAGAGTCAAAGCCTCAGCTTACATTTTATTCTTTTGCTAAAGATCATGAACCAGCACTGACTATTACTGGGTTTCTAGTTATTTCTGGGGATGAGGACTGTATTGAAGATAATTGGAGGCTGATCCAGGAAAAGCTTTCCTTTTCCCAGCTGCTGGGAACTCCCTTAGTTTCCAGCTCTCTTCTGTTACAAAAAGTGTCCCTATAAATATTTTTGTATGAATCTGTTCTTCCCCTGTTTCTTTGATCTCTTTGGGATATAAGACTAGGAATACTATCCCTGGATTGAGTATGTACAATTCACTGAATTTTGGGGTATAGTTCTAAATTGTTTTCAAGAATGGCTAGACCAAATCATAGGTTCCACAAAAGTACAATAGAGTACTTGTCCTCTCATAATTCACCCAGCAATTGTCATTTTTTTTTATCCTTGTTGCCAGTTTGATGGGTATAAGGTGGATCCTCAGAGTGGTTTTAAAGTACGTTTCTTAATTACCTATGATTAAGAATTTTTTTTATATGGTTATTGATAGTTTGTTTTTCTTCTTTTGAGAACTGTCGTATCATATGACCACTTATCTACTGAGGAATGTCTTTTGCCCTCATATATTTGAAACAGTTCCATATATATTAGATGCCATATATATTGGAAACCTGATTTAAACACTTTTTTTCAGCTCATTCTCTTCTAACTTTAGCTGCATTGGTTTTGTCTGTACAAAATCTTTATCTTTTTTGGCCCTTTCTAACCTTTGTTGGGTCAAGAATTTTTCCCTGTATATAACTGGAGAAGGTATTGCCTTCCCTATTCTTCTAACTTGTTTATGGTATAACCTTTATATATGGGTCTTGTATTTATTTGGAGCTTATGTTATATGAAATATTGATCTGATCGTAATTTTTGCCAGAATGCTTTCTGGTTTCCCCACCGGATCTGGCAAACAATAAATCCTTACCATAGTAGTTGAGATCATTGGGTTTATCAAACACTTTACTACTATATTCATTTGCTTCTGGATTTTATGTCCTAATTTATGTCCTACAAATCAAGTTTTCTACTTTCTAACTCATACTAAATAACTTTGATTACTACATCATAATATAGTTTGAGCCTTGGTGTTGCCCCCTGAAATTTATTTTTCATACTTTACTTTTTATTATTTCCCTTGAGATTATTGACCTTTTCTTCCTCCAGATTAATTTGATTATTTTTCTTAGCTCCATAAAGCACTTCTAGCTCTTGGATTTAAATAGATGCTATTTATCGTAATAAAGAAAGCTCCAATTTTTTCTAAGTTTTTTAAGATGTATGGATGTATATGTTCTTAGCAGAAACAGATTAGTTAGGATGGTCAGGCCTTGTTTGGTTTAACCTCAATTTCTTAGGCTCTTATGTCTTTCACCTCTTCTCACACGTGTGCTCTGAACACTGAAGGACTTCAGTGTCCATAATCAGAGTCCTGTGACCGGCTATGCCAATGCCAGGCATTGCTTCAGGCTTCCACTGCAGCCCCATTCCACACCCCGGTTCTGAGTGCTCTTTTGGGCTTCTCTCCTATTCACTTGAGCTCTTAAGGCTTTGCTATGAGGGTGACTCTTCAAAGTCCTAGGCTATTGCTTTGTGTAGCCCTGGGCTAGATCAGGATACTTACTGATGTTTCTCTGGATTTCTCAATCATTATTTGATCTGGTACCTTTTTAAATTTTTAATTCTTATTGTTGGAGTATATTTGGAAGAGTTGGGCTCCTCTTTGATCTTTCCCACTGCCAGTTAAACCAGAAGACATTATGTGGTTTTTGGAAGTGAGTTCAAGCATATTTAAGCATAAGGAGAAAATGTGAAAATGATTTGTTGTTTTTCAGTCACGTCCAATTTCTCATTTGGGGTTTCCTTGGCAAAGATAGGAGTGGTTTGCCATTTCTTTCTCCCACTCATCTTATAAATGAGGAAAGTGAGGCAAACAGAGTAAAGTGACTAGTGTCTGAGACAGGATCAGAACTCATGAAGATGAGTCTTCCTAACTCCAGGTCTGGCGCTCTATCCACTGCATATGTAAGGAATTTATACTGAGGACTCTTTTGGCTTATTAGATTCTTGTTATACTTTTCAAACTATTAAGAGAAACAAAATCCCTCACCTCCATGCTTCACCTTGAGTAAGGGTGCTTTCCCTAAGAAACTGTGTGATAGGCGAAGTTAATGACCATGCAGCTTCTGCCATTGCCCATAACCACTGAGATTTGTAAAATCATATTTTATTTGGTGTCACTTAATGATCCATTCCATGTGTATGCTTTTTCCCTATATCCCAGAAGATTTACATCTTCTTAATGAAAGTGAGGGGATACATAATGTTGGTATCCTAGGAGTATAAGGTTCTTGATTCTTCTCAAGAACTCCATAAACATCAATGCAACTCCGAATAAATCCTATATAGTAAATTGTAATATCAGGTGAAAAAGTCATAGACTTAGAGACAGAAGGGATGTTAGAGGCATCAGGACCACACCCCACCTTATTTTACAGGTGAGAAAACTGAGGCTAAGAGACTTGTTGAGGGTCACCCAGCTAACATCTTGAGGCAGGCTTTAAACTTAGATTTTCTTGATTCTACATATATGTATTCAATAGAAAAAATGTTGAAACTTGACAAACTTGACAGCTGAAAGGACCTTTTCACTTGATCCTTAGCAGTAAGAGTACTTCTAAATGGTTCTAAATACTTCCATCAAAGGCTCTTTCATGAGATGTAGTGATGTGAAAAGTGTCCTAGTGTGGGACTGGGGACCCTTGGGTTCCAGTCCTGTTTCTGTCACTAGCTGTGTAACCTTTGGTGAATCATCTAATTTTTCTGAACTTCATTTTCCTCATCGGTAAAATTAGGGGCTAGGACTCCATAATCTCTAAAGTCACTTGCTTTAATGTTTGTGGCTCATGTTTATATTTGTTGCCCAGCCAAGTCCTCCCCTCTGTTTCAGGTTTGCTTTTTATCACCAGGGCTGGAATGATGGATAAAGAGAGCGTGATGAGATGTGGATTACTGGGACATACTGTTATCCTTCAGAGAAGAGTTCTTTAGCTGGTAGTAGGGGGAGGGTGGTGGCAGTAAATGATAGGTTGGGATTGAGAGAGAGAGGAAAGGGAGTGATCATCTCTAACAACTTGAATTTTATTTTTTGCTTGAAGTGGTATTTCATGTGCTTCTCTTCATCTGTCATAGCCAATGTGGCAGAAAAATAAAGCAAACTAGTCTCCACTCTCCTGAACTGTGAATTTGAAGCCAGGGGTATCACTGCAGGAGGGTTAAGAAAGCCTGGGTGGAGTTGGAGGCAGGATGGGAATCTTGGCCTGCTGGCTCAGGGAGATGGTTTGAAATGAGCCTTGAACTGAAAGTCAGGTGACTCAGCTACTAATGAGTTGTGTTATCTTGAGCAAGGGTCTTACCTTGTCTAGTTATCAGTTCTCTTATGTACAAAATGATGGAATAGGACCAAGTGGTCTTCTTTGGACTCTCAGTTTTTTTATTTTTTTATTGGAGTAGAGAAGGCAGGGCAGGTGGGGTTAAGTGACTTGCCCAAGGTCACATAGCAAGTGTCAAGTATCAGAAGCTGGATTTGAACTCAGGTCCTACTGATTCTAAGACTGGTGCTCTGTTCATGGTGCCACCTAGGTGCCCCCTCTTTTAGTTTTAATGTTATTTGTATGATGCAGTAATATGATACAGTGAGAGCTAGGGTGGTATGCTGAGTAGACAGAGTTGGCTTTGGAGTCCAAAGGACTTGGGTTCAAGTTTTACCTCAGATGTAGGCTGCATGGGTGACCCTGGGCAAGTCACTTTATCTTTATGGATTTTAGTATCCTCATCTATTAAAGGATGAGGTGGGACCAGATGGCCTCTGAGATCCCTTCCAAGCCTAGATTTATAGTTCTGTGATTCATTTGAACACTAATCTTCTTTCCCTATCTGAAGACCTTACCTTTGTTGGTTTTCGCCGTTAGGTCTAGAAGATACTTGAGAGGTCATTTAATCCTAATCTTTCATAAATTAGGAAACAAATGTCCAGAGGGTCTGCAAGGCCTCCACCCCTGAATGTAATTTTAATCTTTCTATCTGGGTTCTAATTCTAATCCTTGAACTTCAAAATCTGTGTTTTCCACTATACTCTGTTGCTGTCTTTCATAAGTCAGGTGTCCAATATGTCCATAAATGGATATATTTTTTATCTAGTATAGATTTAGGAGCACGGTTCTGCTGATACTAAGAGAGGAAAAGGAGGGCCTTTGTCTGGGGGCTCACTATAGGACATTTGCAGGCATTGTTAGGGTCTCAAAGACTAGAGAGACAGTTTCCTGTGTTTGATTTTGTATATGGAAATGATGCTATGCATACCTTTGAAAAGAAATGAAAATCTACCTTTTTTCCCCTGCCAGCTCATTTGTCCTTTCTTTCCCCAAAGAATGTTGGGACAGAGGAAAGAAATTGGTAACTAGATGACCAGAAAGTAAAAGGTAGCCCCAGGTCATAGTTTTTGAGGAATATTCTTTGCAGGCACATCTCAATTAGTGTCTAATTTTGTTCTAGGTTAACAAAGAGAAACACAATGGTGTCATGTGAAACACCATAATGGGGTATGTGTGTGTGTGTGTGTGTGTGTGTGTGTGTGCTATTTTCATGGGGACAACATCCTAAAAGTTATTTTGACATATTGGCCAAATAGTATACTAACGGGATTGAAGAATTAGAGTTGTAATCGGCTATGATGTGGCTATGGAATTATTGTGAAGCAAAAAATCACAATAATGTGGATTGATTTTTTTGACTTAGAGATTGGAAGAAATAAGTGTGAGCCTTGCTTCAAATATTCACTGGCTGTGTGATGCTGGGCAAGTCACTTTACCCATCTCAGCCTTAGTTTCCTCCTGAGGAAAATGGGGATAAAAATAGCTGGCATCCATCTCACAGGACTGTTTTGGTGATTAAATCATAAGATATGTTAAGAACTTTGCGAATCATAAATTACTGTATGAATTCTCAGTTATCATGATCATCATCAGGGCAACGTTAGGCAGTACATGGTAACACATTTGTTAGAGGCTTTTAGGATTGGGATAAAGAAATTTCAGGATTTAGGAGAAAGGCTTGTGGATGGTTCCTGGCAAGTATTAGAAATTTGAAATCTTAGGTTTGTCTTAAATGACTGGTAGATGACTTAAGTGTTTTGGGCTGTAATGTGAAATGCTAATGGATTTTATTGTATACATAACAGTGCATGTATTTATTTAGAATCATGGATATGAAAGACTAAAAATTAGATTAAAAACATACATAAACTTGCCAGAAATATTTCCTTTTAATATAGTAATTGATTGTAGATAGATAGCATCAGTGAAAATAAACAGTAGCATATGCCCAGTTGGCACCTATGGGAATGGGCCTAAAAACATGGAATATGTAATAGACTTCTGTAGCTCACTAATCTGAACTGGTTTTAATTGTATTAAGGATTGGCTGAAACTTGGTCCTTAAAAGTGCCTCTAAAGACAGGCCTCATTAAATAAACTGATAGTATGTATACTAAAGCTTGTAACAGGAATGTCTGAATTGGGATGGAGAACCTGTGGCTTCAAGGCTACATGTGCCTCTCTAGGTCCTCAAGCATGGCTCTTTGTGATGTTTGGATTCAGTCAAAGGGCCACACTTGAGGATATAGAGGGCCACATGTGGCCTTGAGGCTGCAGGTTCCTTCCCCCCGAGAGAAAACCATAGTTTCGAATACTTTAGGAGCATCATTGACATGCCACTGATAGGTATTGTACAACTGTTTATTCATTACAGAATTTCCCTCTAAAATTTCCATTTCACAAAACTTTGTTAGACTAGTTTTGTTACTAAAATATTTTAAAATAATTCTTTCATAAAATATTCTCTAAATCAGATTTTTAATTTGTATTGATCCAATCACCAAATTCATTTGGAATACCTTTTTCTTCACTTTAATTGAGTTTCCAGAGGAAGTTATGTCTATTCTCCTCCAAGAATAAATCCATGGTGTTCATATATATTCCAAAGATGAGACATCATGTGGGGCTCTGAACAGCTGCCTTTTTGAGACCCCAGCTGCTTGAGAGCATAATACTTTCTGCAATAAGTTTGTAAATCATAACCAAATTGGTAACATCATGATGGACTTTTTTCTTCCGAAATGCTCAAGAGTAGAGTGCATGAAAAAAGACTCAGTTTTGAAACAAATTCAGGTCCACGTGTACATCTCTCTATAATTTTCCATCTGGAAGATATTTCTGAAATGTTTGCTAGAATCTGATAATACAACTGAGGGGAAACAATTCTCCCCATCAGATTATAAAATGGAAAAGAAAAGAAAATTAGCAGCCTTGAAAAAAACGTTGTCTCCAGTGCTCCTGGTAAGGCTCCATCTCCAATCTGTACATAGACCAGTCCAGAAGACAACTACTGAACTTGGTTCCAGAAAGTACTGACATAGCGATCTGCTAAATTTTAACCCTTCCTTGGTCATCCTTATCACCCAATTCTCTTTATATGCTGAAGAGAAGGTGAAAAGAAGACTGAGGAATAGCTAATAAGAGGGAAAGGAAAATTTAATAGTGGACATATACACCCATGTATGTGCATTTACATACATATGTATGTGTATATATATATGTGTGTGTACATAGTTATATGCCAGAAATCAAGGAAGGGACAACGTTCTGGCAAACGAGAAGTAGAAGCTTAAGAGTTTGAGACAAAAAAAAACCAAAGCCAAAAAAATAAGTAAGAAAAGGGAAGAGCTTAGGATATGAAGACATTTTCTAAGAAAAATTAGAAAAGAGCTTTGATGAGTTAAGGGAGGGGAAGTTCTTAGATAAGAAACAAAGGAATAAGCAACAGTAAGGAATGAAGTGTTAATATAGAAGAAAATCAAAAGTCCGCACACGAGACACATTTATTTTTTAAAAATGACATTTAAAATGGTTAAAAGGGAGTATAAAATAAAAAAAAATGTAAAGAGAGAGTACATCCCAATCAAAGATAAAGCAAGTTAAAGAACCTAAACGAGTTAGAAGAGGAAGGCAAAGGCAGCCCTAGGAATTTATCTGATCATTTTATTTCATCAGAACAGTAACCCCCATTTCATACTGAAACTTAACACTGAGAAACCAGATGCTGCTGTTAGCTATTGAGGAGATGAGAGGATAAAATCATCGTTGATAAAATATGGATAATAACTTTCCCTTGGTGACAGGAGTAAGTAGGTTCTACTTTCTAGAACACTGTGTACCCTCTGTATAATGGACCACTACTGACAAGTGGTCTTTTTACCATGTGGATTTTGTCACCGTCTCGGTCAGCCTTTCTCTTCAAAGCCTCAAGGAACCTGTGTCTGCCATAGCTCTGCCCTACTCTGGCATTGGCGAGCTTCTGGCTTTGGATCCCCTCAAATGATAGGGGGAAAATAGGGGTACGAGGCGTCTCGTTTGACTTCAGCCCGTGTCAGACACCCACTGCTGCTTCTGCCCTCTCGCACATGCGTTGTAGAATACGGTGAATGCTGGTGAAGCTGGGCCTGTCTGCAGGCAGCTTGCTCCAACACAGACGCATCAGGTTGTAAAGCTCTAGCGGGCAGTTCTCAGGGCAGGAGAGGATGTTGCCGTCCCTCACATAGAAAATCACTTCCTCGTGTGCCATCCCGTAGTAGGGCTGCAGCCCATAGGAGAATATCTCCCAAAGGACCACCCCATAGGCCCAGACATCAGACTCTGTTGTGTAGCGGTTGTAGAAAATGGACTCGGGAGGCATCCAACGGATGGGGATGGCGTCATTCTCATTGGCTTTGTAGTAGTCTGCTGAGTAGATATTCCTGGAAAGGCCAAAGTCAGCAATCTTCACCACCATATTATTACCTACCAGACAGTTCCTGGTGGCTAAGTCCCGGTGGACAAACTTGCGCTCTGAGAGGTAAGCCATGCCAGCGGCTACCTGCCTAGCAATGCAGAGCTGCTCAGCACAACATAGGGGAGGGGGTCCCGGGCTGGACAGTCGGACCCTGGTAGCCAAGTTACTGTGGCTGAGGTTGCACACTGTCCGAGGTGACATGTTTCGGAGGTACTCATTGAGGTCTCCGTAGGCCATGTATTCGAACAGCAAGCACATTGGCTTACCGACAGCACAGACTCCTAGAACCAAAGCAATATGGTCAGTTATGTTTGCCAGATCATATAGAGGGTAGGAAAAGCGATCACAATAGATCATAGATCTATTGCTAGATAAGTAAGTACATCATTTATAGATGTGAAAACTGAGGCCCATAGAGGTTAAATGGTGATTATGGTGTCTGGCATGGGATTGGCTCACAGGTCCTTTGATTCTAGAGGCTGTGTTCTTTCTACTATAACACCATGCCTTGGTTGTTGGAGTTAAAGTGTAATAACCATAAAAATAAAAATAATAACCATAAAACTCACAGAATTGTGGTGTCATCAATAGCTATCCAATCCATATCCAAAATGGAGTTTCCAACATAACAGATGCAATGAGTTCTCTCAGCTTCACCATTCCATATCCCTTTAAATTTTATAATTGGGACAATTTAATTCCCAATTCTGGCCTCAACTCTACCATGGAATATAGGAAATATAAGGAACCCTAGGCCCATAACTCAGTTTCAGGCCACCTTTACTATAGATCTTTAGAGATTTTCCAATAAATGAATTCTTGCTTTATTTCTTCTATAATTATGCCTTTAACTTATGATCAGTCTTTGTAGGTACTAGCATCCTATCCCTGAATGCCAGTCCACATAACTAGGTTTTACTACCAAATTTCCTGCTGTTAGTTGAGTATCTGCCTCTCTGGACCTCCATGTACTGCCTACTATTGGGGTCTCTTAATACCTGAATGTCCATCCCTGGCCGGACCTGTCAATGACACCTTCCTGTCTTGAGCTCTTCTGATATCCCAAAGCTTGGATATTCCTCTTCTTCCCATCCTCCAATACCTCTCCCCCCCAATCATATTCCCTAATATCGTAGATACTTCATCTTGATCATCTCTATCCTTTCCCCTTGCAGCCTAGGGAAAGCTCAAGTTATCATAGCAGGATTCAGGGAATACAGACTGAGTACAAACTGGTTTCTTGAAGTAGAAAAGGGCAGGTGATATGGTAACTACTGGGGCAGGGGAGTGGTAGACAGAAACCTTGACAACGTTAAGAAAATGATTAAGGGAGACCATAAAGAAGAAGAAGAGATTCTGAGAAAGCATAGAGATATCTTCATCTATGACAAGAACTTAGAATGTGGAAATATGTAACAAAAAAAAGGGAAGGAAGAAAAAAGACCTTTGAAGTGATAGTACAACAGCTCATTAGTAGGTTTTCAGCTGAAAGTGTCTTCTGTGAGGAATACAAAGGAGCTAGCAGAGAAGGTTGCATCTTGTGCCCAAAGGCAACAACTATTTCCTGGGAATCTTGATGCTTTTACTTGGCATTGATTAAGAAAATGTATTATGTAAAAAAGATCTGAGGATCTTAGTGGACTGCAAGTTCTATATAAGTTAAAAGGGACATAGAAAGTAAAAAAGGTAATGAGATCTTGGGCCTCATTAAGACCTTTGTTGATTAGTCGTGTCTGACTCTTGGTGTTCCCATTTGGGGTTTTCTTGGCAAAGAAACCCTGGAGGGCTTGGACATTTTCTTCTCCAGCTCATTTTGAAGATGAGGAAACTGATACAAACAGGGTTAAGTGACTTGTCCAATGTCACAAAGCTTGTCAGTGTCTGAGGACAGATTTGAACTCAGGTCCTATGCTCTATCTACTGTTCTGCTTAGCTGCCCTAGAAAGACATAAGGACAGAAAAAATTAAAAGTGATAGTTATAGAAATCAGTTAACCTCTCTGGGACTCAATTTACTCATCTGCAAAATGCGAAATTGGACTAGAGGACTCCTGAGGTTCTTTCTAGGTGTCTATGATCAATTACCTAATTACTAAACTGTCTTGGCAGGTAATGAATTCTCTGTGTTAGATATTCACTTGTTGAGAATGTGGTAGGGGATTTCTTTTTTCTTTCTTTCCCTACATTCCTTCCTTCATTCTTTCCTCTTCTTTCCTTCTTCCTTCCTTTCCCTCTTTCATTCTCTTCCTTCCTTCCTTCTTCAAGTGAGACTTTGACTAGGTGACTTCTGAGGTTTCTTTCAATTCTTAAGAGTCAAGAACTAGAAAAATTGCATTTTTGCTTTACTGTTGTTTTAGTCTAAGGCAGGATGGTGGAAAGGGCACTGGACCAGGAGCCAAGTCCCACACCAGTCACTTAGTGCTCAACTAGCCACTGGTGATACTTTTACTCTTTAGTCCAATTTATTGATCTATAAAATGGGGATAATAATACCTGTTCCATTAATCTTACAAGGCACTGAAACATTCAAGTGTGATAATGTGTTCAGGGCTTTGAAAACTAGAAGGTGCTATATAAATGTAAAAGCATTATTGCAATTATTTTTCTATAAGTGATGATAATAAAGAGATGGCATATGAATGAAAATGTTAAAGGATTAATAGATAACATTTTAAAATGCCCTAAGATTTTTGGAGGCACTAAAGAATACAGAATTTTTGAAATTCTTATTCTGAACTATATTGAGAAAATGTCATCTTTATGTGGTTTAGGCAAGTAAAAATTTGAATATCAAATCTTTCCCTTTATCTCTGATACAACTCTGCCAGCCCTTAACTTCCAACTCTGAGATTTTACTATGATTTCTCATTCTAGGGGCTTTATCAATTAGCATATTCCTATCGACACAATTAGAAATTAATTCCTATATTTTATTACTCCGGTTAATTGGATGTTCCTTCCAGAAATTTCTCTAAAAATAAGATACAACTCTACCTGTGATGGTATTTAATAAGATCTTGCCTTTGGTTTTCTAGGTTGTTGGTTGTGCATGTCTCATACTTCCCCAAAGTAGCAAATACGGTATGGATCTGATAAGAAAGTCGGTGGGCATCAATTCCCCATTGGACTCTTAACTAGTTGTATAATCCTGGGTAAGATAACTCTATGAGCTTCAGTTTTCTTATCTGTAAAATGGAGATTAATAATAGCGCTTATTTCCCAGGGTTGTTATTAAAGAAGATGATATATGTAAATCATTTTATAAACTTTAATTGCTATTGAATTACTGAAAATGACGAACAATTATTATCTACTATGTGCAAGGTACTGTGGTAGGTGTTACTCTCAGCTGTCTGACACACATGACATTTACAATTGATTGTGTTTTTCACATCAAACCTATCTTAAGAAGAACAAGGTTTTCCCCCTAACAATTGTCACCGTATTCCTGGATGGTAGGTCTTCTTAAGGTCAAGCAGAAAATAACGTAATCTGGTACTCAGAAACCCTGAGTTCTGGGTGTAGCTCTGTCATTAACTGATCTCAGAACAAGTCTCTGCAGCTGGCTGCAGTTTCCTTATCTGCAAAGTGATGAGGTTTGACCAGATGATTTAAGGCTCT
Organism: Bettongia penicillata ogilbyi; assembly: GCA_023548195.1. Lineage (NCBI taxonomy): Eukaryota > Metazoa > Chordata > Mammalia > Diprotodontia > Potoroidae > Bettongia > Bettongia penicillata. The sequence continues at coordinate 406,071 of JAJHZJ010000685.1, forward strand.
TTTAAGTTACAGAATTCTGGGAATATCTCAGGCCCTTATGGCTTTTTCTGACTTATGGATGGAGAAACTGAAGCGTGTTGGAATGTCCATGCTGGGACGTATTTATTGTACTTAAAAAAGACTGATGTTTGGACCTCAAGACCTTAATCTAGGAACCTGACGAGGCTCTTTTCGTAGGAAATGTTATCCTTTATTATATATGTGAAAGGAATAGAAAGTTGTACATAATAGCTTTGCTGTTTCATGTGCAATCATCTTTTTTATTATATTATATTATGGAAATATTTTATTTCATAAATTAAAAATAAAATAAATTTTTTTAAAAAAAGAAATGTTATCCTAGCCCAAGTATCCCTTAACACTTTGTCCAGTTCTCTTTCCTCTCAATGCTATTTCCTTCCAAGAAAGAGGAACTGTTCGAGAAATGTGGTTGAGAATACTACTGAAAAGAATGAGTGTTAGGAAAACCAGGCTGAGTGTTTACAAGGCTCGGCCAGTGGCATTTCCATGCATTCCTCCACCATCAGCCTCATTCTGAGCTCTCTGTTGGGCAGTATAGACAGTCTGTTACTAGGGGATACGTTGCCATGGCTTATCCCTAAATCATGCAAAGTCTGTGATTGAAAGACAATGCTTCATTACTCCCAGTGGTCTGGGTTATTGTGAAATCCTAAATACTTCAACAGAGCTGAGCAGTCAGTGTTTGGAGAGACAGTAAACAGGGCCTGGGACTGGAGCTTGAAAGCCATCTGTGAGAGGCTTCTAAGTACCCTGGGGTTCAGTCCAACGGTTTCCCTTTCACACTTTAAAAGAGTAAGTTACAGGAGGACCTCCCTATTATCCTGTTCTTGGGGTCCAGGCTATGACAGTAGCTTGGAGGAAGACGAAAAGTGATAAAAATGTGATAAAAAATATTTATATAGTGGCACTTTAAGGTTTTCAAAGCTCTTTCCAAATATTATCACATATGGTTCTCACAACCCTGGGAAGTAGAAGCTATTATTGATCCCGATTGAAGGAGGTAAAGTGAGTTGCCCAGGGTCACACAACTAGTGAGTGTTTGAGGTGGAACTTGAACTCAAATCTTTCTAACCCTAGGTCTAGTGCTCTACCCCTTCCCCAAGCAGCCAACCTTTGTGACATGGTAAACAATGCCCTGTGAGTATTTCAGGAACATGGGATCATAGAGATCATTGAGTCCAACTCCCTCATTTTACAGATGAGGAAACTGAGGTCTGTGGAGTAAAGTGATTTACCCAGGGTTACACAGCTAGTAGTAGTAAAGATTTGAACTCAGCTCTTCCTGACTGCAACACTACGTCAGAAATAAACCAGAGATAGTAATGGATGGAACCAAAAGATTCACAGTAGAACTGTGAGATTCTTTTTGTTTGTTTTTAATAGAGGATTTCACAAAGGGGAAAGAGGAAATAACAGAAAAAAGGCAAAGAAGGGTCAGTGAATTAATGCATTGGGTTGCCTTTTCCTATACTTTCAAGGTGGTTCTTTATGTTGGAATCTAGGAAAACAGAGATGTCTAGTGTCAAATTACTAATAAACTTACGTAAAGGTTATATGTAAAAGTGTTTTGTAGATGCTTCTAATACATAATTGTGTAAGATTTTAAAAAATCAACTGTAAACCTGTATTTCCATAAAACTCTTAAAAATTAAAAAGCTGTGAGGATACAGTAGAATATATGTGAAAACATTATGCAGCGCTCTGTAGGAAGGCGACGTGACGGAGTGAGAAGAATCCCAAAGTCAGGGGATGTAGGGGGTGAATCTGGTTCTGCTACTTACAAACTATTGACCAAGTCACTCAACCCTTTGAATTCCAGTGTCTTCATCTGTCTAGTTGTATTACATCTGACTGGCAGCTATTTGGAGTAGTGGATGGAGAGCTATACTTGGAATCAAGAAGTCCTGAGTTCAAATCCTGCCTCAGGAACCTTTCCAGCTGTGCAACTCCAGGAAAGTCACAAACTTTGCCTACTTTAGTTCCCTCATCTGCAAACTGGGGATAATAACATAGTACCTACACACAGAGTTGTTCTGACAATCAAATCCTACATGCGTACACATTTACATATGCATTACACATATGTGTATGTATACATGTGTATATGTGCATTCACATGTACATAGATGCATGAATATGTATACACACACATACTAGCTAACATTTATGTAGTGCTTACTATATGCCCAGCACTGTGCTAAATGCTTTACAATTATTATCTCATTTAGTTCTTAAAACAACTCCGGGAGGTAGCTGCTATTACTATCCCCATTTTACAGATAAGAAAATGGAGGTAAACAGAAGTGATTTGCCCAAGGTCATGCAGCTAGTCAGTGCCCAAGGATGGATTTGAGCTCAAGATGCCCTGACTTCAGGCCCAACACTTTATTCACTGTGCCCTCCTAGCTGCTCTATATGTAATATATATGTAGGTTTGTAAACCTTAATGTGCTATATAAACATTTCTGTAATAACAATAATAGTTTGTTAGTACCATTACCTGACTTGGTTGTTGCAAAGGTGATATCAGACAATGAATGTAAAGGATGTAAAAGATAAATGTTTTCTATTTTACACACACACACACACAATATCAAGAAGTAATATAGATATTAAATGTGCTTTAAGCAACAAATCAAAAAAGAAAGAATTGAGGGAATGGGACAGTTTTATCACAGAGTAGCTAGCTTCTTTTTGGAGTTATACCAAACCCACCTTTTGCTTACCTATAGCTTCATTTTACCCCTGAGAAATGCAAAGCGTTTTCCAGACATCTTGCCCTTTCTGACACCAGTCAAACAAAGGTGTTGTATGGATGGAGAGATTGAACTGCATGAGCAGTGTGTGACTTATCATTGGGGGTACTGTCATAAAGTAGCAGATCACATGACCTCTAGTATATGCATCTAATCACTGGGCACGTTTCGCCATTTTTTGGCTTATGAGTACCTATATAGGGTCTACAGAATGCCCACAGGTGCCATGTGCAGATTTCTAATACACAGTCAAAAAAGAGAGAACTATGGAATTTTAGAGTCAGAAGGTATATACCTTGAGAGATCATCTATCACCAGCTCATTATACTATTATCTGATAACTGGTCATCCAGAATGGAAGCAAGAAAGGGAGAAAATGGAGAAATAAAAAAGAAAGAGGTAACCACAATGCCTCGAAGGCCATCACAACTAATTCTGGTGATATTCATTAGAACCAGTGTAATAAATCACCTAACCCTGCAACATATTGCTCTTGTGTGAGAGAAGGTGTGATATAGTGTCAAGAGCATTGGAAATAGCATCATGGAACCCCGGCACTCAATTCCTAACTATGTTACTTCACCTGTGTCACCTTAGTCATTTCCTGTCTTCCACATTTCAGCAGACTCATCTGTTTGTAGGGCAGTTGAAGATTTTGCTGGCCAAAATATAGCACTTAGGGTTCAACGTAAAAGAGTCAGGGAAGTTATAAGCTAGAGAGTGTTCTCTATCCACCTAGCCTGAATTCCTAGTTTTACTACGTATACCTGTCAGGGTAAATGATGGGGCATGAGGTTTTCACTGGCCAAAATTAAAGTCTTCAGACTTCTGGGAACCCCACTTGTAAGGGGAGAATTTCACAGGTACTATCTTCAAAATGGAGAGTTTGCCAAGGATGGGGAACCTGCAGCATCGAGGCCACATATGGCCCTCTAGGTCCTCAAGTGCGGACAGTCAAAGGGCCACATGTTGGTTGAAGACCACTGGTTCTCCACCCTTGGAACTTAGATCAAAGATCTCTGAAAACCACTTTGGCTTTCAATCACCTGATTCTGTAATTGCTAATCCATTGTGCCCCACCAGCAATGCCTCATCGCTGTAATTCTTTTCATTGTAAATTATCCAAATTTCCCTAAGTGGGTGAGGGGAGCACCACCCTTCAAGTCACCATAGCTGATCTGAATTTCAAGAGGGGCAACTTGAGGAAAAATCCAAAGCTTCCCAAGGAGAGACCTGATCATGCACTTTCCTCTCATACCTAGGAGTCTAACAATATTTGGATGATCGAATTCCGCCATGAGGGCCGCCTCCCTCTGGAAATCCGCCTGCATGTCTGCTGAGGCTTCTTCTTTCAGCACTTTCACTGCCACCATGGTAAAAGGCTCATAAGGGCGTAGGCCAGGAGCTCTGAGAATCAAAAATGGAGGTCAATGTTTCTGGATACTGCAGCCTACCCCCATCTTACATTCTGAAAATCCAATTGTTGTACTCATCCAAATAGAGGCTTCAGAAACAATGCCAAGTTTGACTTCTCCCCAATTCTGATTTTAACATTAAGATGGCCTAAAAATGGTATTATTTCAATGATCGTTTTTTTCCTTTTCAGAGAGATTTTATTTTAGAGATGTGGTCTATACTCAGACCAATATGAATGCCTCTTCAAAGGAAAGGATGATGTTAAGGTTTGCAAAATAATTTAAGTATGTTATCCTATTTGGTTCCAAAAATTCTGTGGGGTAATTGCTATTAATACCCCCATTTTATAGATGGAGAAACTGAGGGAATCAGGAATTAAGTAACATACCCAGAGTCACATCACCAGAGAGTGGCTGCATGGAAAATGTGACTTTCTGACTCCACATAGAAAGCTTTATCCATTAGGACCTCCTGCCCACCTCCACCTGTCATTCTTAATCTTTTTGTGCATGTCATGGATGCATTTGGCATAATCTATGGAACCCTTTTCAAAATGTTCTTTCTAAATGATTGAAGGAAATGCTAAATTCCAGTTAAAGAGTATTAAAAATAAAAGTGAAAATGTATTTTCCCCTTTTATAGAACCCCTGAAATCTGCCTGTAGAGCTCAGATTAAGAACCCCAGCTCTAAGATGATATGAGGAGTGCTCTCTCTTACTAGCAGAGATTGGATTCCATAAGAAAGAAGTTAAGATAAATTCAACATTTTAACTTGATTTATTCAAGCAATATAATATGAAAAGACTTGATTCCAGGACCAATATTTGTTGTGTTTTTTTGGGGGGGAGGGGTGGAGACAGTAAGTATCTGAGATTGGATTTGAACTCAGGTCCTCCTGACTCCAGGGTGCTCTATCCATTGGGCCACTTTGCTGCCCTAGGACCAACATTTTTAATACGCCTCCAAATAATAGATCTGGCTTAGAGTTTCCCAACCCTGCGTTATGACAGCTGAAACTTGGAGGTTATTGGCAATACTTTCCTCTTAGGTACAACTTGGAAAAATCTATTGTTTTGTGCGACAGAATTTATGAGCTACTGAAGATCTTAGCATCCCCAGGCTCTGCTGCTATCCATACTGCTTTAAGGAACCTAACGGAAGGTGTCCAAAGCCCTTGGTAAGTGTGGGTGGGATCATGTTTTTTCAAGTCTAATTGAACATTTAAGACCTGACCACCTGTTAGAGAAAAGATATTAGGAGGGACATAAAACAAAGTCGTGAAAATGAAAATAATGGTTATCAGGGAATGAAAAGAAATGTTGTAATCTAAAACGGTCCTTTCCTCCTAGCACACTTTTTCCCTTTTTTCAAACACGCATTTCATTTTATCTCTTCTTTTTCTTAATAGAATTAATCTATTAATCTATACAGAACCACAAAATGTGAGAGTTTAAAGGGACATCGAAGATAATCTAGTCTCTACGATTACTCTATAGTACTCTTTAGTCGAGAGATGAGGAACCTGGGCCTGAAAGAGGAGAAGTTACTTGGCCTAACCTAAGTAATAAGTTGCTGGCAGAGCCAAGACCACCACTAACGTCTTCTGGCTCCTAAACTTGTGCACTTATCCTTACACCATAATCAGGAGGATTATTATCTGTCAGAGAAAGCGATCTTTAGATGAAATGAAAAAATATAGTAATAGAAAATAGGTAAGTGAATTTGGAAACTGTTTATTGAAAATGACACACTATATTAAGAAGTCATTGTATGAATATATAAGGATAATGGAAATCCAACTTTAGAGCTGGAAAAGGTATTAGATGCTATCTATCCCAATCACCTCATTTTACAGATGAGGAAAGTGAGACTCAAAGAGGTGAAGAGACTTATCTAAGGACCAGTGAATGAGTAGTAAGTGACAAAGCCACAATTTGATCTCAGGTCCTGTGTCTTTAAGTCAGTTCCCATTCTGCAGTATTAAATGATCGATTGGGTTTAATTGACTCTTAAGTACAGGTCTGTGTGATTGGGTATACACAGGTTCTTCATCACTTATTTTCTTTCCCATGTACCTTGATCCTTTATTGTGTGTGTGTGTATATGTGTATTCAGTCATTTTTCAGCCCTGTCAGCCAAATTTGAATTCCAGATGAGCCTTCCTGACTTTACACCCCTGAACTCTTGCGCCACCTAGCCACCACTCTGTGTTATATACCCAATGCCAAATTAAATGGGCAAATAATTTCCATCAAGAAATCTAATAATTTGTCATACAAAATTTTATATGCATCAAAATTCAACATTTCATGTCCCACAACACCCTCACAAAAGCCACCAAACACTTCCAAAGGGAAAGGTTCATATTTTCCAACAATAGAAACATTTTTCTTCAGAAACTTTACCTTGCTTGAAAGACCCTTCCAAATGCTCCTTCACCAATATCTCTCACATACTCAATATTATTTCGTGGATACTCCAGGCTGAGGAGTTTGGGGTTCAGAAGGAGTGGCATGCGCTGGTACATAGGGTTGGGGTGAAGTCTGTCCAGCAAGAGCTCAGAAGGGAGAGTTGTGAGTGTGGGAGTTGCAGATTCCCTGTAGAGTGGAGCGATATAAACACCTCAAGATGGGTTAAAGCAGAGATTTCTTCTGTTGTTTCTACCCAGCAATAATACTCTCCAAGGATACCCAGTTTATTGGTCAAAACGGTTGGAAGGACCCAAGGAGTCCTTCTGGAAGGTCATATCTTACACTAGTGCCATCTAAGTGTGAATACAATGAACAAAATAAGCCCTTAAAAAGTGATGTATTGATTAATTTGAAGATCTTTCCCACCCATTAATAGGCCCATGTGACCTGCTTAAGTCATGGAAACCTAAGTCACATGTAGTGGGAGAAGCTTGTTGAAGGGTGGAACAAGAAGAGCAGAACTGGGAGGAAGTTGGTGGGAACAGCTAGAGGACACAGGCAGGTAGGCACAGCTGAAATTGTGAGTGTTTGCTTGTGGGAAGACCCCAGCAGTGAGCAGGTGGGGGGAAGGCCTGCAGTGCTAATGTGCATTGATTTCTTGATTATTATGACTGATTTGACTTTCTGATATTGGGATTTGGCTTTCTGAGGTCTGAATAAATATTTTTCTTATACTTTGAGATTCAGAACTACACTGGCATATTTATAGTCCCCATTGGTGCTGTGAATATTGCCTCAGTGATACAAGTACCTATGTGCCTATCTCTGTACTAGGTGTTGAGGCTAGAAAGATGAAACAAAAAAAAAAGTATTCCTTTCCCTCAAGAAACTTTCATTTTATCAGACATACTCTAGATTTAACTTTAGACTGATTCCAAAGAATCTTTTCAGTTGTTCAGTTGGGATTGCTTGATTCCTTGTACTTGTGTGCACAATACCTCAAGCAATGCCTAGTATAAACGGGTGTTTATTAGATGCTAGTTGACTGACTGGCATATTCAAATCATCTGCCACTTTCCATGATGACTACCAATATTACCACTGTAATTGTTACACAATTACCCAGCACGTTTGGAACTATCTACCCTGCCAAGTAGGTCAAAAAGAAAAAAATCTAAATCCTCGTTAATTCTTTCAAACAAAAATTTTTTAAAAATTGCTTTATTCATTTATTTATTATTGGTTTTCAACATTCACTTCCACAAGATTTTGAGTCTCAAATTTTCTCCCCATCTTTCTTCTCCCCTCACCCCATGACCAGGTGCATTCTGAATACTCCTTCCCCCGATGAGCCCCCCTCCTATCTTCTCTTATCCCCTTCCCTTTCTATTTTCTTATAGGGCAAAGTAGATTTCTTTACCCCATTGCCTACATATCTTATTACCCAGCTGCATGTAAAAGCAATTTTTAATATTTGTCAGACACCTATTTTGGTGAAAATAAAAGATGATCCCATGGGTCTTTGTCCTAAAAGACATGACTACTTTAAAAAAAAAGTTTAATTTATGGTTTTTAAAAAAATGTAATTTTCGGATACCTACCCTCATCCTTAATTGAATATTACCTTGTAACAAGGAAAAATAGTTTCAGTAAAACTGACCAACAAAATCATGTTTGACAGCGTGTCCCTATAGTCCTCCTCCTGTCTAAGGAGAGGGGGAATTATGTACTTCCCCATCTGTCTTCTAGGACCAAGAGAGGCCAAATTATTTTTGATAATTACTTGCAAGCAGGATGACTAATGACGGGGTGAACTGAGGAAAATAACTGCAGTCAAGTCTTACTCTTGGCTGTGCTTTCTAAAGCGGACTTCTCTCCTTATTTGAGTTTCTCAAGAAAAGAATAATTTTACCTCTTCTTATTTTTCCACTGTCTTCGCCTTCGGCGGCAGCAAAGGAGAGCAGTCACAGTGAGAAATCCAATCACCGCAAAGCTGGAGATGATGGCAATGATGACAGTCATCGAGTAGGTGGGTGAAAATGCAGATGAAGAAGAAGTCCCATCTGGAACGTCTACACTTGGCTTGACTGTTACCAGTGGGGACGCTGTGAGAAAACAAAAAAATGACGGGTTTTGCTTCAGTGGCAAACGTGAAAGGAAGTTGTGAACTGAACGTCAGCTGGGAAGGAATTTATACATTCTGAGTAAGTGCCTAGGACCTGGAGTCTTGCTGATTACTCACTTGACTCATTCATTAAGCTAAACACCAACACCAGTCCCTAAATATTACAATTGTTGTTTAGCTATGTCTGACCCTGTTTGGTGTTTCTTTGGCAAAGACACTGGAGTGGTTTGCTATTTCCTTCTCCAGTTTATTTTACAGATGAGAAAACTGAGGCAAACAGGGCTAAGTAACTTGCTCAGGGTCACAGAGCTAGTGAGTATGTGAAATCAGATTTGAACTCAGGACTTTCTGACTCCAGGTCTATCCCTCTACCCACTGACCCAACTAGGACAAAGTGTACAGAGCACTTTACATACATCTCAATTTTCCTTTACAACAACCCTGGGAGGGAAATATTATTATTATCTTCATTTTGTAGATGGGAAAACTGAGGCAGACCTAGGTTAAGTGGCTTGTCCAAGGTCACAAGTTTAAGTATGTAGGCTAGATTTAAATTCAGGACTTCCTAATTCCAAGTCCAGCACTGTCCACTGTGACAAATGGTTGTCTTAAACTGCCTTGAAACAGAGATGTTTACGATTGAAGAGACCTGAGACCTCATTTAGTTTACCTTTCTTAAGTGACAGATCTATCAGTAAGCATTTATTAAGTACCTACTAGGTGTCTTGCATTGCTGCACAGGCATACAAAAAGAGGTAAAAGATTGTTCCTACCCTCAAAGAACTTACATAATTGGGTGCTGATGAGGAGGCTAAGGAGAGTCAAGTGGTTTACCCAAGGTCACACAGACGTCATACAGACAGGACTAGAACCCAGGCCTGGAATGATTTTATCTCGACGTATCTCTTGTGACATTATAACTACCGCCATGAACATTAAGTGATCTTGAATTTTTGTCAAAAGCATGCTTCCTTTACCCAGACATCTCAGAAGATCACCTTCCATGGCCCTCTCCAGCTCCCACAAAAGCAGAGGTTAAAAGCAAATACTTTATTATAGCCAGTTCTTGAGGGCCATTCTCTCCTATAAAACATATCATTAGGATGATCAGTGCAGACACATTCTTCAGTATGGAGGAATAGAGCTTTTCCATAGCAGGTCACGTGATCAGAAGTAATAAAAATAACTGATGTTTACATAGCAATTTATCTGTATCTCATGAATTTAATTATATGTTTATATAAATACATATTAACTATATATAATACAGTATTAATTATGTGCATAATTATGTACACATATCTGAATGTGATTTCACTAATGTGGGGAATTCCTGGTGTGGAAAGACCTTTCACCAGTGCAGATCTGCTTCTCTGCAAATTAATCTTGGCTGGAGCACTGACAGCTTCCAGGATCAGGCTTCCAGGCTGTGTTAGAAGTAGGATTTGGACTAGTCTTCCTCACTCTCTGGCTAACCTTCTAATCTCTCTCCAATATATCTCATTGCCTCTCTGCTTTACCATGACTGACTGAAGCCTTACTAGCATGATAGCTAGGTTTAGAAGTGGGAAAATAACTTAGAAAACAAAGAAGAAAATGGTTAAATGCAAAAGTATCTATTAATTGTGTATTGTGCACATAACATTAATTTATCATGTTTTCTGTTTCATCCTATGAAGCATGTAGCTGAAAAGAGGTAACTTGAAGGTAAGAGGATGTTATTCCAAGATATGATGGCTCACTTAAACATGAGTAAAAGAGGAATTATTGAGGATTTGGGTTTTAATTTGTGAACAAATATTTCTGTGCTAATCATTTAAGCTTCAGTGTAATCTTAAAGAAACTAATCATACTGTTCACTGGGAGACCAAATCCTGAAACTAAAGCTTAAATATTTGACCACAAAATGAGAAGACAAGCTACATTGGAAAAGACCCTGATGCTGGGAAAGACTGAAGGCAAAAGGAGAAGGGGATGGAGGAAATTGAGGTGGATAGATAAGGTCACAGAAACAACGAACATGAACTTGGATAAGCTTTGGGAGACGGTGGACGATGGAAGGGCCTGCTCTGCTATGGTTCTTAGGATCACAGAGTTGGACACAACTGAATGACTGATTGACAACCACCATGTAATCTGACATACATAATTTAATGCTGACTTTTGCTTTTTGCACTTTGTCTAATTTTATGTCTAGGGCTTATCTTTTCCCCCATGGGTATCTAGACTTCTCTTATGGAAGAGAATGTATTTTTTGATTTTCAGATTAATATCTTTGTAACAAGAGGCAGTGTAATGCAGTGGGCTTAGGGAGACCTGATTTTGACACATAATGGCTGTGTTACCTTGGGCAAGTCCCTTCCACTCACAGTAGCCCAGGTAACTCTCTAACACTAAGTTCCAAGGTAGATGCTGGTCTACTTTGATGTAGGCATTTCCTAATCAATAGCAACCTATACCATTGAAATCACAGGTCTATTTATGAAACAAAAATAAAATTAAGGGTTGTAGATTTAAATCAGAAAGGGACCTCAGGCATCACTGAGTCCAATATCCCCAATTCACAGATAAGAAAATTAAGGCCTAGAGGAGATAAGTGATTAGCCATGGTGACACAGGCATGAAATAATGTTGGATTCAAATTTGAGTCCTGTGACTGTAAGTTCAGTACTCTTTCTACTATACCATTCTATCCATGGGCATAACAAATAGATTTACTTTCGTGAGAACCAATAGGCAAAAATTATAGATAGGCAAATTTTTACTGAATAAAAATGTTGTCTAATAATTTAAGCAGGGCTACCCCATTAGATGTCAGTAGTATTTCCCTTAGAAGCTAGACTTGTCACAGAAGTTGACTCATCTCCATGAGACTTTCTCTACCATGTCATAGAAACCTTCTCATCTTGGATTACTTTCCATATTGGATATATTCTCCCTACCTGTAATCTCTTCCTCTTGTTGACAGGTTTCTCCCAGGACCGCCATTTTAAGGAAGAGGTCCAGACCAGTCATGTCATCATTCATCTCCAGGCTGCATCCCTGACTTTTTCTCCCATGCTCTTGCTCAGGTACATTTTCCCTCATTACCCATTAGATCCCTTTTGTGTACTGTCTTCCCACATTAGAATATCAACTCCTAGAGGGCAAGGGCTGTCTTTATTTCTGCTTATATTTATATTCCCAGCATTTAACTTAGTGCCTAGAAGACAGTAAATGCTTTAAAAAAAAGTTCATTGACTTGACTAATGGGTAGAATTTGAACTTCTTAAGTCTTTCAGGACTTTTCCAAACTGGATATTCTATTTACCAGTGTTAGAATAGGGAAGTGTGAGCCCCAAAATTCAGTGCAAGACATGTATGATCTATATCTGATTTCTTGGATCTCAGGAAGGGAGGGAGGGATGCATATAATTTGGAACTTTAATTAAAATTGTTTAAAAAAATTCAGTGCAAGAGGAAAGCCCTCTAAGAATATTAGATGAAAATGAGTGCTAGACAAAGAGTTAGACAAAAGTTCTGCCAGACATCAGAGCAGTTTTTTGTTGTAGGCTACTTTCCAGGCTATCATGATCAATACCTGCTATTTAGCACCTGAACTAATTGAAGCCCTGATTCTGCTTACCACTGGAGCAGAGAGGTACAGCACAGTATTCCCATCTTACAGCTCGGTCCTTTGTGAAGCACCAGGGCCGTTCCCTGTCTCCTCCTGGGTTTCGGCAATAATTTTCTGCATTTGACAGCTCAGGGAACATCTGAGGGGTCCTTCTGTGTACTTGGGGTACCTGGTGAAAAAAAAAGAATGGCAATGTCTGATCCTTAGTCCATATAGCTGATTATTTCCAAATGAAATCCAGACATTGAGAGCTTTGATTTGCTATAATTTTCATTAGATCAGATGATTCCTTTCTCATTCCCCTTCCCCTCATCAGATCAATCAGATGATTAGACAGTGATGAGTATACCTCTGAAAGGATGTACAATTCACTTGACTCTGAAATGGAATCCACAAAACCTACATGAATTGAGGTAGAGGGTGAGGAGGCAGGGTTAGCAGCAATTGACTAGGATATCTTAGGCAGGACCTCTCTATCTACCCATGGATGGGAATCTACTGCTGAGAACTCTTGCACTAAGCAGAAGCTTGTAGATGGAGAAAATCAATGGAAAAATAGAAGTGAAATAGCTAAGCAACAAACAATGTTCTTCCTGAGTGCCTGAAGTCTTTTAAAAGCTCACCTGTTCACTCCATTTCTGACAAGGAATGCCTGATACTGTGACATTGATGGTGCCTTGGTATAATCTTCCCTTATCCTGATAGCAAGTAGCTAAAACAAAGAGAAAAAAAAGAAGAAACCACATACAAAATCAACTTTTAGTGTCAAAGGAACAATTGGCATGTCAGAATTTTAAAAAAAGAAGGCTAAAAACTCCAACGCACCCTATATTTGGAATAAAGGAAGAGTGAAAATGACCTTAGTAACAGTAGGAACAGAAAAGCACAGCTTTTCTTAACATGATTTTATGAATGTTCATGACATTCTTAGAAAGGATAGAGGGGTATCCATGACTTCTGTGGTAGAAGAAACTCCCTCTTTCAATGCAGAACATTCCTTCTCTCTGATTTCATCTTAGAGAGCAGACTAGAACCCTGACAGGTCACTCAATTTGTTGAGGGTGGCACTGCTGCTATGTATCAGAACCCTTCCTGGCTTTGAGACCAGTTCTCTATACCTTATACAATGCTGTCTCCCATGTTTGGAAGGAAAGTATTATTGCCTTAACTTTGGAGATGATAAATTGGGGAGACATTGAGGCAGAGTCAGTTATCATAGGATTGAGTATGGGGGTGGTTCTCAGGTATCATTCATTTTACATGTCAAGAAACTGAGGCTGGGAGAGGTAATATCGCTAGTCAGATTGTGCTGACCTCATTGTTGCATGCCTGTGAAACATGGACAGCTACCAGCACCATGCCAGGAAACTGCATGACTTCCATTTGAATTGTCTTAGGAAGATTCTGAAGATCACCTGGCAGGATAAGGTACCAGACATTGAAGTCCTTGCTTGAGCTGAACTGCCAAGCATTCAAACTATGCTTCAGAGAGTGCAACTCCAATGGGCTGGCCACGTTGTTCGAATGCAAAACGTACATTTGCCAAAAAGACTGTTCTATGGAGAACTCACATGGGGTAGGTGATCATATGGTAGTCAGAAGAAGCACTACAAGGATACTCTCCAGAACTTTGGATTTGATTGTGCAACACGGGAGATGCTGGCACAGAACCGCTCACCAAGGTATGCCCATATCAGAAAGGGTGCTGTGCTCTTTGAGCAAAGCAGAATTGAGACAGTAAAAGGAAATGTAGGATGTGTAAATTTGGAGTATCCACCCCAAATGTTCATACGACTATTTATGTCCAATCTGTGGTAGAGCATTCTGAGCTCATATTGATTTGATCAGCCACAGTTCGACACACCGAAACTTGCATTTATCATGGGGATGTCATTTTGGTCCTTTTCAAGAATGAAGGACATTATAGAGCTAGTTCATTGGCAGAGATGGGACTAGCCAAGTCTTATGTTGTTACCCTTAGGAATAGGGGAGGGGAGACTAAGCAAATGTTGACCACATTTGTGTCTACTTTGGGCAAATGTTGAAAAGACTTGAGGTTGGTAGGAAGGGGAGCACACTTTTAAGCATCAGCATTGAAGGGAAACTCTTATACCCTTAGGTTTGCTGTTATTTTGCATTTGTTAAATTACTATTATTGCAACAACCCACAAACAAATATCTAACATTTACGCTACTTCATGGGTTAAATGTCCTATTGTGAGCTAGCCTGGGACTAGAGCCCAGATTTCCTAACTCTTCATCTCATGATTTTCTGCTACACAAGGTAAGTTTAAGTGAAATCACAAATTCGTGAGGGTATTGCTTCATAGAGTAGGAGATCCAGTGTAGCCTAATATATAGAAGCTATCCATGGGGTGAGGAAGACCTTGGTTTAAATCCCATCTGTGATCAATATTGGCTTATGTGACCCTAGGCAAGAAATTTAACCTTTCAGTATTCCCAGCAAATGATGTCAAACAAATAGAAATGGGACCCAGCAAATCATACACAAAGCATCTCTACAGGTTGCCTACTTACTTAGAAAACCACCTGTTAACATTATCTATGTTCTGTTGTATTTTAATTTTGTTCCTACTTACATGTTAATTTGGTTCCAGTATCTGAGAGCACTATGAAGGCATATGTGGCTGTGTATTCAACACCTTGGCACTGGGTAATGCGAGACTGTAAGTTACAGAGAGGAAACCAATCTGGTGTGGAAGGGTCAGTTTCCTCTTATGGGACTTCCCTATGCCTTTGAAGTTACAGGTTCTGACCTTGTATAAAGTAGATCTCTTTTGAAAGATAATGGTCTTATTTTGTTCTTTTTAGTATCAACTGTACAGAATTCTATTTCCAAATTTGGGGTATGAATTCAATTTGAAGGTTTTCTCTCTCTCTTTTTTAAGAAAAGAGAAACCTTCCATCACTAAAAACGTTAGGAAATATATTTCTGCTTTAATAACAGATGAACCACAAAAGATAATCTGATAGTAATTTCATTAGCCCTATATTTCTATAGGGAGATTTGGGAAATACAAAAACATTAGGTTATGATATTAGATATTAGAATACTCTTGTATTCTAGTGCTAACTTACCAGGTCAGATTTTGTCCTCATGCACATAGAACCCAAATGAATAATTCAGGGAATTTGGCTTAGCGTGAGCCTGTCTTCCTTTTGCATGTGGGTACCCATAATATCATGATTGTAACTTCCTCTGACAACCTTGTTTTGCCTCAGTCACGCAAGTTGGTTATCTCTTCTTCCAAGTAAATTGCGTGTTCCATTTTAGAGATTGCTGTTACTGACCCTTTGTCCACAGGCTATTACTTTGAGAAGTCTATTTGCAGGGATGGGTTATTCTGGCCTATTTTCTATTGTTATTCATAGGCATTCATCATTTCCCATCCCTGTGTCTTTGCCCAAGCTGTCCCTGATGCCTGGAATGCACTACCTCCTTATCTCTGCCTATCAGAATTCCTGGTTTTCTTCAAAGTTCAGCTTCAGTGCAATCTCCTACACAAGGCTTTCCCCACTCCCCCCACCTGTTGATCTCCCCAGCAATACCCCCACCCCCAATTACTTTGTGTATATTTTTTACTTCTATGCCTATGTTGTTTTCTTTTACAGAATGTAAGATATTTGAGGATGAGTCCTGTCTTGCTTTTGTCTTTATATTCCAAGCGCCTAAGCACAGTATGTACCATAAAGTAAGTACTTAATAAATGTTTTTTGATTGTCGGGTTGAATGATCTTCCTCCTTTCTCCCCTTGTGCTCATGGTATGCATTTTTGACTCAAGTAGAAAAGCACAAAGCTGACTAACTAGGAAGACTTGATGGATATTTTCATTCTTCTCTCCCTGGAGGGCTCCTTCTCTCCACTAGCACCTGTATTGGATAGACCTTGCCAGAACAGTCAGATTCCAAACTTCTTGGGTTCACTTTAACCTATTCATCTCAAGCTTTACTTATAATCTATGGTCCTGTTTTTCTTGTTGTGGGGAAAATAGTTCAAAGTTAAAGCAGATCTCTCTCCTAAGAGGATGAAAATTGTTTTTCTGACCTGATGTGTTTGCTAGGCCTAGGTACCTGTATCATTTCTCAAGATTTCCTCTTATTCAAGAAGTTAGTCATTCCCATATACAGACACACACACATACACACACACACACACAGAAATAAATATACATACCAATACATATATACATGTACAAAGAGAATTAATACCTATATATGCTTATACATATACATATATATGTGTATATATACACACACATACACACGTATATGGTATTCTCTCTGCCTCATTCTCTATCCTATCTTTCCCCTTTCCCCAGTCCATGTTCTTTCTCTCTCTCCCTTTTTTTCTCCCCCTCCTCCTTCATCTTCTGTCTTTCTCTCACTTTTATATCACTGTGATTTCCAAAGAAATCTCTGCCCTCTGCGGAAAGTTATACCTTGTTACAAAGAGTAAAATAATAAAAACTAAAGAGGAGGGAAAAAGCAATTCAGCAAAATGCAACAATGTAATATTGTTACATCTTAGAAATGGAGAGGGGGCTAAGCAAATGTTAACCAGATTTGTGTCTGCTTTGGGCAGAGATAAATGTCGAGAAGACTTGAGGCTGGTGGGAAGGGGAGAATGCTTTTGAGCATCAGTATTGAAGGGAAATTATTTCTTACTTAGGTGTGCTATAATTTTACTTTCGTTAAATTACTGTTATTGCAGCCAACAAACAAATATACAGCATTTATGTTACTTCATGGATTAAAAGTCCTGTTATGAGCTAGTCTGGGAGCCTAACCACCCTTTAAAATGCGGTTCCTATGGAAAACTACGCTCTGAGTTCCAAACTACCTTAATGAATGCATTTTTGTAATATAACCTACTTTGACTCCACTAAAGGTCTAATCTGATGCCTCATTGTGGCCCAGAGGTGGTATCAGCTTCTCAAAGACTGTGCCAGCTCAGGATTGTAAGAGCATTCGAAGAATGTGGGACAGTCAATGAAAAGTTGGGAGATGGAATGTTTTGTATAAAAAACAGCAAGGAAATCAGTGTCACTGGACTGTAGAGTTTGGGGGTGGGGGAGAAGAAAGGTGTAAAAAGACTGGAAGAATAAGAAAATGTCAGGTTATTGAGGGTTTAAAAAGTCAAATATATGTGTGTGGGGGGAAGGGGACAGGGAGAGACAGGGAGAGAGAGAGAGGGAGAGAGGGAGAGAGGGCACCACAAAAGTGCTAGACTTGGAGTCAGGAAGACTCATCCTCCTCAGTTCAAATCCAGCCCCAGACACCTACTATCTGTGTGACCTTGGGCAACTCAGTTTGCCCTGTTTACCTCAGTTTCCTCATCTGTAAAAATGAACTGGAGAAGAAAATGGTAAACTTCAGTATCTTTGCCAAAAATCCCCAAATGAAGTGACAAAGAGTCAGATACTACTGAAACAACTGAACACCAACACACACAGAACACATGTATATAAATAATATTGTTTCCATTAAATATTGCATGGCATATATTTTACATTTACATAGATATTGCTGAATGAGAGATAATGTTTTGTGGATGTGTTGGGCATCAGTGAGTTATAGAGCAGTTAAACACGAGGACAGGAAGAGGACTTAGAGATCATTCCAAAAGTCTGTCTATGGCAGGTTGCTTCATTTCTCAATATGGCTTTCCTCCTATTGAGAGCCATCTCTAAGAATGATAAGAAGCAGGGAGAGTGGGGAGAGGGGGAGAATGGGTTGAGAGGGTAGGTGAGTGGGGGAATATCTGATCTTGAGGGAGTCATAGCTTCCATGAGCTTTAATTTCAAAATAAAGAGGGTGGGTTGGATGGCCTCTGAGATTCCTTTGAGGTCTAGACTTAAGTAAGACCCTAAAACAATTCAGTAAAATTATCAGCATATAAAATAACTCTGATATTATGTGTAGTGTTCCACACCCATAGTCCCCCTCTTTACCCCTGCAAAGAAATGGGGGCAGAGGGAAGTGCCATGGCAGATTTTTACTGGTCCACAAGACTTTTCCTGCCAAAAGTAAATTCTTAAAACCTCTAAATTACAAAAATTGACTTCTCTTCTTTCTTCCTACATCCTGCCCCTCCTCCACCCCTCCTTCCTTCCTTCTTTTCCTTTTGTCTGTGAGCTGCCAAGGACAAGCTTCCTGAAGCTGCCTAGGGAGAAGAGGTCTCTGGTAGATAATGTCATGAATTTGCTGGTCTTCTGTGTAGTTTGGGTTGAAAAACACTGATCTCATCCAATTCTCTCATTTTACAGATGTGGAAACTGAGGGCTTGGGAAGGAAAGTGATTTACTTTGTGTTAGTGGTAATTCTAGTAGATTCTGCTACTGCCAATAAGTATATTTCAGCCAATGGAAAATAAACAGTATTATGAGCCCTATTTTCAATGTTTCACTATTTGTAATTAATGCTAGAATAACTATTTTTATATCATTAACTGGTTGTATACATCAGCGATATGATTAAAAACATAAAATATATGAGTTATAGTTGACTCTATATTGAATTCATTTTCTCCCATTTTCCCATTCCTGTTTTTGCGGGATACAGCAATGTACCTTCTGGAAAAGCAAACAGATGTCATTTAGAGTTCAACTTTCCAAGTTCACAGATGAAAAGACTGAAGCCCAGAGAGACTCGACATCACACAGGTAGCAAATAGGGACATGCAAAACTAATGTTTTCTCAACTGTACCAAAATTAGGAATATATAAATTATGAATATGATACTTGAATACAGTGTGAACCTAGCTTTTATTTCTTCCAAATAATTTCACTCAAAGTCTTTTTCACTAATAGGGATCAATATATAGTATCATTTTTCTTAAGCCTTTGTATGATTAATTTTCACTAAAGAAAGCAGAAAAATTCAGTGCCTTATTCTGCTTTATGACTTCTCTTTTATGAGTTTTGGTCTAGAATTTATTGGAAAAGTTTCTATCTTCCTTCTTTTCTGAGCCTTAAATGATTAAGAGAGGCATGAGCGTGGCCTTATTTCTGCAAGACAGTAAAAACAAATTTACTGCCCTGCTTGCTTAAAAGCCTCAGGATTGAGAGAAGAATAAGTCTAAAGGTTTGGGGACTGGAAGTTGGATATTTATTCTGGTGCCTGAACATATGGGTTCAGTCCTGGGGTAGACAGGCTTCTAATGGGGTGTGGAGAGGGTAGTGGCGGTACTAAGTTCATTTTTCTCATACTCGTTGGCTCATTAAATCACTGGCACTCTAGAGTCAAATTACTGAAAACTTAGTTATTGATTCATGTCTGGTTCAAAATGAAGAGAATTAGAAAAGTAATCAATGGACAATATGAATGAAGTATGGGACAAGTATTTATTTCTTATATATAGTGACAGAAGCAGAATTAAAACAGGATTCGATAACTTAACGGATATACTGTTGGTATAGCTATAAATTGGTCCAACCACTTGGGAAAATAATTTAGCATTTTTTATTTTAAAAAATTACTGAACTCTTTGACTTAGAGTTCCTACTAAGGAAGTCAAAGAAAGGGAAAAAAACCCATATATGCCAAAATATGCAAAGCATCACTTTTATAGCTGTAAAATATTAAGTAACAAAGTGGATACCCTTTGATTGGGGAATGACTGAAAAAAAGGTACATAAATAGGAAATGGTACTTATGTTTTTATTACTATAAGGAACTCCCAGATGTGTAAACTCCCTTCACCAATGAAAGTTAGCTCCGTCTCTGCAACTTGTAGACTTAAAAGTGTTGACTAGAAAACTGAGAGATTAAGTCATGGTGCACATGGACAGGAGATAGAACTTGAATCTAGTTTTTCGTGGTTCTGAGACCTGCTTTCTATCTGCTATGTCTGAGCAACTTCTTTTCTATTTTTTAGTAAACACCAAGTTGTTTTGATCAGAAAAATTAATAAAAATATCAATATAATAATATAGAAATATATTTATAACACAATAATATATGCTGCTATAACATTATATTTCTATATTATATTGTTATAGTAAATCAACATATTATAATAGTTATGTACAATTATTATATTTTGTTGATGATATAAATATAATATGTAGCTATATCATATATTATTCTATCTAATATGTTATATAACATAGTATATCAATATATACTATATTGCAGCATAACAAAATACTGTAACACAATTATATAATATGTAATAATATATTGTACATCAATAACATTAATAATCCATAACAGAATCAATAATGTTAATTGATACAGTTTACAATCTCTATTCTATCACTCCTACTTTTTTTCCTGTTTCTTCCCTCGACATTCTAAATCTTTTGTTCTTTCAAATGAATTTTGTGATTATTTTGTCTTCTTCTATAGGGTAGCGCATTGGCAATTTGATAGCATTAAGTCTATACCTCCTTGGGTATGCTTTGTAGCTTCTCTGAGATATATGTCTTTAGATTGCTTGCTACCATATTACAAAGACAGTCAAGGAGAAAGAGGGAAGGAAGAAAACTCTCAGACTCAGTGCTTTTATATGACTGACAGTGGGAAGCCACTTAAAGTTTCTGAGTATGCGAGTGGTGTGGTTATGGAAGATCAGGGAGAAGATTGTTGAGACAGGAAGCAGTGTAAAAGATGGATCAGAGAGGGATAGACTAGAAGGAAGAAGTCTAATTAGGAGGCAGTTATTATAAATATTGCACTTTCTTCCTCATCATTCCTCAGGGCCTGTACTAGAGCTATTAATGATTCAGCGTTAACCTTCTAAATGTAAGATGCGGTATTGTTCTTTTTTTTTTTTTTTTTTTAGCTATTGAGAGTGCTGGACTGGGAGTCAGGAAGACTTGAGTTTGAATCCTGTCTCAGATTCAGTTTGACAGACAGCAGATCACTTAATCTCTTAAAATAGAAAGTTGGCAAGAATATATCTTGATGTTTTAGGTGTGTTGTTAAATCCTAAGATGAGTCCTGACCCAAGCTATTGCTGTGGTTTTTTCCATCAAGGAATCTTAAAATGATGGTGTCAGCAAAGACTGTCTTTTAAGGCTTCATGTTGTGCCATGAAGTCCAATACTTTTTCTTGGGGTTCAGTTGTTTGGTCGTGTCTAACTCTTTGTGATCAAACTGTCCATGGGGTTTTCTTGGCAAAGATATTGGAGTGGTTTGCCATTTCCTTCTCCAGTAGGTTAAGGCAAACAGAGTTTAAGTGATTTGCCCATGGTTACACATCTAGTGCCTGAGGCTAGATTTGAACTAGAGTCTTCCTGACTCCAGGTCTAATAATCCATTCACAGGTGGGGTATCTGTGACCTTGAGGTCACACATGGCCTTGTAGGTCCTGGGTGTGACTTTTTGACTGAGTCCAAGTTTTACAGAATAAACCCTTTTATCAAGGAGATTTGTTCTGTGAAGTTTGGATTCAGTCAAAAGGCCACACTTGAGGACCTAGGGGCCCACATATGGCCTTGAGGCTACAGGTTCCCCACCCCTGACACTGAACAACCTACTTGCACTATTTTATTACCAAAAATCATTTAAAATAGTGGCACCTAACATTTTCCATTTCTTCTGGCCAGTTGGGTGATTATGAAAGTATGGTCTTCAGTTGTCAAAGTCCTCATCTATTTCCTTCTTATATGTTCATCAAGGGTGTCCTTAATATGTAAGTCATTCTTAGAACAAAAATATAGAGGTGAAAACACCAGAATATTTTTTGTTATTGATTTTTTCCTGCCTCTGTCTTTTTCTTTTTTGTTATAATACCATATAAAATTTCCAACCACATCATTGGTTTCTGGGCTTTCAGATATTTTGAAAACTGATCCCATTATCTTTCAAAATTGTTTTGTGTCCAGCATGGATATTTTCCTGTGTGTATTCAGTTGCCTAATCCCTTTTCTCAATTTCATGTTCTTAAGTGGCATTTCCACTTAATCATAAAGTGCCTCAGAAACTGAGGAGTTCAAACCCAAATATCATGTCATTGGTGAAAGAAAACAGACTCACTAGAAATGCTGATGGACAGATTTCATTTTGGATCTATGTCCTTTTCTAGTTTCATTATTAAATACTTTCGAAATGAGGTGACTTAGTTTCCACATCCAGTTCTTTAAGCATGTCATCCCCTCTACTGCTTTTCACTGTTTTGTGAGCAAGACCGCTTATAATCTTCCACCATCTGCCTTTCCAAAGTTTTATATATGAATTTTCTACATTGGCATTGTCTTTGGCTGTCTTTTTTCTTTGAGACACAGAGATCAAGTGTTTGCTGATCGCAGAAATTTATGCACTCTTTTGGCCTCTAGTGGTTGCTTTATATCAGTTAAACTTCTAAAGGAACTACCGATAATTAGAAGCAGTCTCTGTTCCTTTGTAATTTCCTACTTTTTGGTGACTGCATCTTATTTGAACTTTGAGCTGTTGTAAATATATGCTGTGTGTTTTTATATAGTTTATTGTTGATTTTGAATATTATTCTTACTATTCAATAGTGTGACTACATGTCTTGTTGGTAAATGACTTATCTGCATCCAATCATTTCTTGTTTATTAGGATATTTTAAGTTTTGTTTTGTGCTGGTCTTTAGTGCTTACCATGTCTTACGTGTTCTAACTCCTTTTGAGTACAGTATTCATAATATATAAGTGGGAGGCTTTTGAGCGATCTACAAGTCATCCATCCTTTTCATTTCTTAATCCTATATATTTTCCCCACATATTTTTCACCATTCTCTTTTGTGCTCATGTATCTTCTCATTTCAGTCCCCAGATATCAACGCATAAGCTGGTTTGCTTAGGAGGATTTGTCAGGTTCTTCAAACTATTTCACTGCCTTCTTTATCCTCTGGAACAGATGTTGATTCATAGGTAAAATTACATTAATTATTTGTCTTTTTTATTATATTTGTCTTGAATACTGCAATATGAGATGACTATGTATGGCATTAACTATTTCATGTCGACTTTGGTGCGTAACATAATGGACCCGATTGAGGCTTTTGTCTCTCCCTCCAAACTAAGCTAAGAGTCATGTTTCCATTCAACTACAACTTCCTTATGTTTTATGGTTTAATTTGTGGAGTTAATGTCAATATGGGTATGTTCCAATTTTTCTAGTAAAGTTATAGTAAAGTAATGGAACAAGAATCTTACGTTAAAATACAAAAAGCTAAATTAATGTTTGTAAGTGGTGCAAAATTGTTACTCTTCCACCATCACTGCAAAAGCAGAAGAGGCCATGCAGGCCTGGGGCCATTCTGTATTTTGATTTGTTTGATGGACATCAATGGTCAGATAATTCACCACCTATTATCCAGCCAGTAAGCTGGTGCTGAGCCTCTTGGCATTTAGCTAGGCTTGTCCCTGTACAGCAGACAGAGTCTGTTGTTGGTACAATATCTGAAGCCTTTCCAGTTGGGCACAATCAGCCAACATTTGTGCTCTGTTGGCACAATCTTGGAAAAACCAAGGTCACCTCCACAACATGAGGTATCAGTTGGATGTTTGGAGAAGTATATGCCTCCAACAATGAATGAATTCAATTTTAATGAAGGAATCATGGACACAGCTTACTATAGGAATAATTGCATATATCTACCAATTAGCACTAAATCTAATCCAATGCTTCAGTGCATCTGTGAGTCTTTTAAGTGAGATCTGATCAGATCTCACTGATATAGGTGTTTCAGAGGATGTAGATCCAAAATTTCTCCATGCACTTTTCTCCTCTGTGAATCCACAGGGAGTTCATCCATTGTTTTCGGGTCTTTCCTCAGGCTCTCTTGAAATTGAGTGTAGAAAAATCCAGCACAGAGGCTGTATTAATTAATCAATTTTCCTTCACACCCTTATTTCACATAAGCAGAAATTTAGACTAAGAGAGGTTGTGACCTTGGGTCACAGAGACAGTTGAGACAGCAGTTAGGGTTAGAACCTGGGTCTTTTATCCCCAGTCCAGTTTTTTTCTCCTTTTCCTTCTCTTCTTTCTCCTTTTCCTTGTTCCATGATTTCATCATTGTAGGGAACTCCCAGTGACAAACTTCTTCTATTGGTGCAGATCAGAAAATTATAGTCTGAGGTGCTTAGGGTACTGAGACTTGTCCAGAATCCCACACCTTTTAAAGGCCAGGGGTAGGACATGAGTCCAGATTTTCTCCACTCCAAGGACAGTTCTCCATCCACTCTATCATCTGATCTCCCTAACAACTTGGAAGTAATCATAGGGTGGTGGATAAAATGTTAGCCTCAAGGTCAAGAAAACTGGATTTAATTCTTGCCTCTGATACATATTACTTCTGTGACCCTGGTTGAGTCACCTAACCTGCTCTAGGTGCTTAGCCTCAGACACATGTAGTCCATAATATTCCCTACTGCCTTTTAGTGGTCTCCATTTCTATTGAGTTTGACACCACTATTCTAGGCAGCACTTTTCAATGAAAGGTTGCAGAGAAGGTGTATTAGTGGAGGGAATTTCTTCACCTGAGGATGGAATCCTAGATTCAGTCCTGAGGGGTGTTATATTAATCACAGTGTACATTTCAGCTTCAGTCACTTGCATCATCAAATGATCACACTTCAATCTCATGCTATGTATAAATGCTCCAAGACCTTTAGAGCTCCATCATTTTGTCTTTGATTAAGGTGAAGAAACAAATGCAAAGAAACATGCAGGTTACCAATGAAATTCAAACAAGGATTCAAGAACATACACAAATCTACTTACTTGTTGTGTTATCTTTCTTTAAATCTGAGGGGGGAGAAGGGCGAACATTAAAAAAAACGAAGAGTAGGTTTTCCGATTATTCTGTGAGAGCTCATTAAAAAATACAAATGATTTCTCAGTTTTACATTGTGTAGTGGGAAAGCATTCCTTCCCACTCATGTGAAAGACAGATTTCCCGAAATCACTCCAGATGTTTGGGATAACCACATGGCCACTTATAAAGTTCATTATGGCAACGTGGAGCTGATCAGCTTTGTTTGATGAGGTCAGCAGCTTGAAACGCATGGTAATGGGGATTTTTGCTTAAATATCTGTTTCAAGCTGCTCTGGAGAGTTTTGTTTTTTAGTTTTTTAAAGGGAATTTTAGTCCTTCTCTTCCATGACTAGGTCAACTCAGGGCAAGTCTTAGCTCTTTCTCTCAACAATCTAAAAAAAGTACTCAGATCTTGTAAAGAGCCACTCTAAAGTAACGCTGGGCTCCAGGTAAGGATAAAGCCTCCAACAGGTTTTGAATGCATTCATTTTTTACAATGACTTTTGAAACTAGGTGTTCTAATTTTCCTTTTGTCTTGAGGAAAGAATGAGTTATTTCATGAGTATAACCTGGTTCTAGGAATATACCCCTTCTAAGTACTAAGTAAAGCAGGGGTTTGTAATCTTCTTTTGGGGTGGGATTCATGGACCCTTTTAGCATCTGGTGAAGCCTGTGGATCCCTTCTTGGAATAATATTTTTAAATACATGAAATAAAATACATAAGAAGAAACAGGAAGCCAACTACATTGATACATAGTTACCAAAATCCTTTTTTTAAAAAGTTCATGGACTGACAGTTAAGAACTCCTGAGACAGCATTCTGCATTACCTAAATGTGGCACTTTTGTACAAGCCATGGGCTCCCTGTGCATGCTGGGAAGCTTGGAGCATTCAGGCAAGGTCAGCAGATGCAATCCAGATTTGTACAGGCCTTTGTGCGATTTTTCCTCCAGTGTCAACCATTCCTTTGTGCAGAATAGATCCTTTACAGCCAGGCAGTGCTCTCTAAAACATTTTATGGAGAACAGCAAGAGGAACTGTTTAAAGAGTGACATGTTAGTGCAGCATTCAGGTAGAATTTATATACTGTGTTTTCAAAACAACATGGCAGTACAGCTGATTCTTATTCCAAAAAGAGTTTTGAATTCATTCTTTTATTCTAAATTATAGGAAGCTTTAGTGGGAACACAGATTCTTCTATCCTGAGTATTTCAGTGGCATAGCTTGATTTTTCAACACCAGTAATTCTACAGTCCAGAATTACAAAGCAAGGAGTATTCACAAATACGGTATAAAAAAGTTGTATGTTTGTACGGAAGCCCCAAGGTCCGTCATTTTAGAAGAATAATGACAAATAATTAACTACAGTAAATACATTTTTTTTTAAGAATTAAGATCACAAATCGCAGAGGCCATATGAAATTTTGAGAGATTAAGTTATGAAAAATGTCATGGCCCACATAGGTGCCAGATGCAGGATTTGAATACAGTTCCAGCGTTCATTTTGCTGAACCACTCTGTCTCTCTATATTGCCAATCTGGGAGAGAAGTTTCTGGGTTCTCGATTTTTGCTAGCTACAATTTTGATTCTCTTTCAAGGATTTTTACAATATGCAAAGGTTAGCTCTCTCAAAAGAGCACAGTACAGTGGCAAGAGCCCTGGCTCTGGAGTTTGATGATCATGGTTCGAATCCCATCCCTAACCCTTTTCTGGGACTTTGAGCAAATGTCTTCAGATCTCTGGACTTCAATGACTTTATCTGTAAAATGGGATTAGGCTAGATGGCCTCTCAGTTTCTTTCCAGCTCTTACCCTAACTCTAGGTTTTCTGAATGTAATTCTCTTTCCTCTACATCATATACCTTCATCTCTACAACTCCATTTTGCACTCATATTGAAATATTTGTGACAGTAAAACACTACAAGCTACCTAAATGTCCACAGTAAAGGGCTGACTACACAAACTGTGATAGACATAGTGTCCCAAAAATTTAGGTGCAGTTTTAAAAGTGTTTAACAAAAATGCGCCAAATTCCTTTGGGCACCCTGTCTAACAGAATGCTTATGGTTCCAATAAGACTGACAAATATGAGGAATATAAAAATGTCATAGTGAAAAATTAAGAAAGTAACAAAAGAAGAATAGTTTGTACATAAACTATGTGTTTTTTTTTGTGTGTGTGTTGGTATAGATCAGTGATTTTATTAAAATAGGAAACTCCTAATGTGGAAACTTCCCTCCACCAAAACAGATCAACAACTCTTCTGTCATTTTCAGCCATGTCTGACTCTTCATGACCCCATTTGGGGTCTTCTTGGAAAAGTATTGGAATGGTTTGCCATGTTGTTCTCCAGATCATTTTACAGATGAGGTAACTGAGGCAAACAGGGTTAATTGACTTGCCCAAGTTCACACACCTAGTAAGTATTGGAAGCCAGATTTGAATTCAGGAAGATGGGTCTTCCTGGCTCCAGGTCCAACACTCTATCCACAGTACCATCAGTGCTAGAGTCCTAGAATGTTGCCTGAGGTACTGAAGGAGTAAATGATTTGCCCGAAGTCACTCAGCTACTATGTGTCAAAGGCATATCTTGAACTCGGGTCTTCCAAACTTTATCTACTATGCATTCCGTGGTACTTCACATGTCTTTTAAAATAGTCTGTGTCTGTCTGTCTGTCTGTCTGTCTCTCTCTCTGCTTGTGGAGTGATTAGACAGATGTAAAGAAAATGGAAAGAGAAAACCAGAGAGAGTAATTGATAAATTTTTATCAGATAATCGTATATGGATGCTTATTTTCAAGTGTCAATAGCTTTAAAGTAGGCCTCATTGGCTTTGTTTCAAGTTCATATAAATGATTGTTTTTAAAACCTCTTTATAACCTAATGAATTATTTGCATCAAACAGGTGTCAGTATTGTTGAGTGCTGTTGGTAATCTGATCCGAGGATAGTGTAATTGGTTAAAAGCCTTTGAGTCACTTTATAAGCATGATAACTATCCCAGCATCCACAGCAACGGTGATTGTGGGTTATGATGGGGTGCTGATGACAAGGTTCAGGAGTAGCTGTCTTCACCTTCTTTTGCTGGTTACACCTTTTATTTATTATATGCAGGGAATCCTCTGCTTAGGAATGACTACAGGGCTGTAGGACCTCACATGAACTGACTGGAAGACAGGAAATAAGCCCTAGATGGGGAAATCCAAAACTTCTGGGACATTAACAGACACGTTCTGCTTCTTGCCACTGAAAGCATTACAGTGGTGGTAAGTGATGGAGGAGATGTATATGTCCACAGTACTCTATTGTACACTGTCACTTGCAGGTTTGAGCAAGCAAGAATATATTTTGCCTGGAGTAGTTCAAATTCATAATATGCTTTCCTCATAGCCACTCATTAGGGTAGGTAGAACAAATGTGATCACCTCCATTTTAATTACTTTTTGTCTGAACCTGTGGTTTCATTGGAATAGGAGATTCCTGTTGAGCTAACTCCCTCTTCCAATGCAGATAGATCAATGACCGTTTTGCAGCTTGTAGTCTTAGACAATTTGGTGAGGGCACTGAGAAAGGAAAGGACTTACCCATGGTGACAATGTGAGAATCTCTGAGATGGGTCTTGAATTAAGGTCATCCTGATTCTCTATCCATTGTACTATGTTTCCTTTCCATTAGCGAAATCATTTACGCAAAGAGTTTCCTTTTGGGGGGAGGCTGGGTGACAATCAGGGTTAAGTGACTTGCCCAGGGTCACCTAGCTAGTAAGTATCTGAGACCAGATATGGACTCAGGCCTTTCTGACCTCAGGGCCAGTGCTGCATCCACAGCATTTTCAAATCTTAGAGCACTATATACATTTAGGAGTTACTTTATAGATGATAAAAAAATGACATAAGCAGTAAGTGTCAGATCTGGGATTCAAGTCTAGCTCTCCAACCTTCAATTCAGTGCTTTACCCACTGCCCCAAAGTGCACTTAGAAGGAGGGTCCTATGGTTTTCTTGATAATCTGTGATAAATGAGTGACATGAAAATGTAGCATGGCATATTGGCTCATAGGCTGTCAGGAAGCCCTGGGATGGTTCAAATCCTGTTTCAGTGGCAGCTAGGTAGTGCAGTAGATAAATCACTGGGCATTAAGTCAGGAAGCCTTGAGCTCAAATTCAGCCTCAGACACTTTCTAGTTGTGTGACCCTGGACATGTCATTTAATCCCTACTTGCTTTAGTTTCCTCAACCATAAAATGGGGTTAATAACAGTACCTACCTCCCAGGGTTGTGAAAATCAAATGAGATAACACTTGCTTGGCTCCGTGTCTGGCACATAGTAGATGTTCCTCCCTTCTTCCTCACCCTCTCCCATTCCTTCCCTGTAACCTTCTTTTCCTTCCTTCCTTTCCTCTCTCCTTCTTTTTTCTTGCCTCTGACATAAAACTGGGGAAAGTCACTTAACCTCAGTGTCCTTAGACAACTCTCTAAGACCGTAAGTTGCAGATGAATGGTTGGTGATCTGCTACAGTAAAGG
Source organism: Bettongia penicillata ogilbyi (assembly GCA_023548195.1). Classification (NCBI taxonomy): domain Eukaryota; kingdom Metazoa; phylum Chordata; class Mammalia; order Diprotodontia; family Potoroidae; genus Bettongia; species Bettongia penicillata. The sequence goes on from JAJHZJ010000685.1 coordinate 435,693, forward strand.
GACTTTCCATACTGGAAGATCACTACCCTGATGAAATTACAGGTCTACACCCCACTCCCCATTCCTCTCCAAAAGAATCAACATAACATTATTTCTCTTATTTAACAGTACAAGAAACTCTTTTATTCTTTTTCTTCCATGACCAATAAACACAATCCTGTCATTAACACAGAAGGCTTAATAAAGTCTGATTTGGGATTATATTTATGGGTCAAATATACTTTGTTCCAAACACACAAAAACTGATCATCTGGTTCCCTCTTTCTCACAACCTCTTCTGCTTTTATGAAACATCATCCTTGGTTTCTTCTAGTAAATATGTACACCTACTTGCCAACCAGTGGAAAATCTCTTACCTGCATAGAGGTTTAGGAGCAGGCATAAATCCAGCAACATTGCACCCCTGAAAGATGTGATTACAGAGCAGAGACTCCACAGCTGGCCGACAGAGTGAACTCAGTTCCTTCAAGTCACTCCAGATGGTTTGGACGAGAAGCTCTTGGGTGTCCTCTGGGTCCCCATAGGTGGAATTGTAGAAAACAAGGGCATCCTTTGCCAAGACAGCGCTGCAAACCTCCCCTCTATAGGTGCTGCAGTAACCTGGATCTTCTTGGGGTAGTTTACTGAAAAAGTAAAAGACAAAGTTCCCAAGCACAAGCTACTTCTTGACTTTCAGACGAGTTTGTTTGAAATACATATCTTAGAGGTAGGAGAAAAAAGGTCAGCAAATAAACCCTACCCCAAAACCAGTTTCGTAATCTACTTACTGCATTCATCACTTTATATATAAGATTGGAATTTCTTTCAATTCAATGTTTGTTACATGACAGCATTTCCTATCTAGGGTTCATCAACTTGATTTTTCTATATTGATAACTGTATTTCAATGTAATTGGTTTCCACAGAGTTGACCTCAGATCCAGGAAGACCTGGGTTCAGGTTTTAACTTTGACAACATTCCAGTTCTGTGGTCCCAGCAAGTCACTTAAATCCTCAGTTACTCTTTGAAACTCTCTAAGATGATAAGTTGTCAAGAAGGTGCAGACTTGTATTGGTAAAGGAAGTCCCTTATTTACAGTGTCAGGCATAGATCTAGTCCCTCTACTGTATGCGGAATACCATGATAGGACATGGGTGATGGAGGAGATAAGGAGCAGAAACAAAACTTAGATAAAAGATAGTTCATGCCCTCCTGGAGTTTATCATTCAGTAGGGGATACAATACGTGTAAAAATAATTATCATACAAAATAATATGGGAACTACCAAGTATTATGAAAAGATCTTTGTTTAGATTTAGAGAGATCGGGGAAAACTTTTTGAGGCAAGTGTGATTTTTAAATGAGTAGAATTTTAAGATGTGGCGATGAGGGAGAAGGAAAAAGACATTCCAGGGATAGGAAAGATTACAGAGACAGGGAAAAAAGTAGGGAATGTATAAGGAACAATAAGTTGTATAGACTGACCACAGGGAACAGTATGTGTATGAGATAGGTTTGAAAGAAAGTGTGGTGTCAGATTGTGAAAGTTCTTGCATACCAGACTAAAGAGTTGAACTGAACATAATTTAACATAACCCAGTGAGGCAGTATATTGCTATATTCATTGAGTTCACTAAAGATAAATTAGGAGATAGTCGGATGACATCTTGCTGCTCTCAAGGAGTTCAAGTCACCAGATCCAGATGATTTGTATCCTAAAGTATTGAAAGAATTGGCAAATGCAATTGTTCAGCAGCTGTTGGTGATCTTTGACAGATTTTGGAAAAAGGCAGAGGAGCCACAGAACTGGAGAAGGGAAAAATGTTTTCCCAACTCAAAAAAATAAAGGAAGAGAAATTGTCAAATTACTGACCAATGAGCTTACTTGCATACTGGCAAGATTTCTAGGAAACATTATTAAAGGAATCATAGCTAGACACTTAGAAAGGGAAACAGTGAACCCTAAAAGTCAGCCTGGTTTACTCAAGGAGCAGTGGTGCTAGGTTAAGCTCATTTCCTTCTTTGTTAGGGTTACTGGATTACTAGATAAGGGAAATGCTGTTAATATAAAATATGCCTATATATCAGCAAAACCTTTGATAATTTTTCATGGTATATTTTGGGTAAGATGAAGAAATATAGGCTAAATTATGTTACAGTTAGGTAGATTTGATATTATTTGAATGGCCAGACCCAAAGAAAAATCATTAATGGGTTGAGGTCCAACTGAACAAATGTCACAGATCCAGGAATCTGCCTTTGGCCCTCTTTGTTCAGCATTTTTGTCAGTGATGAATACAGGCATATATGCATACTAGTAAAATTTACAGAGGCCAGGGGACTGAGAAGCTAAACTAACATTGGATGGCAGAACCAGGGTCCAAAAATTACAAACAGTTTGGAACAGTGGGCTGAGTCAAATAAGATGTAATTTAATAAAGATAAAAGTAAAGTTCTGTTCTTGGTTTTAAAGCAAAAACAAAAATGACTTCACAAATAGAGAATGGGGAAGTATGACCAAACAACAGTTTCTCTGAAAAATATCTAGGGGTTTTCATGGATTATAGAATCAACATTCAATTTAAAAACATTATGAAGTACTTACTATGTGCCAGGCACAGTGCTAAGCTCTGGAGATACAAAAAGAGACAAAAGACAGCTCCTACCCTCCTGGAGCTTATATTGTAATGGGTGAAGGCAATATGCAAACAAATAAATCCAAAGCAAGCTATAAACAGGATAAATAAAAATTATTAGAGAGAAGGCCCTAGAATTAAGAGGAGTCGGAGAAAGCTTTCCGAAAGAAGTGGAATTTGAGTTAGGACTTAAAGAAAACCAAGGTGGGTCATAGTTGGAGTGGAGGAGGGAGAGCATTCCAGGCCTGAGGGACAGCTGTAGTCATGGGTCAATATCATGCTATGGACAGCCATGTGGGCAAGGCATTGCAATGGATTGTCTGATCCTAGAGGGAAGAATTAGGGGCAACATGTGAAAGCTACAGAGAAGCAGATTTATTTCAGGTAGGACTAGTATTTTTTGTTTGTTTTAAGCAATTATAGCTATCTATGTTTTAGTGGAATGATCCTCGAACTAAGGCTGGACAATACCTTGTAGAGATTTGATAGAAGGATTCTTATTCTGATTTGACGAGGCAGCCTGTAATCTCCCTTCTGATTCTGCGCTTCACTATTGTAAATAATGGAGTTCCAAAGCAGGAAATTTGCTCAGTTCAAGCTTACTAATGCTAAATGTTCAGAAAGTGACTAATATAAATAACTTAGACTGTTCTCCCCCTGTAAAATATGTCTCTATGACCATGACGACACATCCCAGGGAAGGACAAGAGAATGAATGTCACCATCTTCATTTTAAAGTGAGGATGATGAGTTAGAAAGAAATGAGGGAGATTTGTTCAAGGTACCATAATGGGCCAGTTCTGGTGCTGAGAATCCAGTTACCCCTTATCCACATTCCACGCAATGTGTTGTCTCTCCTTAATCAGGAGGAAATCTCTGTGACAGCTTTCCAAAAATGACTTGGGGGTGCTTTGGCTTCTTTTAGTTCCTAGTGGCTTGCTATACAACCCCACGGCACCTGGCCAAACCACTATCTGGTTCCTTTGCTCTGTGGAACTTCTTGCAACATTGTGTGCTTGGTTCAGCTCCACAGGGCTTGTGAAAGGGGTCAGGAAGCAGGCTTCTTGTCACAAGGCCACGATCTCGGATGTCCTTCCTAGTTGCCTGTGCCATGAAACCAATAAGAGGTTTACATTCTCTCTACCTTTCTATACGAAGAGATCTTTAAGCCTCTAGCCTCACAGCTCAACTAAGGGAAACTCAACAATCAATTTCCTTGAAGGGTCACTCAATGCATTTCCTAGCTCCTGTCCCTCTCCCATCCCTATTCCTGCACCATAAGATTAATATTTTCATAGCCAGGGTTTGAGCAGAAAATGAATGCAAAGCATTCCCATTGATTTCCACAGTTGTGATTTGCAAAGTGAGAAGAAGTCAAATCCTTGCCCAATCAAAGTGGATCTTCTACGTGGAACTCAGTGTCTCTGCCAGGGAGCAGCAGTAGTCACAGCAGCTGTCCTTGCTGCTCATTCCACCAGTTGAACAGAGGTCACAGAGATCAGTTCACAACATGCTTGCTATTTTGGAATGATCAGTGGCACTATTTGTTAGCTTTTCTTTCCTCACTCTTCAAATGTTGCCCAACAGCCCTCCCAGGGCTTTCTACCTACCATTATCTTTTACCTCACTGCTCTCTTTTCCCATCCCCCAAATCTAATGGTTGCCTAGTAGGGAACAACAGACCAGTGCTGAGTTTGCTGAATGAATGTTCCTAGTATTTTCCACGGTACCCACGGGTCTTTGATTGTCTCTTCATCTTTCTGTTATAGTATATTACTTCCTTGTTTTTATATTGCATAAAACAATGCTTTCTGTTCTTGTGTCTCTCCCCTAAATCGTTTTCATGTGCCTGCAGAGCATCCAATAGTTTACATTTAGTTCCACAAGTGGAAGAGACTCTTGTCTTGGGAATTTATTACTGCTGACATTCATTCAGCCCAAAATAGGATACTCCCCCCCTCCTTAATTTTTTTTGGACAGCCATAGTATTGTCACCTTATCATTAAATTCATTTTGTTATTAACAAATGGATAGCCCAAGTAGGACTTCTGAAATGCTAATTCAGATGCCTCTAATATAAGGAAATAGGGGAAAATGTAAACAAGAATGGTAAGGATAAGGCGGCACAGCATGACTACCCATATTGACAAGATAAAAGGATATTATTTAGAAATCAGCCTTAAAGTTAAGGAGGGAGGATTCTTTGGGGGGAGGAAAGACATTGGAAAGTCATAGTGATGATAAGGTGAATAAAATTTTAATTTTTAAAAAGAGACATGAAGGAGAAAATCAGGAAGTGTTGTAGAGGAATGAATAAGAAAAGATAGAGATTTTGAGGAAGAAGCTACTTTGGATGTGAATTTTAAAGAAAATGACAAGTATGTCAGAATGACTTTTTTGGGCCAAAATATATCAAATTAATATTTTATAATAACTTTTTAGTGACATTTATATCCTAGGGAATAAAATTGTGTTTGTTTTTTTAATTAAAAACATTTTTACAAAGCATTTTTTCCTTCTCATAACAACTCTGTGAGGTAGGCAACAGAAATGTTATCATTCCCATTTTATGGATATGGTAACTAAGACTGGGAGACTGGCTGTGTGACTTGTCTAAAGTCATACTATTGAGAGTCAGAGCTGGAAGACCATCCTAGGTCTCCCCCATTCTATGACCTCCACTAGATCACAGTGGTCATGGATGTATCAAGGTAAGCACAATGGAATTTAACATCCTTAGCTACCAAATTTTATTATAAGTTTATGGAAGATAAAAACCATCGTGTAAAGTTTTAACTGTACCTAACACAGTGCTATGCACACCGTAGCACCAATGAATGAATGGGAGCTCTGTAGGTAAAAATTAGGAATGATCCTGCCATATTAAATGTGCATTTGTCTTATGGCTTTTCACCTTTCTTTATTCATCTTCAGGGATGAAATTATGGCAGAGAGAAGAGGCAGAAAAAGAGTTTTAAATTCCCATATCACCCAAAGAATAATATTCTTGAGCAATTTTCTTACCTCCATGCTATGGAAAGGAAGTCCCCACAGGCAGTCATCAGATGAAGGAGGAAAAGAGAAAAAGAATTAGTGAGTTCTTGTTTCCTTTGTACTATTACCATTAGATAATTTTTAACCTTTTGAGAAATTTTGGCTCTAACAGTAAAAATTATAGTGCCTCTGGAGTCAAAGAACCTGGATCCATATCTTATCTTTGCCACTTACATCCTTTATGCTTTCAGGCAAGTCATTTGACTTTCCTGGGGTCTCAGTTTCCTTATCTATAAAATGAGAAGTTATACTAGATGGCCACTGAGGTTTCCTATCATCATAGATCCATTTAAGACTTGTCCCCAAGTTGACACATGAGTTTTTGGGGAAAGGAGCAATGAGAGAGTCTTGGGTATCCAAACTCTTGATGCTCTGAGGGTTATCAGTGGGTGGAGCTAACCGTTAATGTCATCAGTATGTACCGATTTTGTAGGTGGAATTAATTTCTGCCTCTTCTCTGCACCACCAGCTATTTTTTCACCAATAAAGTTAGAGAGATCACCAGAAGGGGAGGAAAGACAGGGAGAATTTATTTAGTTTTGTGCCCACAGTTGTGAACATTGGTAGCGCTGTAACCCATGGTATCCTTCCTCCCAAGGGGCATTACATTGTCTAGCATAAGCAGCAGAGCAGTTCCTTACAGACCTTCTGAAGACTTCCAGTGTATTATTGACTCGAGCATGAAGCAACCATTGAATGTAAGTTTCGGGAGGACAAGAACTATTTCTTTTTTTCATATTTGTATGCCCAATGCCTGGCCCATAATAAGGACTTAATAATGTTTGTTGAGTTGAATTGAATGAAGAGATGCTAGATCTGTTGTTACCAACTTCCATTTATTTCCCATAAACATGACTCTCACTTCCCTTATCAATCTTATTAGCTCTCTCTTTCTCTCTCTCTCTCCCTCTTCAATTTCTCTCTCTGTCTCTCTGCTTCTCCCTCCCTCTCTCCCTACCTCCTTCCCCCCCTTTCCCTCTACCTCTATCCTTTTCCTTCCCTCTTTTCCTAGACCCGTAATTTTATCCACATAGGAAACTCTTGGTTAGAAACTTCTTTTATCAAAACAGATTAGCACCTTCCATGAATCTTAGAATACTAAAACATTGCTTGGCACAACAAGTGGTTAAGTACCTGCCTAGGCTCACCCCACTAATATGAGTCAGGGGTAGGCTGGCTTTCTATTCATGATACCATGTTGCTTCCCTAATAATACTTCTTCATTTCCTTTTCACAAAGCATAGAGGAAGTTCAGTGCTTTCTAAGAAGTAGAGGGAATTATATAGAGAAAAAATGACTTGTGTTTTCTCCTCAAAATCATAGAGAATAGTTGGGTGCAGGGCCCAGAAATTCTTTATACCTCAGGGCTGTGGCTTAGCTTCTTTCTTCTGCTTGCTTTGGGTCTTACTCCATTGCCCTATTGCTTTACTATGGAATGATAAGAAGTTGTGAGTTGCAAATGGTCTCAATTTAAAGGTGTTCAATATGTGCCCCAGAATGGAAAACTGTTCAGAAGTCTCCAGCATCACAGATTAATGGTTTGCCATGATTTTCAGAGTAGTTTTCTCAGTCACACTTTCTTCCACTCATGCCAGAACCTTGGAAGTCTAAAGAAGTTCTTTCATGCGAAAATAAGTGTTGTTACCAGCAAATAAATAGAGCAACCATTTGGAATTTCTTTGAGCTTATCTGGAAAAGTCAGTAAAATAGACTTAGCTTTGTTGCATCACTGGTGGAAAACTATCTGATGATTAAAAAAGAAGGGAAAGTTTGTCTTTAGTACCTAAATTTTAAAGTTAGACATTAGAATGTTTCTTTCTCAATATTTCAAATTCTAAATATATAATACATTATATATATATATATATATGTATATACACACATACACACAATTTCCCATTTGGAGCTTAGGTCATGCTTGAATTTGGAGTTAGAAAAGAACTTGGAGGTCCAATCCCACCTCTTTTTACAGATGGAAAACTGAGACTAAGAGATTGGGTTTTTTTTACAGGTGATAACTTTAATTAAGGCAACAACATATCTAGCAAAATTTGCCCAGCCATCATAAACATTAACTAGCCCTAAATTCTGAAAAAATAGGTCTTATTCATACAGTCAACAGATCCAAATAGCTTTGAAAAAATCACCTAACTTTATAAATACAAAAATGAGTTCACTCTCACAGAATTCTTCACCATAAATTAAATAAACAAGTGGCCCCCTCTGAAAATTCAGTCCCAGGCTCAACTAAAGTGGAAGGCACATTACAATTGCTTAATTTTTCAGCAAACAACTCAAATACAGAGATTTCATGAAGAACTGGGGGTGGGGGAGAGATAATTCTTGTCTGCAATTTACCTTTTGCCTGTTTCTTAAACCTACAATCTCCTTTCTTGCAAATAACCATTTTATTTCCAATTTATGTACTAATTACATCTAAAAGAAACTGTCAGTCCAATTCGTAATATAATTTGTGTAAGTATTCAGTCATTATTTCATGGAGAGTTCAGGTGAGGTCTAAAATGTTGCTGTTCGTTAAGAAACAAGTTCTTTATGTACATGCACAGCTGGAGATCACTGGTTTTTCAATACATGCAGCATATCAAAGCATGCTGAAATACATTCAGGGACAATTAATGAATAGAGCTTTGGCCCTGGAGTGAGGAGGAACTGAGTTCAAATGTGGCCTCAGGCACTTACTAGCTATGAGTAGCAAATCAATTAATCTCAAATGCTGAGAGACAAAAAGAGAGAAAGAGAGAGAGACAGACACAGATGCATTCAGTGGTCAGATAAAGCAGAAGTAGAAATCCTGTTGTTTTATGAGACATTCTTTGCAAGGTAAAGATGCTTTATTTGTGCTTGTAACAAGTAACATTCATTCATGTTCACATTAGTTTTCCACACTGAACCTTGGTGAAAAATGCTGAAAGGGAGCAAAACCTCCCATCCCTAGCATCCTTTTAGTGGATTTTACTCTTGATTTTCTGCGGTTGAAAGGAATGACTTCTGACAAGCCTTTGAAGCAATTTTTTTTCTGATATGGATCTTTCTTGTTTAGAAACATTCATTGAAAAGTCTCCTAAGAAGTTTCTTTATTTAACCCTTTTACAATCTCTTATTGATGAAATGTAGATATACTGGGGGTCTTCAGTATTAAAGCCATCTATCATGTCAACTTCAGGTTGTGTTGGAAAATGTCGACAAGGTTTTCAGAATACAGCTCGTCTCCAATTTCTTGTGTTAGTTTAGACAGTTCAGTAGTATCATGATTGACTTCTCGACTTGCAGGTTGCTGAGGTGGAGGATTGGGATCACTCTGCAAGAGGGATACAGATGCCCTCTCCCTAGACATCCTGGTCAGGCTTGGGGACACCTGACCTTTAGACAGAAAGGGGTAGATTGATTACAACCCTGCCCCTGCGTTTTGCTCTGGAGGGTAGCTGGCAAGCAAAGAACGGTTCTGGGGCAGTGGCCCCAGGGAAGCACATGACATGGGCAGAAGGTGGGGGACTGACAGGAGACCTATGCAATGTCTTACTTCCAACCTGCCCTACAAGCTTCTCCTCTTAGGTCCAGAGATTTTTTAAGTGACTTGTCCGAAGTCACATAGGTAGTAAGTGAAAGAGCTAGAAAAAGTCATTCCCTTTCTATCCAAATCCAGCACATTTTTCGGTTTCCTATATCAATTACTGTGTTCCTGGGGAAACCTCCAAATAAGATATTATAGACAGCTTTGGGGGTCATTAACCTTTTGTATGTCATGAGTCCCTTTGGCAATCTGGGAAAACCAATGGTCCTCATCTCAGCATGATGGTTTTTAAATGCATAAAATAAAGTACATATGGTTAAAAAGGAAACCAATTAAATTGAAATACAGTTATAAAAAAAAATAAGTTCATAGGCCTCAGGTTAAGAACACTTTTATAAAGGGGAAAAAGCTCTACCTGAAAGTATTTGGGGCTTAAATTCATTTGTATGAATCTCAAATCCATTAAGCCTATCAATAAACATGAACAGTGTAAGAATGGAAGGTTAATGAGGGGGGTAAGGGAGATGAGATGGGAGTAAGGGATGGAAGGAAGGAAAGAGATGAGCCAGTAAGTTTATTAAGTGATTACTATGTAGCAGGCACCATGCTCAGCAATATTCGAATATTGTCTCATTTTATCTTCTCAGCAACCTTGGAAGGTAGGTGCTATTGTCCCACAGTTTATAGTTGACGAAAGTAAAGCAGAGAGATATTAAATGACTTCCCAGGGTCACATGGCTAGTAAGTGTCTAAGGCTGGATTTGATCTCAGGTCTTCCTGACTCCAGAACCAGCACTTTATTCATAGTACCATCAAATTGCCTGGCACAAACACACGTGTATGCATGTGTGTATATGTATGTCTGTTTATATGTGTATATATGTGTATAAATATACACATATGATAGGATAACTATTTGATAGACATATAATATGATTCATATTATTTATTATATGAATTCATATTCATATTATACATATGAAATATATGTTTCTGAGGTGGAATATAACCATAAAAAGTGCCTTGTGTTCCAGAGATTAGATCACCAAGGGAAAAATACTGAGTGTCAGTATCTTGACCAGGGTCTATGATCATCCCTGAGGAAGACTGAATTCTCTCCCCTATCATTGAGTCTATGTATTGTGATAGCCCCTATTCCAAGATTATCTCCAGTACAAAGACCTTGGAACATCCTTATAAAATCACATTTGAGCATTGACTGGGATAGCAAATAGTATTTAAACCAGGGATTTACATCTTTTGTGTTACGGACCCCTTGTCGGAATAATGTTTTTAAATAATTGAAGGAAATGCTTGTTTTCAGTTAGAAGTTAGTGAAAATAATGATGTAATTTTTTTCTCCATTCAAACCTGAAATCTATCCATGGATCCATGTTAAAAACCTTTACCCTAAACGAGTCCTCTCGTTTTACAGATTAGCAGAGGCATAGGCAGTTGCCCAAAGTCTTATAGTTAATACACAGTAGAAGGAGAAGCTGGGTGTCCTGACCCCTGGTTCAGTTCCCTTTCTCCTATATTACACTGTATCCCTCCCAGATCCCATCGTATTTCCATCAGACTGCCCAGTGGTTCTCCTGAGGACAAGGAGAATATTTTTTGCCAGATATTCCCTTCACATTGACCTGGTTCCAAATTTAGGATGCAACTTGAGCCCTTGGGGGCTGGGATTTAGGGAAGAGGGGGTCAGGGGGCGGAAAGCAACTTCCTCGTTCAAAGAGATTCGAGAGGCTGCTTCTCCAGGTTCTCACACTCTAAGTCATGCTTATGAAAGAGCCTTTTGAAGAGTTACAGCAAATGGGAATGTGTCAGCGACATGTGGCTCTAATTTCCCTCAGGCAATACACCAGGATTTGGGAAACCAGGAGGAAAATGCCTACTGAGAAGTGAATTGTTTTATATTTATTATTGTTATTGGCATCCAAACCCTCAAAAAAACCCAAACCAAAACAAAACAACCCAGTTAGAAATGTCTTCTCAAGCACCTCTCGCTTACAACTTTTCTCATCTCCCATTTCCTTCCTAGAGTGAATATGAAAAATGAACAAATACAACTAAAGACATGTAGAAGATCTTCATTTGGCTTTTTCAACATTGCTTTGGAAAAATGACGTTAGATGTAGGGGTCATTTCTTAATAAAAGCCTATATGTCTGATAGGTTTGCCATTTTGTTCATTTGATAGCATCAGGTTAAATGCATCTCTAAATCTGCCTATGGGCAGGCACTAGTTACTGCCTTTTCCATAGGGAAATGTGACAAACTGAATGATATTATTACATTGATTGATGATACAATGATTTTAGAATTTTGCAAAACACTTTACAATTTTGGTCTCTTTGGACTATATGAATAGGAAAAGAAGGTTTTCCTGCTGCTTGACTGTGGAGTGAGAAGTTGGCCCTCAGTGAGTTCCAAATGGCTTGAATTAAAAAATGCTCAATACTTCCCTGAGAATGGAAAGCTTCACTGAAGCCACCATTCTCAAAAGTTAATGTTCCCTTTTGTTTTCTGACCAACTTCCTTGGCTACACTTCTCTTTTCTCATCTTAGAGCTGTGGGGTTCTAAATAAGTTCTCTTGTGTCAAAAATGTCACCAGAGGAAGCTGAATGAGCAAGGAAAAGAGGAGCAAGCATTCTGTCAGGTGGCTACTATAGGAACAAACCTTCCCATTTTAGAGAGGAGGAAACTTGAGCTTAGCAAAGGTAAGTGATTTTCTCAGTCACACAGCTAGTTAATATCAGGCACAGGACTCAGATTTGGGATATTCTATGTACTTCACCATGCTATCTCATTCAATATATGTATAGGGACATCTTAAACCAGTCTCTCATTTCTTAAGGAGGGACCTGGTTAAAAATACATATATTATGCACACAAACACATGTATATACATGAGTATACATACACATATATGTGTATGTGTGCATATGCATATGTGTGTATACATATATACATATATATATATATATATAATCTTATTTTTCCCAAGTAAATCTGATGATATGTCAACTATGTATGTTAGTTTGGAGGCATTGTTGTTGCATTAGGTTTCATAGATCTAGAAGGAAGGGGCCTCAGAGGCCATCTGATCTTTCCTCTTACAGATAAGGACACTGAGTCACAAAGAAGTTAAGTGACTTGTCCAAGGTCACAGAAAGAGTAAGCTTCCAAAACCAGATTTGGATCCAGGTTCTATGACTCCAGTCAGTGCTCTTTCCATGTTACCTGATCTGCTTACATTTGAAGTTAGATACAGAGGGGATGTATGAAGGAAAGATGTGTCATGGTGGTCTGGTGCCCCAATCCTCAGTTACCTATTTCATGTAGAGAGACTTGAATTAGTATTCTGGCATAAAGTTCTATGATAACTCAGGGAATGCCTGAAGAAGATAGAGACTGATATATTTTACCTAAGTGAGAGGAAAGCCTTTTTATTATGGGATGAACATCATGAACATTTCACTGAATGAACATTAAACTGTTTGCTTGAGAGGAAGGCTGTGGGATCCAGAAGGCACTTGAAGCAGCCAGTGGCACAGTGAATAGAGCTCTGGGTCTGGAGTCAGAAAGACCTAATTAAAATCTAGCCTCAAGCACATCTTAGCTGTGTGACTTTGGGCAAGTCACTTAACCTCTGTTTGCCTCAGTTTCCTCAATGGAGCAGGACCTACCTCACACGTTTGTTATAAGGATATAAAGAGATATTTTTAAAGCATAGTACACATAGTAAGTGCTATATAAATGATTATTCCATCCATTATCTTCCAATGCTCTTTAGTTCATACTGGACTATCCACTATACCCCATATCTGAAGGGACAAAATTAGCTGGAAGAGCTCCCTCCTTAGACCCCAACACTGATGGGAGGCCCAGTGATCACAGAAGAGCCAGGAGTCTAAACAGAGCTCTCTCTCACTATCTGTGCAGAGCGGAATAGTCAACGGCTGCCCTATCATTGCAACAACAGATAGCAACATCCCTGGGGATGAGGTCAGCATTCTCAGGGGCAGGGGTTCATGTTGGGCAGAACCCTGGCTTGCAGAGATTTTGCAGACATGCTCTGAGTATCAGGTGAATTTTTCTAAGACTGACCCTTCCTGTTACATAAACACTTTACATATTTGGGAATCTCTTGAATACTTTGAGAGGCTTCTTGGGGAGGAATATCACAGATTCACAGAGCTTGGGGTTTCAAGGAAAGCTGAGAAATAATCTCCCAAAACCCTGCCTTTAGGAAAGTAAGAATTTCATTTCTTTTTCTTTCTTTCTTTCTTTCTTTCTTTCTTTCTTTCTTTCTTTCTTTCTTTCTTTCTTTCTTTCTTTCTTTCTTTCTTTCTTTCTTTTTCTCTTTCTTTCTTTCTTTCTTTTTCTTTCTTTCTTTTTCTTTTTCTTTCTTTCCTTCCTTCCTTCCTTCCTTCCTTCCTTCCTTCCTTCCTTCCTTCCTTCCTTCCTTCCTTCCTTCCTTCCTTTTCTCTCTCTCTCTCTCTTTCTCTCTCTCTGTCTCTCTCGAAAAGTTAAGTTACCTAAGCAATGTCACACAGCTAGGAGGCATTGGAGGAGGGAGAGACAGGAGAACTGGGGCCTCAAAATTCAGTCTTTCCCACTACTTCAATACATTTTGTTTTAGTTCTGCCTTAGGTTTGTGATTTCATCAAATCTGACTAGGTAAGGAAACTCCTCTTCAAAATGTGCATGGAAAGAAGTAACTATCCTGCAATTTAGAGCCTCATACAGTAGATGTAGGGAGGGAGGAAACAAACATTTATTAAGTGCCTACTATATGTTAGGTATGGCAGCGAAGTAGTACAGTGGATAGAATGCCAGGCCTGAAGTCAGAAAGACTTCTCTTCCTGAGTAGAAATCTGGTCTCAGACATTTACTAGCTGTGTGACTCTGGACAGTCACTTAACCCTGTTTGCCTCAGTTTCCTTATCTGTAAAATGAGCTGGAGAAGAAAATAGCAAATCATTCTTAGTATCTCTGCTAAGAAAACCTCAGATGGGGTCACAAAGAGTCAGACAAAATTTAAAAAAAACCACGGAACAATAATGTGCCAGGTATGGTAATATTTTCAAATATTATTTCCTTTTATTCTCACAACAATCCTGAGAGGGAGATGCTATTATTAACCCTACTTTAGAGTGGAGGAAATTGAAGTAAACAGAGGTTAAGTGAATTGCTCAGGATCACACAACTAGTCCAAGACTCCAGGCCCAGACCTCAATCAACTATGCCCTCTACTAATGAGGCCATACCTTCTCTAATTCAGAGCCCTAGGGAGTTGCCTTGGGTACTGAGATTAAATAACTTTCCCGTGAACTCAGAGGCAGGACTGGAATCCAGATCCTCCTGACTCAAAGGAGGCCAATTTACTACTCATTATACTTATTGCTATTTTGATGTGGTTTTGGTTTGTTTTATTTTTTAAATAGGGAATGGACCTGAGATTTATTTGGTACAGGAAGGAAATGCCTGGATGAGGAAATGCTTTCTACAAATACAAGATGGCACCTCATGCAATTTATCGTGTTAGTGGGTTGCCTGGAGAGTACAGAGAAGCTGACTGAGGTTTTACATTATGAGGTAAGACTAGATTCCTGGATTCCTAGTTTTGAGGATGATTCTCTATCCACTACTAGGCTAAGTTCACTTTCTTTGCCAGTCAATAAACATGAAGCACCTACTATGTGCCAGGCCCTATGCTAACACTTTCCCCCCACAGTGCCTGGCACATAACAAGGGTTTGACTGTTATAGGGATGGGCATAGAGACTGGGCTTATGATTGCATCGGTAGTGACCGATGCAACTTGGCACTTTCTCTTCAATTATTATCTTAGAGACTTGCCTAGAACCATGAAAAGTTCTGTGACTTGCCCAGAGTCACCCAGTGAGTATGACTAATCCAATTCTTCCTGACTTTGAGATTGGCTCACTAGCTGGCATGCCCCACTGCCTCGTGGTAGTTTTTATTAACCTTAAAATAAAACTTACATATCACACATACTCTGGACCCCTCTTTGTGATACCTTTGCTAGGTTAATTCCACTTTTCCTTACAGGGGCACATCAATTCTGCTGCCTTAAAGCACCTTGGTATGATGGAAAGAACTCTCATTTTGGAGACAGAAGATTTGGGTTCAAATCCTCACTCTGCTACTTCCTAACTGTGCCACCCTGGGCAAGCCCCTTGGACTCTCTGGGCCTCTGATTCCTGGTCTGTCAAAAAGAGGTATTTGAATTAGATCAGGTCTATGAACTTAATTTTTATAAACAGTTTGGTAAACATTTCAATGTAACTGATTTTCTTTGTAACCCTAGGTATTTTTATTTTATGCATTGAAAAATATTGTTCTGTGGAAGGCAAGACTGCTAAAGGGCATCCATTACCTACAAAAACGGTTAAGGACCTATGTATTCAATGATCTCTTAAAGCTCTGGCCCAGGGTAGATCTGCTTGGAAGCTAAAGGTCTCCTGTTGCCTCACCATGCAACACTACAGTGAACACCGAACACTATGACTATGGCTAAAGGAGTCAGGAAGATGAATCTTTCTGAGTTCAAATTCAGCCTTAGACACTTCCTAGCTGTGTGACCCATGGAAGACCGCTTAACCCTGTTTACCTCAGTTTCCTTATCTGTAGAGTTATTGGAGAAGGAAATGGCAAACCACTCCAGTCTCTTTGCCAAGAAAACCCCAAATGGAGTCACGAAGAGTAGGGCATGACTGAACAACATGGATCCTTGGACTGCTTCCACAACACTGAGCAAGGTAAGAGGAGCTGATTCGAGCTGTTTTCACAAGACTTTGAAGTGGAATGAAAGTCATTAAAGAAGATTCCTTTTTCCTGGAAGGCTTTACACACATTCCACCAGGGAATTATCCTTCAAGGGAGTCACAGAGAGGCCCCCAGTGACAGGTGTATCAACCTCTGAAGTGTAACCAAAGGGAAAGAAATAGGACTGGGGTGGGATGGGAGAAGGGAAAGGGAATTCATTCCAGTGGAAGAGGTAACCAAGCAGAGCCATCCTTTCCCTCTTCTTACACCACTGGACAAATACAAAATGTGAATGGACAAGCTTGAGCTGCCAGGAATACCTGATATACTGATGGTGGCCGCAGCCTTCACGGTGCTGAATTTCTCCCCATGCTTATTAGTCGCTATGCAAGTGAACAGGCCTGGCTTGGTGATCAGCAGCTGCAGCTGGGAATCAATCACTCGGTCTTTCACACTTTCTAGAATGGACCCAGCAGACACCTGGCAAGGAAAGCAGACAAGGAACAAGAAGTAGGTCAATAAATTAAAAATATACTGCATCGCTGAACTCAGCTGGCCTTTGGAACTAGAAGACCAGAGTCTAGCCCTTGCTGTGTGTCTCTGTGCAAATTATTTAGACTAACATATTTTCTTCTTCTGTAAAATAGGGAGAATGATGCTGATACTCTGACCAAACAGGATTCTTGTATTTTTAAAATTTACAACTTTAAAATAGTTTATATTTTTTGTCATTCTGAATTTAATCAACACCAACAAATATGAGCAGTGGCTAATATAAAGAAAGGAAACAGAAGACTGCATATAAAACTTTGATTCTCTATTAGATATAATTTGTTTTTAGCAACATATCGTAATCTCAGCACTTCAGTTTCAAAGTTGTCCTGCCTATCTGTGTCCCTTGAATTTCCTTCAGTTCTTTTCTGTACATTTAAGCCAATGCTTCAATGGCTCTCATGAAATTCTTGTAAAGAACTAATTTTAATTCACTTTGATTTACTCATTTATTTATTTTTAAGAAGACTAGCAATTTCATGAATGGGAACTCCAGGTGTGGAAGCTCCCTCCTATAAACAGGTCTAGGAAGCCTCTGGGACTTCTAGTTTTAGTTGCCTGGGGTACTGGGATGTTAAAGCGACTTGCCCAGGGGCCATTCAGCTATATGTGTCAGAGGTGAGATTTAACATCACTACCTCTCAAAGAATCATATAAATATATTTATTGTCGCAAATCCTTTCCACAAAGGCTGTTTGGGCTGGCTTGTAGCCCAGCCATGATTCCCAGCTGTAGCCACAGGTGTTTTGCATCGTTTTAATAAGAGAAGTCTTTGCAAAGAGAAACAAAAACATAGATAATAGTCCTACAGAAGGGTAAGTAGCATAAACTTAAACATTCAATTTAAGTGAGAACTAAAGTTCTAGACCAAAGCCCTAGTTTTTCAGATGAGGAAACTGAGGCCCAGGGAAATGAAACTGCTGCAAAAGTGAAGGTTACAATTCAGGAGTCCTGATTCTTGGGCACAGCACTTTTTCTGAGGCAGTGAGCTCCCTTCTCCTAAGAGCTGGGAAGTCTGGCAGGGGCAGGCATTGAGCATTTTCATTGGATCAAAGATTTCCCCCCTGGAAGGGACCTTAGAGGTCATCTAGTTTAACACCCTCATTTTATAAATGTGAAAAATAAAGGCCAGAAGAATGAAGTGTCTTTTCCTGAGGTCATAGAGACAGTGAGAGAGGTAGGATTTGAGCCCACGTCTATCTCAGTCCAAGTCCACTATCCCATGCTGCCTTGATGATAATAACTACCCCTCAACCTTTGCTACCATGAAAAGAACCCCCCCCCCCCAGTGAAGAATATGAAAGATATTTTTTCCTCTAAGTTACTGGGATATTCCTTGATTCAGCACCTTTTACCTTAATCAGCCTTTTGGGGTGAATGCTTATTTGTCCAGAGTTCTCAGGGGACAAACTCTACCTGTGTGATCAAGTTGCAGCTATGCAGTCTGGTTGCTCAGTTCAACCTGGACCTCCTTAGGACCAGGTACCTCCACTGATGCACAGGCTTGCTTGGTCCTTTGTGGTTATTTTTAACTTCTTCGTCCTTAGTCATCAAGTTTTTATAGCTCTCTCTAGTTTAACTTTTCTTACTTTCATCTTTCCATTTCTTTCTCTCCTTCCTCTTTTCTCTCCCTTGTGTTCTCTGCCCTATTACTCTCCATTTCCCCAAAACCTTAAAAAAAATCTTTCTTCCTTTTTTCCCCTGATCACTGGGGAAGGTTTGGAAGGTTGGCCTGAGGATAAACAGAGAAAGCCAACAATGCTGAAAATACTGGTCAAGGAGGAAGAACTCTGAGACCCTAGTCTAAATCTGGTATCCTTTCCTTCCTCTCTGGAGGCTTTGGGCAGAAACACCATGTGGGCCAGCAGCATGCCCTGTCTGTAATAAGTGGGTACCAGGATTTCATCTGGATGACATTAATTATCTTTGGAATTTTTTTTCAGTTTCCAATTTTTGATTTTTCCAACTATCGTTAATATTAATCACAAAACTCTACTTTTGCTTTAAGGAGAGTGAGTTTACTGTTATCTGGGGGAGATTTCTAGTGCCAGGTTGAATGTTTGGTCATTTTCCCTAGTCTCGGTGTGGGATTAGTAACGCTGAGAGAAAACCATCTTTAACAGAGTCATAAAGATGGGGGTTCTGGTTGAATTTAGGTTATTATATGTATCAGGACTCCAATTTTTACTCATTCTACCATCCATGGTACAAGCTATGAAAAGAATTAAAACAGCACATATCTACAGTGACTATCTTCAAACTTGAACTTTACACATTGTATTTGATACTGTCTACTAGGGACTGCCAGGTGGTGCAGTGGATAGAACTTGGAATCAGGAAGACTCAATTTCCTTTATAAGTTCAAAATCAGCCTCAGACATTAACAGCTGTGTGATCCTGGGCAAGTCACTTAACTCTGCTTACCTCAGTTTCCTCATCTATACAATGAACTGGAGAAAGAAATAGCAAAACACTCCAGTATCTTTGGCAAGAAAACCCCAAATGGGTTAACAGAGTTGGATACAACTGAAAACAGCGAAAATCTCTGTGATCTTGGACATGTTATTTAACCGTCAGGAAGAATTTTCATACGTGCTGATAAGAATCTCAGAGGACATCTAGTTTTATGAGGGGTGGAACAAGAGGGGCAACTTAGATGCCCCTGAGATTCTTTTCAGCTCTAGCTCTATAATATTATGAAGATTTTTTAACAACAACTCCAAATTATAGGCAGCAGAACTAGTATTATTTCCATTTTTTTTTTCAGGTGGGAAAACAGAGAGAGATTAAATGACTTGTTCAGAGCCACTCAGATAATAAGCGTTCAGACCAAGACTTGAAACCAAGTCTTCAAGACTCGAACCCAAGTCTTCAAGTCTCCAAATATAGCTTTTCCCCTCATTACACCAATATCATTTTTTTTTTGCATGATAGAAGTTGGTAGATTCTTTGTGGATGATATTACAGAACAGAGAAAATCTTCATCCAGCTCCAGATCTTTAAATTAGAAGCAAATGCCTCATAATGTTATGTGAATAACATATTCTTAGTCTTGCGCTACTGGAATTCTTGAAATGGGTATTTACCCTTTTGCAGAGGCCAGCCATTTTTTGCAATAATTTGAGAGGAATCCCCCGATCTTTTCCTAAGCTCACTCACAACTCACACTTAACTCAGTTTTTCCCTTATGTCTTTCCTAAGAGCCCTGAAATCATTCCTTATAGGAAGAAGAAGTAATTTCCTCCTTGCTCAGACCCATAATCTCCTGGACCCCATCCAGATGCTGAAACAGTTAAGCCCCTAACCTAAGTGCAGGGGTTGCCGAGGCCCACAGCCTGCTAAGAATTCTCCTAAATGCTTTTTCCTTATGTTTCAAATGGTCCTGGGTCTATTCTACGAGTGACTCATGCACCGAAGACTGTTCGTTATGGTTAGAGTTTGTTTTTCTTTCTCCAATGTTCATCCTGACCAACTGCTTAACATTTTAAATGACCTAAAAAAAAAAAAGCCAACCCTTTCCTTTCCCTTCCATATCGGACTCCTGTCATATCAGGAGGGAACCATCAAAAGGATGTGTTTAGGCTAGATCTCTCCAGGCAAAGTAAAGAAGTGAGTTGAGGATGTTATGTCTGGGTAGTACAGAAAAATCCCTGTTTTTTCTTAAAGCAACCAAGACCACTCCACAGGCTGACCCAGGGAGGTTGGCCTGGAATAATTGGATGATCTGCTCTCTGATTCCTTCCCAGGGGCCTCACTTCATGATTAGTGAGATATCAGAATAGAAAGGTCAATGTATAAAAAATAATTTACTTGCTGTAGCAGAGTGGGGCCCCTAATTAGTGGATGATTGGCAGCTGCAGCAACTTCATCTGGAAAGGTCCCTGGAATGAACTGAGATGTTACAGAACTTTTCTTCCCCATCCCAACTCCCAAAGTCCATCAGGCCTATTAAAGTTATCAAAAAGAACATCTAAGGTATTTGTGTGGGGGCACTAACACAACAGGAAAACATCAGAAAATAGCTCAAGGATGCTTTTGCATATTATTTAGCATTGCCTGAAACTAGCTACAGGTAGGTAGGTGGTGCAGTAGATAGAATACTTGGCCAGGAAGATATGAGTTCAAATCCAGTCTCAGACCCTGGGCAAGTCACTGAACCTCTGTTTGCCTAACCCATTGGAGAAGGAAATGGCAAACCACTCCAGGATCTTTGCCAAGAAAAGCCTATGGACAGGGTTGGTCCACAGGGTCATATAGAGTCAGACATGATGAAATAACAATACCCTTTTTTAGGGTAGCTAGGTGGCACAGTTGATAGAATGCCAGTCCTGCAGTCAAGAATACCTGAATTCAAATCTGGCCTCAGACACTTACTAACTGTGAGACCTTGGATAGCCACTTAACTATGTTTGCCTCAGTTTCCTCATCTGTAAAATGATCTGGAGAAGGAAATGACAAACCACTCCAGTATCTTTGCCAAGAAAATTCCAAATGGAGTCATGAACAATAACTCCGCCCCCCCCCAAACCTAGGTATAATTGTTATTTTTCCCTTGTTTGTTTGCTGCATTTTACATGGCTCGCTTTTCTTGTTGGCATAACTGTCCTTCCACCCCATACACATACACGAGATTTTCTACCCATTTGGGTGTTTAGTAAATTTCAGAAAAAAATGTAAACACTTTATTTCAGAGAAGATGCCCTTTCAAAGGACATACTGCTTCTTGTTTTAAATGCTGAGACCTCAATGTCTTTGTTCTATTAAACTACAGTTTCCTCCTTGAAAGTCCAGTAATGATGGACAGAAGGAAAAGGAAGAAGAGATGGGGTGCTTTATATTCGATAAAGGGGACTTAGCCACATGTTAGAGGAAGTGGAACTTTGTTTTCAGGGCAACTGAAAAAGTTTCAGTTCATTATTTTTTGGGTAATGAACAGACCTAGTGATGGTGGCATCAAAGACTCTAGAGAAGAAAATGCCTCATGTTTCCTCCCATCTATCTGGTTTCTGGGAAAGGGTAACAGTGATATCTCATTCAGATGTCGCATCTTCCCCCTCCCTGTTTGCAAGCTCTGCTCACAGCAGCTATGTAAGTATCCCTTGAATTGAACTGAATGTCAGAGAATAAAGCTCTTTTTCTAGACTGAGTCCAGAAACCCAATTTACATTTCTGATTGATACTAGCTGTGTGACCTTGGGCAAATCCCTTAACCTTTCCAGCTACAATATCTTCCTTTGCAGAACAAGGGGGATCTCTAAATTCCTTTCTAATTCTGTGACTCTTTTCTATGTAGCTAAGGGGAAGGGAACAAGAATTTATATAGTACCTATTCTGTGCCAAGCACTGTGCTATCACCTTATAAATATTATCGCATTTGATTCTCACAACAAATATGGGAGACTGCTGTTATTATAGTTATCCCTAGTTTAATGTTGTGGAAATGAAAGCAAGCAGAAGTTAAGTGACTTGCCCAGGGTCACACAGCTAGTAAGTGTGCGAGGTTGTATTTGAACTCAGGTTTTCCTGACTCCAGGTCAGGTGTTCTATCTGCGCCACCTAAGATAGCCTCTAAGATAGAACTATCTGTAAGAACACTGTAGAAAAAGATGGCTTTGTTTATAAACACAAAATGAATCTCAAACTATACATTGAAAGAAATCTCCGAACTTAGGAAAGCCTGAGTTCAAGTTCTGCCTTAGACATATAGAGGTTCTGTGACACAAGGCAAGTCATTTAATCTCTAAGTGTAGCTCTTTAAGAGTAGGAGTTGCAGAGCCAGAGCCAGAAGGGTTCCTGCTAAGTCTGAATCTAGGAGAGCTCATTTACTCTATCCCCATATCCCCATCATATGAATGGTGGGAGTTAATGTTGCCATGCTGAGTGGTTCCCGAAGCACTTCCATACAAAGACAGCCACTGAGTATATGGAGATTAGCTAGAAAGGAAATGGAGTGAAGCAGTATAGGGAAATTGAAGAATTCCAATCTGAGTTTTTAGAAGAGTTCTTTGTTGCCAGTGTTCCGATGACCCTCCAATATTAAATGCAGCTGCCATTAGAGGTACTATTCGATATATAGTTTGAGATTTACTTTTTGTTAAAAAAAATCATCTTTTTAAGAATCACACTGAACTTTGATAAGACTTTGTGAGTTTATCATCATCTATTTTGTATTAGTTACTCTCTTTGCCTTAGATCTCTTATAGAGAATTGTAATAGATTATAAACTCCCTCAAGGCAAAGATTATCACTTATCTTCTTTTAAAATCTCTCATGTGTGGAGAAAAGGAAAAAGAAGGACATTTGTTAAGTACCTACTATGTATTAGGTATTTTGCTAAATTACTTGAATATTATCTGATTCTCCCAACAACCCTGAGGGGATAGGTGCTATTGTTATGCCCTTTGTAGAGTTGAGGAAACTGAGTCAGATAGCAGTTAAGTGATGCCCAAGGTTACACAGCTAGTAAATATCTGAGACTAGATTTGAACTCAGGTCTTCCAGAATCCAGGCCTTGTACTTTTGTTTGCATGCTTATTTTCCCTATGTGATTACGAGCTCCTTGAGTCTTTTGCTTCTTTTTGTATCTCTTAGCACAGTGCCTGGCACACAGTAGGTGCTTAATAAATGCTTACTGATTGATTAATTACTGTGCCATCTAGCTGCCTCTCTGGGTCCTCATGTATCCTGACACTATGTTTTACACAAAAATACTTTAATAAGTGGTTGTTGAATGACTGAATGAACAGAAAGTGTTCCATATTATCTTCATTCTGGGTCTTGGTTTAAGCAGACTTCACTCTCCAAGTACATCATTGTCATAATCTCACCATTTGACCATGATTTAAAAATACGCAGCCATTACTACTGAACTTTAAAAAAAGTTTGTGTGAACAAAAATCTGAGTAAACAATACAGTTCGAGAAAGTAGCTATTTCCTTTATAAAAAGCTTCCTGTAAAAAGCTTCTCTGGAGTATCTAGGCATAAATGAATTTATTTAAAGATTTGTTCAAACAAACTTTTAAAGAACCTATAAAGTGGATAAGA
The DNA here is from genome assembly GCA_023548195.1 of Bettongia penicillata ogilbyi. Lineage (NCBI taxonomy): Eukaryota > Metazoa > Chordata > Mammalia > Diprotodontia > Potoroidae > Bettongia > Bettongia penicillata. The sequence goes on from JAJHZJ010000685.1 coordinate 459,289, forward strand.
ACAATAGGCATTAAACACTAAGTATATGCAAGGTACTGTGCTTTCATCTACTAATAAAACAAGAAACACTGGTATTTTTCCCATTCCATTCACCAGAATAGTTCAAATATTTTAGATATGGTAACTGAAATCATTTGGACTTCTTTAGAGAGAAGTGGTTTGCTTTGTGGTTTTCTATCACTACAAATCTACATGCTTTTCCCCCCTCTGTATTCCTAGTGTAGGACCTAGCACACTATAAATGCTTAATAAATGTTCATTTGTTTAGCTTAGACTATCATAAAACAAGTATAGAACATGCTACCTCGTCTATGAAAGGTTGAGAAATTTATCTAAGAGGTGCAGATAAAGAGGTTTCAGTGGCCTGGAAATTGACCTCATTTAGACCCGATTAATAACTTACTAGTTTAATCAGGATTAGAGTTAGAGGGAAAATTGCCTCTTCATAAAAAAGTATGCTTAATATCTGATGTAATAAGTCTAGTTTGATAATGAATTATAGAATGGGTTAAAATATTGTGAACTCAATGTCAAATAATATAAAGCAAGTGATTTTTAGGAAAAGACAGACATTTGTGAAGATGGGAAAATTTGGAAGTTTTGTCGAAGTCAATAAATATTTTGCTTTAAAAAATATGAACCTATGATTCAGTCTCAAGCTAGGTCTGTTAGAAGAAGCAAAGTGAAGCAATTCACTTTCAAAGGAAGTATTTCAAAGGAAGTATTCAAAGGAAGAGGAACTGAGTTCTAGTTCAAAGCATGTCCTTTGCCAACATGCAATTCATTCAATTCTTTTACAGCCTCAGTTTCATCATCTGCAAAATAAAGGGACTGGACTTGATGACCCCCCTGACCCCTCTTAGATATTTAAATCTATGAAAATATTATAACCCATTTTCCTCCTTGTGGGGAGAATAAGACTATCTTCCTCTGAGAGCTCATTCGTATACAAAAGTGCCAATGAAAAGTTGACAAAAACTCAATGGACAGGAAGTGCTGGGTTTGTTAAATTCCATCAGGATCTGCCATCTGATATTACTGTAGTCTCTGGCATATGCATAGGTTTGTATGTTGACCACAAATGTCCAAAGGTTAAGTATGGGTTGGTTTTATAGCATGATCAACATAGGTGAGAAAGGGGGTGTTTACGTCTTTTGGAGACTCTGTAACTTTGGGACTTCAGGAGATAAAGCTACTGATGACCAGATTAACTCAGGTCTAGGCTGATTGGTTACTCCTTGCCTGAATTCTCTGTTCCTCGTCTTCTCTGCTCTGCAGTTTCAGATCTGTGAACACTAAGACGTGCTTCCCAGTGGAAACTGGGATATACTATAGCTATGACTCTTTCCTTACCAATAGATATCTGCAGTGAATTTTATTTCTTGTACTTTAAGGTAGTGTTGGCTCATACAGCTCAGTTTTCTTTTAGTCTTAAGTAGCTTTACCTAGCATAAAACTTGGCTGTAATGATAACTAACTCTCTCTGACCAGAAGGACTTTGGATGTACTCTCCACTTCTTTCCTGGAGAGGATTTACTGTTTGTCTGCCTAATTCCTATTTTAGCATTTGGAGTATGAGGCTGTCCTGTCCTTTTCCTTAGCAGTACCTTGGCTTAGGTATTGGCTTTAATTAGAACCCGAAGAAGTCTAAACTATGATTAAACATAACATCCCTCTACTCTAGTAAATAACCAGAGAACCTCAGAGATGGACAATCCTTAGGGATAATCTAATCCAGCAGTCTCTAACTAGTATGGTATTCTGTTTTCTATTTTTATCACTTGTCATTTTTGTACCATGACTATATGAATCTTTGTTTCTTTTCATTGACTGCATAGTTATTGGGGAAAAAAAGGATGAAACTTGATGAATTATAAGAAGCTTGAGGGTTGACTACTTTCTTGAGATTGAGTGAGATTAAATTTTGAGACTACTAGTGTAACCCCCTTGTTATGTAGATGTGGAATGCCCTGATTGGTCCATCTGCATTGTCTCTTCCTTAATCTATTCCCCACATAGTTGCATCATCTTTCTGACATCATGATCCTCTTTGAGAATAAAGGACAAACCCCAACGTGTGAGTAGTTTGAGCTGCCTGAATGGGGACCCAGCTGGCCAGTTCTAGTTGAGCAACTTCTCCCCTCCCCTCTCATCCTCTCCCCTCGTCTCCCCTCACCTGAGAGTTCTCTGCTCAAAGGAAGGTTAATTTGGTTGACCAAAAGTTACCTACTTGACTTGGGGTTTACTGGTTAGATCTCTTTCTCAAAGACCAAGCCTTAAACCCTATTCACTCTGGATCTCATCGATTGGACAGCAATAGGTCCCTGCCCAAGTACCACTTTATGTTATTTTTGGGCTCTCCTGGCTCAGAGTGAATGTAAATAGTAACTTTTTCTTTTTTGTACAGCAACCCTGACAGTTTTCCCCTCCCAGTTTGATTTTTTTTCCTTTTAATTAAAGGGGAGATCCTTTAACTCACTTCTTAAAAAGGCCTATTCACTGAATGGTCTTCACTCAAAGTGAGAACTTGAAAAGACCTTAGCTTAAAAGGGTCAAGCTCTCACTGCATCCTGGGCCACCTCCAGCCATCCTGATGAATATCTGGCCATTGGACCCAGATTGTACTGGAGGAGAAAGTAAGGCTGGTGACCTTGCACAGCCCTCCCTCACTTAAATCAAAATCAATTGTAAGTCATGTTATCATTTCCCTGATGTCATGACCTTCTTTGAGAACAAAAGACAAACCCCACAACATAGTTGCCAAACTGATATTTCCAGAATGCAGGTCTAGATTATACCTTTGATCTGTTCAAGATGCCTCAGTGGCTCCCTATTGCCTTAGGATTAAGTACAATCTCCTATGTTTGGCACTTTAAAGCTCTTCAAAAATTTGGCTCAGTTTATCTCTTCGGTTGGTTATAAATTATCTCATGTTCTCTCTGCTCCAGCCAAAATGGCTCCTATGAATGATATACCATCTCTGTCTTTGCAGAAGCTTCCTTCATGCCTGGAATGCTCCTCTTCCTCAACTCTGCCTTTCAGAAGGCTCAACTCAAGTACCATCTTCTTCCAGAACTCTTTCTTAATTCCTGCGATTCTCTCCCTGCCTCAATCACTGGATATTTACCTTGTATCGATCTTGTATTTCTTTATTTGTGGACATAAGGAGCTGGAAGAAGCTTTAGAGGCCATCTAGTTGTTCTCACCTTCCTATTTTACAAATGAGGAAACTAAAGCCAAGAGAGGTTGGTTAACTAACTTGCCCTAACATTCACAGGTAGTCAATGACAGAGGCTAGGATTTGACCGAAGGTCCTTTGACTCTGAAGTTAGCCATCTTTCCACTGTACTAGTCTGTCTCTCCTACATGTTTTAATCCTAGAGTAGATAATAACTCCTTTAAGGTAGGGATGATTTTACTTTTGTATTAATATTTCCACTGCTTATAAGAGTGCCTGTCACATAGTGGAGTGGACATTTAATAAATTCTTATTGATTGACTGAAAGAAGGAAAGGAACATACTCAAGACACCTCAACTAGTTAAGTGGTTGCACCAGAAATAGTCTTCCCACATGTACCCCAATGTCCATTTCCCTAAGGTATGGTGGAACACTTTGTAACTGCAACCCTTCCTTCCTTCCTATGAAAGACTTTATATAACCCCTTGGCAAAGAAGATTAGAACTGAAAATGACCTCAATAATTTGAAGAAAATAGCATCAACAGACAGACTCTCAGGCTCCACTCCTACTAGAATCTAAGTTACTTACAAGTATAGTAGTTATTTGCTTTGAGAGTAGAAATTTGTTCATGTAAGGCTATGCCATAGTGCATAGGGATGAGAGTTCACCTAAGAAGTGGGCAGAGGAACTTGACAAATATAAGATGAAGGAGTGGGTTTGTGCAAATGTAGAAGAAAAGATGGGAACTGGAAGGTCATATTCGAGAGATGAAAAAGCAAGTGGAGGTATTATTGAAATGATGTGACCAGAAGTTCTTCATTAGATGGGGCCATTCTAGAATTTGATTTCCTGTCCTGGCTGGAAAAACCATCTCTCAGAAAGTCCTGCATTGACATTTTTTGTTAACCCATGGGCCTTACTTACTTCATCCCCCCTCTCCCTTTTTGTTCCATCAGTCTCCTGCTCTTCCTCCTCCTCTTCCTCTTCTTCTTCCTCCTCCTCCTCTTGGGACTGAATGAGTTTAGCTTTCTTGGTCCCCTTTATGAAATGCTTCATTATTATGGAAAGCGTGGGTGCTTTCATCAGGGCTGTTACTACAGCCAGAATGGAGCTTTGTCCTTCCTGGAAAGCCTTCTGAGGGGCACACCCTGCTGGGCAGCCTCCTTCACAATCCTTCCACTCCCTTCCCTGCTCTATCCCAGCTGCCTTGGCTGGACTGAGATCTGGACACTGTGCATTGAAGAGAAAGCCATGCTGGGATGAGTAAACAAAATTTCAACATGTAGGAGCCAGGCGGCAGTCCTTCTCCCACCCTGATTTTTCAGCATTTGTTGGCTTTTTATTAGAGCATGGAATTGATTTGTAAGAGTTGGGACTTTTGTGAAAAAAGAAAAGTTTATGAAGGATTCAGAGAGCGTAACCAAGATGGTGAAGAAGGTAGGTCATTGTTCCTTTGAGAAAATGTTATGTCAATGAGAATTGTTTCTTAACACGTTTCACCGCATCTCCTTTCTCCATGACTTTGTATTGTCTTTCTTCCATACCTGGAATATATTCTCTTCTCACCTCCCCCTCTTAGGGTCTTTTGTTTCCTTTAAATGCCACATTATACATGAAGCCTTCCTTGATTTCCCACAAACAATTGCCCTGCCTCTCTAAATCTCTTGCATTTCTTAATATATTTTTTGCATATACTATATGTGTACATGTTATGTCCTGATAGAATCTATGTTCTTTACAGGTAGATATAATTTCAATTTTTGTATCCCCAGCACCTAGCACAGAGGAGATATTTAATAAATGCAAATCATTTGCTCAGCCTAGAAAAGAGAAAACCAAGGGAGTCAATTTTCAAGAATGTAAAAGAACAGATCCCACACAGAGAATTAATACTTCTGTTGTATCAAATTTGAGTGATACTGTAAGACCCAACATAGATTCTTTGCATTGCTACAGTGCCTGAAATTTCCAACAACACAGCTATTCCTTGAGATAAGGCTCTGATTCCACTAATTTGTTGATAAGCATTAATTGAGGGTCTACTACTATGTGCCAGGTACTGTGCCACATATTGGGGATAAAAAAAAGACAAAAAGGAGCTCACAGTCTAATGCGGGAGACAACATATGAACAACTATACAAACAAGATATACTGGGATGAATTGAACATTGTCAACAGACAGAAGGCACTAGCATTAAAGGGAATGGGGAGAAGCTAAACTTAAGTCACAGAAGCTAGAAAGTGGAGATGGGAGGAGGAGAGAATTCCAGGCCCAGGAGACAGCAAGAGAAAATGACCCAAATCAACCAACTTTGAGGAAGAACAAGGAGGCCAGTGTCATTGGATTGTAGAGTTTATGTGTTTTGGATGGTGGAACAAGGTGTAAGAAAACATAAAAGGTAGGAAAGGGCTAGGTTATGGAAGACTTTAAAACCACTGAGAGGTTATTATGTATAATCTGGGAGGCAAGAGGGAGTCACTGGAGTTGATTAAAAAGTTGATTAAAAATAACATGAGCACACTTACGCTTTAGGAAGATCAACTTGATAGTTAAGTGAAGGATGGTTTGAAGTAGGAAAAGACTTGTGGCAGGAAGATCAACCTGTAGACTATTGCAATAGTCTGGGCATGAGGTGATGAAGGTCTGAAATAGGATGATCGTAATGTCAGAGGAGAGAAAAGGGCATATGTGATACATGTTATGAAGGGAGAAATGACAATACTTGACAACTGATTGGATATGTCAGGGAAGAAGAGAGATGAGTTGAGGAAGACATCCACATTGTGAGTGAGGTGATTGCAAGGATGATAGTACCCTTGATATGATAGGGAAGTTAGGAAGAGGAGAGGGGAGGAGAAAAATAATGAGTTCAGTTAATGAATTTAAGATGTCTATAATATGTCTAGTTCAAAATGTCCAAGGGTAGTTGGAGATGTGAGACGAGACTGGGAGAGAACTCAAGCTGGACAAGAAATGTGAGAATCATTTACATAGAGATGGCAGTTGAATTCATTTGGAATGGAGAAAGGCCCATGGGTTAACAAAAAATGTCAGTGCAGGACTTTCTGAGATGTTTTTTCCTGCCAAGACAGGAAATAAAATTCTGAAATGGCCCTGTCTAATGAAGCGCTTCTGGTCACATCATTTCAATAATAGCTCCACTTTGCTTATTTACCTCTTGAATATGACTTTTTTTTTCCAGTCCTCATTTTTTCTCCTACCCTTGCATAGACCCACTCCTTCTGAAGAGACCACCAAACAAATAGTATATAGGGAAAAGAGAAGAGGGGCCAGGACAGAGTCCTGTGCTATACCGATGGTTAATGAGAGTAATCTGGATGAAGAACCAGTGAAGGATGCAGAGGAGGAGTCGTCAGAAGTGGAGAGGGAGAATCAAGAGAGAGTAGTGTCCCAAAAACCTAGAAAGAAGACAGTACTAAGGAGAAGAGGGTGACTGACAGTGTGGAAGGCTGCAAAAGCCAAGAACGATGAGGATGGAGAAAAGGCCATTGGATTTGACAGCTAAGAAGTAATAGATCGCTTTGGAGAAAACAGTTTCAGTTGAATAAAGTCAAGTCAGACTGCAGAGAGTGAAAAAAGGACTGAGTAGAAAAGGAGTGTAAATGTGTTACTTAGAAAGAGAAAGGGTCAGGACACATTCCTCCATTAACACTTCAGCATGAATTGGTTTTCAGTTTGACTGACAGCTTGAAATGGAATAAATGAAAAGTGGAACACTGAAAGAAAAGGACACAGGTGAGTTTTGATATGGAGGTGGAGTTTAAAAAGGCCTGGAGCATGAGCCAGGGCCCAGGGATGACAAGAGTACATGGGCCATCATAGGTGGAGGTATGCTCTGGCTAGTAACAGAGCTCCAGCTTTGAATTAGGAGTACCTGGATTTGAGTTCCTGTGCTACTACCTTTATGATCATGAAAATGTCACTAAACATCTCTAGCCTAGACTTACCTCATCTGTAAAATTTTTAAAAGGAGAGGGGGCGTTGGGTTGGACTGGACGAAGGTCCCTTCTAGTTTTAAATTTATTGTTCTATGAACCCTCCAGGCAGCTAGGTGGCACAGTGAATAGAGCACTGGGCCTGGAGTTTGGAGGACGAGTTCAAATTTGACCTAAGATATGTAGTAGTTGTGTAACCCTGGGCAAGTCTCTTCATTCTGTTTGCCTTAGTCTCCTCATTTGTAAAATGATCCAGAGAAGGAAATGAAAACCACTTCAGTATCTTTGCAAAGAAAACCCCAAATGTGGTCATGAAGAGTCTGAAACAACATGATTCCTCAAAGCAGGAGGACATAGGGTTTCTGAAAATAAGTGATTTTTTTCCTTCATGATTGTGTCAAGGTTTGGAATGGTTGTAAATTACTCTTATTCATAGAATTACAGGATTTGAGAGAGGGAAGGGATCTCATTTGCCATCTAGTTGGATCCAACCATGGAAGGAAACCTCATAGTAAAATATACATCAAGTGGTCATTTAGTCTCTGTTTAGAGATCTCTTACAGAAACCAACCACTACTCTAGGCAGCCCATTCTGCTCTTGGACAACCAGAATTGTTCTCCAGTTTTCCTGACAGATTAAATTGGCCTCTTTGCTAGTTCCATCCAATTCTTCTCACTAGGTCCAAATGGGGGAAAAAATCTAATCCATCCTCCACATGGCCTCTAGGCTCTTCACCAATTTGGCTGCCCTTCTCTGGAATCTTTTTAACTTATTTATGTCCTACTTAAACCATGGCACCTAAGACTGAACTCAGTGCTCCACATTTGATCTGATGAAAGCTTAGCCTCCTAATCATGCAACCCTATAGTGCGTTAGTTTTTTTTGTTTTTTTTTTGCTGCCCCATTATGCTGCTTATTTATGTTAAGCTTAATACAGTCCACTAACCCCTAGATCTTATAAAATGATTAGCTATTATCAATTTTCCCCCCCTTACCCCATCACACTTATGCAGTTAATTTTTTACACCCAAATGTAAGCCTTTACATGTATCCTTTTTGGTGATCATTTTATTAGATTTAGCTCAATGCTCTATTCTATTAAGAATTCTTTTGGATTCTGATTGCCATTCAATGTGTTAGCTATCTTTCCCAGCTTTATGTATTTTGCAGATTTGATAAGGATACCATCTATGCCTTTATTCAGATCAATGATGAAATTGTTCTCAGCCTCTTTCCCCATCTCTGAAAGCATAGGGTGAGATTAAATATGTCAAAAGCCTTTTCTATAATTCCAATATTACCCACTGAGCACAAAATGAGGAGAAAAAGAAAAGTCAAGGGATTTCCATAGGACATTGGAGAAAACTTTATAACTGGAAGAATCTTGAGACACTGAAGTAAATTTCCATGGGAAATCTCTAGAGATTTTGGGAGCAAGATGCTTTAGCTGCAATTTGTCCATCTTATGGCCCCATTCTAGTCTTCCAATTCAACATCAATATTAAATATTTCATAAAGACCCATACTCACAACTTATGAAACTGGCTATATCTGGAAATATGAACATTTAAGTACTATCTGTAATAATGACATCTTGTGGCCACCAATTACCACTACAATTCATGATTCAAATGTTAAATCTCTATTTGAACACCAGCTTCAAACTCCTTTTCACAAGACTGTACTCATTCTCCCTCTCTCCCCTTTCTCATCCTTTACCCCTCCCCACTTTATGTTGCTTCATTCTATCTGCTTACTTCTGTGATCTCCTGCTATTCTATCTTGCCTTTTAATATAAAGTCATGAGGTCCTGTTTTAGAACTAAAAGTTTCTATAACAATTCTTATGACTTCTAATCATCTTATAGTTATAGAATTAAAAGGAACTTCAAGAAGTCATTATTGCAGGATCATAGATTTAGAGTTTCAAGGTCCCTTAGTGACCATCAGATCCAATCACCTTGTTTTACTGATGAGGAAACTAAGGCATTGATAGGTTAAATGTGGTTACTGAGTGTCTGATGCTGAATATGACCAAAGACTTCCTGAGTCCAAGTTCAATGCTCTCTCTTCTCTGCTCTGCTTCTTCTCCAGGCAGCCCTATCCCTAAAGGATGAGTTGACTTACTTAAATGATATTTAATTTTTTTTCAACTTAAAACACAAATATGTTCCCTGGATAAGAATGGGCATTTGTATTCAATATTAATAAGTGACTTTTACATTGTATTTTGTACATTTAAACATGTTTTCATAAGCACAATTTGGAGGGGACATTGAGGCTTCTTCTTTCTCCTCTATATGCATTACATGGGCTACTTAACCAAACTTTTCCTTCAGGTTGGGTTACAGTCTCCTTCTAGATGTAATGAAGCTGATTTTGGAACCTATAAGAAAAGTTTCCATTCTCACTTTTTGGTCTGTCTTGCTGTCTGGCCTACCTTGAGGTAATGAGTACTTCTGGCACCTTAAGTGCAAAAATAAGGAGGGAGTACTGTTATATATTTCGACCAAATGTTGTGGACCAAATATGGTAAAGAAAAAGAATGACATCGTGGCTCATCAAATGTGCAAAATACATAAAGCTGGGAGACAGATAGTGCATGCAATAACAGATCTTTCAGACATTAAGGCCTGGCAAAAGTCAGTCTGCTTTCTCCATGGACAAAAAATAGTCAACCTGCCATTTTCTATGAGAGAAGGGACACGAATTTTTTTTTTAACCCCAAGGGCTTAGGAAGCAGAACCAGTAGCTAGGGCTCACCATGGCCCTTAGCAAGCAAATCCAGAGAAAGGCCTGTGTTTACATCTTGAATTGTAATGGAAATATGAGTATATTCACTATTCCTTTTGATTCCTCAGACCTCTGAACTTGAGAATAGGAAAAACTGAGTTCAAATCCCACAATAGACATTCACTGGGTATATGATCTGGAACAAATCATTTATCTGGTTTATACCTTAGTTTCCTCACCTGTAAAATGAGGAGATTGACTTGATAGCTGCTAAAGTCTCTTCAAGTTTTGAAATTTGTAATCTTTAGACCATAGGGACAGAAATGGCCTTCTGTAGTGGAAATAAAATACTAGAGTAGGAGGTAGAAGACCTAAGACCTAGTGATAGCTCCGCCACCAATAAGATGTGAACTTTACAATCAGACTCACTGACCTAACCTTCAAGAGCCCCAGTTTCCTCAAATGTAAAATGGAAATACTACATAATGGGTTTTGAAAAAAAGAATTAAATTGTATAATACACAAATACTAATAATTAATTTTACATAGCACTTGCTGTATAACAGACACTGTGGTAAGTAAGCACTTAACAATTATTTTCTCATTTGATCCTTACAACCACTCAACAATCACCACAGCTGGGAGGTGGGCAAGACTTTAACCTGTTCAGTAGGCAACACAGAGAACAGCAGCAAGGAAAAAGAGGAGAACCCAGGACTTCTAGTCTCCTTTAGCAGTGGCTGGATCTCAGAAACATTACATAAAGGATAGCTATTATTATTTCTACTATTTATTATTATAATACTATCAGTCCCCTAATATATTATGCCAAACCATGATTTCAATGCTATAGACTATTCAAGGCTGGGTAAAGACAAAGAATCAAGGAATGAATGTTAGCCTTTGAATAACCACAGATTGTTGTATGATTTCTACCAACATAATGCATCCTGAAAGCCACCAGCCAAGCTTCCCTAGCCATGGAGACATAGAAATGACACTCACAGCATTTCCATTTTCAAGCCATGTGATAGTAGGAACTGGAATGCCTGTTGCAGTACAGCGTAGGGTCACTACGGAGCCAAAGGTGACATTGTGGGATTCGGGAGCCCGCAGAATTCTGGCAAACACTGTTAAGGAGATAGAGAAGTCACATGACTATTCTGAAAGTATATCTTCAACCAAAGCTCCCAGGAATTAACTGCATGCTTCTAAAATAAAATCCCAACATCCACAAGTCACAAGAGAATGAGATGATGACAACTAAAATAAAATATCAACATCCACAAGTCACAAGAGAATGAGATGAAGACTCCTATTCCTTGCCCTAGCTGAACTCCTTTTGGCTGCATTGAGATGTCTTCTAAGATGTCAGTAATAATGTTACCTCTAAGTGAACAGTATGACTCAAGTTCAGTATGTAATCTATCAGTTTCAAGTGATAGAATTGGTAGATCTGGAAGAGACCTTAGTGCTCATCTTGCCTCGCCCAGGTATCTTACAGACAAAGAAACTGAGGCTGATGGAGATGAAATGACTTGCCCAAAGTCATATAACTACTTAATAGTGAAGCCAGGATTAGATTTGAGGTCTACCAATTCCCAGTTTAGTGCTATTTTTATGCTTCTAAACTATTCACCAATATTTTGGCATGTCCAACCCAAACTCCCATTCTTAGTTCAAGATCTCCAGAAGTGGTTGCTATGATTCTATTGGGATCCACACTGGACTTCCAGTGCGATTACTCATTCTCTTCTCATATTTTCTATATGGGAAAGTAAATAAATTAAAAGCTTAATTAGCTTTTGCCAAAGGTATTACAAAGATGGCATAGCAAGAAGAGCTGGGACAAATCATGCCTCCTCAAAAGCCTGGCATATGTTGTTCCCGAAACACACATAGATCCATGTGGAGCATGGAATTAAATTTAGGTTGTGATGCACTTATGGAAGATTCACGTGTGGCAAAGGGATGATAACTCCTGGCATTTTCTGGCCTGAGTGTCTTTTCTTCAGTCCTGAGTTGACATTCCTATCGAATAATGCTTCTCAAAGCTACCTCTCTTTTTAGGCTACTACATTTCTGTATCTACTTGACTTTTTTGTGATTCATCTCTTGTATGGATATGTTGTCTCCTACTGGTCTCGTTTCTTTGATTATAACTGGATGCACTTCCCAACACTGGTCCAGTTTCTTTGATGACATGGTCACTGGTGGGAGGGGAATAGCAGAGAGAAATCCTTTTATCCACTGGTGAGTGGTTCTTCCCCATTGAACTGGAATTGTTAGCGCCCAAACTTGAACTGACCAACGTAGGAGTGAGTTCATCCCCGGACTGTCATTTTTATACTCTGGCCCACTGGTGGTGTTTGTCTTTTGGCCAGTCACAAGCTGTTTCTTCCATTGTATCATCGGGTCAAAATACCATAATACTTACAAGCCATTTGTACTCTTTGGTAGGCATTATTTGCACAATGTTCTACTACCTTATCTTCATCATTAGCAGATGCAGAAAAGAGTGATGTAGGACTGACAACCATTTCAACTTTTAAAAAAATTGGTTGCATTGCATCACCACAGCCACACAATTCATTCTGCAATAGCCAGTATTCTGGTAAGCTCTGTACTAAGCTATGTTTTCCTTACCCTTTTTGCTAGGGTAATATCTAAAGTCTTTCCAGCTTGGTATAACTTACCAGAGATCATGTTCCCCTGGTATAGTCTTCCAGAATGTCAGGTTACGGCCATACAATGATAAGTATGGCTCCTGTGATATCTAAATCACCACTATTCTTTGTACAAAAGGATATATATGGATATAGCCTTATATATATATATATATATATATATATATATATATATAGATATATATATATATATGTAAAAGGAGTGTTCTCTCCCTCTCCTCTCTTTTTATCAGTAAGTAGGTATATATAGAGTACCTTTAATTTTAAATTAAGACCTGAGTTCAAATCCAGCCTCAAAACACATCTTAGCTGGGTGACGTTGGACAAGTCATTTAACCTCAGGCTGCCTTAGTTTCCTCATCTGTAAAACTGGAATAAGAGTACTTTCCTCCCAGGGTTGTTGTGGGGATCAAATGTGATAATGACTGTAAATCCCTTAGCATAGTACTTGGCTCTTAGTAGGGGTGATGTAAACGTTAGCCACTATTATTATTGTCATATGTTAAAATCTATTGTTATGTAAGTATACATATGTGTATATACACACATATGTATACATATATACACATATATACATGCATGTCTATGAGGTGGCAATGACAGCTGGCATAATGAGCAGAGAGCTAGCTCCCAAGTCAGAAAGATGTAGATTCAATCCCACCTCTGTCACCTATGGGCTATGTGATGCTGAGCAAATTACAAAGAAGTTGCCAACCTCCAATGGGTAGAGGGAAGTTCTTCTCTGAGAGTTCTCTCCAAATAAATGAAATAATAAGTCCAGGTCCTATCCCATTATATAGATATGTGTATATAAACAATATATTTTATTTTGATAAAACTACACTATTCCAGTGAAAATAATAATAATAGCTACATTTATGTGGCACTTACTGTATGCCAGGTACTAAGCTAAGTTTTTTACAATTATTACTTCATTTGGTCTTCCCAATAACCCTGCAAGGTAGATGTTACTATTATCTCCATCATAAAAAAAAAGAACATAAATAAAAACCTTGTTTTGTTAAAGATCTCAGTACTCACTATACCATGATTCTTCTCATTGATGAATGACTTTTGGTCTGAGATATGAGAAGTAACATGTAGGTTATACATAGAAGGATAGAAGGATGGATAGATAGACAGATAAATAGAGATATATTGCTTTAAAATACTGTTTCATTTTCCCTTACAAAATCCCTTTGTAAGTCCTGGGCTTTGTAGCTTGGGAAGGGTCTTTTTTTTGAGAGCCAGTAGACTCAAGTTGTCAATGGTAGTTTGCATAAATAAAATTAAAAATATTTCTTGAGCAGCTCACACTTAGGATTATTTAGCATTCTGGTACCTTTGTGCATCTAACTTACAGAGTAACTGTGACTTGACTGAGGGGTGGAAATAGAAAGCCAATATAATTTGGTATATTTTTTTCTAAATAGAAAAACAAACTTTCTCTTGGTCTTTTCTCATCTGGAAAATGAGGGAGTTGGAGTAGAGTATCTTTAAGTTCTATTTCAGGTCTGACAATCTGAATTTTCTATGTAAATTTGGAGATTTTTCTTCCTCAATTTCTCATTTTCATTCTCTTGTCCAATGCATTAAGTCATAATTAGATAATCCTGTAGTAACAATCATGTAAAAGATTCAATATTTAGACATTTCAAAAATGACTTGATTTAAAACTACATGATATTCAATGGGCAAGGTTATAAATTATTTCCCATAATGCATAGCTCCAAGAAGATATATGTGAATCTTTATTTAGAAATGGGAGCCCACTACCCCAGAACTTTTGACTTTGGCATTACAGTGATAAAGAAATATTAGTTTGTAAATTATCTTTCCCTCCTTTCTCCCCCCTTTTTTTTTCACATCATATGAAACTTCAGGACAGATTCTTAACGAATATAATTTTGAGCAGCAAAAAAATCGATGCATATGAAACTTGTCTCCACATTTTTGTCTCATTCAGGTAAAAACTGAGTGAAAAAATGGTTCCAGGTCATTCTTTGCAAGATGTCTGGCAAGGACAACTGTCGTTCTGAAGCAGTTACTCTCAATTCATACATATGTGTGTGTGTATAAATCATAAAGCACCATGAAATTGGTTTGCCTTGTATTTAATTTTGTTGCATTAATTAAAATGAATATTTGGTGATTTATTTATTCATTAAGAATATCATGAGAGGCTCTCTTGAAATAATTAAAGACATTCTGGGATGTTTCAAAACCAGTGTTGGGAATTACCATCTAGTGTTTCTCCCCAGGGAAGTGAGCCTACCAAGTACCTTTAGCCAAACTTGAAATTTCCCGTCCAACTTGTGTGGGATTTATACGCACATACTGATTCAATTTTTACATTACCTTGCATTTCCAGAGTTACTGGCACTAAACAGTATTTCTGCTGACCTGGCTTTTTCTTGAGAACTTTTAACTTCCAAGTAGCAAATTATTTCATCAAGCAGCCAATCGGATAACACCATGTTAAATCATTGGCACTCTATATTTTCCCATAAACAGTAAAGTGCTTAGTGCCAGGAACAAAGGAAATACCCCTCAGGAATAAGTTTCCTATCAAAATATGCCTCTTAGAGTGGTTCATCAGAACAGCAGATGCAAAATAATTCAGAAGGGTTATGATTTAAACAAAAAGTAGGGCAGAAAGAACAAATACCTTTAGTATCTTGTTCAGGTTCGCTTTCTTCTAGTATTAAAAAGAAAATTAAAAAAAAAGCAAGTTATAAAAAAAAAAATCCAGGTCTTTTGGTGGGGGGAAGAAGCCCAAATTTACTGCAAAGAAATGATCTCTTTTATTTTACTGTTTTGATAAACTATAATTGGGAAGATCCAGAGAAATCACCTTGTAACAAGGAAACCTTTGTCTGAAAATCTCCTACAAGGTTGATTAAAGTATGCTTCCTTCCCTATTTCAGAAAGGAAACTGATGTAGTCAGAGGCAAATTCTGCCCCTTTCCAAAATTAAACCATTTAATCAATTGTAATTCTGAATGGCATTGTCTTGTGCCAGAGGTGCCTTGTCCTACGCTGACCATATATAGTTTTTTTATTCACTTAATTGAGCTCCTTTTAATAATTATTTCATAGTTAAAAATTCTTCTTCTGGAAGGTGACAATGATCTCATTCCTATTTTGATATTTTCTTCATTTCTTAGCTCAACTTCTCCTCTTACGTGACCTCTCCATAAAGTCAGCAATGCTGAATTTGGGTTCTCAAAGATCATTTCTATGGCAATGGATTTATGTTATGATAAACACATTGTTAAGGGGTTTCTGTAGAATAAAGTACAAATAACTGATACCAATTCTCAGCTCTCCATCAAGCAAAAGATTGAAAAAAAATCAATACCTCATTGGGAAAATCCCTGAGGAGGTGAAATGACAAAGAGCAAAATTGGCAGCCGTGTGTACTAAGTTAAGGTTTTAATGAAATTTTTTAAAAACCTCTAAACAAAAAACTTTTATGGATCCTTAATTTAAATTGGAAGATCAGTTCTAGTCCCAACAAATGTCTTTATTCTAAAAGCTTATAAACCTAGGACTTGCCTGTAGTCATTGATAGCCAAAGTATCAACTTTCATTTCTGGGAACACCTAATAAAATAATAAGGTTTTACTTGGAAACTTCAATGGATCTGAGAACTCATCTGTATGGGAACTCTTTTTTATTAGTGCAAATGGCAATCTTTCCTTTTTGATTCTTGTTCACAGCCCTCCTTAAAGCAACCACAGCAGATCTATCTATGAGGCAAAGGCCATTTTTCTAGATTCAAAAAAATTTTTGGTTGCCAGGGCAACACTTGGCTGTCCTTCCGCAAACCTTTTTTCTTCCTCTATGAGTTTTCTACCTCTGTTTCTGGTCATATATATAATTGATGATATATTTATAGCACTTTTGATATAGAAGTCATCATTGATAACATGGAACAACCCATTCAAACTCACGATACAACTTTCTATTGCACTTTGGGTCCCCAGAAATTTTGATTTTTGTAAAATCATGATGTTCCTTAATTTACACTTGTACAGCATTGCGGGGAGATCACTGGCATTTGAAAAAAGAGAGGGAAATTTGGGAGTAGTACTACCTCCAGAATGGTTCAGACCAGTTTTTTCTCCTCATCAGTGCTGGGTTCAATTCATTATCCATTTGTAGTTCCTAGATTATATATATGTCTGATGGAATAACTCAGTGGGTTTTTCATTCAACTGTAGGTCAAAATTGATAATATTATATATATATATGTGTGTGTGTATGTATGTGTGTACATATATATGGGTGTGTGCATATACACACATATATACATACATACACACACATATTATATATGTAAACATATAAAATATTTGTTTTTTTCCTATTCGGCCACTGATGGATCGTATATCTTTGTAGCGGTATTTGTCAAAGAATTTCATATGATCTTACACATAAATGAAATATCTTATTGGAGGATAGCCTTTAGAACTGTTTTTTGCACTATAGAATCAAATGCTTTTTTGAAGAAAATTTTTAAGGTGGAATCTTGTATTCTTTAGTTTTCTCAATTATTTGTGTGATTTGAAAACATGGTCTGCTATAAAATGTGTTTTAAATGTAAACTTCTTGATTCTTTCTACTATTATCATTAAGAATACCATCAATGTCTGCTGTGACTATTCTCATTTAGATTATATAGAAATAGGGTCAGCTAGGTGGTGCAGTAGATAGAGTACCAGTGTAGGAGTCAGGAGGACATGAGTTCAAATCTCACCTCAGACACTTGACACTCACTTGCTGTGTGACCTTGGGCAAGTAACTTAACCCCAATTGCCTCATCCTGGGTCATCTCCAGTCATCCTGATGGATATCAGGTCTCTGGATTCAGATGGCTCTGGAGGACAAGTGAGACTGGTGACCTGCACAGACCTCCCTCACTCAAAACCAAGTCCAGTGCAAGTTATGTCATCATTTCTCTGATGGCATGGTCTTCTTAGGCAACGAAGGACAAACACATATATTGAAATAGGGAAAGTAGGTAGATGTATTATTAGTTCCTAATCTTTTTGATTGCCATGGTGGGGGAGGGGCAATCATATCAATTGGTATCTTTTCCACTCTTTGGTATCTATTTTAATATCATGAGTATTTTATTTCAGATCTTGAAAATTGATTTTGGATTAAAATTAGAGCCTTCAGCATAGATTTTTTTTGCCTCTGTGTTTATTCAAGTCCAACAAAAGTTTCTTCAGCATGCATTATATTATGTCTAGTATTTCCTAAGTTAATTTTCTTTAGCGTCACTTCTATTTCCTCATATAGCACAGCAAACACTAAGGTATTAAAGTTCCATTGTGTTGGTTTCTCTAGAACCAATGATGAAAATAGATGACTTTAGAAACAATAAGTTGGCCTACAAATGATCTTGGTACAATCTGGCTTAGTTTGTTTTCACGTTAGGCTCTCTGAAGGTTTTTTTCTCTCCATCATAAAATGTTTTTGAGGCAATTCTGCATGTAATCTTCGTTCTCTAATGTTGTGTAAATTTGTTTGTAATCTCTAAAGGTGTTGCCCCTGCCTACTGTATCTCCCTGTGGCAAGAAGCTGAAATGTACGGTGGCTGAGGTAGTTTCTGGGTTCCTTTGGCCTCCTTATTCTATGATAAGGATCAGTAAATTTTGTTAAGAAATTATTATAATCATGGCATGAATTTTATCCATTTCTCATTTTTCAGACTCAATACTTAATTAAAATAACTTGGTCAGGAGTTATAATTACACGTAATAGATTCTTTTTCTTTTCAGGCTTTCTTCTAACTTGATATTGAATTTAATGTTTGCTCCAAAGGTGAAGGTGACTATCTCACTGCTCATGGTCTGTTAATTCTGAAATGTCCCTGCTCAATAATTAGTTCTTTCTTCTCTGTTAAGATATACTCAATTTCATTTTGGGGGGATATTATTTAATATTTTCATCATCTTTTCTTAAAAGACCATATATACGTATAACATGCATATATTTATACATATATAATTATACATAAGAATAATAAATTATTATATAGTATGTTATCTATATGTTAGACTTTTGGGTAATCTCCAAGACCTTGGTCTCTTTCATGCTTGATTCCTAATCACTTTGTGTTTGCTGTCTTTCTCAGTGCCCACTTTTGCACTCCCATCACTGAATACGAAGATATACAAGTTTAGGAGAATTTGTTCATCCTTTGCAACAGATGGTACATAAACTTTAATCACCCCTATGGTGGTCTTTGTTTCCGCTATTCATGAACACCATGAGATGAAATGATCAATGTCCCATGGAAGTATTTCTTGTAGTATTTAGGCATGTGATAAAAACAAGCCTCCAAACTTTCTAATTTATCTCTCATTTTTTATTCACATGAAACTTCTCTGTGTCTTCTGGTTTCATTTATAATGAGAATTTCAATATAGACTGGTTTGGTTTTCCAAAAACCTACCAACTAATTGGCCATTGGACAAAATTCTTGTATTATATTAATGTCTTTAGGCTGAAAACTGTGCAACAGATGATTTGTCTGGAATAACATTCAAAGACTTTTCAGCTCTAATTGAATCTTTCAGAATTCTTGTTCTATTGACATTGCTTTCAGGAACTAAATCTTACGTCTGCAGTAGGATGAGACATGGGAATAGGACTTTGGTGAACATACAAACTTTTATATCAGAAAAAAATCTTGATTGTTCCCTAACAGATGCTGAATGGGGAGTCAGTAGACCCAAGTATGACTATGGCATTCCCAACAGAGTAAGTCATTTAATGTCTCCCTCTCATTCAGATCTTTTTGCATACTCCTAGTGATGCGGATCTTACTTGCTTATTATAGAGGTAGTCCATTCCTTGTTTGAAAAGTTCTAATTGTTATAAAAATCTTGAAATATAGCAAGAGGGATACAACACAGACACAAAAATGCAAGACCCTACAAAACCTATAGAGCCTCTTTTTATGTTCTAAGCAGGCTATGCTGTATAGAGGTGATTCTTGGTTATCTGGCATAGTGATCATGAGTGTTTATGCCAGTGGAATGGAAAGTTTGACAGGGTCTATACACCTTGAAAAGTCTTTGAGCATGGCCCTGGTAGCTTCCTGTGTTTGCTCTTTGCGCCTCAGCGTAGCTAAGTACAGAGAGGTTCATTAGCAGAGATTTGGCCACCAAAGTTTTTTGGTTAATTCCTTTGGCTTTGAGATGGATAAAAATACAAAATATGTTTTTGATTTTGTGCAGTCTCCTCCAACAACAGAAAAGGTGTAAGAGAATGTGCTAAAAATCACAGATAACATGGAAATATTAATTTAATTGCTACTACTCTTGATATATGACCTTTGTCCAGTAACCAACCAGCTGACACATTCCTGGAAGAACCAAACCACATATATATATTGATTTTTCAATATAAATGAGACAAAATAGGACAGCTCACCAGTGTTCCTTTGAGAGATGACTACAGAAGTTGGCAGATGTGTTTTCATAATGCATCCAAAGGCAACACAAAACATCATTTCATGGGATACTTGTATAAAGAGACCACCATGAAGATAATTGCAGCTTGTGTACCAGAATCAAGGAAAGGATGTTGAAACAGAGTAATTCTATCCTGAGAACTAAGGCATTATATATCTTGATAGTTACTGTCTTCAGGATAAGGGTAGGCACCTGGCAGAAAGATGAAAAATCAAATTCGAAAATATGGCTAACAGTAAGGAAATGAAAAGGGCTAAAGGTGTGCACATTGCTCAAAATCTTCACATGGCAGGGATGTGCTGGAACCACCTTGGACTGGCTCTCAATAGCTGCTGGTTAATTTTCAATGGAAGTGTTTACACCTTAGAAATAAGCAAATGTCACACATCCAGGCTTGGTTTGTTCTTTTGCTGAATGGGTAAAGATGATGGAGAAAATGTTAATAAAGAGATAAAAGTTTTAAGTGTCTTGTGCATATTTTTGGAGATCCAATTGGTAAATATTTATTAGCATGCTTCTCATACTTATATTTTATGAATATTTTCATCAAGAGAGATCTGGAAGGTATTGGACATGGTTAATACTTAATGAGGTCACTAATAAAAAAAGGATGTGACAATAGAGAGGAAATCATTGGTTACATATAGACAGATGTCAGTTTAGAATTGGCTGACTGTAAATAGTTAGAATAACTGGCTAAGGCAGGAATAAAGAGAAATAAGAAAAAGACTGAAGATTGGAGTAAAGTGTATGTAATTACAACAGCTACAACCAGATAAATTTAAGTAAGCAACCAACTCGGAAAAGGTAAAAATGGATTAAAATAAGGCTATTGATTCTAACGTTGACCATTTATTTGGAAAGTTTAACCCAGGTAAAACAGTTGCCATAGTCAGTAGGCTAAAAGAACCCAGAAACTGCCTTGGTTAGGTAAGAATATCCTTGTCCAGTGGAGAGAGAGATGATAGCCATGGGCAATCTTGGTTTAGAGCACACAGTTATTGTAAAACAGTTTTATTTATAATTCTAGAGAATAATATCAAAAGATTTTCATCAGTATCAACTAAAGAAACTAAAAGCATAAGAGCAATAAACATATATAAATAAGAGTCATTCTGGGGCATTTCAATATTTACCTATTCTTGCTGGCGATTATAACTACCACATTTGATTCTTATACTATAGTATTGTATAGTACATTATAAGGCCTCTTCAGTGAGATCTTTCTTTATTTTAAGAGTTTTGTTTAACAGCCTCCATTAAAAAACAAAGGAGTAGAATTAATTTTGTTCAAATTAGGAAGTTTAGGTGAAAAGTCCACTGAGTTATTCCATCTATTCTCTCTCTCTCTCTCCCTCCCTCTCCCTCTCCCTCCCTCTCCCTCCCTCTCTTTCTCTCTCTCTCTCTCTCTCTCCCTCCCTCCCTCCCTCCCTCTCTCTCTCTCTCTCTCTCTCTCTCTCTCACACACACACACACACACACACACACACACACACACACACACACACACACATACCACACCGCGTTGCACCACACAGTCTTTAAATAGGTACTACAGTTTAACAATAAGCAAAACCCAGAATTGAGCAAAAGGAGGAGATTGTTCCATACCACACTGGGAAACTGCAGAGATTTCATTGGTCCCAAGCTGTATCCTGTTACAAAAAACCATCTTAATGTTTAATAGTAATAATATGGCTTCTATTATAGGTTATCACCATCTCAAAAGAAATCAAAGTCACAGATACCCCAAAGGGCAATAGAAAAATGCGAGGTGAAGTTAAATAAACAGTAGCATATTGTGAATGATGATTTTCACTTGAAATATTGTGAAATACTGAATATTGTGAAAGACATCATCATGGATACCCATAATCATAAAAAGAGGTTGCCTAGTCCTAAAACAAGAATGAAAGAGAGAATAGGTGATTGCCCAAGTGCCAAATGGTTACCCTTGACATATTAAAAGAAATCAGAGGAAAATTTCCATTGATCTAAGTGGATCCATTATAGAGAACTGATTTATGTAAAGACATAGGAGGAATTGAACAGGGTGAGCAAGTGGCAATTCTCAATACTACTGGAAATGCCCACACTCATGAGATCATAGGTCCATCTAAATATTTAAGTAGCTATTATGCAGAATATAATATAATTATTGCTTAAGTGAAATACAAAATGCTAAAGTAGGTCAGAGGAGTGGAAAATGATTTCTGAGAAGGGGGAGCCAAGGAAGTGAATCAGGCCTCAAAGGGTTTGCAATTTTTCCAAAGATTATTATGAGTGTGCATAGGGGCATACTAGGAATGAGGAATGATGAAAGTAAGGACTGAAAGGTGCAAGAAATAACATAGTTTACCTGGGACTGGCTAGAAAACACCCAGGTTAGGAATGGCCTTGTATAGTAGGCTAAGAATTTGTACTTTATTCTGCAGAGAATAAAAAGCCTTTAGAGGATTTTGAACAAAGAAATGGTACCACCAGATGTGTACATAAAGATGATTAATCAGGCATCTACATGAATTATACATCATTTTAAATATGTCATGACCACTCTAGGCCCAAGCTTAATACATGGTCATGCATGGGAGTAACTCTCTTAGGGGAATGCATGCAATAGTCAATTCATTCAAAATCTATTTGAACAATTTTTTCCCCATCTGGTTAGGTTAGCACACACAAAATGCACAATTATCCTAGGCTAGTTCACCCCAACTCAGACAACATTCTCAACTGCATAACTTAGAGTGAACACAATTTCCCATAATGAGCTTCAGTCCAGCCCTTGAATGACCACAATGCTAGAACAAGATGCATAATCAATGATCCTAGCTTGAACAGTTACATTATTTTGTCCTCTCTCTTTTGAATTAATGAATGAAAAGCATTTATCATGAGTTAAGCACTAGGGACACAATTTCAAAATGTAAACAGTTTTTGCCTTCAAAGAGTTTACAATCAAATGAGAAAACAACACTTATGGAGGATGGTTGTCAAGGAAGGAGATTCTGATCTGACCTGACCAAAGTCATGAAATACTGAATGTAACAATAGAGTAGCTTCTTAACATAAAACTTTCACAGGTAATGGTGATATGGCTATTTTGATTTTAATGTTTGAACTATGTTGACATACAGTGTAAGTGTTATTGAAATCTTGACTCTGCCACTATTTGAGCATCCTTCCCTTTGACAAGTCACTTAACCTCTCTGGGCCTCAGTTATCTCATTTGTTAAAAGAAGAGATTAGACTAGATGATCTTCTAAGGTCCCTTCTAGCTCTAAATCAGTGTTTTCTTGATTCTTTTGAGCCCTCTTCTTATTCTTGTCCTTGTTCATTTTGTTAGAAAATAAGGAAGAATGATACCCAGAAGGCAGCAGACCATGAGAGCAGAAAGCATTTGTCATATGATTATGTCCTATGGGTACATCCCGCCATAATCACCACAGTGTGTATCAAGACACTCTGAGATAAATAAATCCTAAAAAGAGATGAGAAGAGATGACAACTCCCTACCTCCAGCCTTTCTCCTTCTTTCTATGGCATTATGGAATTAGGACTGATTTACTTCAATATTTTTAATGAATGAATTTAGGATATTTTCTTCAAGCTACTTTGCCTATATATCCACATTATAAATCTCATCTTTTACCACCAATGAATGTCTCTGATATGTTCAGATTCCTGTGAAGAGAACTTTTAGCAAAGTTCAAGGTATAGAAGAAAATATGAGAAGTGTGTAGGGAAATATTTAGATAAATAAAAATAATTCAGTTGATGTGGATCTCACAAGAATAATCTAAATCGCTGTACTCAGGGTGAGACAAATCATAACATTTAGCACCTATTTATTATGTGGTGAGATGATATCATATAAGGGATAGTAGATACTCTGGTGATATTTTATCAGTAAGGTGACCCAGTGGGAAAAGATCTGACTTGGCAGAAATAATTTAGAAATAGAACTGGAAGTTAGTAATGAAGTATTGTTATTTATAAAATCATGGGATCCATTAATAGAACTAGAAAGAAACCTCTCTATGACACTCAAGAGCTATACAATATTTATAGAAATCTTTTTTTGGGGGGGTGAAAATTTCCCAAATCCTGCAGAGGAACTAAAGAATATTGTATGTACTTTCAGGGGAGCAAAATGTCTGATTGAGTGCTGACTCCTTGAAAATTACATGACTTAATGTGGAACTCTTTCACTGGTGCAGACCCTAACCCCTCCCTATTTTGTGAGTCATGACAGTCAAAACATGAATCACTCAGTGATGGGTGATTTGCAATTTAAAATTCAACTCTGTGCTGCCATCCTCTCTTGAATTCTTAGTTTCTTCTCATATCATTAGTTATCTGCTGCCAAGCCTTGGCCTCCAATCTTTCCTATCCTTTGCCACTTTCACTCCTTTACACAAATGACTGAACCAAGATGGAGGAATTTACATAACCATTCTGGCTGAGTCTACTACGCATTTCTGTTAAGTAATCTCAAGTGGGCCCTCATTATTGCTAGACGATCCTACTATGCCTCACCTATTAAGCACTATCTCATTCTCCAAAGCAGCTTTTCCATCCCTCCTCAGACTTCCCATAACTCATACTGTCTCAGCTGAGAATCTTGCCTCTCATTTTACAGAAAAAAAAAAATTGAGGCCATTAGACATGAGTTCCTTGTTCTCCCCTCTTCATCATCTTGTGTCACTGTGATGCCTTCAGCTACTTTTTCCTCCCCCGCCCTTATCTTACATCATGAAATGGCCTTACTCCTAACCAAGACTAAAGCTTCTCTATTTGTTCAAATGATCCCATTCCATCCCATCTCCTCTGACAGATTCCTCTTACCTTGCCATACCCACTCTTTCACACATTTCCAATCTCTCTCTGTCTACAGGTTCATTGCTTCCTGCCTACAAACATGTCCACGGCACCTTCATCATGGAAAACCTTCACTTGATCCCTCCATCCCTGCTAAATATCCTGTATGTCTTCTGCCCTGTGTAAACACCTCATAAAGGTTGTCTGCATTTCTCTCCCTTCACTCTCTCCTTCACCCCTTATGACACAGCATCTGACTTCTCTCCAATCAAAATTACTCTCTGCAAACTTGATAATGATCTTTTGGTTGCCATATCTTGTGAACTTTTTGCAATCCTTGATTTTTCTGTAGCATTTAACACTGTTGATTATTCCTTGCTATTCTTTTCTCTTTAGATTTTTTTGGACACTATGGTCTTACAGGTTCTCCTCCTGTCTGACTGCTCCTTTTTTGTCTCCTTTGCTGCATTGTCTTTACATGCCCCTAACCAAAAGTGTCTTTCAAGGTTCTGTCCTGGGCTCTCTTCTCTTCTCTTCTCTTTCTATAATATCTCACTTGGTGATTTCATCGGTTTCTACGGACCTAATTAGCGTCTCTAGTCTGACGAATCTCAAGTCTATCTGTGCTGCCCCAATTTCTCTGTTGCCCTCCAATCTTGCATCTCCAGCTGCCTTTCAGACACCTCAAAGTGAATGTCTAGCTGTTATTCCGTCATTTTCAGTCATATCTTACTCTCCATGACCCCTTTTGGGGTTTTTCTTGGCAAAGATTAATGAGTGCTTTGCCATTTCCTTCTCCAGCTCATTTTACAGATGAGGAAACAGAGGCAAACAGATTTAAGTGATTTGTCCCAGGGTCACACAGCAAGTAAATGTTGGAGTCCATATCTGAACTGAGGAAGATGAGTCTTCCTGATTTCAGGCCTGATACTCAATCTATAGCACCACCTGATTAATTGATTGGTGAGTGTCAAGAATAAACTATAAAAATCTTTATGAATGACGAACTGTTGACTGCCTGCCACCACTACTAATTCCCTGTAGAACCTATAAAAATATCACATAAGTACATGACATTTCTGCTTTGATTAATCAGAGAAAGGAGGAGGGTGCCTGTGGTCTGCCCTCTACACAATACCTAGGTTTTGGGGACCTCAGTAAATTTGGATAAGGTATCAACTTGAAACCTGAAAGGATCATCAATGAACTAAGGCCAGAGCTATGTGATAGCAAAAAAATTGTAGGACTACATACACTATAGAACCATAGAATGTTATAAAAATACTGAAAACATTATCTAAAACAATATTAATTATAATGCCTATTGCACAAAATTTGAGGGAGCATTAGGAGTAACAATGCAACAATGGAGTATATCATAAGTCATTTAGAAATGATCAAGAACCAACATTAACCACCATTTTCATCAGTATCCTGACTATTTGTTTAATGCATCAAGCAAAGCTATTTCTCAACTGTGAAGAGATTTCATATCACACATTCACTCCTCTGGGACCCTAAAAATAGATGGCACAAATAAGACTATAAAACCAAGAATAAAACGAAAATAGATAGCTTATATCCTGTGTGACTACATGAAGCCTATGTATTACAAATTCTCATTTCTGTTTACAGAATGAGTAACCAGATCAAAGGGCATATTAATAAAGAGTCCAAATTTCCTTTCTGCAGAAGTGAATAAGGAAATCCTTTTCATGCCAACAGTAGTCCTGAATTTATATTTATGGAGAAGGCACAGAGGTTACAGAATGTGGCTTTGGTCTCTCTGCCAGTGAGGTCAGATCTGAATATAGCAGGCTCCTACAATAAAGAACCCTTCTCAGCAATGACTTTTTTCTAATATCTATGAAAATGAATCCAATCAGATCCTTAGAAACTCTAGAATGGTCTGAAGAGTGGCTTGCTATCCCTATTGCCCACATAAGACTGCTAGCATTTTGAATGAGTCATTAATTTCCAGCAGTTGAAGGTGGGTAAACTGATTGTCTAATTTCCTTTTACCACTGGTTGTCAGGGTGCTTCTCCTGATGAAAAGAGAGCCTCGGTTACTGCTATACCCAAGACATAACCCCGTTTTCCCTTGTCCTTAAAATCCATCAGATTGTTGTCAATTGCATAGCAAGAGACTTTCTTATGATCGGCATCAGTCTGTTTATGATTTTCACCCTTTGAATAAACAGATCTAATTTCAGGCAGATGTAATATTGAATGGTTATTTTCTTCATATTCAATGTTTTAATAATATTGAACTCTTCCCTGTTGTTCACTATCAACATATCTTTTCCCCCTTCCTTCTCTTTGTGAATGTTATTTCTCATTCCTAAAACTGTCTGTCCTTACATCTCCCTGACTGAAATCCCTTCCTTCTTTCAAGACTCTACCTCCTCTGTAAAGACTTCCTTAATATTTTCCTTCCCGTCTCCCCTTACTGATCCCTTCCTCTAGCTACAAGTAAATGTTCATCTTCTGAATCTGCCATACCACTCTGGACATTTCCTTAGCACTTGGAATAAATCATAGTTATTTGTACATTTGCCTCTTTTGCTTTTACATTTGTCTTGGTCAGATCATTAATTTGGTGAATTTCCAGAAAACAAAAAAAAAATTACTTCTAACAATTCATATAGGCAACTCATCTATAACTTAACATCTATAACTTAACAAGATCATAATAACTTAGCCATGGTGGAAGATCTAACATATGTCAGGGACAGGAATCAAACTCAGATCTCCAAGACCAGCCCTCTACACATTACCCATGCTGGTTATCTTATTTATGTTATCCCTACTTATTTGATGATAAGCTCCTAAAGAGCAAGGATCCTGCCTCCTTTCATTTTTGCATCCTTGGGACCTAGGGCAATTAATAAATATTTATTGGATTTAAACTGAAGTTTTGGGGGACTTTTATATTCACTTATCTTATATTTATTAGTGAACTGTCTTATTTTCCATAATAGATTGTAAACTCTTTCAAGGCTCATTATTCTGAGTGCCAAGTACAGAAACTTCCTCATAATAAGCACTCCATGAATATTTGTTGAAGTGAATACGGTCATTCAAAACTATCAAGTACGGATGTGTTTACACTACTTAAATTATCCTATTTGCCTCTTTTATTAATCATGACCTGGCCATTGCCTTTGGTTCTCTAAAGCTAAGTGAACCCAAGGCAGACTCTGGTGAGTCCTGTCAAACAGGAACAAATGGTACTCAAAGAGAATGTACTTGCTGACAGACGTTGTCTGTTGTCTGAAGAACAGTCCTGGATAAGTCTAGTGGGACCCTAGAACATACTATCCACTGAGGAACTCAATTCTTCAGATTCTAAGCCCAATGTGTTATCCACTAAACAATATTCTCTTCTGGAAAAAATACAAAAAGGAAAACAAATAGCATTTCTTTGTAAATACCAGCTAAGTGGAGCAGTACATAAGAATGCTAGATTGGAATCAGAAAAACCTGAGTTCACCTCCAGCCACAGACTTTACAAATTGGGCCTCTTAAGGAGAGTCATTTAATATGTCTTCTTTAGTTTCCCCACTTGCAAAATATGGATAATAAGAGCAACTACCTATCAAGGTTGTTGGGAGGATAAATGAGAAAAATATTTGTAGAGTACTTTGCAAATCTCAAAGCACTATATAAATGCTATTATTATTAATATTATCACCATTATATATTCTGTAAAGTTTCTCAGATCAAGATCTCATACCCAAAACATATAAAGAACTGATTTCAATCTGTGTTAGTGAGAACCATTTGCCAATTACTAAACGGTCAATGAATTTGAACAGGCAGATTTCCAAGAAGAAAATCCATGCTATCAACCATATGGAAAAATACTCTAAATCACTAATAATTAGAGAAATGCAAATTAAAGCAACTTTGAAGTTTTATTTCATACTTATCAAGCTGACAAAGATGACAATTGATGAAAATGACAAATGTTGAAGGGTTGTAGGAAAACAGACATGCTGGAGCACTGTTGATGGACCTGTGAATTGATCCAGCCATTGTGGAAAACTATTTGGAACTATGTCCCCAAAGTCACTAAATTGTCCAGAAATTTTGACCCACAAATACCATTTCTAGATGTGTGTTACAAAAAGATTAGATAAAGATGCAAAGGGCTCAAATGTATAAAAATATTTGTAACAACTCTTCCTAGTAACCAAAACCCAGAAACTAAGAGGGTATCTACTGGCAAAGGATGGTTACAAATGACGATATATAAATGGAATTTCCCATAAGAAATGATGAAACTGACAGTTTCAGAATCTTGAAAAACCTCTATGAATGCATTCAGAACGTAATGAAAAGAATTAGGAGAACAATTTATAAGATGAAAACAACATTATGGGAAAAAAATCAACTTTGAAAGAATTTTGATCAATGATAATCCATGAGCCCATAAGATGGAAGAAGAAATAAGCCATTTACTTTCTGCCAGTGAGCTGATGAACTTAAAATGCTGAGAAAAATACATTTCAAAGCATGACCAAAGTGGGAATTGGATTTGCTGAGATGAGGTTTTTAAATTTTCATTTTTTTCAATTTAAGGAGGGATAGGGAAAGAGAAATTGTAAATTCATGTAAAAATAATTGTAGTCTAAAAGCTAAAGCAAAATGTTATTCTTTAAAGATTAAATTTTTGCAATTTAGACTTTCCGAAAATTTACACTTCCTCAAAAATTAGTGAGGACTGAGTAACCAAGGGAAACGAAACAGACTCTGACCTAGCCCATTTCTATGTTACAATAATTCCTTTCCTAAAGGTCTCACTGTATTATTTTCTGTCTTGTCTCATCATTCCCATGTGCTTACCAGGACTCCCTTTTAGAACATACGGTATTCAGCTACTATGTTACTCTCTGGAGATTAGCCAGTTTCTAATGTGAAAACAAGTTATGAGCACTTCTGTTATCTTCTAAGCTATGTGAGCACTTTTGATATCTTGAAAGGATATGCCATCTAATGTACACAGGTGGATTCCACAAATAAATGTGGTATCTTCATTCTGTTGTGAGATTCCAATCATTTTTTTAAATTAACAAAAATTATCAGTAATGTAGGAAAGAGATATTTGTTCCTGAAGGTCAAGTGAGTTTTTTTTCCTTTTCCCATAGATCCCTCCTACTATGCTTTCTACCTGCTTAAATTGTGGCTTCTTGTTCTTCACTGTCTGGTCATCCTTTCTGCCCCCCTTGCATAGGGGTTCTATAGTTTTTGTGATACTGCTTTGTCCTGATACCCTCCTAACTTAAATGAATTAACATATGTAAAGCACTTAACAGTGCCTGGCACTGTGTAAATGTTTATTCCCTTTCCTTTCTCCTTCCCTAGCTTCATTATGTAGATGGTACAATCTTCTAATCATTAAGGTTTGCATTCACAGAATGACCTTCAACTCTTCCTCTTTCTTCATTCCCTAATATCTGTTACTAAGTTTTCTCAATTCTACCTCCACAATCTCTCTTACACTTACAACATCTTCACACTCACAATGCCACCACCCTAGGATCACAGCAGGTACCCCAGAAGCCATCTAGTTCAGCCTATTCATTTTTACCCATGAAAACTGAGGTAAAGGGTTTGGGAGGGATGGTAATTGGCTTGCCCAAGTAAGTCAACACAGGTAAGCATTAGAGCCAGGGTTTGATCCCAGATCCTATGACTCCAGACTCAGTTATTTCCACCATACCATGTTGCCTCCCTAATTTAGAGCCTCATCATTTTTCTCAGCTGGACTATTGTATCTGTTGTTGTTCAATTACATCCAAATCTTCAAGACCCCATCTGGCAAAAGATTTCTTGGCAAAGATACTGGGAAGGTTTACTATTTCCTTCTCTAGCTCATTTTTTTATAGATGAAGAAACTGAGGCAAACAGGGTTAAGTGACTTGCCCAGGGTCACATAGTTAATAAGTACCTGAGATGAGTCTTCCTGATTCCAGACTCCCTGCTCTATCCACTGTGCTACCCTGCAACCTTGGACTAGTACAACTATTTTCTAACTTTGCCCCTGATAGCAGTATGTCCTTTCTTCACAATGTAAAAGTAATCTCAAAACCCAAATCTGACCATGTCTCTTCCTTACTCAAAAACGTTTAGTGAATTCTCTTTGCCTCCAGGATAAAATAAAACTCTTCAACTAGGCATTTAAAGCCTTTCCCACTAAGCCTCCAAACTACACTACCAGCTTTATTTCACAAAACTCCCAGCTTATATGTACATTCTAGCCCAAGCTGACTATGAGCTCCTCCTCAGACTAGGGATGCATTGTTTTTCCTCTTTGCTGATAATCCCTGACAGCTAGAACATTCCTATCTCTCACTCTCTGTTGACATTTTTCACTTTCTTCAAGACCCAGAGCAGGTGCCACTCTAATTTATCGCAGCTGAAAATTAACTCTCCTTGTTCAAATGTTCCTTAATTAGTCTGTCTGCATTCTTTCTTGCTCTCTCTCATATTCTTTCTTGTATTATTCTTATTTGTGTGTATGCTCTATCCCTGACCTGGTACATTGTGAGGTCTGTGAAAGATAGGGTTGTGCTGCTTTTCAACTTTGTGGCACCAGGTCCTTACACTGTGCCTTGCCCTTGTTGGTTAGCTCATAAATGTTGGTTGAATTAAAATTTTGGAAATAACACTTCCACATACGTACCAGTGACCATGATTTTTTAGAGTGTTTATGCTTTGTGCTCACATTTATCTGAGATGTAGGGTTTTCAAAACATTTTTTTCACCTCTCAATATTAGATACAGCCTGTATTATCATTCCATTTTATGGATAATCAAATAGAGCTTTAAAGAGATTAAGTGATTTGCCCACAGTGATATAGCCAACAAAAGTCAAAGCTAGAACTAAAGCCTAGGTTAAGTTCCATGCTTTTCCTATTATGACTTGCTTCAGTAATTCAACAGATAAATACATGGATTGTACTTGTACTTTCAAAGGTATAGATTACTACCAGGTGAGCCAACTCCCTCTACTAGTATAGGATAACACCTTCTCCCAAACATACTTTTAGAGATCTGCTTAGAACACTGAGAGGTTAATTGACTTTTCCAGCCACTATGTGTCAGAGACAGGATTTGAAACCAGATCATTCTACTTCCAAGACCATTTTTCTATCCATTTCTCCACACTGTCTCTCTCTCCAAAAGAGTAAGATGGAAACCAGTTAAGAACCATTAACTTTGTGCAGAGCAATATGGGGGAGAGAGAGGTGGCCCATCTTGTGTACCTATGTGTATCTATGTAGTATAACACCCTATTGTGCACTCTGAATTGGTTCTCATGATCCTATTGATTTGTGGATACATCATTGAACTATGGACCATGACGATGTGGTACAGTTTCAGATATGCCCTTAGCTAAAGAGAATCCTTTGTACTTCTTGAATGTATTTTATTTGAGATCCTCAAAGATCTTTAATGTATGCATGAAATGGCTTTCAGATGCTGTGTGTTATTCTCTTTGGTGAATTAATCAAAGATGGAAGCAATTCTACTCAGGCCAGTTTGCATAAAGTGACACATCATAAAAACAAAGGCTTGTGTTCTAGCAAAGAAGGGGGTGAAATCCGAAATGGAGTACTGCAGAAAGCCAAGCCCTACCAAAAACAAACAAATCTTATCAGCAACATTAAAATAAGAATGTGTGATAAAATATTTTATGCAGGAAAGGTATTCCAATTTTGTTGGATTTTTTAAAGGATCTCTTTTTTTTGCATATAAAATTAAAGTCATTTGCTACAAAAGTCATATAACTCATTGACCCCTGGCAGTACCCATAAACCAGAAACTCAATCAGCCTCACAAGTTTAGTGTGTAGTTATCAGACAGTTGACCCAGTTTAAGCCAAAGCATTCTTCAGTTAATTCAAAGAGACAAAATGATGGATAGGAATGGAATCTTAGAGAAAATGGATACACCTGCTAATCAGCCTTTATGGGGAAAAAGATTAGATTATGTGCCCATAATAAGAACTGTACTTGCAGCTGTGTATTAATAAACCTGCAAGTAAATCCTCTTTTTCTAGAGGAGAGAATAGCAGATGAGAAGGAAAGGAGGGAGGAAGGAAGGGAGAAGGAAGGAAGGAAATAACACATACTAATTTAATTCTAAATTTCTAAATGTAGCTTTTGGCCCACTTCCAACCAAATTTAAGAGCACGGGAGAATCCTGTCCCCAAATACTCATGTGGAAAAAGAAATTATATAACAAAAGTTTATCTCAGAAATTGTCAGGACTAAAAACTACACAGGGTTTTATAGGCAAAATGTTTCTCACTTTAAGTATAGGCAGAACAAAAGGGAGGGGAGGGAACTCAGACCTAAGAAAAAGTGCAATTCTTCATGCCTCATTTTCTATGACATTTAAGGAAGTAATTAACTACATTTTTCTACTTGCTGATTTTTCCAAAGGTAGTCCTAATATGAGATTGCAGTAAACAGACCTGATAGAGGACCATAGATGCATAGACTAGTTACAAATGCACTATACGATAAGCAAAGTTGCAATTCTGTTTTTTTGATAAAGGAGAAACAATTGAGTGTCCTGGGAATGTTGTCACAAGTTTCCTTCATTTCAGATAAAGGGTGATTCAATTTACTTCCTTTACCAGGAAGTCTATGTCTCAAAGGAAATACAAATAAAATCTTTTCATTGTCAAGTTATCATTTTCTTTTTCAAAGGTATCCTTTTTCTTAGAGGGTTGAATCTTTTCAGGAATACAGAATATTTGTTCCTTTATGGTATAAGACCAGTGTACCTTGCTATTATGTTAAATAATATTATTTTAAAAGCTACTGAACTACAGGATTCATGAATAGAACATGAACTGTTCAGTTTACCCATTTATATTACAATTCTGCATCTTTCTCAAACTTTTCTTCCTCTTCTGTGTCATCATTTTTCTCTTTCGATTTCCTCTCCCTACTGCCCATTCGCTCCATAATCAATATCTCAAACATTTTCCCTAACAGCCTGGAGAATATAATTAAAAAAGGTATGAAGTCAAGTATGATTTCATTATGTGGCTGACCCATCCTGTGGGGGTTTCTTCTGCCTCATGCTATCCATGTTTTCAATGGTTCCTCCCCTCCTACCCCACACTGCACCCCAGGAGCTATCCAAGGTGATGAATATCTTCCTCTAGGACTTCTTGCATTTCACAACACGAATTCTTTGTCCTTCGTCTTTGCTACATGACCGACTTTACTTCCTTTCGCAATCATATATTTCCTTAATAACATCCCTTATGCCAGTCCTTGCTTATAGTTCATGTAAGAAATACACTGCAGCCTATGTATGTCCCCTATTTGTCTTCTGGTTATCTTTTGGTTCATTTTAATTCTTAAGGGAAGCAGCCTGGTTTGGTAGAAAGAAAACTGTATTTGGCATTAGAGGACCTGTTATTAAATCCCAGCTCTGCCACTGAACGTTTCTGTGACCTTGAGCAAGTCTCTTTATCTCTTTGAACCTTTCAATTACCTCATCTGTAAAATTGGGGGATTGAACCTAATGACTTCTAATGATGCTTCCAGCTCTAAACTTTTAATCTTGTGATTGCTGCTTCCCAAGATTTTTAAAAATAAATTTATTATTGTTTTTATTATTTAAATAATCACTTAATATTATATCATTTTACTTACATTTTCAAGTAAAAAAAGTAATTTCTTTTCTGCTCTTCCACTAATTTCACAACCACACTGAGCAATTAAAAAAAAAAACAACAAAAAACCCTGAGCAAGAATAGTTTAAACTTCATTTTTAATTAAATTAAATTTAAATAAACAAAAATAGTTTAAATAGTTTAAAACTCCAAATTATCATGTTGGACATATCCAGAAATGTATATCCCTTTCTTTATTTTAAGTTTATCACCTCTTAGTCAGGAGGTGAGTGTTATGTTTTGCCTTCATTATTTTGAACTCAGTTTATCATTACATGAATCAGAGTTCTCAGATTTGCATTTCTCAAAAAATGTTGCTATTGTATAAATTGTTCTTGTTATGCAACTTGCTGTCTCTCCAATTTCAATTCTTAATCCAAGTAATTGTCCATCCCAGAGATATTCACTGAGGCTAAACAGTTAAATGAACTAGATTTTCAACTGCATGCCATTCTTTTTGTTTTGACCAGTGGCCTCCAAAATGGCAACCATAGGTCCCTTGAGGTGGCAATGTCATAAGCCTAAGGGGCATGCAATCAACCAGCAAGAGGGGAGAAAATGGTTTGCAGCCCACCCTTTTCTATGATAATTAATTTGGGGCTTGTCTCCAATCCAACTATGCCTCCTTTTTATTCATTTTAATACAACAAACCTGTACTCTCACTCACTCTTTCACTGTGCATACTTTCAGCAATGGACCAGTTCTAATCTGACTGAGAAAAGGGTACTCACAGCTGCAACCAAGTAAAGAAAAGGCAATGAAGTAATAAGGGAAACTTTTTTCTTAAGTTGAAATCAGAAAAAAAATTTCTTTGGCTTCTTGCTTTTGCATCATGTAAGGTAAATATCTATACACAAAGAAATATGACTTTTGCTGAAAAGTTGCTGGGTTCACTGATGGTTATGACTTAGCATTTAATTTTATACTGCTTATCTTTTAATTGAAAAGTATTTTTAAAAAGAAATTTACCTATTTGGCCAACTATGTTTAACAAACGAAAACAGTTATTAGCTACAAGTACATAATTATCCACTGGACATACACGGGATCTCTCATAAATTATGAAATACATTTAATAACATTGATTTCACAAAAATATTGTTGATGCTTAATGATTGAATAGGTTTGTACCATTAATAAGTAAAATAAGATATTTAAAAATATTATTTCATCATTATTATCTTTTATAATTTCTATTTTACATATGTTTTATTATTCTCCTGATGTATTAATATAGTAGTACATGTAAAAATTTTCAGTAAATATATATCCATAGAATGTTCTGTGAAATTTTCATTTAGTAAAAAGGGTTACACTTGAGGACTTAGAAGGTCACATGTGGCCTTGAGGCTGCAGGTTCCCCACCCCTGATCTAGAAAATGGGCCTTACTCATATATTTACTTTTTGAAACAAACAAAAAAAAAACCCATATAATTCTAATGCTTTCCCCCAGGGTTTCTTATTGAATCCCAGAAGAAAACTAATGGAGTAGATTTTATTAACCAGTTTGTTTAATTAAAAAAAATACTCATCCATTTAAAGAAAAGGCACTTTTGACCTATATTGAGTAAGAGTCTATCAAATATTCATTTGGCACTGCAGAGAGTTATGCTTGAGTTTTCCTCTGGGGCTAAGGAGAGAAATTACAATGCCCAGAATGGTCATTTTTAGTAAGTACCATTAAAAATATACATTGTATTAGGTGGAATAATTAAGAGTCATCTTACTGGTCCCCATCTCTCACTACTATGCAAGAGTTATGAACTATGGGTCTTGAGAAAAGACCACAAGATTTCTATTTCAATTTTTAATTTGTCCTTTTCAAAAACTAATTTTAAATGAATTGAGAAATCACTCATAAAGTGGGTTGAGAAATCACTCATACTGAGAAACGCATCAGACAATATGCATTAAATTAATCCTACTTTCAGTTCTTACTTTTTGAATGGTTCTTATAGAATCCTTCCTTCTTTTTTAATGCTAAAAAAATAATTAGGAAATTACCTAGTTTCCTTAACTTTAAGTTGGCTTTAGGAAGGCCAAATGTCCAAGTAACTGCTTTTATTCTATTTAGAGATAGCACAGCTATTTAAATTTTCCCTACTTTTTAAACAGAAGACTCTATGAATCGGATAGTTTGGAATAGATCAGTGTGTTTTTTTTTCTAGGAAATGGATCAGAGCTCAACTTTTTTTTTTAAAGACATTCAATTCATAACAGCAAAATATTCTCTCCTCTGAGTTTTCTCTGATAATTTTGTGTTCTCTAAGAGAACAGCATTTTTCGTCAGCGTTGTTGCTTCAGTCATTCATTCACTTGTTTTTCAATCATGTCTGACACTTCGTTACCTCATTTGGATTTTTCTTGGAAGAGTGGTTTGTCATTTCCTTCTCCAGTTCATTTCACAGATGAAAAAACTGAAGCGAGCCTGGTAAAGTGACTTGCCTAGGGTCACACAATTACTAAGTGTCCAAGACCAGATTTGAATGTAGGAAGATGAGTCTTCCTGATTCTATATCCAGCACTATCCACTGCACCACCCACCTACTCAAAAGAAATATGTGCTTAAGGCAAGTAAGAATTCATAAACTGTGGGCATTGAGTAACTTCTGTCAGCAGGAAGAGAATTCACCAAGTCATCCAAACAAGAGGTGGGGTAGGGCCAGTTTCTTGTTTGCTGTTCAGATCACAAGATGTAGGGCAATTAAGAGCCTCTAAGCTAACCTGCTTCTAATAAAGTTAAATATCTGGCATTAAGCCAATGGAAACTTGAACTTTAGAAATGTTGGATTCATTTCTCCATCCCTCCCCCCCATTCTTTTCATCTACTTTTGCATGTTCTTTCCCAATTTTAATAGGAAGGGATGGTGAACTGCTGAATTACCAGGAAAGAGAATAATTTCTGCTTGTTTGTTTATGCTTAGACTATGCAATGCAGTTGTATTGCATATGTTAATGGCTAAGTAGGACCAAAATGCCTATGTTAATGCTTGTCAGACAAAGAACTTTTAAAGGTTGATACATTATGGAGTAGATGGCAGAGAATCTGAGGCATGGATAATATGACTGTGATCCCAATGGCTGTAGTAATTACACAGATCATATTTATGCAGTGC
Source organism: Bettongia penicillata ogilbyi (assembly GCA_023548195.1). Classification (NCBI taxonomy): domain Eukaryota; kingdom Metazoa; phylum Chordata; class Mammalia; order Diprotodontia; family Potoroidae; genus Bettongia; species Bettongia penicillata. The sequence goes on from JAJHZJ010000685.1 coordinate 496,983, forward strand.
TTAAAAGTTTACAATTTTTTTTTCTTTACAATACCCCTGAAAGTTTAGTAGTTCAGGAATTACTGTCCTCATTTTCCAGATAGCGAACATGAAATTCAGAGAAAGTGTCTTATTCAAGGTAACACAGACAACGTATGACTGAAGTGCATCCAAACTCAAGGGTCTCCTGACTCCAAGGCCAATATGCTTCCCATTACCCCACAATGCTTCTCATCATGATGACTTGCTGTAGTCCTTGGATCTACAGACAAACATACTGAGATCTTCAGAATGCTGTTATTTCTGATAATTCCATTGAAAGTAATTCCATTACTTTCCATTCCATTAAAAAAAATGTGGGTTAGAAATAATCCATGGAGTATGAGAATGTATAACATGTCCTCATACTGTAGTTTTCTGAGATTTTTCTGCCTAAATTATCTAGAGTTTATAAATAATTTTTATAAGGCAGAAGTTCTCAAAGTGTGATCCAAGGACTCCCAGAGGTCTCTGAGACCGTTTTTTTTTTTGGGGGGGGGGGTCTCTGAGGTCAAAACTATATTCATAATAATACTAAGATGTCAATCCCCTACTAAAGCATTCCTTTCTTTTCCAACTACATATCAGCATGAGGCAAAATTTTCTTCATGAACTTCCACCAAAACTACATAACACAACAGACTGAATACAGAACTAGATATAAGAATCCATCTGTCTTTGATTAAGTAAGATATTAAATAAATCTGTATAAATATGTAAATACCATCCAACTACCATTTTTTGAAAATATAGTTATCTTTTATAAAGTATGCTATTTAGATTATCATGTAATAGGTTTATCATGTTATTTTAAAGTGAACTGAGTAAATGCATTTAATTTTAAGTTTTAATTTTTAATACAGTAAATATTGACAGATATAACCATACAAGCAAAATCTTTTTGGGGTCTTAAATAAATTTTAAGAGTGAAAAGAGGACCCAAGATCAAAAAACTTGAGAACTGTTTGGTATTGGGTGCTTCAAAGCATAGATAGTAATTGCTTGCCACCTATACATATCCATGGCGAAAATTTACAACAAAGGTCTAAGGTGGAAGATAGATAAGATGATCATACTCTTAAAACCTTATAGTTTCAGAGGTATGAGTTGCTTCTCTTTGTGTGTGTCTTGGCTCTACAATTTCCCTTCCAACTATGTTCTTCCATGTGTATTCCCTAGGTTTCCTACTAATTGGATCTGGATTATGCTCCCAGTTTATGTGGGGGGAAATGTTTTATTTTTAATTGCTATATTATCAAATGCTTTTGCTTTGAGCCAATTGTGTTTTACTAGAAGTCAGAGAATACTTTGGCAGAATCTTGTTAGATATTATATTGTCAGCTATATTATGTATGCATATATACATATATACATATATATATATATATATATATATATAGAGAGAGAGAGAGAGAGAGAGAGAGAGAAGAGAGAGAGAGAGAGAGAGAGAGAGAGAGAGAGAGAGAGAGAGAGAGAGAGAGAGAGAAGAGAGAGAGAGAGAGAGAGAGAGAGAGAGAGAGAGAGAGAGAGAGAGGGGGGGTGTACTCACAGAGTATCTTAAACTTGGGATGTCTTGTTTAGGAACACCTATGTACAAGGGGGAGAGATATCTGCATATACTACATTATACCAATACCCTGGCTTTCTTTTTCCCTTTGTGTCTCCAGAGTTAAGCAGCAGTGAATCAGAAATACAGTAGCATAAATGTTATATTGCCACTGGATTTTGAATCAAATTCAAGATAAGTCTGATTTTTTTTAGTGTTATGGCACGAGTCACCGTATCCTGATGAAGCTGATCCTCAAAAAGAGAGTAACGCTCGATATCAGTGGCTTTTTATAGGCACAGATAGAATAGTAAAAGGACATAGCTTAGGGCTTAGCACAGAGCCCAGTACATAGTAGGCACTTAATGAATATAAAATCATAGATTTGGAATTTGGAAGGGATATTCAATGTTATCTTTAAACAGACAATGAAACAAACAATGGAAACAGGTCCAGAGATGTTACAGTAATTCCCCTTTATATATTACTTTAAAGTCACAAAGAGCTTTATGCATATTATTAATGCAGTGGAAGCTAGGTGGTGCAACGGATGGAGACCTGGACCTGAACTTGAATTCAAATTCTGCCTCAGATACTTACCAGCTGTGTAAGCCTGGGCAAGTTATCTGTCTGCCTAAGTTTCCACATCTGTTAAATGGGGATAATAATGGCTCCTACCTCTCAGGGTTGTTGTGGGAATAAAATAACATGAAATTTGTGAAGTGTTTTATAAACTTTAAAGCACTATATAAATTACTATTATTATATATGATCAAAAAAACACTATGACAGGACAAGAATTATTCCCATTTTACAGATATCAACAATAGTTCTATCTTTAATGATATTATATAAGTATATATATATATATACATATATATATATATATAATTATTATTTTAGCACTTCTATCCTTGGTACTTCACACAGTGTCAGAGATATAGCAGGCCTTTAATAAATACCTGTTGCTGATTGTTTGAGGTATTTCACTGAGTAAATATTCTCTGTGTGTCTCTCTCTGTCTCTCTCTCTTCTCTCTCTGTCTCTGTCCCTCCCTTTCTGTGTCCTAAGCTTTTGTTTAGGACAGGTTTCATAGATGAAGTGGCTATCAATTCAATGTATTTCCTTCAAGAGAGAAAATAAGGGGTTTTCTCACCCAAGGTCTGGGTAAAATGTTACTTACATTGCAACATGGAAAAAAAATTCAATATCAATTGTTTTGCCTGAACCTATCATGCTAACTCTTAATTAATAAGAATTACATTAAAAATAAATAATTAATATGAAGTGAAGCACCATTCACAAATAATTTTCAGCTTCACTTTTTTTGCTCTAGATCTATGATGGCATCAGTATATGGAACAATCAGTGTGGAAACTTCCACCGTAGATAAACATCAACAACTCTCCTTTGAGATGAAAACTGAGAAAACTCAGTCTCTGAGAGCTCTTTGGGATAAAGAAAGGTTCCTTGGTTTGCCTGTGATTCATCGGCTAAGGTGTGTCTTAGCCTTTGCTGAGTGTAAAGTTTCCCTCACTGCAAGGCCAGTCCTCTAAACACTCCATCCAGTCACTTCTCATTCATTCACAATAGAATGACTGTACCTGGGATTTTCTTAGTATTGGGAGCTGCTGGTGAGGAACTCTATCAAATCAAGTCAGCACCTCCTCTAGATCTCAGAGAGTAGACTAGAGCACTAAAAGGTTAAATAACTTACTAAGGGTCACAAAATGATTTTATCTCAGAGGCTGGATTTAAACCAAGGTACAGCTCTGATGGGCAGATACCTAGGCTCATCTCTGTTCCACTGCAGTGGGATGGCAGTCAAAATAGGATCTTTTGCTGTTTTTGTTTTAGTATAACCAAGTTCCTCTGATTGAATCTTGCCTTTATCAATCAAGAGTCTTTACAAGGAGTAAAGTACAGAAACAAGAGTTTTTTTTAAGTAGAAATAGTGTATGTATTTATATTGTTAATGTGATTAAAGATCTTCCCCACCCATTAATTGGCCTCTATATTAAGGGGAGTTTGATTAGGGAAGATTTGTAGGAACAACTACAGCTTTTGTTAAGGAGACACTGGCTCTCAAAGGTTGGGATGCCCTCTGGCTCTAAAAAAAGGTATAAATATTCTGAGGGTGAAGTTTTACTTTGGGGCTTAGATTTTGGTAAGAAGGTTTGAGTGCCAGATGAGTACTCTAGAAAGCTGCTAAGAAGCCCCCCTGCCCGCCTTTCCCCCTTCCTGCTTTGGAAACGCAGAGGTTGTACTTCCCTCCCTGGTAATGATGGTCAGACAGTTGGGGTCCAATTGTCTGTTGCATTCAGGTAGAGGAAGCCATGTCTGTTGATCTTTTGATTTTTCTGTATTTTCTTTGAAATTTAGGGTGCTGACTCCTGAACTAACTGAATGATATATGTGCTTCATTAAAGGAATCATACATGTACTTGATTAAAGTGATTGTTAACCCCTTGAAAGTTGCTTTCCTTTTATGAATGCAGATCTAAGAACCTATGATAGCAGCCCCCCTATGTATGTTGGGGTGCTTAATGATATATGCAGCATCAGAGGAGAATTTTTGTGGAGGTCTTTGGAAAATATCTTTGATTATTAGATGATTTTTCTTTTTCTTTTTCTTTTTTTTTTGCATAGCATTTTACTTTATAGATTAAACTGAGAGATTGTGTAAAACCACAACCCTGGTAGAATTCACTTCACTTATATCAGAGGCAGTTCCCTTTGCCTAACATTTTCAGGATCTTCACAAATAGATGTCACCCACCTTTTGCTGCCATGCAGTTTCTGGTATTAACCATTAATTCTATTCCATGTGACCAAGAGACTGCCAAGTGACCACATCTGGCCCCAGGTTAAGTTAGAAACTATAATTCCTGGGAGCAGTTGGGGTGTGTCATTAGTAGTGACCTTGTTAGGTCTGAGAATAGTTAGGTTTGAAAGAACTGTTGTTTTAACAAGCATCTTGTTTGCACATGTGAATATCATTTTAATGAGTAAAATGTGTCATGGGCCTCTGCTTGTATTTAATGTCAAACATTTACTTTGGGAAGAAAAAATGTTACTGTCGAAACAATTTAAAGTAGTAGCACAGTGGCACTCCAGTTTGAACTCTCTCTCACTTGTCAGGTTTTACACATCTACCTCTCAAGACTTTGGCTGCGAAAGGCTTAGCACTGAGTGCTTTATTTCCAGAGATCTGGAAAATGAGAGATTCAGATACTTCTGTAGGAAGTCAGTATCTCGTGAGAAAGTATCTTAAGATGATAGTGATGGTGGTGATGGTATGTTTGAATGGAAATATCTGGAAATACCTGGGATATGGAAGCAAAAGAATCAATAAAACCTAAAAAAAATTAAAGCAATTTACATAAAGTTCTATATGGAAAGATTATCCTGGCCTTAGCCTGCAAAGTGGACATGCACATTTGGCCATTCATTTTTACACATTTCTTCCTGGGCCATGATCTTGCACTCAAGCCTTAATGGCACTTGTTCTAAGGCAATCTCATAAAGGCAAACCAGGCAATCTCTATTTTTCTCCATTGTCCTCTCTCAGCTAGAAGGGACAGATCAAATGGCCTTCTTTTCCTTGTGATGGAGAAACTGTCCAGCAGTGTTGCACTCTGGACTATGGCAAAGGTCCTTGTGGGTCTCCCTGCAATGAATCTCTATCAGCTGGGTCATATTACCTCTGAGGTGGCCTTTGAATAATGCAAATAGCACAAACAAATATTAAAGGATATTTTTCTCATGAAAGAATCAAAAGTCTACCCTAGATTAATTGTTTTCTAATTCTCCAAATCTCATGCTAGTCTATCCTCCACTCAACTCTCCAATTCACCTCCCTAAAGCATAGGTCTGATCATGCTATGCCTCTCTCCATTCAATAAACCTCAGTGGCTCCCTATTACCTCCAAGATCAGATATAAAATCTTCTGTTTAGCTTTTCACACTCTTCTTCCTAACTTTCCAGTCTTCTTATGTCTGATCCCCACCCCCATGTTCTCTGAGTCTCAGTGTTCTGTCTGTAAGGCACCTCATCTTCTGACTCCCTGCATTCTTACTGGCTATCTTGTGATACCTAGAATTCTCAGGTTCTCTTTTCTGTCTTTTTTCTTTGCTTCCTTAAGGTTTCAGCCAAAGTCCTCCCTTGGGCAAGAAGCCTTTTCTTTCCTTAATCTTAGTACTGTCCCTCAGAAATTATCACCAGTTTATCATGTGTATGTATGTGCATGCACATGGATGTGTATTGTTTGTACCTAGTTGGTTGCAAGTTTTCTCCTCCTCTTGTAAGTTCCTTGAGAGCTGGGACTGTTTTTTTATTTAATTTTATTTTGTTTCATTTATCTCTTTTTTTAATATCCCTAGTGCTTAGCATAGTCCCTGGTACATAGTAGGTACTTAATAAATGCTTATTGACTTGACTTGAAAGGAATACCTGCTTTGGAGTCAAAAAGTCAAGAAGCAGCTGGGTCCTAATTTCTTCACTTGCTGGGGAGGGCTGCTACAATAACAGGAAGAAATTTGAGGGCTGAAAGCTCCACAGTTGGCTACATCCCAGGATTCCCAGGAGGGAAATTGCAAAGACCTGCCTAAATAGCCCCCTCTACTAATTACTAGTTTTTCTCTCTGTGAAAACACTTGCCTGAATATGTACCTTTTGTAACTCTGCCCTCCACTCTTTTGTTAGCAGAACTTCTGTTGACTCAAAAACCTGAATAATGCCATTTCTCTAAAAATGCGCTGCCATTTCCACCTTTCACTGAATCAAAGTGAACTCTCTCTCACTTGTTAGGTTTTACACATCTACCTCTTAAGACCTTGGCTGCTAAAGGCTTGGCAGTGAGTGCTTTGTTCCCAGAGACCTGGAAAGTGAGGGATTCGGGTACTTCTGTAGGACCTAAGTCAAGGACCCATAAGACCAGGGGTGGAAATTTTGTATACACTTTTGGCAGGAACTTTGCTTGAGAAACCATTATGGTGGTGATAAGCGAGAAGGGTTGAGCCTAGACTTGTGATTCTATTGATATAGAGAACTCTCAGGTGAGAAAATACTCTCTACCAGTGTAGGTTGGTAGCTCCTCTACAACACATAGTCTTAGAGAATTGCCTTAAAACACTAAGAGGTTAAGTGACTTGCCCAGGGTTACAAAGTCAGTACATGTCAGAGGTGAGGTCAAATCCACTTTCTCCTACTCTGAGACCAGCTTTCTACCTACTCGGTCATATTGCCTCGAAGGTGAATTGTGAATGATGCAAACAGCACAAACAAATATTGAAGGACATTTTCTCATGAAAGAACCAAGGGTATACTCTAGGATAATTATTTCTTCTTCTTCTCTTAAGCCCTTAGAAGCCTTCAAGAAAGTCCCACTTAGATGCTTAACAGATTTGCCTCACTCTAGTCAATCATATTAGAGTTTCCCCTTATAGCATGCACTCTAGAAAGCCATGCAAATTGCCTCTAACAGTAGTGTTTGGGACCAGGAAAGGCTCGCTCCTTCCTCCAAAAGAGGAAACATTTATTTGCAACGTTCTTTGCTCACATTTCTGCACAGTCAAACTTATTAGTAGCACGCAACAAGCAAAGTTGCCCAGAACAGGACCACAGCAAATATTAATGGCACGATCACTAAGCACACAGCACACACGGGAGTCGTTTTTAATACCTCTCTCTGTTGCATTTGTCATATTAAGAGCTGCACGACAAACAAAGGGAAAAGCAGGTGAAGTATCTTGTGAACATTTAACCCCTTAATATCTACCATTAATTGCAATAAAGATGAAAAAAAAGACTTTTTCCTCAAAAAAACAAGTACTTCCCACTGGTGTTCCAAAAGAAAAAAAAGACGTAAGTACTAAGTTAAAAGAAGCATAGACCTTTGAGAAAATTTGATTTTCTCACTATCCACTATTGGAGAAAGAAGTATTGAAGTCTGAATGTAAACCAAAGCAAACTCTTTAAAAACCTTTTTTGTAATTTTTGTTTGTTTTGTCTGTGTTTTCTTTTGTAACATGGCTAGTATGGAAGTATGTTTTGCATGACTGCATATGTATGTTCTATATCAAATTACTTGCCTTCTCAAGGAGGGTTGATGAGAAGAAGAGAGAATTTAGAACTCAACATTTTTAAAAAATGAATGTTAAAATTGTTTTTGCATGTAATGGAGTACAAATAAATTTTAAAAAAAATAAAAAGATTTTGTATTTTCAAATATCTTGAACATGAGCTCTGATAACCTAGAATTTCAAAGAGGGCTTTATTGATTCTGCTTAATGTCTTTCAGAGAAGTAAACATATTTAGTTGATCAAAAGAAAGAGAATAGAGGTCCCAGCCTGGGTCAATACATCCAAGTCCCTTTGTATTGCCCAGTAGATCACACTCTGGATCTCCAAGCTCCTCTAGCACTAATGAGAACTTAACAAGTAAGCCTAAGAAAACCTTAGCCATAGTCATAGAGAATTTTAGAGCAGAAAGGTTTCCAGAATTCATCTAGTTTGACTCCCTCTTTTACACATGAGGAGACTGTGATCCTCAGGAAAACCTTAACCTCTCTTATGGATTTCCACACACACTCCCCCACCTTTTGTGTATCCCTGCACTTATGGCATCTGCTCAAGATTTTTCTGTTCCCAGACCTACTTCTCTTCTTATTGCCAACCTGCTGACCTTTCCTACTATGAGTTTTTTCCAGTCCACCTCTTAGCACTGGGTCTCAACTCATTCAAAACCCTTCCCTTAGCTCCAATCCCAATTCAAAAGCAATAAGTGGTCTGGTCATTAGCATGATACACTTGAGTGGGGAACTTCGGCTTGAATCTCATCTCAGAAGTTTACTAGCTATGTAACCATAGGCATGTCACTTACACTCACTAGGTCTCAGCATCTTCGTGTATAAAACCAGAGAGTTTAGACTGAGTAACCTTTAAAATCCCTCCTAGCACCAAAATCTATGATCCTATACAAATCTCATATAGATTCAGTTAGAAAAGTCTTAGAGGTTGCCTAGTCAACTTATTTGACAAATGAGGAAACTGAGGTACAGTTTTTAAAATTCAGAGGTATGATCCAGGTAGTGACTGAAAAGCCAAAGGACAACCTATTTTTTATGCTATTATACCTTTTGGCATTCTAGGCACTTCAGTTTTACTTTTAAAAAAATATTCATTTGTTTCCAGAGCAATGTGCTGGTATGAGATAGAAATTAAGAAGTAATAAAAGGTAATGTCTAAACCTCAACTGATTCATCATTTAAGGTTTGCTAACCCAGAAAGCATAATTGAAAAAATTGAAAAAATTAAAAAAGAATAATTGAAGTTGGTTATTATCTTTTCAATTAATTTTTTTCATCAAAGAGAAGGCTTGTAAAAGACTCTTCAAACATCTGAGTCATAATATGTTACAAGTTCAGACAAGAAAGATTTCATATTTGTGCCTTAATGCTCACCGAACACCTTTTCTGTCAATAGGGTGAAAAGGTACGACAATCCCTTATAGCTTGATGGCATTCCTTGGGTTGAGAGCAAGAAATTTTGTAATGCAGGAAATACATGTGAAGCTGAAGGTTTATGAAGCAGCTGCTTTAGTGTTTGTTGTACTACAGAGTGAGGTGCCATTAATGAATGAAAGAAAAAGCATTTATTAAGCATTTACTATGTACCAGATTGTGTTAAGGCATGAAGAGTTCAAGTCAAAGAACTAGGTCTTCTTGAGTTTGATTTTCATTCTTTCTAAATGACCCAGGAAAGGTCACAGGTTTAGTAGGACATTATGCTAACTCCTCTCCTATGGATAGAGCACTGGAAATGGAGCCAGGAAGATCCAAGTTCAAATCCATTCTCAAACACTTACTAGCTATGTGATGCTGGACAAGTCACTTAACTAACCTCTCTGTCACAATTTCCTTATCTGTAAAATGGAGATAAAAACACCCATGATTGTTGTAACAATAAAATGAGATATTTATAAAGTGCTTTGCAAATCTTAAAGCACTATATATTAGCTATTAGTATTATGTATACTAACATAATTATCAAACATTAGAAATGCAATAACTACAGTTAATCTAGAAAAAGAGAAACTTTTAAAAATAGAAACAGTGGTAAAGTTATACCTGGATGTATAGTTTCCTATCTACTACTATACTTCCCCTGAAGTAACATATTTATAAAGAGAGGTAACAGAAAAGCATCATGAGGTAACTAAGTAGTTTAATTTTACTTTTTGCCTTTTCAAATAAATAAATAGTTTCTCAAACTGAAGAAAAAACCTTCTTCATCATGAAATCTGAATCAATATAAGGCGATTGATTTTGGTGAAATTGGTTCATTTTTTTAAAGCATCTTGCTGAATAAAACATAATTCTATTTTTTAATACAAAAAGGAACTTTTAACAAAAGGGGAAGCATAGAAGTGGCCTAAATTCAGGATCTGCCATTCAGAAGCGGACTTTTTCAATTTTTCTTCCTTGTCTCCTTTACTCAACTTCTAGGTATTTCCCCTTCCTAAGTGCGTGAGGCAGGCGGATAGCTAGCTTAGGGTTCAGCTACTAATAGAGTGCATATTCAACAACTATATCTTTTTATCCCATGGATGTACCAAGAACTATACTGGATACTGGGCGAGATACAAAATTTAGAAGATACACACCCTGTTTTCATGGAGGTGTTAGTTTAATAGGACTATATGATAATTATCCTTCAATAATCTTAGATTTCCTTCAAATTCCAGCTAAAATCTTAACTTCTACAAGAAGCCTTTTTTATCTTCCTTAATTCTAATGCCTTCTTTCTGTTGATTATTTCAGTTTATCCTGTACGTAGCATATTTGTACATAGTAGTCTGCCTGACTAGATTATGAACTCCTTGAGAAAAGGGACTGCCTTTTGCCTTTCTTTGTATCTTCAGAGCTTAGCATAGTGCCTTTCACATAGTAGGTGCTTAATAAATGTTTACTGACTTCTTGACATCAGTATAAGGTTTTCCCTGCAATTCTCCAAGTTCAAACTATACCTTCTCCAGGTCTCCCTGTAAGGAGATAGCCAGATTAATTGTTACTGCCAAAAACAAACCAGTTATCCTTTGTGATAAAGCCTTTCTGGCTTCAGATAACAAATAAGGAATCTATCACCAGAACCATGATTCATACCTCTTCCTCCTAATAAGAGTTCTCTGATCTTGACCTCCACTTGTATAACCTTGGTAACTTAGGGTCACCTGGATATCACAATGAAATATAGAGTAGGGATTTATCAGAGGGAAACACAACAAGGACCCTAATTCAATAATGCATGATAATGAAGTGGTATTTGCCATCTGAGTAGGTAAATATCACTATTAGTTCAGTGTCCCTGACTTGTGGAATTTTGGCCCCTGTTCGTAAACTCCTTCTTCATCCCTACTACCTCAAAACTGTTCTCTTCCTTGCTTTACCCCATACCTTTCCTTACTCCACATAGCTGTCTTATGTTTTTCAGAATCTTGGACCACAGGTCTTGTTTTGCCTTCAGCTTCTGCAAACATCCCAGTTCTTGCTTGCCTAGAATATGAGACTCAGCCTTGGTCTGTCCCCCAAGATTCATACCCCATTCGTTCTTTTCAACCAACCTAGCTTTTGTTCAACTTTCATATTTACTTTGTTTCTGCCTTGTCTACAGATCCCTGCATATCTGTCCCCTGACATCTTCCTTCTGTGTTTTTCAATTCCTGGTTCCATACCTTGTGTATAATTCTCTGCCACCCACATGTGAATATGATATTGATGACATATGAGAGCCAATCATGAGCTGCTCTATTATCTAAACAAAATGAAGTGCCCATCCCTTAGCAAAAGATCAGAGCCTATGATAGAGGGAGTACTCCATTAGAATCCTCTCCCTGCCCATTTATCCCCTTCCCCCTCCCAACTATAACATTAACAACTATGGATGAGCAAATTGACAAAAGCAGCATGTAGGAAAGGAATGATCATCCTATGAGTCAAGTTCTGTTAATTCATCTCTGTAATAACGCTTACCTCCATCCCTCTTTACCATTCTCACTTCTACAACAGCAGTTCAAGCCCTTGCTAACTCTCATTTTCGTTCAAAGAATCTGGGTTCAAATCCTGACTTTGCTAGTGACAACTTGTGTGACCTTGGGCAAGTCACTTCAAGTCTTTGGGTCTCAGTTTTTTCATCTGTAAAATAAGGAATGTTGGCCAGGGTGACCTCTAAGGTCCTTTACAGCTTCAAGTCTTCTTCATTTGTAAAGAGAACTTGATTTTTATAAACTCATAACTTTCCTGTAAGAATCAAATGGATATGAAAAGGCTTTGTAAATGATGCACAAACCAATGAATATTATTGGTATTATCTATGCATCACTTAATGCTGTAAAATTTAATTTAGCCTATTAAGCAGGAGATCTCACTGGAGATTTGGTTATTGTTTCTTTGAATCGGTCCATCCAATCCATTGTTCAAGCATCACAGATACAATGTTGTGGATTTGGTTGTTAGGCAATTAAGAATTAATATGGTGCAGTGTGAAAAAAGCAGTGAATTCAGACAAGATCTGAGTTCAGATGCTGCCTCACAGGATCTGAGTTTAAATAGTAATTCCATTTGTCATCTTACACAAGTCAATTAATTTCTCTGGACTTCAGTGTCCTACTGTATAAAATGGATCTATTGGACTAGATGACTTCTTCCAGGTTCAGATGTACGATCTCTCTCTACCAACCTTACTCTTTTCCTAAGTAAGATCAGTGGGAGTGCCATTAACAAATGGCAGCTACATAACGATGAGCTCACATTTCCATCAAAGGTTAATTAAAAAAAATGAATTCATTAGAGTTGTGTAGTTCTCAAGAATAAGCATCACAAGTAATAAAACTAACATTCGACAGACATTTAAAAGCATTTCATGCAGAATACTATGCTTAATGCTGAGAGAGATTCAAAGAAAAAAAATAGTCTATAATTTAAAAGAGCTTGTGGTCTGGTAGAGAAAATTATGCTCCCCACCTTACCCCCTCAACACACATCCATGAACAGGATCAGTGTGTACGAGCAAAACAAAGAGAGGTACGAACAAAATGTCTGGACAGTTCAAAGGAATAAAAGGTTATTTCTAACAGGGGACCCAGAAAAATCTTTATAGAGAAAGTTACGTTTGACTTGGATTTTCTTCAAGTGTAAGCAAGATTCAGACAGATAGATGGTATGATTAAAGGTTTCTGGGCATAGGTAGTTGTGTGAATAAAGGTACATAGGCAGGAAATAATGAAATGTGTTTCTAGACAATCTTGAGTAAGTAATCTAACTTGGCTGAAAAGTAACACGTAGATGAAAGGGAGTAGTGAAATATAAATCTGAAAAGGAAGGATGAGGTCAGACTACAGAGAACCAGGGAAACCACAAACTGACAAAATTATTTCCTAGTTTTTATTCGCTTATGTTGAAATTTTTATAATACCTGTAATTTATCTAACACATCAAGATTTATCAGATTTATGTTTCATAAGTTTTATAAAATTTATGTTTTGCATCCATTATCTCATTTAATTGAGATAACCACAACATCTTGTGATATAGGTACTACAGGTATTATTGCACCTATTTTTACAAATTGAAAGAGAAATAAAATGATTTGCCCATGATCACAGAACTAGTCAGTGTTGGAGACAGGATTCAAAACCAGTTCTCTCCTAACCTCTAGCCCAGAGCTCTTTCCACTAAACCATTGAAATTGGTCTCTCTTTGGTTTCAGCAGAATGTCACTTCCTTGAGAGTAGGGACCATTTTATTTTTATCTTTATTTTCTCAGCACCAATTACAGTGCCTTCCACATTTTACATACTTAATAAATGTTTGCTGAGTTGCAACGGGTGATGACTGAACTTGGACATTTGATAGAATGTGGTTCATCTGGCTTCCTCATTTCCACCATAGTAGTCTCTTGTTTGGGATTTTCCTTGGTTTGAAGTTCTTATCCTGACCTCTGTTCTGAACCAGTTCAGATGTATGTTTTCCATATTGGAATTTAAAAACTTTATGTTCTAATTAATCAAGGGCAGGTAGAACTCACCTTCTACTTCCAGCATGACTAGTTTGGAATATGCTGTCCCAAGGCTATTCTTGGCCACACATCTGTAATGTCCTGCATCTTCCCTTTGAACATTATGAATCCTTAAACTCCCAGATTCAAGAATTGCAATTCGGGAATTTTCCTATGACAAATAGAAAAGGATTCTGTGTTATATGATTAAAAGTCAAGATGTACTGGCTTAGGAGAGTGAACCATTAAATTTTCTGTTTGAGCATTTATATTTTAGAAATCTACAAATGTTACAAAGTGGGCTTTGATTTACTATTTTTTTTATTGTCTAGACAAAATGATGAAAAATGTTAATAGTGCAGATTAAACTTAAAATACTTTCTCCCCCAGAGAGTTGGTTGTACAATAACACTATGAGAAGTAATAGAGAACCATGCTTTTGCTGTTGAGTAGGAAAGGCCAAAAGGATACTTTACTTTTGCTCTTGAGCTAACTTTGTTTGTATGATAGCAAAAGAGGAACTTGGGAATGAGATGCCCTCATTTATTTCCCCAGAGGTCCCTGAGATAAGCTTTGAGGAAAGAGTTTCACAATCAGAGAAATAACAGTATTTACAAGTCAGATGATTGTCTAGGACAATGTACTCTAATCATTACCAGATCCAAGAAATGAAGAGGAATAGACTTAATCATAGCCTAAAATGTCCTGCCTGCTTTTTACTAGATATGTGACCGGATGCGATTGTACTTTGCCATTGGCTGTTGATTAAAAGAACTGTAGTACACCCTATAAAAAATCTCCCTAGCTATTGTCCCCTAGCAGATGGCGCTGGAGATGACAAACAGTTGATGGTTAGCAGATTGTAGCAGAGGCAACTCAATGACCACAAGCTGATGAAGACACCAAGCAGAGATGATGCGTTGAAGAGTGGAGAGGCAGTGCTCAACAGAGATGATGTAGCTAGCAAAGAAAGGAAAAGAGCTGCTGAAGGACATCACAGGACACGGACAGCTTTGTAGTATTGGAGATGGGAGTTGCCTCAGGCACAGTTGTATGCACCACAAGCCTGTGCTGTGGACATGTATTCCTGGCATGTGCCCTTCTGTAGTCTCTGGTACACATACCTCTGGGTATGGCCTCCAAGTTTGTTCTATGGTCACATTTATTTTCTGCACCCCATTGGTGATTTGGTAACCCAAGGGAGAATAGATATGACTGTCCATGGGGGAAGTTAATTATTTTATTTGCTATACTGTCTGATCAAATACATTTCCTTTGAACTAATGTGTCTTCTGGTTAGCTGATAGCAGAAAGCATTCGTGGGGACTTATATATTGTGATTTTGAATGGTTGCTGTGTCACAATTAAAGTAGGGATAGCTTTCTAGAATAGCTTTTCAAGGGGCTTATCAAGTGGGTCTACAGTAACAAGAATGGCAAAGCAATATTAATAAAACAAAGGATCATTACACTAAATTTCAACTAAAATACTATTAAGAGGTAAGTCCTCATCATTAAAAAAAGTCCATACTAGCGTAAATCATTGACTGAGACAGATCTACAGTAATATTAACCAACACATCTATAGTGCATTAAACTTTTCAGTGTGATTTTTAAGTAGTTTCTCATTCTATCCTCACACCTCTGGGAGGGAGGGATTATTATTATCTCCATTTTACAGATAAGAAGACTGAGGCAGGTGGTGGTTAAGAGATTTTCCCAGTTTCACACAGCTAGTAAGAGTCTGAAATGAACTCAGAAGATTGCATATTCTTAAATGATTTTACCCTAGTTGATACATGGATGAAATTGACTTCTTGTTCCAAAAGTGTGATTGAGCACAATTGCTATGGTATGACATTTCAAAGGTGTAATAAAGACTGAAGACATGAAAGATCCTATGAAATACACATTTTCCTGCTGATTATTCTCATAAGATAGTCAACTTTTTTAAACCAAATTAAAATCATTCATTTTCTAACCAATTTTTTTTTATTAAAAACTACATGGAAATAAATAATTCAACTGTTTCATTTTTTCATTCATATCATCTAGCCCTCTCCAACAAAATTCTATACTGATTCCATATTATGGGATGGAGATGAACCTGGGTTCTCAAATGCTCTACCAATGAGTATAGCAGGACATCCCTCTCAGGTAGAGAAAGGCTTTGAGTATGAGCTCAAAAGCAGGCTGTGTTTAGGCTAGCTAATTATAGAGTCAGCAGCAGCACGTTGGCCTTTAGGTGATGGTTATGCTACAGTGGAAAGAACATTTGTGCCAGAGTCTGAGGATTTTAGTTTAAATCCCAACCTCTGACACTTAGTATTTGGGTGACTTTGAACAAGCCGCTTCATTATTTCCCATATGACGTATTTGGGATATGCCATTCCAAGGCTATTTTTGGCTTCATATTGATAATGTCCCATAGATGATGGGACTTTGGACAAGCCAGGTTTAACCTTCCCAGATTTCAGACTCAGTAAAATGAAGGGGTCATTGGAGATTGCCTCATGGGTCCCTTTCAGCTTTGGATCTAAGATCCTCTAACCCTATATTTTTTGGGGGAGGGGGAAGGAGGAGCACAACACAGGCCATGAAACCAAGATAATACAAAATGGATTATCCTTCATCCAGATTGACAGCGAGTAATGGAAAAGTGTGCTAAGAATTACAGAGGTTTTTGGTGACATTAAATTTATGGTTCTCTAAATGACAACCACCAATGATCTGGTTTTGGTGTGGTTGGTGTGGGTGTCCTACATTTAAATTGATATTCTCTCTACAAGTTAACTTACAAGATATAAAGAATTTATAGCAAAGTTAAAACAGAGTTTAAAAGGAGTTGGCAGCATTGGTTTCTTAGTGTACCCAAAGGCAGTAAGAAATATCACTTCATGAACCACGTGGTCATCCTGCCTTGTAATACTCATGACGAACATAAACAGACGAGTCCCAGTGAAGGTGACTGCTATTTATGCCCCAACAGCTGTTGCTGAGGATGAAGCAGAGACATTCTTTGAGGAATTTGACAAGCTCTTCCAAACAAAGTAAACATATATCGAGTTTTTGTGACTTCAGTTAAACATTGACCACAATGACAGGTGATGAAAAATAAGTTTAAAATGTTTTGAGGTTGAGAAGTAAAAGATGGTTAAGGCTTGCTGGTTGCTTGGAACCCTCATGCCGATATAGCACAAATACTTCCTTCAAGAAGAGTCAGAAGACCCTGAGTATGCTGAACACTACAAACAACATCACAAATATAAAATTTGATAATCTGAAATAGAAAACTGTTTTCTGACAGGAAGTCACTTCTGAATCCCAGTCTGTTAGAACAGACTCAGGGACGGAATCAGTCCTCACAGATCGCTCATTGTACAGGGTGTAAGAGCCCTCCTATGTACTCCTTACAGCACTGAGTCCAAGCTTAGGGTCTATGGGACATGGAGTCTGCTTCTACATTGTTTCTCCCTGATTTATACTATCCACTGAACCCATAACGTGCCAGGGCATCTGACCATCTCTGTTGGTCATTCAGTTTGACATTTTGGCTTTCTATACCTAGACAGAGAGGCAGTTAAGTGGAACAATGGATAGAGTCCCAGACCTGTTCAAATCCTGTATCAGGCACTTACTAAAGCTGTGTGACCCTGGCTAAGTCACTTAACCCCATTTACCTCAGTTACCTCATCTGTAAAATAAGCTGGAGAAGGAAATGACAAGCTCTTCTAGTATCTTTGCCAAGAAAACCCCAAATGGGGTCATGAAGAATCGAACATGACTGAAACTACTGAACAACACCTAAAGAGAACTGTTCCACATGCCTATACTTGGGGAATTAAAACATTTCAGAGGTGGAAGTCATTTCCAAGGTCATTTAGTTCAACCTCTATGTAGCCAACAGCTTCCACCACAGCAGCTCGAGTGGTTATTCAGCCTTCACTTGAGAAAATCAATGAAGGGGATGCTAATGAGCAGCTCACTGAAAAACCCTCGTCATTTGGCAAGTTTTTCATCACATTGAACTCATGAAAATTTGTCCTTTTGCAACTTTGTTCTACTGTATCCTTTGGGTCAAACAGAAGAAATGTCATCTTCTTTCTCCATGACAATCCAATGGTTAAAGACAGGTGCCCATTCTGTAGGCTTTCATGCACTGTATCTTGAAACTTTCTGATGATTTGGGGTATTAGTGGTCTATATTATAAAATTTTGAATAGGAAAATGGGTCTAATAGCCAAATTTCAAGTTGGCAAATGCAATAAGCTTCTGCAAGCTTTTGTTTTTCTGGTACAGAACACCTTTCAGGCTATCTAGGCTGGCATTTGTATGTAATATAAATCACTTCTCTTCATTGGCAAAAATCAACAAATGATGCGTACATGGGAAATCTAATGAAGGCTCTTAACGGCTCAGTCATACCTTTCATTTCAGGGATTTCTCAAGGGAGATCAGAGTTCAAGGCCATACTTTTCCCATCCTCTAGAGCAGAGATGACAAACATGCTGCCAGACTGACCACATTGCACCTTCCCATCCCCCATACTTTCCAATGTAGCCAGAACCAGATTAAAATGTAATCAGGTAATATTTAACAAAATAAATAAAAATGTAATGGAATTTAGATAGTTCTTAATGCACGGTTTTCTCAGTCAAAATATGAGGCTAGCAGAGATCCTTATATATAGTTTGTGTTGTTCAGTGACTTTTTAGTCATGCTTGACTCTTTGTGACACCTTTCTGTTGTGGGGGGAGATTGGCAAAGACACTGGAGAAGTTTGCAGTTGCCTTCTCCAGCTCATTTTACAGATAAGGAAACTGAAGTGAACAGAGTTAAGTGACTTGCCCAAGGTCACATAGCTAGTAAGTGTCTGAGGCCACATTTAAACTTGGAAAGATGAGTCTTCCTGACTTCAGATTTGGGACTCTAACTACTCTGTCACGTAGTTGTCCAAATCTGTGATCTCTTTTTGGTCAAATCTCCCCTTGCAATGGTTGCCTGGGGGGGGCTTCTTAGTCAACTCTCATTTCTTCTGACCAATTTTATCAGACAGAACAGGAAAACTGATCTTGATTCTAAGGTAACCAGCTAGGCAATACTAGTTCACCACCTCAGGACTCTGGTTCATGTACTAAGAAATCACTCCCTTTAATTACCACTTCCTCTTGTGTCATTTTTTAACATATGATTAGTTTCAGCCTCCACTCCCCCCTTACACTGCAGTTAGTGAAGTGTGAGGATCCTTAGCATGTCCCGTTCTCCCAAATTTGATGATCTCACATCCTTAAGTATTAATGTACTTCAACAGACAGGTTTTCCCATTTTTAACTTATGGAACATGTCAAATTCAGGTACTCAGACCCTCTAGCAGTTGTCTAGGAAGTGTGTCTGACACCTGCCACTTCTACAGATCCCAGTAACATTTTTCCCATCAAGGGTTCAAATTTTTCCTTTCTTGTTAGCATAGGAGTTAATCCAGGGACTAAGGGTCACTTCCTACAGAGAATCCATTAAGGATATAGTTGCTGTTTCAGTTTCAGAACTTGTTCCAAGACCTGGATCTGTAGGATGTTTAAGACCAGAAGAAACCTACTCTTAAGAATTTCACCATTTTTAGTAGCTCTCTATATTCTCCCAGATAGTTCATTTCCATGATCAAAAGTAGGTGGTTTTATGTTTATTTTCCAGGCAACCTCCTCTCCAGTATCTGTCTAAGAAATTTGAGAAGTTCTGTTGCCTCAGGAAACTAACAGAGCAGAATTTACATTATCCTCCACCCTGTAAATGCTCATACCCAGCATATTGCACAGGCCCAGAAATGCCAAGACCTCTTTAGTGGTGTCGTCATAACAATTCATCAGTATTCTCCAAATCAATAATACTTTGTGTAGTTTTGCAATCACTTAAGTCTACCATTTCTCAAACAATGAAGAAGCTATTCCATAGCTCACCCTCAAACTAGAGTAAACTGTACTTTAGGCCCTGAAGCCTAAAGAATTTCTTAATATCACGAGGGGTGTGATATATAGGTAACACCTGGGGATATCCTCCAACCTACAGGTTGGGTCGCCCTGGAGATGACTGTCCCAGGTTAAAGTACTCTGTGGGATCACACTCCTGAGTCCCTACCAATGACTTTCATTCAGTAGTCAACCAGAGTACACAATTAGTTCAAAGCAAAGGCACTTACTAACAAGAGAGGCAGAAAAGCATCTCCTCCATAAATACAGGCTATGCTTTCCCACAAATATGCCCAACAGCATCAGAAAACCTGTGTGGCCAGGACTTTTTTGCAGATATCAGCAAATCATGTCTGATGAAGTAGGGTTGCCAATGTCTTCACATTCCTTTTGATGGAGTACAAATAATGGGCAATTTTCAAAGTTTCAATTTCAATTTTGCAAGAGCAATAATGGGTGTAAGGCTTAAGAATGGTAATTCATAACTGTGTCAGGATCAATTTTGTAGGAGAATGGACACAGGAAAGAGGACTTCTACAAAAGATTGCAAGAAGGTACTCTATTGAAGATGCCTTGAACAAACATCCAGACCAGAAACATGCAACAGATGATTCCCCTTCTCCCCGCATTGCTGTATGCGATGAAACTTCTAAATGGACAATTCATTGATTCACTTTTTTCTTTTGGGTCTCTGTTGCTGTACTTATGAAGGGGACTACCCCCTTGTACTTTGCCAATGTGTCAATCAGCCTCTCTGCCTTCCTACTTAAAGGGGAGACTAGACACCGAGAGATCAATTAGGAAGCTATGGCAGCAGTCCAGAAGATGAAATTATAAAGCTAATGTGAATACCTAATAAAATTATTATAACTCTTTGAAAACAAATATTTTATATTAAATACACTACTATTTCAGAAACTTACCCTGAGTATGGTATCACCTTTGATCCATGATACTGAAGGTTTGGGATTGCCCATTGTGGTACATGGCAACACGGCCTTCAATCCCTCTATGATTTTCACATTGATAGGAGGACGTGTAATTTTAGGCTCTAAAAGGAAAAAAGCCCCAAACAAGAGCTGAATATTTTATAGACATTAAAATAGGATAAACATTTACAATACATTAAATTCAGGGTTCCTTTATATTTATGTCTAGGTGGAATAATTTAAAAAATCTAAATGTTTTTATCAGTGGTCATGTAATCACAAATACTTTCACAAGTAATTCTGAGACACTGTAGAGGTAGTGAATTTCCAAAAGTTAAATGTTAATTTAACCCACAGAATTAATTTAAAACGCAGAAGTTAGTGTTACTAGAATAACAAATTATTTTAAAATGTTATTAAGTGGTTGTTGGGCTAAGTCAATCTGAGGAAAAAGTTTAATTGTAAATTAGTGATTCGATACTATGCAATTCTTTTTACTTTGTCAAAGGACTCACTGAAGAAAGCAGCTTCCTTATGTATTTTATTTTTAACTAAATTATTGATTAAAATTAATATAGAACATAAATACAATTAAAATTGCTTTAGCAAGTATATAGCTCTAGCTTAATATAAACGTCAATAAATATCACAACAGAATTTTCAAGTCACTCTTCCTGAGCATAGATTAGGGATTTTTATTTAAATAAATTAATAATTTGATAATAAATAAATTAATAATATTTTCTTATTATTCCCATTCGCTTTTTTTTCATGGTCAAATAGTTCTCTTTTCTTTTTCACATTTGTTGGACTTAACAGTTTTACAGTATTCAGCTAAATAAGCTTCATTTTATTTAATTATTTCCCAGTTGTTGAGTATTTAGATTACTTCTGGCCTTCAAAAATTATATTTTATACTGTTGTAAAAATCTCCAAATAGCTTTCTATCTTTCTCCCTCCCTCTGTCCTTCCATCCCTCTTTTACATCCTATGACACTTTCCAGTACACATTTCAAATGATGGAATTACTGGGTTAAAGATTACTTTTATAACCTTTACACTATACTTCCAGCTTGTTCTTCAACAAAATTCTGAGAGTTTGCAATCAAATCCGCAATGAAAGAGCATTTTTCTCATTATTGTGCAAGCACTGAATTTCATGGCTTTTCATTATCTTTTTCCTGATGTATGCTAAATTATTAATTTTGAAACACACAATCTACATGCAATTTGTCCTAGAATATACTTAGAGGGTAAAATATCATACACTCATCAGAGCCAAATAACAGTAGATATGTAGTGGAATTTTGCCTTTGATTTTTTAAAAATCACAATAAAACTAATTTACTGGAAAAAAATCTGATGTGATTTTATGCTGGATGATAAAGTAGACTGTGAGCTCCTTGAGAGTAAGGATTTTTTCTCCTCTCTATCCCACAGTTCTTGGCATTGATGAGACACTTAATAAATGCTAGCTGACTGGTTAATAATTTTTGACAGCATTTTTTCCTTTTCATTTTCATAAGTATTATCATAGAGTTTTAGAAATAGTATCTGCAAGTCACATACACATAGGATCATAAAACTTGGAGATAGAACATACCTTAGAGGCAACATAGTCTAGTGTAATGAATACTGGACTTGAAGTTAGGAGATAAGTTCCAATTACATTGCACAAAGTTATTAATGGAGCAGCTAGGAGGTAGAGTGGATAGAGTACTGGTCTGGAACCAGGAGAACGAGTTCAAATCTGGTCTCAGATATTTACTAACTTTGCGATCCTGGACAAGTTACTTAACCCTGTTTGCCTCAGTTTCCTCAACTGTAAAATGAGCTGGAGAAGGAAATGGCAAACCACCACAGTATCTTTGCCAAGAAAACCCTAAATGGAATTGCACAACTGAAATAACTGACCACCATCAACAAAACATTATTAGTTGCATGGCCATGCAGAAGTAAATTAACTTTAATGTGTCAAGTACGGATAACATTTACAGTTGTCACTTCCACATTGCAACTTTCCTACTGCAGTTTTGATATAGCATGGGTCAGCATAAGAAATTAAATGAGGATTTGGGTGGAATTTTGTGGAAGCCACAGACAACACACAAAGGCCAGCAGATGATGCAGAAAAAGTTTAGAAATCCAGAACATATTTTGTCTTTTAATACCATAACAATTCAGACTTCTATGGTATGAAGGCAGGGTTAAATTTTTTTATGTGGATTTTCTAGTTTGGTGGGGGAGGGGACTGCACTATGCCCCTAACCCGTACAATGTGGAAAGGATAACTGTATATGAATTATTTCACAAATCTGACATCCCGAAAGTACGTGAAAAGCCTTAAAACTCTCTGTAAAATGTTTTTGATACAGGGGATTTCTTCACATGAAAGTTTCCTATGAAAGTTTCCACATGGAAGTCATAGATACAATCCCTATTACGATGCCTATTATTATTAGAGTTTATGCAGTTCAATCCCTTCCTTTTATAATAATTTTAATGTGATAATCTGAAGCTTAGTAAAATAAAGCAACTTGTTCAAATCACAACTAATGAGACACAGAGCTGAACCCTTTGACCCCAAATTTGTCACTGTCCATCACATCATACCTCTCCTACCATCCTATTTTATAGATAAGTTACCTGTGACCCAGAGAGAAGTGATTTGTCTGAAGTCGCACAGTTATTAGTAGCAGAACTAGGATGAGAAACCAGGTCTCCTGACATATAACCCAGAGCACTCTCTAGGATGTCGCAGGAGCTCATGTGATCCTTTAAAATATTCTCGTGAGGCTGGGCAGGCAGTAGACACAAGTCTATAACTTCTCTAGTCAAAACTCAGTGAATTTAAAGAATTTGTCCAACTTTAGCGATTGAGGGCATTTCCATGCCAACCCAGTTCTTCTGATATCTAATTCAGAATATTTTCAAGTATAATATGATTAGAATAAAATTTCATATAGGAAGGAGGAAGTTCTGTAACATTATTCTCAGTTCTGTGGATACAATTCATGTTTATCTTTAAATGGTGGGGGGGAAGGAAAAAGAAGTTATTAAGTATCTACCTACTGGGGCAGCTGCAAGGCACAGTGGATAGAGCACCAGGCTTGGATTCAGGAGGAAGTAAGTTCAAATCTGGCCTCAGATACTTACTAACTATGTGGTCTTGGACAAGTAACTTAACCCTGTTTGCCTCAGTTTCCTCATCTGTTGAATGAGCTGGAAAAGGAAATGGCAAAATACTCCAATATCTTCACCAAGAAAATCCTAAATGGGATGATGAAGAGTCAGACATGCCTGAAAAATAACTCAACAAGGTACCTACTATGTGTCAGGCACTATGCTATTCCCTTTACAAATTATTGTATCATCTGATTCTCACAATAATCCTAGGAGGCAAATGCCATTTATCTCCATTTTACAGCTGAGAAAACTTGGAAACAGACAAATGGAGCTTAAGTGACTTGCCCAGGGTCACACAGCTAGTAAGATCTCTGGATGAATTTACACTCAGTTCTTACCGACTCCAGGAAGGGGTGGCTAGGTGGTACATTTGGTAGAGTGCGAGGCCTGGAGTCAGGAGGACTCATCTTCTTCAGTTCAAATCGAACCTCATACATAACTGTGACACCCTGGGCAAGTCACTTAACTCTGTTTATCTCAGTTTCCTCATCTATAAAATGAGCTGGAGAAGAAAATGGTAACCTACTCCACTACTGTTGCTAGGAAAACCCCAAATGGGGCACAAGGAGTTGGACATGACTGGAAAAGACTGAAAAACAACTTCCTGATTCCAAGCCTAGTGCTTCATCCATCGTGCCACATAGTTGCCAATGAAACCATTTGGAGAAATTAATTAACCAGTTAATTAATTAATGAAATGACTATGTGACAAGCACTGTATTAAGAGATGACTCCAAAATACACTGCCTATCCACCTCCCAAAGGGAACTTTTTAGCAATGATCACCATTTAACCAGAGTTGTAGAGTGATAACGAGATTGCTGAGTTAAAAATGCCAGTTACAGTAGCATTCACAAGATCTTTGTAGGAACCACACTGTATTTCCTTTACTTCACTCTGGGCCATCTTATGTTACTAAAGCATAATGAAAGGGTGTCTTTGACAATGGGCTATTGTGAGGGTGGATGCCTGTCATTTCTTTCACAGGCTGCTCCCTTGTCTACCTGCCATCATCACAGAAATGGACCTTCTCTTTTACTCAAAGAGAACTGAACAAGGTGCTTTTATGTTTGAACATGCAGTATAGCCTAGTGGATTTTCATCAGTGCATGCACCCATCAGAACTAAATTCTGTTTCCAAGGACAATTTCTTTTTGGTCTATACCATTCAACTTAGACTGTTCCTCCAATATTTCCCTTTCACCCAGGTCCCATGATTCAGTGCTATGTACAGTACAACATACAGTATTATGTAATGAAAAGAATGAGTTGTTATTGTACTTTTTGTTGTGTCTGACTCTCTGTGACCCTATTTGGGGGTTTTCTTACCAAAGATACTGGAGTGGTTAAGTCATTTCCTTCTCCAGCCCATTTTACTGATGAGGAAATTAAAGCCAGATTTGAACTCATAAAGATGAGTCTTCCTGACTCAAGGCTGGGCCCTTTATCCACTATGCCACCTAGATGCCCGAAAGGAACTTGACTTGGCATCAAAAACTTCAAGAGTCCCACAAAGTAATTTTACCTACCTCTACCTCAGTTTCATCATCCATAAAATGAAGATAATATTTCCTAGCATTAACTCCTCAGAGCTACTCTAGAGATAAGATCAAATACACTATGTATTTTAGGAAAGGAATTGTACAAATATGTAATACTATTAACTTGTTTAATGAAATTAAAAACTCCAAATCTGTGGGCAAATGAAAACATCAGCTTTGAATGGGAATGGATATCATTGTTAACGAACAGGCCAAATCATATTGTAAGGTTTTGTCTGGTGAGTGAAACCCAAAATAACTTGGAAACTTCCTGGATTCTAGAGGTTGTGATTTTCCTTATCACAAAATCCTAGACACTTTGGGCTGGAAAGGAGCTTAGAGATCACCATCATTTTAAAGCATGGACGACACCTACTTCATCCACTTCTAGTTGTCACTGTAAGATATGTTACAGAATGTTTTATAATGGGACAATTTCCTATTACAAGTACTCTGGAGACTAAGTTAGGGGGAAAGCATAGATTAGAAGTATTTCTAAAATTGAATAGTTCACTATAGAGTAGATCTTTAAAAAAAATCAAGGAAGGTTATAACTATTTTGGTCTCATGGTCTTTCTGTCACTTTTAATTAAGCCAATCTAATTAATTAATATTTTGATTAATGGTACTTACTCATTTTCACTTGCAAGGCCCCACAACTCTCAGCAGCAACTCCTACCCCATTGTTGGCAGTGCAGCAGTACACACCATCATCACTGTCTTCCACACTTAGAATGGTCAGGAGCTGTCCATTCTCTCGAATACTATATCGAGTATCAAAGAGTCTGAAAAACAGGAAGGTTGAATTAAGGAGACAATATTCTTTTGTATTCAATTCAATTCAACCAAGGTTGTTAAATTCAACCTGCTGGAAT
Source organism: Bettongia penicillata ogilbyi (assembly GCA_023548195.1). NCBI lineage: Eukaryota > Metazoa > Chordata > Mammalia > Diprotodontia > Potoroidae > Bettongia > Bettongia penicillata. Next base: position 523,095 of record JAJHZJ010000685.1, read on the forward strand.
ATTAAAAATAATATAATGATGATGGCTAACATTAATATAGTGCTTACTGTGTGCCAAGTACTATTCTAAGTGCTTTACAATTACTGTCTTATTCAATCATCACAGCAACCTTCAGGTGTTATTATTATATATATTTTATAGTTAAAGAAACTGAGGCAGAGGTCATGACTTGCCCAGGATCATGGAGCTACTAAGGGTCTGAGTCCACATTTGAACTAGGACTAGTACTTCATCCACTGTACCAATCTGCTTCCCTAAGTATTGTGTGCAAGAACACTGGACTCTGGTGCTTAGAGAAATCCAAAATTAATCCTTCTCTCAGCTTATAATGTTATTGAAACGTCTAGTGCAGCTAGGTGGTGTAATGGATAGAGTGCTGGGCCTGGAGTTGGGAAAACTTGAGTTCAAATCCAGCTTCAGATACTTACTTAGCTGTGTAACTCTGGGCAAGTCACTTAAGCCTGTTTACCTCAGTTTTCTCATCCATAAAATGAGCCAGAGAAGGAAATAGGAAACCACTCCAGCATCTTTGCCAAGAAAACCCCAAATGATGTCACACAAAGAATTCAACACGACTGAAACAATTAACTGACAACAGAAAGGCTATAACATATACATAACTAATGCAGAGTAAACTATAACATATTTAATAGAAAATTCAAGGGCTGAGATTTAGCAGCATTTTTTACCTTCAAAATATTTGAAAAGATGCTGGGTATAAGAAAGATTAGATTCATTTCATTTGGTTCTAAATGGTAGAAATTCTAGGAAGTAAAATTTTAAAATAAAGACAAATATAAATTCCTAATAGTGAGAGCTGCTTAAAAGTAGAATACGCTGCCTTCCGAGGTAGTCGTTTCACCATCACTGGAGAGCAAAGAAGTTGGATGACCATTTTCTGGGAGGAATGTTGTGTGGGATTGATGCCGTAGGAAGGGATTGGACCCAGTGGCTTCTGAGGTCCCTTTCAGTTATGAAATTCTAAGATTTTAACCAGAATCTAATAAGTTTACTGCAAGATTGGAAGAAGTCCAAAAGACTTATGAAAAGGCTTCACCAAAACCTTAAAGAAGAAGATTATTGCTTGGCCTGTTTTAAAAGAAACCTCACTGAGAAAATTGTCATCTGGGAAACCATTTTCCAATTGCCAGTATGGTCTCTGGCAAATTTTTACTAGTTCATGAATTCTTACTTCCAAAAGTTCTTTATTTCTTACAATCAATAAAAATAATACAAAGCAAAACAAAGAAACAAAAAACTCTTGTTTTCGACAGGTTGAACTACCCCTTCACTCACTGAAGTCCACATGAATGTAGCCTCACTTTCAATTAACCGGGGGTTGAGAGGTCACAGTGACCATATACCACGGAGGGAGACATGAGTCACCGTGACTAATCATGTTCTATGACCCTGATGTAAGAGTGAGAATTATAGAAGTGACCACAGGAAGTGAAGCACACAGTCACTTCTTTATTGGCCAGGAGCCCCGAGCAGCAAAACAAAGCAGTCTCTAGGCTTAAATGAAGTTCATATACAATCAGCATTGATTAAAAATATATTAATAGTAAAGTTTCAACTCAGAAATATTTGCAATTTGTGAAGAGACATCATCAGACAAGTTATTTAATTACTCTGTGTCCCCAGGCAACTCTCTAAATCTTAGAAATCTGTAAGATTATAATTTGTGGACTGGTTGCTGACTTTCATGGGTAGAGGGGGTTTCCTCACTTGGGGTTTCCTATACCATTGAGACCATACGTCTAGATACCCTCCTCACAAAGTGATATGATTATTATTTCATATGTTATTCAAATACCTGTCCTTAAATATACTATTTTTATGTCTGTGTTTATTTACACAATAACGGTTTTAGATTTATATATATATATACACATATATATTTATACACACAAATATATGTATATATGTATATGTATACATATATGTTTATACACATACACATACATATATATGTGTTTAATGGTAGCCATTTCTAGGGTGGAGGGGGGAGAAAAAAATGGAAAAAAAGAAAGCTACATAATTTTATTATGTATTTAAAAGGAATTGCAAGTTGTATATAAAAGATTTTCAATTTTGTGTGTCAATCATTTTTTTTCTTCTGTTCTACTGCATTTGAAAAATGCTTGTTTTATTTCTTAAGTTCAGGATAGAATTAAAATATGCTGATTTAAATAATTTTTCAAAGTTTGTTTATTTCATATATATATATATATATGTGTGTGTATATATATGTGTGTGTGTGTATATATATATATATTTTACAGCAGGTATATATTACATCAGGTTTCACCCATGTTACTTCTCCCACTACTGATGTGGAGCACAATTATTCCACACATTAGTACAGTTTAGTGAATTGCTATTCTTTCTCCCTGGTGTTAAGAGCCAGTCTTGGAGTCAAGAAGACCTGGGTTCAAACCTGGCCTCTGAGTCATACTGGCTGTGTGACCCAAGGCTAATCACTGAACTTCTCAGTGCTTTAGGCAATTCTTTGAAACTATAGGTTCCAGAGAAGGTATTGACTTGAACTGATAGTTTCTCTACCCTATAAAGCAATTAAGTGGTATGGTAAATAGAGCTTGGGAACTGGAATCAGAAAAGATCTGAGTTCAAATCCAGTCTGACATACTTACTAGCTGTATGACTCTGGGCAAATCACTTAACCTCTTTTTGCCTCAGCTTCCTCAGTCATAACTTAGAGATAGTAATAGCACTTTTCTCTCTGGGTTGTTGTGAGAATCAATGACATACTATTTGCAAAGCATTATTCTACAGTACCATGTGGTTTACAATGTGCTTTTCTATTATAATTCTGTGGGATTGAAAGTGTATTAATATCTTGATTTTATGTGTGAGTAAATTAAAATCTAGAGGGATTAAATGGCTTGTCCATACTAAAACAAAAGTGAAAACAAACTAGCAGTCAATGCTCTTTGTTAAAGAGGAAAAAAACATTCTGATCATCATTGTATGAAGCTGTCATATAGAGATTGAATAACCTCTTCAAGGATATAGGAAGTAGAAGTCTAAGTGTGGAGAGAAATCAAAAACTAGTATCTATGGCAACATACTGGATACTCCATTCTGAGACAAATTAGTCAAATTATAGCATACACCATTTGAAATGTATACAAATATCATTTTAGATGTGGAAAAAATGTATTTCCTTTCCTCATCATTATTTTACATTGACTGGATAGGTAGACAGGACAGTATCAAAAAATATATATGTATGTAAAAATATGTGTACATAAATATGTATATGTAACATGTTGCATGTTATATATTATGAGATGTAAAAATGTAATCACATATTTTGTATAGGTATAAAATGTATCTGAAGTGTTATTTCCCTGGATGAAATATACTTTTTTCTCAAATATTCCATACAATAAATACAAAATTCTAAAACATATTTTCTTAATGATTTTTTTTGGGGGGGTGGAGAATGATGGAGCTTTTTGTGTTTAAAAAAGGGTAAAGTTTTCTCCTTTCTGTTAACATTGACATTCTATGACCACCACAAAATGGCAAAGAATGTATTATTGGAGAGGAAGACAGGGTGGTTGCAGACTTATCCGAGCTTATGTAATTCTTGGTGGTTTGCTATATACAGTTTTCGTGGCCAAATACAAACAATTTGAATATTTTTCAGATGTCTTTGTGGTATGAGGGTTTCTCCTCATTCATCAAACAATTCACACAAGTTTGGAAATTTACAATCATTTGCATCATTGCTGCCATATTAGTAAAAATTGCTTTGGGATTGTGGCAGACACAAAATAATAGTAGCCAAAGTAGACTTTTCTACTTCTTTTCCTCCTCTTTTACTGACACCCTCTCAGATTTCAAACCCACAAAATAAGCTTGCTGTTTCTCATTCATTGGCTTTTGAAATATTTGACATGTCAAGAGTTAAGTTTGAATTCATTGGTAAAAATTTTAAGGATAGGCTTCCAAACCCAAAGTATGGATCTTTTTAAGTAGATGGTCTCCTTAAGCACAATAGAAATACAGGGATTGTGGTGGTCCTTTTGTAAATTAGAACCATTTCATTCTCCACATTTCTCAGTTTATAGTGCTATAGCAAAGTTGCAATTTTTATCACTGTGTGTATACTCTCTATGTAAAATATGGATCTCAACCCCATGACACCATCCCATCCTCTACAATCCTTATCTACATCCTACCATAAATATCCTTTTTAGGGTCTTCTTTTTATTCTTTTACTATAATAGCTCCTATTTATATAATATATAGTGCTTTAAGGCTGACAGATACTTTACAAAGAATATCTTACTTAATCCTCACAACAACCCTGGAAGGACAGTGCTGTTGTTATCTCTTGTGTTATCTTCCTCGATATTATTACAGGAGATAACTTCTCCAGGGTCACACTGCTGGTAAGCGTCTAAGGCCATATTTGAACTCATATTTTCCTAACCCTACGTATCTGTCTTTTATTAAGCACCTACTATGTTCCAGGTAATGTACAGAAAAAAGGCAAGGAAGAGTCCCTGCTCTCAAGGAGCTCACATTCTAATGGGGGAAGATAACATGCAAACAACTGTGTACAAACAAAATATTTACATGGTAAGTTGGAGATGAACCTCAGAGTCTGAGGAAGATTGAAGACTGAGGAAGACTGGAAAAAGCTTCTTGTAGAAGGTCAGACTTTGGCTGAGACTTGAAGGAAACCAGAAGCCTGAGAAGAGTATGAGAAATGAGCTCACTCTAAGCAAAGAACAATACTTACTGTGAAGCCAGGAAAGTTCTTGTTTTATTTTAGCCAATTATTCTACATTCTTAGTGAACAGGTCTCTCCCTAATGGAAAGTATGCTTGCTCAGATAAATACAATGCTTTTTATGCTAGCTTCAATTCTAATTTCCCACCTTGCTCTCCACTGGCTAGATGCAGCCTCCTGGACCTTCCACTTCATGTTCTCCTCCCTGATAGATTCCCCTTCAAACAGCTCGTTAAGCATGTGTACAAGCTCTTGACTTTTTGCCTGAACAGAAGCTTGATTCTGCTAGGTCACAACTCTGATTAGAATCAGTCATCTCTGACTTACATTCTGCTATCCCTCAAAGTTGGGAGTTTTAATGTTGTGGAAACAGAATTTCTCCTTTTGTTTCCCGTAAGAGGAAAGAAAGTTCCAGGCATGGAGGCTAGCCAATGAAAATATCCAGAGTCAAGAGAAGAAGTGTGTTATGTGAAAAACAGGAAAGGGGCCAGAGGATTACAAAGTACAAAGTAAAAAAGGGTAGTTATAGGTTAAAAGTTGTAAGAAGACTTTTATGCCACTTTTCATGCTCAAGTCATCATAAGTAATCCATTGTTGCCAGTTATATCCAACATGTTTGTCTTCCCATTGCTCTTTAGGTTAATTAATATATTGACTCTTTCTAATGGCATTAAGTAGGATGGTAAGGAAATAATTCACAAGAGTGTTCACCCAGATGAAATGAAGTCTTTGTTTCAAATTGATCAACTGGCATTTCACGTACCTACTTTGTGATAATTTTCAGAGCATTTAGAAGAATCACAATATAGTATATATAATCCCTCCAACTACCTTAATACTGAGAAAAGTCTCAAGAGTTACAAATATTATCTTTCCATGTAGGAATATAAACAGTTCAACTTAGTAAGTCTCTTATGATTTTTCTTTCCTGTTTACCTTTTCATGCTTCTCTTGATTCTTGTATTTGAAAGTCAAATTTTCTATTCAGCTCTGGTCTTTCCATTAAGAATGCTTGAAAGTCCTCTATTTCATTGAATGATGTTTTTTTTGCTCTGAAGGATTATACTCAGTTTGCTGAGTAGGTGATTCTTGGCTTTAATCCTAGCTTCTTTGACCTCTAGAATATCATATTCCAAGCCTTCTGATCACTTAATGTAGAAGCTGTTAGATTTTGTGCTATCCTGATTTTATTTCCACAATACTCAAATTGTTTCTTTCTACCTGCTTGCAAAATTTTCTCCTTAGCCTAGGAGCTCTGGAATTTGGTTGCAATATTCTTAGGAATTTTCCTTTTTGGGATCCCTTTCAGGAGGCAACTGGTGAATTCTTTCAATATCTATTTTATCTTCTGGTTCTAAAATATCAGGGAAGTTTTCCTTGAGAATTTCTTGGAAGATGAGGTCAAGGCTGTTTTTTTATCATGGTTCTCAGGTAGATCAATAATTTTTAAATTATCTCTCCTGGATCTGTTTTCCAGGTCTGTTATTTTTCCAATGAGATATTGTCTTCTATTTTTTCATTCTTTTGTTTTTGTTTTATAATTTCTTGATTTCTCATAAAGTTATTAGCTTCCATGTGCTCCATTATAATTTTGAAGGAATTATCTTCTTTGGTGAGCTTTTGGATCTCCTTTTCCCTTTGGAAAAACTGCTTTTTAAGGCATTCTAATCCTCAATGCATTTTTGGATCTCTTTAGCCATTTGGGTTAGTCTATTTTTTAAAGTGTTATTTTTTTCAGCATTTTTTTGTGTCTCCTTTAGCAAGCAGTTGATTTGTTTTTCATGGTTTTCTTGCATTGCTCTCATTTTTCTTCCAATTTTCCCTCTACTTCTCCTTAATTTTCAAAATTCTTGTTGAGGTCTTCTATGGTCTGAAACCAATTCGTATTTTTCTTGGAGGCTTTGGATGGAGGAGATTTGACTTTGTTGTCTCCTTCTGGTGGTATGATTTGATCTTCCTTGTCACCAAAGTAAGATTCTATCATATGACTTTCCCCCCCTGTTTTTGCTCATTTTCCCCAGTTACTTGACTTTGAGTTCTTTACCAAGGTAGTTCTCTGCTTCCAGTGGGGGTGGGGGATATACTGTCAACCATTTGATCCCCATACAATGTATGGACCTAGAGCTCCAGAAACAACTGCTGCTGCTACCCGTTATGCTGCTGTGGCTGGAGCTGCTGTGGACTCCTCCATCCCCTCTGCCAACCCGGTGCTGGGCCTGGACCATTCTACTCTCTCACACAGGTCTGATGGGCTTTTACCAATGATATTCCAATTTTCCCTCTGTGTTTTGGGGTCTTAAAGTCTGGAAATTGCCAGAGATACCAATGATTCAGTCTCCCTGATGCCTGCTCAGGTTATGTCTGTGCTGGTGGTCCCATGCTGGACTGCGTTCTGCTCCAAACATAGTGCAATAGATGCTTCCTGTTAACCTTCCAGTCTATGTTGGGCTGAATATTTGCTTCACTCCACCATTCTGTGGGTTCCGCAATTTGTTTAGAGTCATTTTTTTTTTACAGATATTTGGCTGGGTTTGAGGGGGAGACCTCTACCAAATCCCTGTTTTTACTCCACCATCTTGGCTCCATTCCCAATTATGGCATTTCCTTATTAAAAAACCCCCCGTAACCCCAAATCCAAAAAACAACAACAAAAACACCCAAAGTAAAACAAACAAAAAAAAAACTTTCAGTGACTTCTCTCCTTCAAGTAGAGATTTTCTTCTCTCCCCTTCTATGGTAGACTTAGGAATATGGAAGCAACCAGGACACAAATATCCCAGAGAATGCATAAAAGTTAGCCAAGGGGTTATAGACAACAAATACTAAATGTCTTCTCTAAAAATGAAAATAATAAGAGTCCTTTAGAGGAACAAAAGTTTTGAGACACCAAGGCAAATAATGAATAAAAGTAGGAGTGGTGACAGCTTAGAATTAGCAGATCTCAAAGAAATTATAATATGGTTCTCATCAAACTGTGTGGTACTATTTTAAATAAATAGAATGGAGCTAACCTTGGCAGAGTGGGAAAAGAGTTCACTTCAGAGACAGAGACAGAGTGCAGAGGGTGAGTTGAATATGAAAGGATGATAATTAAAAAAGAAAATTAAGTGTTGGAAGAAACGTACTAGGGAAAAGACAAAGAGAGAGGTAGAATGCAGTATATCTTCTCATAGAAAAGAGGCAAGAGAGAGATTTTACAGTGGAGGGGAAGTTGAGAAAGAACAAGTGAGCCTTCTTTTCATTGGTTTGGCTTTAGGAGATAATAACATACATACTCAATTGGGTATGGAAGTTTATTTTACCCTACAGCAATGCAGGGGGGAGGGGATAACAGAGGGGGGATGATAGAAGGGATGGCAGATTGGAGAAAGGGGAAATCAGAAGCAATATGTGTGTTCGTCCTTTGTTGCTAAAGAAGACCATGCCATCAGAGAAATGATGACATGATTTGCACTTGACTTTATTTTGAGTGAGGGAGGGCTGTGCAGGTCACCAGTCTCACTTCTCCTCCAGAGCCATCTGAATCTAGTGACCAGATATTCATCAGGATGACTGGAGATGACCCAGGATGAGGCAATTGGGATTAAGTGACTTGTTCAAGGTCACACAGCTAGTGAGTGTCAAGTGTCTGTGGTGAGATTTAAACTCAGGTCCTCCTGACTCCTGCACTGGTGCTCTATCCATTGTACCACCTAGCTGCCCCCAATCAGAAGCAAACATTGTGTCAGAGGGATAGGTCAAAGGAGACAATAGAATCAATAAAGGGTGGGATAGGATGGAGGGAAATATAGTTTATTCTTTCACAACATAACTGTTATGGAAATGTTTCACATGACTACATACGTATAACATATATAGAATTGCTTGCCTTCTCAATAAGGGTGAATGAGGAGGGGGGAAGGGAGAGAATGTGGAACTCAAAGCTTTAAAAATGAATAATAAAATTGTTTCTACATGCAGCTAGGAAATAAAATATACAAACAATGGGATATAGAAGTCTATCTTGCTCTACAAGAAAATAGAAGGGAAGGGGATAAGGAAGGGTGGGATAGAAGGGAGAGCAGATTGGAGGAATAAACACTATCCTAGGGTGGGAGGGAGAGGGAATATGGGGAAAAATTTAAAATTCAAAATTATGTGGAAGTGAATGTTGAAAACGGAAAAGAAATTAATTAAAAAATAAATAAATAAAAGGCAGCAATGACCAAAAAAATAGAGAGATGAAATCAAGGAGATATGAATACAATGATGGAGATTAAAGCAAGTAGACCTAGGATAACAATAATGACAATTATTAAACTTGAAAACAAGCCTAAAAGATCCATCATAGTTTTCTTTTCCTGTTTTATCTCTTTCTAGTTTGGAGAACAGAGCTATACTTGTCTCAGAGAGGGAATCTATATTGTGCTCTCTATCTCTATTTTTTCAAATGACTTATATAGTAGGAGGACTTAATCCTGTTTATGTTTGATAGGATTCACTTCTAAGTTTATCAAGGTCCACTATCTTTTCTTTGACAGTACATTTATGATTTACAGTTTCTGCTTCTCTGATTGTGTTTAGATTTTCTATTTCTTTTACTATTTATCTGGATATTTTTGAATTTCCATAAATATTAATCCATTTATTTTTATTTTTAGTTACTTTCAACAGCTATTTCTTATGAGTAAAGGTCAGAATAGTAATTTCCCTCATTTATTTTTTTTCTTTTGAAAGATGAAATTTTCAGCATAGTGAATCAAGAATGTATCAGTTATATTCTTTTGTAATGGCAAAATACTAGAAATTAAGGGGTACCTATTGATTGGGGGATGCCTGAACTGATGATAAATATAATGAGATACTTTTATTCCATAGGAGATTATGAAAGGGATAGCTTCAGAAAAATCTTGGAAGACTTTATGCACTTATATGCAGAGTCAAGTGAGAAGAGCCAGAATAATTTATACAATAATAAAAACACTGCTAAGATAAACAACTTTCAAATACCTAATAATTCTGGTCAACACAATGAATAGCCACGATCCAGAGGACTGATGAGGAAGTACACTATACACCTCCTGAGAGAGAGTATAGACTCAATACAGAGAATGAAATATGTAGTTTTGGGCATAGCCAACATAGGAATTTATTTTGCTTGACTAAGAATATTTGGTATAAGGGTTTGGTTTTCCTTTTTTTTTCTCAATAGGACGGAAAGGAGAGAAAAGAAATACTTCTTAACTGAAATAAAAATTTTAAAGGATTTATTAGCCATAACAACAAAAGATAGCAGAACTAACAAATTTCTCTCAGTTGCCTATAATGCACTCAGTCTTTAGAGAACTGATAAGGGAATTATCTTTCAGTGTAGAGATGGAAATCATATAAGGGGAGTGCAGTGTACACCATCAGATATGGTCATTTTAATGACTGGTTCACTTAAATCTTTTTCTTTATTACCAGGAAGCGTTCAATGAAAGAGGGCAAGAGGAAATTACTGGCATAAAAACAAAAGGCAGCAACAAAACTTTAAACACAGTGACTGCTCTGTTTTATGAGAACAAGAAGATAGGACCTTTCTCTACCGATCTCTCTCAACTGTGAAGGCATGGGACGTGACTGCTCTGTTGTATGAGAACAAGAAGATAGGACCTTTCTCTACCGATCTCTCTCAACTGTGAAGGCATGGGACGTGACTGCTCTGTTGTATGAGAACAAGAAGATAGGACCTTTGTCTACCGATCTGTCTCAACTGTGAAGGCATAGGACTTTGGCAGCTTCACTCCTACCTTTCTTATTGACTCTCAAATGGCAATCAAATAGCTTCCTCATCCTGCTGCTGCCTTTCTTCTTCCCTCCACCCAAAGGAGCAGCATCCCTTTAGGTGGGTTACTACCTTTCCAATTGACCACAGAGTAATAGAAGTCTTAGAGTTAAACAAAGAACTAGAAGTTTCCTCTTGTTCTTCTCGTTTTCCCTTTTCTCTTTCTGCTAGGCATCTGTCTTTCCATCCATCTTTCTCTTTCATGACAAAGCATGGTAGACCTTACTTAGGTAAGGAAAGGCAATTTTTTATCAATAATTGTGCATTTTAAAACAACAATAATAAATATTTATATAGAACTTTAAGGTTCGAAAAGGACTTTACATGTCATTTCATTTAATCCTCATAATAACCCTGTGAAGTAGGGATTATTTTGATACCTGTTTTACAAATGAGGAAACCAAGGCTGAAAGAGTTGAAGAGATAGTATCTAAGGCAGAATTTAAACTCAGATCTTCCTGGCCCAGTATTCTATCCTCTCTGCCACAGAGAATAAAATAGATACATGATACGTGTTTAGGACTATTGCTAAGGATCTATTTTTCATCATATACAGCAGGAATTCCTTTTGATATAGACTGGCATGTTTATTGCTGAGCTAGACATTCTCGGATAGTATCAACGTTGATTGCTTTCCCACTGATGCATTCACATTCTCTCAAAACTTTCATTAGGGCTCATCTCAGTAGATCTCTGGTGACTTAGACCTAATGATCACAAGAGTGAGTGCAAATATCACAATGGATTTGAGGCACTCTACTCTCAAAATTAGTGAAAGTTAAGGGTTTTCTTTGTCCTTGCAGGTGGTTAGGAAATTTGTTATTTGTTATTCCTTTTGAATCTCACCTTCCACACTGCAATTCCAGTCATGATACCCATCTCATCAAGGCTCAGAGACATTAATGAGGCATCTGTTTTGTCAAAGTCATTCTGTTGCCAAAGCAAGAAAAGAAAACCCAAAGATCCCTTCTAGGTAGAACCCTAATTTTAAATTATAGCTTACTATAATGTATTATTATTGTATCTATACTTCTGGAGTAGTTTGTTTATGTATAGAGAAAACTTATAGCATCATATGAATCCTAATTTTATTAAAGGACACAATCATCTTGGCTAGTCTTTCCAAAAAGATATTTTTTTTATTATTATTGTTTTATTTGTTTTCAGTGTTCTACTATCACTTCCATATAACTTAGATGTTCCCCCTTCCTTCCCCCTCCCTTCCTCCTCCCCCCCCAAGATGGCATACAATTTTATATATTTTACACATACATTCCTATTAAATACATTTTCACCTTAGTCATGTTGCATAGAAGAATTAAAATGAATGGGAGAAATCATAAAGCAAACCAAAATGTAATACAAAAGAAAATGATCTGCTACATTTTGCGATTGAATTCCACAGTTCTTTCTCTGAATGTGGAAGGCATTTTGCCTTAAGAGAACATTGGGAATTTTTAAAGTCCTTGTACTGCAATGAAAGTCTAAGTCTAGTAGAAAAAATCCTCGCACACTGTGGTTATTGCTGTGTATAAAGTTCTCCTGGATCTGCTCCTTTCACTTAGCATCAGTTTATATAAGTCTTTCCAGGCCTCCCTGAAGTTTTCCTGTTCATCATTTCTTACAGCATAATAGTATTCCATTACTTTCATATACCACAATTTACTCAACCATTCTCCAATTTATGGGCATCCCCTTGATTTCCAGTTTTTGGCCACCACAAAGGGTGCTTCTATAAATATTTTTGTACATGTGGGACCCTTTCCAATTTTTATGATCTCTTGGGGTATTGCTGGGTCAAAGGGTATACACATTTTTGTAGCCCTTTGGGCATAGTTCCAAACTGCTCTCCAGAATGACTGGATAAGCTCACAACTCCACCAACAATGAATTAGTGTTCCAACTCTCCCACATCTTCTCCAACATTTATTATCATGTTGTTTTGTCATATTAGCCAATCTGATAGGTGTGATATGGTGTCTCAGAGTTGCTTGGATTTGCATCTCTCTAATAGTGAGTTAGAGCATTTTTTGATATGACTATAGATAGCTTTGATTTCTTCCCCTGTTCATATTCTTTGACCATTTATCAGTTGGGAAATGACTTGTATTCTTGTACATTTGACTCAGCTCTCTATATATTTTAGAAATGAGACCTTTATCACAGATACTAGCTGCAAAAGTTCTTTCCCAGTTTTATGCTTCCCTCCTAATCTTGGTTGCATTGGGTTTGTTTGTGCAAAAACTTTTCAATTTAATGTAATAAAAATTATCCATTTGGCATTTCATAATGTTTTCTGTCTCTTTTTAGTCAAAAATTCCTCCCTTCTCCAGAAATCTGACAAATACACTTTTCCTTGCTCCACTGATTTGTTTATAATATCAGTCTTTATACCTAGATCATGTACCCATTTGGACTTTATTCTTGTTTACAGTGTCAGGCATTGGTCTATGCCTAGTTTCATCCAGACTGTTATCCACTTTTCTCAGCAATTTTTGTCAAACTGTGAGTTCTTATCCCAGAAGCTAGGGTCCAATGGGTTTATCAAACCGTAGATTGCTATATTCATTGACTGCTGTGTCTTGGGTACCTAACATATTCCATTGGTCTACCCTTCTGTTTCTTAGCCAGTACCAAGTGGTTTTGATAATTGCTGCTTGATAAAACAATTTGAGATCTGGTAGAACTAGGCCACCTTCCTTAACATTTCTTGTCATTAGTTCCCTTGATATTCTGGACCTTTTCTTCTTCCAGATGAATTTTGATATTATTTTTTCTAGCTGTACAAAATAATTATCTGACAGTTTGATTTGTATGGCACTGAATAAGTATATTAGTTTAGGTAGAATTGTCATTTTTACTATATTGACTTGGCCTACCCACAAACAACTGATGTTTTTCCACTTACTTAGATCTGATTTTATTTGTGTGAAAAGTGCTTTGTAATTGTGTTCATATAGTCCCTGGATTTGTTTTGGCAGGTAGACTCCCAAATATTTTATAGTATCTACTCAAACTTCTATCTCTTGCTGTTGGGCTTTGTAAAAGAGATTATTTCTTTGCCTCTTAGTTATGTTTGGTAATTCCTTATTGTGGTATGAAGATGACCTGTGGTTTTTTTTAAGATTTTGACAAAGGAATGAATTCTCCAGTAGGATCAAGCAAACATTTGAATCAACAAACATTTCTGAAGTATTTACTATGTGCTAGGCTCTGTGCTAAGATGCTAAGATACAAATATAAAAGTTGAAAAGGAAAGAAGTACAGACCTGGAGAGAGACTCTATGTCTGTTGTATAAGGAGCAGAAAAACTAAAACTGTGAGATATTCAAAGCCAGGTGGACCTTGGAGTGAAGGTTGTGTTTGTGATTTTTGGCAATAGCAACTCTTAAAGACCATCTAATAAAATGGAGAGGGATTGCAAAGCTCCTTGCTGGAAGGACTAATTCAACTTTTGAAAATATAAGTACCAGCTAAGTGAATCAAGTTTCTTGAGGATGATTTTTCCATTTGTTGCCTAAAGCAAATTAATAAATAGAATTAATTGCTCTCTGGATAAATTAGCTAATCTCTTCTTAATAGATGCTTCAGTTACAGAAGGGGGCTTAACCATTTTATTAGATATGACTATTTAGCTCAGCTAAATTGGGGAAGGGAAATATCCTCGGAGCCAGGATCTGGGTTCAAGTTCTGCTGACTTGCTTAACAAGTTGCTTAACATTACCTCTCACCACACACCCCTCCCCAAAACTCCCTACAACTAGAAATTGCAGAACAGCTGTATAACTGCATAAATAGAGAGACTTTCCTTACTAGGAGTTCCCTACTCTGCCAAATAAAATCACAAATTCTGATAAAACAAGGTTATCTCTCCAAATCCTTAAATTAACAATCTGCTGCTCCTTGCTTTAGCCTTTGTTGCCTGTAGCATAGTCTGATTACTGTCGATTGTGTGTTAAGTTCTTTTTTCTATTGGGAAACCACTTTTTGAAAAGATGATTGAGAACAAAGTGGGTCTACTTTGGATATCATCCAATGGGTTCATTACTAGAAGTACCAGAGGGACCTCATTATAACAGTTTTACCTCTTATTCCATCCTGGGCCATGAACTCTGAGAATAACCTTAGAATCAGTCAGGTCTTAAAATTATTTCTTAAAAGGCACCATTAGCTTTAATGCCCATATGATTTCATTTGCTGATTTTGAGTTATAAGACATGGAGGCCCATGTGATTAGCTAGTGTTTAGAGGACTTGATTCTAACTGGTTCAGACTGGTAACCAGATTTTTATTTATGTTGGTGGCTTGTTCTAGTGCAGATTCTGAGCCAAATTATATGCAATTAATCCCAAACCGAAACAGAACAGAAATGCTTATCTGGCTCCACTCTCTTGCCAATAATACAACCTCATAACAACATTTGCAGATGCTTAACATTCTCTCACTGTCCAGAGATCCAGTCAAAGTGAACAATGCTACTTTCTGTTACCTGGAGTGAATTTCTTGCCTTTCAAAATATCAGAGATGGCATTGGAGTAAAACTCATTTTCCCTAGTTTTGTGAATATCTAAATAGCGTTGGGGAAAGGTTTCTGTTATTGCTAAAAAAAAAATAATTAAGTAGCCTTTTTCTTTTCCGTGAGGAGGAAGAGCAATAGTTGTGTGCGTGGGAATGGTTGAGACAGAGAAATATACCTTGTGTAATTTAATGAAGATATCACAGGGCTTGTACAGTGATCCTGCCAGGCTTGGAGTCAGGAAGACTACTCTTCCTGAATTCAAATCTGATTTCAGACACTTACTAGCTGTGTGACCCCGGGCAGATCCATTAAGCCTGTTTGCCTTAATCTCCTCATTTGCAAAATAAGCCAGAGAAGGAAATAGCAGCCCACTTCAATATTTTTTTGCCAAGAAAACCCACAATAGTGTCATGAAGTTGGACATGACTAAAAAAATGACTAAAAAAAAAGTAAAAAGAAAAATAAAATATAACTGAATAACAAGCCTAAATTCAAATCTTACTCTTCTACTTACTATATTCTACTTAAACTACTAGCTGTGAAAGTCTGGGCAACTCAACTGACCTCTCTGACTTTGATTTCCTCATCTATCAAATAAGAATAATAAATATCTTACATGGTTATTGCAAGGACAAATATCATAAAGTGATTGGAAGTTCTTAGTAAACTGTGAATCACCCTACATATGTAAGAAATTATTAGTATGCTTATGAAAAGAGTTTGTAAATTATAAGATTTTATAAAAATGTTTTATCTTCCACTGACAGTTGCCTTTAGGAGTTGATGGAAAAAAATAACACTTGAATTACTTCACTAGTTTCATTAAATGAGGGAGAAATCACACTTTGTGTTCTTGGGACCCAGTTTATAACACCAATATATTCCAAGATAATTTGCTTGGAGCAAACTATTATCATGCCAGGCACTCCTTTTCAGTAACAAACCATATGGACTTCCTGATATTAACACTTGACTAGAGAATTTTCACCAGTACAGTTTACCTTACAAAAGTGTTTTCCATTTTTTCCTGATAGATGCTTTTAGGTTTTTCCATTTCTTCATACTTAATATATATATATTAAGAACATAGCAAGTCACAATTCTTTGACTCCCTTAGACAAGGACCTGCTTCCATGGTAGAAAATCCATTAAGTATCCAGGTTAGCTTCGAAATTCCAGAGAATCATAGAGGCAAATAACTAAATGAAAGGTTCATAGTACCAAAAAATCAAAGAGAAAGCAAGGGTGTGTCAAAGTAAGGGAGTCAAATTCTTTCAAGGCAGGACTGATATCTTTTGCCTTAGAATTTTGGGGTTCCCAGGACCACTAGACTGTAACAATAGTGCTGAATCAAGCCAGTATTCAAAATTTCCATTTGTTTAATTTCATAAACTCCCACATTTCTCCAAGAGAACAAGTAAAGCAAGAGATTGACATTATTAGACCTTTTTTTATTTTTGGTTGCTGTTATTACATTAATGACTGAGTAGATTTAGCCAAGTTATGCTTACATAGATCATCTGAGTATAAAACTTTCCATCTGAATGACCTCCTAGCAAATGTTCAATCCAAACAACAGTCAGGTATTTTTCCTAGTACACAAATGGCCAAGAAACCTTCATATCAGTCTCATAACAGTTCTAGAAAAGTGCTAATTCTCGGTAAGGTGAAAATGAGGACATTCCAACCATATGGAACAGAATAAGTAAAGTCACAGGGAAAGGAAAACACAGCATTTATACAGGGAATAGAGAGTAATTCCAGTTTGATTGCGGTGAGCATTACATAGAGAAATCAAGCAAAGTCAAGAAACTATTTAAGTGCTTACTCAGTGCCAGGAACCATGGTAAGTGCTGGTAATACAAAGAAAGGCAAAATAACTCCCTGATCTCAAGGAGCTAAGTCTAATGGGAAATACAACATGCAAACAAACAAGGTACATTTTATATTTAATCCAGAAACTTCTGAAGGTTGTTAATTGGGAAGGGGTTGAAACATGGTCAGACTTGTACTTTAGAAAGATCACTTTGATAGTTGAATGGAGGATAAACTAGAATGTGAAGATACTTGAGGCAGGGAGGCCAGCCAGAAGATTATTTTAAGAATACAGGCATAAGTTGATATAAGCCTGTACAGGGTGGTAGCACAATAGGAGAGAGTACAACAAGAGATGTTTTGAAGATAGAATTTACTGCCTATGTATATGATTTTGACCAAATGATTACTGTTTCCTTTAACGTTCATTCATTTTCTTTGCATGTAAAAATCAGATAATATTTACAACTTCCATTCCTCATTGAGTTTTGATGTAGTTAGTGGGTTTAGATATAAGTCCACTGATTAATTTTAAAAGTACTTGTTAAATTAACAAAATAATTAATAAGATGCTTTGAGAACCTTATTATTCCGTAATGTTCATCTGACAGGGTATGGACCCTGGAAACCATCCCCACCCCCCAAGCTTCCTCTTAATTTTTCCACATGGCCCTCTCATTGTAGCTCTGGTCCAGCCCCAATTTCCAACTCTCTGTTACCTCTATCGTAACCCAGCCCTGCATGGTCTGTTACCTTGAGGATCACCTCAGGCTACTTCTCACCCTTAATCTCATCAAGATGTCCTTTCAGTTACCTCACACTCACCCCAGCCTATTGGCTACTCCTGGATCCCATTCAAATCTTCCCAGAAAACCTTTTTCCTTTATAAAAGAGATCAGTCTCAGTTACTTTTAAAAGTCCTGCCCACATCTATTGGCAAAACAATAAACCTTGTCTCCGAGTGAAAGAAGGCTTCAGTCAAATTCTTTCAATGCAGGACCTATATCTTTTGCCTTAGAATTTTGGGGTTCCCAGGACCCCTAGACTGTAACATACCTCTTCATGACCTCATGGACCCTAATATCCATGGGGTTTTCTTGGCAAAGATACTGGAATAGTTTGTCATTTCCTTCTCCAGTGGATTAAGGTAGAGGTTAAGTGACTTGCTCAGTGTCACACAGCTAGTAAGTGTCTGTGGCTGGATTTGAACTCAGGTCTCCTCGACTCCAGGCCCAGCATTCTATCCATTTTGCCACCTAGCTGTCTCCTAGGCTATGGTTTGTCCCTCATTCTTGAAGAAGACTATGACATCAAGGAGATGATAACATGACTTTCAATTGACTTTGATGTGAGAGTGGGCTGTGCAGTCACCAACCTCACTTTCTCCTATAGAACCATCTGGATTCAGTGGCCAGATATACATCAGGACAACTGAAGATGGCACAGGATGCAATGGGAGACCTTTACCCTTTTAAACTAAAGTCTCTTCAGGTTGTCACTTCAAGTGAGGCAACACCCATTTATTGAACAGGTCTCTTTAAGAAGTGAGTTAAGGGATGGCCCTTTACATTAAAAAAAAAAAATCAAATTTGCCCAAGGTCATCCACTAAGCCATTTGGCTGCCTCTAGTCTTAGCAAGGTGGATAATATGAAAAAGGACTGAGAAAAATATAGTGGTACATCATACCATATAGGACTTTGAATCCAGGGTAAAAAAAAAAAAGCTGAACTTGGTATAGACTCATGAGTCACCAAAGAACTGAGCAGTGATATGGTTAGATCTACACACAAAGTATATTAGTATGGCAGTACTATAAACACTGAATTAGGAAGGCAAAAGAATAATGAGAGAAGACTTGTTAAGAGGAAATTTAAATAGTCTAAGTTCCTGGCAATAAGAGCTTATCCGTTAGAAGCTGGGGTAATAGAAAGGAACAGATAGATGCGAAAGACATTATGGAGGGATAAAAAGACATAAATTGAAAATGAGAGGCAGAGGAGTGGGAAAAATCAAAGATAACCTTTTGAAAGAGGAATATGTAACAGTGCTAAAGGCACTAGAGACTTGAAGTCAGGAGAGACCTGGATTTGAACCTCATCCTAAAACTGATTAGCTATGTTGACTATGAGCAGTCCACTTAACCACACTAAGCCTTAGTAAAGGGCAGTTAACAATATCTGCAGTACCTACTTGCTAGGTTCCAGTTCTGGGACCTCCTTAAAAAAACTTCCTGGAGTAAAAAAGCATCCCAGAAACTTTATCTAACTGATAAAAGTGTTCCGCCATACATTTCCCAGAGTTCTTGGATTTCCACTTTTATTTTTTATTTTTTGCTCTTGGAGAACTTTCTGCCCAGAATCTTACTGTGGGCTCAAAAGGAGAAATAGAAGCTCTCCCAGATCTCTAGAATTTTCCTGCTGCTTTTCAGGGGATGAAAGATAAGTGAAATCTGAAAACTGAAAATCTCTTTATGGAATCATTCAAGGAGGTAGGTAGACTTCAGGCTGATGGAGGGCAGACCAAATCAGCACAAACTGGGAGCAAGCAAAGGAAGGGGAGAATACAGATAAGATCAGGGTGAGATAAAGCACATTTCCAGTCCACAGTTACTTTATCTTCTCATTATTAAAATAAAAAAATCCTGCCCCAAGTCCTTTGCCTTCTGCTCCCCTCAAACCAGCTTAGGGGAAGAATGTGATAGCCAGAAAAAAGAATCCACTGTGTCTGTAGGATTGTTATCAAATACAATGTGAAGAATTGTTTTTATTAACATATAGTTATGACTATAGTGTATGCACTATCAGATGCTATTAATAAACAAATGGCCATTAACAGTGAACTGTCAGGTCTTATTAGTTTTGATGGAGGCATGATGAGGGGATAAGATAAGACTATTAAAAAAGGAAACTTAAGCTAAATGACAAGAAAGCTGTATGTGTTTTGACCATATTTCCCAGATCATACCCCTAGACTACAAAGTTGAAGGGAGAGCGTGTGATTAATGAGTAGCTGGCCTGCCATCTGGTGGTCAAACAATATATTATGCCCTCCCCCCAAACCATACACCCCACTGTGCCCTCATAAATTGTTTAAGTAATTGATACATCAGATGAAAATCTGCTCTCTCTCAAATAACAGAGTATAAGAAACGGAGCCTGGGGGAGTCACAGTTATCACTAAATACACCTTTAGCTCTGCATCCAGTACTATCTCCTATCAAAGGGATAATGTAGGTAAAGGATTTTATAGATCATAAATAACTACATGAATTTCAATTGTAATAATTATTGTAACACTAACATTTTGAACACGGGAAGCTTGGAGAATAGTGGTGCCACTGGTAGAAATAATAAGCCAGAAATAGATTTTAAGAGGAAGGATTATAAACTTGGTTTGGGGCATGTTGAATTTTAGATTATACTAAGTCAACTAAGTAGAGATATCTTGTAGACAATTAGAGGTATGGATTTGGAGTTGAACTGGGAGGTCAGAATAGGAGATCAGAAGCATGGGGCAACATGGGTAGAGGTCATGAGTGAGACCAAAGAATAAAACCAGTTATAAAAAAATAAAACTATTAAACTTTAAAGGATTGTGGTTCAAATCATTGCTCTATCACTTAGTACCTGTATGATCTAGAATAAATCTTTTAACTTCCATCACTCATGATTTTATTACTAGTGTAGGATGCCACAAGGACTGTTTCTATGAATTACATTCCCAAATGGCTGTGAGCAACAAGTGAATATTGAAAATGACTTCATTTCATGTCCAAGTGGTATAAGAACTAATTTATATTTATAAAAAAGAAAGTCATTCAATAATTGATAAATAGTCAAAGGATATAAACAGACAGGAAAGAAATCTAATCTGTCTATAGCCATGGGAGTAGAGAATGCTCTAAATCACTAATAATTAGAGAACTGTAAATTAAAGCAATTATGAGGTTCTACTTCATACCTATCAGATTGACAAAGTTGGCTAAAAATGACAAATGTTGAAGGGATTGTGGGAAAACAAGCATACTAGTGTGCTGTTGAAGCTGTGAATTGGTGTAGTCATTCTGGAAAGCAATTTGAAACTATACCTCCAAAGTTACTAAATTGCACATACCCTTTGACCCAATATTATTATTAAATCTATACTCCAAAGAGAGTATAGGACTCCAAAAGAGTATAAGTCTATACTCCAAAAAGATCCTATATGTACAAAAATATTTATGGGAGAATTTTTTTATAGAGGCAAAGAACCAGAAGTTAAAGGAGAGCCTATAAACTGGGAAATTGCTGAAGAAATTATGTTCTGTGAATATCATGGAAAACTATTGTGCTATAAGAAATGATGAAAGAGACTATTTCATTGAAGCCTGGGAAGCCTGGTATGAACTGATACAGAATGAAATGAGCAGAACCTGGAGAACAATTTACAATGTAACAAGGTGAAAAATAAACAATTTTAAAAGACTTAAGAACTCTGATCAATGCAATAATCAATCATGATTGATGATGGGACTGATGATGAAGAAAGCTACCAATATTTCGACAGAGAGTGATAGACTCAAGATGTAGAATGAGACACATGTTTTTGAACATTGCCAGTATGCTAATTGGTAAAGAAAATAAATGTCTGACAATATAAAATGTCACTAAGAGTTTGGTGTTTGAAAGGGAGAAACAGAAACAGAGATACAACTATGGCAACAAAAGAGCTTTTCCTCCCCAGCCATATACCTGTGGTGCTAGGTTGGAGAAACTACCCAGTACACTAATTTCAAGAGGGCGCTAGACTTTAGTGTGAACTGGAATGACCTAAATAGGCTGGGAGACTTGGCTCAGAGAAAACGAAAGCAATTTTAAGACATGATGGTGGCAATCAGCACACACTACCCTGTCCAGTGAATGAAAATGGACCAGTGTCTATTTATTTTGGTAAATAACTACAAGTTATGTGGAATGACTCACTGTTATATTCTGTTATTCTTGCAGTACGTGAAGGCAGTTTTACTAAGCAAATGAATTTCATCATGATCTTTCTCTAGTAACTTAGAAGAATAAAGAATTAATTGAATTGTTAACCATGATGAAAGAAGTACGAATGACAGAAGCAATACTGGATCTGGAAAGGATGAGAGAGGTTGGTAGATAGGGGAGGAGTCAATAAGTGACTGACATGTGTTATCAGACAAAAACAAACCAAGGATGTAACAAAAGATATGGAGTATAATTTTCTAGGCAAAGATCTTGACTGTATATCTATAAAATGAGGTGGTTGAACTGGATGATTTCTAATGCCCCACCCTATTTCTAAATTTGGCAATCCTATGAGAAGCCATTAAAGGAAACAGAGATAGAACAATTAGACAGATAGGAGGAAAACCATAAGGGATTATTTTTCCCTCACTAAAGGAAAGTCAAATCTCTGTTAAAAAAAAAAAGAGCAAAAATATGCACTGATTCAAGATGATTAAGGAAAAAGATGGAGAAAGGTCTTTGGCAACTATGCCACCACTAAAATTTGGGAATCTTCATTTGTATTGAAGGGTAGAAACTCCAAATTACAAGAAAGTAAGGAAAGAGTTAAAGGCAGCTGGGTGGTGCAATAGATGAGTGCTGGACCTGGAGTCAAAAAGACCCATCTTTCTGAGTTCAAATCTGACCTCAGACATTTACTAGCTGTGTGACCCTGGGCAAGTCACTTAACCTTCTTTGCTTCAGTTTCCTTATCTGTAAAATGAGCTAGTGAAGGAAATGGTAAATCATTCCAGGATATTTGCCAAGAAAACCTCAAATGGGGTCATGAAGAGTTGGTCACGATTGAAAATGGTGGAACAAGAGAAAAGAATAAGTGTTGGCTAACTGGAGACATCAGCTTTATAGCTTTCAAAGGGGTTAGCAGTGAAGGAGAGGAAAATTGGTAATTATAGTTAACTAAAGTAGAAGAGTGTAGGAAGAAGTCTTTGTAAAAAACAATTCTTGAGAAATGAGCATCATCGAGGCAGGAGGAAAAGAAGTACTAAGAAGAGGGCAAATCTGAGATTGCAGAAGAAGCTTATGGAGCAAAAGTCCTAGAAGACACAGAAAGAATTAGCATCAAAGACTGAATTTGAGATTAGTTTCAACAAGGGACAGGAAATAAATTTAGAAAATCTGATAGCAAAAGAAAGAAAGAGAATAGTTTTCTTTCTTTTTTGTTCTATGTTCCCCTCCCTTTTTCTGCTTTCATTCTTTCCTTCTGCACTAGCCATTTTGGAATACTATTTTTGGGATTCTGGAAGCTTAAAGCAATGAAATAATTGACCTACATGGATATTTTCAGTTAAGTCATTTTATGCTCAGCAGATCTTTGAACAAATAACCCTCTTTCATCACTCTAGACTGATGTCATTTCTCTATCCTTAGAGTTTTTATATTAATTATTTTGTCTACCATTCATTTGGTAATCAACCAAGGGCATGTGTCTTTTGGATGTCAGAAATAAAATAAAAGATCCATTCTTATTTTGGGGGGGCAGTTACATTTTGAGTTCTGAGCTCTCTTCCTCTCTCCCTTTCAACCTCACACTAGAGAAGGCCAACATTTGATACACACACACACACACACACACACACAAACACACACAATACATGCTTCCATATATAAACTTTTTTTTTTGAAGGTAGATAGTATCTTCCTTCATAGGTCCTTTGACATTGATTTGAATATTCATATTTCTCAAAATCTCTTAGTCATTCAGTTATTCTTTAACAATGTTGCTTTTAGTGCACACAACATTCTCTTGTTTAGGTTCTTTTCACTCTGTATTATTTCATGAAAGTATTTCCATGTTTTTCTAAAATCAATCTGCTCACCATTTCTTACAACACAATAGGATTCCATCACAACCCTATAGCACAACTTATTCAACCATTCCCCAATTGATGGGCATCCTCTCAATTTCTAGTTCTTTTCTGCCATAAAGCAAGTTGCTATAAATATTTTAGAACATATAGGTTATTTTTCTTTTTCCCTGATCATGTTGGGACACAGACCTAATACTGCTATTTTGGGTCAAAGCACTATGCAATTATGCACTATTCTGGCATAATTCCAGATTGCTCCCCAAAATGTTTGGATTAGTTCACATTTAACAGTGTATCAGTGTCCCAATTTTTCATATCCCCTCCAACATTTGTCATTTTCCCCTTCTATCATTTTAGCCAATCTGATAGGTGTGAGATGGCATCTAAGAGTTGTTTTAATTTGCATTTCATTAATCAATAATGATTAAGATCATTTTTCATGTGACTATAGATAGCATCCAAAAACTACTTCTTCCTTTCCTTTGCATTTATCCATTGGGGAATGACTCATTCTGATAAATTTCACAAGGTCCTCTATGTATTTGAGATATGAAGCCTTTGTTTAAGAAAATGTTCATAAATTTTTTCCAATTTCCTACTTTTCTTTTAAATTTGGCAATACTGGTTTTATTTGTACAAAACTTTTAAATTTAATGTAATCAAAATGATCTATTTTACATCTCATAATGCCCTCTATCTCTTGGTTTATTCATAAATTCTTTGCCTAGTCATAAATCTGATAGGTAATGTTTCATGCTCTTTTAATTTACTCACGATATTTCCCTTTATGTCTAAATCATGTATCCATTTTAACATTATTTTGGTAAATGCTGTTAAATTGGTCTATACCTAGTTTCTGCCAGAGTGCTTTCCAATTTTTCCCCAATTTTTTTTAACAAATATTGAATTCTTATCCCCAAAGTTTAAATCTTTACATTTATCAATCTCAATGTTACTACCATCATTTACTACTGCATATTGTATATCTACTCTATTGTACCAATCTGCCTTTCTATTTCTTAGCCAGTACCAGATAGTTTTAATAATTACCACATTATAATATAGCTTAAGATCTGTTGCTCCTAGACTTCCTTCCTCTACATTAGTTCTTTTGATATTCTTGATCAAATGAATTATGTTATCATTTTCTTCTAGTTCAATAAAGTCTTTTTTTTGGTGGGGGAGTAGTTTGACTGGGATGGTATTAAATAAGTAAATTAATTTAGAAAAAATTGTCATTTTTATTATATTGACTCAGCCCATCCATAAATAATTAATATTTCTAGAACTATTAAATCTGACTTTATTTGTTTAAATTCTAATTTAATTTCATATTTTTATTTTGTTATATGATATATAAAATAATATAAACGTAATATATTTATAATTATGCAATTATCCCTGAATTTGTCCTGGCAAGTATACTCACAGACATTTTATATTATCTATGGTTATTTTAAACAAAGCATCTCTTGCTATGTCTTCCTACAGAACTTTTTTGGTGATATATAGAAATATTGATGATTTATGTGGGCTTAGTTTATATCCTTATACTTTGCTAAAATGATCATTTGAACTAACCTTTTAGTGAATCTCTAGGATTTCCAAAGTACACCCTGATATCATCAAAAAAAAAAAAAAAAGATTTAGTTTTACTACCTAACTTGCTCATTCTGATTCCTTCAAAATTCCTTCCTTTTTCTTCTTTTATTGATATTGCTAGCATTTCTAGTACAATATTGAATAGTGGTGATAAAGTGCATCCTTTCTTCAGTCCTGATCTCATTGGGAAGGTTTCTAACTTATCCCTGTTACAAATAACACTTGCTGATAGTTGGGGAAAAATGCTTTTATGCTGACACTTTCAAGTGTTTTTAGTAGGAATAAATGTTATGTTTTGTCAAAAGCATTTTATGCATTTATTCATATAATCATATAATTTTTTTTGTTATTTTGTTATTGTATAATAGTTTATGTAAATAATTTTCCTCATATTGAAGCAGTCCTACATTCCTGATATAAATCCCACTTGCTGATAATGTGACTATAAATCAAAATCTTTGTGATGTATTGTCTCCTAGCTAGCATTTTATTTATGATTTTTGCATCAATATTCATTAATGAAATTAGTCTATATTTTCTCTTTTTCTGATTTTCCTAGTTTAGAATTTTAGTGCCATATTTGTTTCATAAATGGTTTGGTTAGACTCTTTCTTTGTTTATTATTCCAAATAATTTATTTAATATTGGAATTAGTTGATCTTTAAATGTTGGTTAAAATTCATTTGTAAATCCATCTAATCCTGATGCTTTTTTCTTAGGAAGCCCACTTATGGCCTGTTTAAGTTTATTTAGACATTCTATTTTCTTTTCTTTTAATCTGGGCAGCTTATAATTTTGTAAGTATTCCTCCATTTCACTGAAATTTTTAAATCTATTGGTATATAATTAGGTAAAATAATTCCTAATAATTCCTTTACTTCCATCTTCATTAGTGTTATATTCACCATTTTCATTTTTTATACTCAGAATTTAGTTTTCTATCTTTTTAAAAAATATGAAACCATGATTTATCTATTTATTATTTTTTCAAAAAATTCCTAGTTTTATTTATTAATTTAATGACTTTCTTATATTCAATTTTATCAATCTCACTTTTAATTTTCAGAATTCCAATTTGGTGTTCAATTGGAGATTTTTAATTTGTTTTTTTCCAATGTTCAAAAATTGTATATCCAATTCATTGATCTGCTCTTTTCCCTGTTTATTGATGTAAGCATTTAGTGATAGAAATTTTCCTCTGATTACTGCTTTTTCTGCATCCCATATGTTTTATGTTATCTCATTATTATCATACTCCACAATAAACTTATTGGTTTTTATGACTTACTATTTAATCCCTACTAATTATTTAAGATTAAGTTATTTAGTCTCCAATTATTTTTTATTCTGTGCTCCCATGGGCCTTTGTTAAATGTAATTGTTATTGCATTATGATCTGAAAAGGATGCATTTAATATTTCTACTTTTTTGCAGGCATATATTATTAGACATAGTCAATAGATTTCTTTTGCTTAACTGTAAGTCTTTGTTACAAGGGAGGGTTCTGATTGAAGGACGGAAGATATTGGGGAGCTTATAATGCGTTTAGGAAAATGTATCAATAGAACTTTTCATTTTTTTTTAATTAACCAGATACTTCCTTGTAACATTTTTTCTATTGTCTCTTTAAATTGTTACTGATGTAAGTTATGATAGTCATGGTTGATAGACTCCTTTCCAAGTCAAAACCTTGTTAAACTAACATTCCCCATTGTTGGGAAATCTTTCTTGACATTCAGCCTAAATATTTTCCTCCCCATCATTTCCAGATTCGTAATTAAATTCACTGTAACAGAAACAACTTTGAGGTCAACAGTTTTACTAGGAAGAACTGAGAGAGTTTAAATGAGAAGTTTCTAACCTGTTTTTTGTGTCCTAGAACCCTCTGGCAGTCTGGTGAAGCCTTTGGACTCTGACTCAGAATAATGTTTTTAAATGCATAAAACACATAGAATTACATACAAAAGAAACCAATCATATTGAAATTCTTTTCAAAATATATTTTAAAAACAACTTCACATATCCCAAGCTATGATCCCCTGCTCTAAAGCAGGTTTAAGAAATTGTTTTAAGAAAAAATAAATCTGAATTTGTTTTTAGAGAAATAAATAATCACTTTGTGTGTCGTCAAACCTGCCAATGAAAATCCTCTGCCCAGATGCAACAGCAATATTTAAGTCAATATAATTTCTTCTTAAATGGTGCCTTTGTTAAATGTGACATCTTTCAGTAAGCAAATTTATTGAAATATAGGGTTATAAGTTATGGTACTACATACTACCTCTTCTTGATTTAACTCAAACATGCAGAGTAATTCAAATTCAGTCTTACTTAGGTGATTTTGATGGAAGATTGTAATATTTACATTTGTAATTTAATAGGACAGTTAGGTGGTGCAGTGGTTAGAGTGCCATGCCCGAAGTCCGAAGACTCATCTTTCTGAGACAAAATCTGACCTACACTACCCTGGGCAAATCAGTTAAACTTGTTTGCTTAGTCTCCTTATCTACAAAATGAGCTGGAGAAGGAAATGGCAAACGATTCTATTATCTTTGCCAAAAACTCAGACACAACTGAAAAAAAAAAGACTTAAAAAAGAAACACAAACTTGATCATAAATATTATAAAATCTTATCCATTCATAATGCTTCACACTTTACAAAGAACTTCCAGACACTTTGTAATATTTGGTTCTCACAAAAACCATGCAAAGCAAATGGGCGTAAATATATCTCATTCCCATTAGAAAGATGAGGAAAGTAAAGGCAGAGAGGTAAAGTGATTTGCCCAGATTCATGCAACTAGTCTGTGAAAGAGTATGACAAACCCAGATTATTCAACTTTGAGTCCTATGATCTCTTCATTGAACTGTACAAAGTAAGCAGATTCTCTCCCCAATACAACCCTTACCCACACACAATGTCTGTGCTTCTTCCTCTCCAAAAAATAATGTTATTTATTTTTATTTTTGTAGTAGCAGAAATATACCCTAATACTTATTAGATGCCTAGAAAACCACAAGTAAGGAGGGCTATCTCTGGCATTCTGAAAGGCAGGCAACTGACTCTGGACAACAGAAAGCAGTATTGTTTCCTTAGACTTGCTCTCTGGACAGTGAGAGAATGTTAAGCATCTGCAAATGTTGTTATGAATTGTATTATTGCCAAGAGAGTGAAGCCAGATAAGCATTTCTGTTCCGTTTCAGTTTGGGATTAATTGCATATAATTTGGCTCAGGTTTGGCAGCAGAGTAAGCCACTAACATAAATAAGAGTTTAGTTTGGACCTGTTAGAATCAGTTCCTCCAAACATCAGCTCATCCTATGAATCTCTCTCTGTACTGATATTTTATAATTCAAGATCAGCAAATAAAATAAGAGTATTTGAACTTATGGTGGCTTTCAAGAAATAAAGACAAGCCCAATTCTGTCCTTGTTTTTAGAGTTCATGGCCCAGGATGGTGTTAGAGGTGAAACTGTTATAATGAGGTCCCTCTGGTACTTCCAGTAATAAACCCCTTGGATGATAGCCAAGCTAGGCCCACTTTATCCTCACTCTGCTTTCTAGGGGGTACATTCCAATGTATTTTTGGTAACTCATTTGTGAACGATATAATAGCTAAATGTCAGTTGGGAAGTCAGTTACAAGCTCTGATTATTCAGCCTTTTTAGGTATTTTTCAAAGGTTAATATATGCTTAAGAGTTGCTATAGGCATCATAGATTATAACAAGGAATTATAACAAGGTCATAATTAATGCAAGGATTTGGACAAAGTTAATGCTACTGAACTAAGATGGTTAAATCCACTTAAAGAGTTGGAAGCATCTATCAAAAGGATATGGCCCATATGTTCTACCTAGTAATTTTCTCCCTAGTATTAATCCCTTCTTAACAAAACAAGGGGAATCATATTCTTGAGAAATCCTCAGAGAAAGGTTATGACTAAACTTGTATTAAATTCCTCAATGTTTAAAATTTCATGTTTAAAATCCTTATTAGTGAAAGCAGAATTCAATCACTCAACAGACATCTATTAAGCACTTTTACTATGTCAGGCATTTTCCTAGATGACCAGGAAACAAAGACAAAAACTGAAATAGTCTTTGCCATCAAAGGGTTTGCAATCTAAATGAGGGAGACAATTTGTATATATGCACAGTAGATAAGGTAAATTTTTTTAAAGGAAAGCACTAGCAGAGGGGGGACTGGGAAAGATTTCATGAAGATGAAAGAAGATGGTACTTGAACTAAGTCTTGAAGGAAACTGGGCATTCTCAAAGGCAAAGGAGGCAAGGGAGTAAATTCCAGGCATGATACAATCCTATAAAATAATCATGATTGATTTTATCATATAGTTTTTTTCTCAATGCAAGCATAAGAACTCTATTAAAGGTAAGGATACTTTGGATACAACAGTAACGTAATGATAACAAACCATAATTTAACTGTCTAACCAAAATGTTTTCCTACAATGGTGACAGAGTTAATTAAAAAAAAAAAAAACAAATACCTCAGAGATATCACAGAAAAAACAGAGTCTGAGTCATATTTTATTATTTGAAGTCAGTGGAAGGATAGGCTTGTTGAAAAAGAAGTGACCTAAATAGTTGTGGTCTATTAGTGTCTGAATATCAACAAAACATATAGCTAGATATAGCACCCACAGAAAAGGAAGGGAAAAAGGGATGGAGAGGGAGAGGAAAAGTGGAAGGGAAAGGGAAAGGGAAGAGGCAAGGTAGAGAGAGGGCGAGGGAGATTCGTTGCCCAACTAGAACTGTCCAGTTAGGGCCGCAGTGTGGCAGTTAGTACTACTCACAGGTTGTTATTTGTCCTTTATTGTCAAAGAGAATCAGGACATAAAGAAGGTGATGCCATAACTTGCAAGTGAATTGGATTTAAGTGAGGGAGGACTGTACAAAGTCATCAGCCTCACTTTCTCCTCTGAAGCCATCTGGGCCCAGTGGCAAGATACGTCAAGATGACTGGAGATGACCCCAGATGCAGTCTGGGACCTTGGCATTTTTGAGCTAAGGACTTTCCCAAGTAAAGATAGGTAAGAAATGAGACAAAGAATGACCTCTTCTACCCAAACAATCAATCAATCGGGGAGGGGAAAACCCTCAGGGTTTCTGTCAAAAACAGAAACAGTTGCTATTTACGTTCATTCTGAGCCATCTGGACTGTAACATGACCAAGTAGGGCTTGAACTGGGAGTTACTGCTGGCCAATCAATGATAGCAAGAATGATTTGGATTTAAGGTCTAGTCCTTAAGAAAGAAATCTCTTGGGGGGAGGGGGAGGAGCCAAGATGGTGGAGTAGAAAGACTCATGTATGCTAGCTCCGAACCCACAGCCCATATATTTTCCGTGGAGACAACTCCCCACAAATTTTGGATCAGTGGAAGCCGCGCCCAGAAACACAGTAGAAGAGATTTCCATTCCAGAGAGCCCTGGGAAGCCATCCCCAGGGGGCCGTCACGCTTGGGACAGTGGAACCCATCCCTGGTCATGCGAGATCCCAACGGGCTTCAGGGACGGAACCTATGGTGGCCACGAGGGTCCCTCCGCCCACAGGCACTCCAGGTCAGTGAGAGAGACTTCTGGGCTGGCCAAGAGGGCAGCTAGGTGTCTCTGTGACTCGGGCCCCCTCGGGAGGAAGTGGCAGAGGCAGCAGTGGCTGGGGACTCCCCAAGTAGGCAGGAGCCCAGGGCCATTACTGAAAGTCTCCGCATAAAGCCCCTGAGGGAACTGAGCCTGGGAGGCGGCCCTGCCCCCACCCCAGCACCAGAACTTAAGCTCACATTGAATAGCAGCCACTCCTGCTACTGAAAGCCCACTTGAATCTCAGACCCCAAGCACTAGCTGGGCAGGCGGGGGTGGACAGGAATCTCAGAAGTCAAGTAACTGGCTGGGAAATGACCAGAAAAAGGAAGCAAAATAAGACCATAGAGAGCTACTTTCTTGGGGAAGAGATGTTCCCGCCTTTCAATTCTGATGACGACGAACTATTCTTACCATCAGGGAAAGAGGTGGAGGTCGGGGCCTCTGTACCCCAGACATCCGAGGTGGATGTCCAATGGGCTCAGGCCATGGAAGAGCTCAAAAAGGTTTTTGAAAATCAAGTTAGACAGGTGGAGGAAAAACTGGGAAGAGAAATGAGAGAGATGCAAGAATAGCATGAAAAACAGCTCAATACCTTGGTAAAGGAGACCCCAAAAAATGCTGAAGAAAATAATACCTTGAAAAATAGGCTAACTCAATTGGCAAAAGAGGTTCAAAAAGTCAATGAGGAGAAGAATGCTTTCAAAAGCAGAATTAGCCAAATGGAAAAAGAGGTTCAAAAGGTCACTGAAGATAATAGTTCTCTCAAAATTAGAATGGAACACATGGAGTCTAATGACTTTCTGAGAAACCAAGAAATCACCAAATAAAACCACAAGAATGAAAAAATGGAAGAGAATGTGAGATATCTCATTGGAAAAATAACTGACCTGGAAAATAGATCCAGGAGAGACAATTTAAAAATTATGGGACTACCTGAAAGTCATGATCAAAAAAAGCCTAGACATCATCTTTCATGAAATTATTGAGGAAAACTGCCCTGATATTCTAGAACCAGAGGGCAAAATAAGTATTGAAGGAATCCATCGATCACCACCTGAAAGAGATCCAAAAAGAGAAACTCCTAGGAACATTGTGGCCAAATTCCAGAATTCCCAGGTCAAGGAGAAAATCTTGCAAGCAGCTAGAAAGAAACAATTCCAGTATCATGGAAATAAAATCAGGATAATTCAAGATCTAGCAGCTTCTACGTTAAGGGATCGAAGGGCATGGAATAGGATATTCCAGAAGTCAAAGGAACTAGGACTCAAACCAAGAATCACCTACCCAGCAAAACTGAGTATAATACTTCAGGGGAAAATATGGTCTTTCAATGAAACAGAGGACTTTCAAGCATTCTTGATGAAAAGATCAGAGCTGAAAAGAAAATTTGACTTTCAAACACAAGAATGAGAAGAAGCATGAAAAAGTAAACAGCAAAGAGAAGTCATAAGGGACTTAACAAAGGTGAACTGTCTACATTCCTACATGGAAAGACAATATTTGTAACTCTTGAAACTTTTTGGTATCTGGGGAGTTGGTGGGACCACACACACACATACACACACACATGCACGGACACACATGTACATGTGTGCGTGCACACACACATACACACATGCATGCACATACAGAGACAGAGAGCTCAGAGTGAATTGAATAGGATGGGACCATATCTTAAAAGAAATTAAGATAAATGGTGAGAGAGAAATGTAGTGGGAGGAGAGAGGGTGAAATGGAATGGGGTAAATTATATCTCATTCAAGAGACAAGCAGGAGACTTTTTAGTGGAGGAAAAAGAGGAGAGTTGAGAGAAAAAAACAAGAAGTTTACCCTCTTCACATTCGACTAAAGGAAGGAATAAAATGCACACTCATTTTGGTATGAAAACCTATCTTACAATACAGGAAAGTCGGGGAGAAGGAGATAAGCAGGGTGAGGGGGATGATGGAAGGGAGGGCAATGGGAGGAGGGAGCAATTTGAAGTCAACACTCTTGGGGAGGGACAGGATCAAAAGACAGAATAGAAACAATGGGGGGCAGGATAGGATGGAGAGAAATACAGTTAGTCTTACACAACACGACTATTATGGAAGTCATTTGCAAAACTACACAGATATGGCCTATATTGAATTGCCTGCCTTCCCAAAGGGAATGGGTGGGGAGGGAGGGATGGGGAGAATTTGGAACTCAAAGTTTTAGGAACAACTGTTTAGTATTGTTCTTGCTACTAGGAAATAAGTAATACAGTTAATGGGGAATAGAAAGTCATCTGGCCCTACAGGACAAAAGAGAAGATGGGGACAAGAGAAGGGAGGGATGATAGAAGAGAGGGCAGATTGGTGATAGGGCAAATTAGATTGCTCAGTGTATTGGGGTGGGGGGGAGGGGAGAAATGGGGAGAAAATTTGGAACCCAAAATTTTGTGAAAATGAATGTAAAACGTTAAATAAATAAATTTATATTAAAAAATAAATAAAAATAAAAATGATGTTTCAAGGCAAAAAAAAAAAAGAAAGAAAAAAATCTCTCCAGTAAACCTCAAGAAATCACTGATCAAAATTTATTTTCCTTTGGGCAGAGTACCCATAGGTAAGAGTGTTATACCCTATGTGGACAGAGGAAAAGGAAGGGGTAGATGGAAGGGAAAAAAGAGACAAGGGAAGAGGGGAAGGAGGAGGAAGGGATAGCTATATGAATATCCATACAAAGGAGGAGGAAAGCATGAGTAGGAGGGCTGACGAAACAAAAACAATGTTAAGATAGGAATGATATACCAAGTGATTTATGGAATGCATAATCTCTAACTGCAAATATAGATACAAATAAATAATTACACTCAGTCAATGTTTCAATATGCCTCTCAGATATGATCAGCAAACATCAAGAATACTAGACATAGAAGACATTTCCAGCCACTTGACCAGATGGAAGAAAAGAAAGGATAGGTTTTTGATGAAGAACTCAATGCCAAAAAGAGAGAAAAGAAATAGTGAGGGGGAATTGCAACTCTCTAAAAATCCATTTTAAGTGTCCTGTAGTTGACAATAAATTCTTACCTTGCCCTGTTGATAATTTCTTGTCTCAGAAGCTAAATGGAGGGGTAATGAATAGACCTTCATCCAAGTTCTAACAATAAGGAGGTACTCTTGCTGAAGTAGAAATGATGATAACCTTGGAAGGAAAAGACCACATCTTGTGGCAGTTCTTGACAGGTAAGGAGAACAATGGGCATAGTCTGAAATATTCCATAGATATTGTGAGCAAATTTTAAAGTACTCAGAGAAATCAAAAGTAAACTCCCAGGATCCAAGACCTTAAAAGAAATATCATCTCAAAAGGGATGGTATGTTCAAAAATTAAATGCTATTTGGAGTAAATGACCTTGATGGGAATTCAAAGATATCTATAGAGATGAATGTGACTGCACAGGTTGTTCAATGATGAGGACATGTAAATAGGTTTGGGAAAAGGCAGGCAATAAAAGACTTTTAAAGAATGGTCAAGAATGTGCTGGTCAACCTTTAACAACCATTTCTCAAAAAAAAGAAAAAAGCATATGTGGCATATTTCAAGTTTAATATGCATTATCAACATATTTCTATCATTTTCTTAAGTCAAATGATCAGAAAATATCTCAATAAAATCAAGACCTGATTTGTGATTGTTGATTTCCAAAGTGATATAAATGTGTACAATGAAAATTTAACTATCAGTTCTTTCCAGATGGTGCAAGCTGACTCTGGTATATCACTGCAAACACCCCAATAAAGATGATCCTGGAGCAATTAATTGGTTCAGGGGTTAGTTCTTGAGATCTGAGTTTGTTTGACAGTGAGTCATTTTGGTTGGGAGAGCAATGAAAACACTAGAATTGACCCAATCTTTAATCTGAGCCAGTCCTGAAATAACCCCAACTCCATGGAAGACATTTTCTCATTCCTAGATGTTGGACTACCCACAAATAGTGACCTAATACATTCTCTATGGATTTGTGCTGTTTCCTCCATTTGAAAAATTTTATAAGTCATAAATTATTTACATGACTTCCATAATTCTCATCACAGTTAGAATCATTTTTTTACCATATTAAAATTTGCATCTAGAGAAATGCCTGTCAAGGATTGAGAGTAGGTGGAATGACCCCACAAAGTTTCTATAACACAATTTAGAAAAAGGCAAGGGGAGGGGGAGTCAAGATCAGTTGGAGGCAGAAACTAAGTAGGATATAAACCAAAATGGGACTTAGAACTTTCCAAGGAGACAGAAAATAGAGAGGCAATGGGTCACGACTCCAAGACACTTGGGGTTTTTCCCTCTAGTCACTGAGAATTTAACCAATCATACCCTGCGTAGACTCACAAGCCCTGAACTTCCTGAGATAGAAGAGATCTGTGAGTGGAAATCAGAAACATCAGGAATTGTCAAGGACAAGTTAGTGCTATGAGTGGCTAATTCTTTTCCTTTCCTACCATAGCAGAGTTGGGAGGTTTGAATATGAACCCCTAAACTGTATACTTTGACCCCCCTGGACTTTGGGCTTCCTGTAGACTAAACAAGGTTTGAGCTGCTTTGTGTGGAAGGAGGTATAGATTCCTAGTCCCAACTGTGGTCATTTAGTATATTTTATTTTATTCTTTTATGGATAAGAATAAACTATCAACTTCATTATGCCATACTTATGGGATTGATTGCATTGAAAAATTGAAACAAAGGGAAGAAGGCAGAGTTTTCTGATGGGTAAGTGCCAAACCAAGGCTTTAACTGGAGAAATACACAGATACACTAACCCTTTAGACTAACAAAATGAGCACCATGCCCACAAAGGGGTAAAGCTCAGAGACAGAGGTAGCTAGCTCTCTGAGAGCCAGGGAGAACTCCCCCAAAGAGTCCTTTGGTGTTTAGTGGATTGCTTAAAAGTGGGGTTGAAAAGGTGGCTGACAGAAACTACAACTTATCATTGACTACAGACAAGTACATAGTAGCACCATACCCCTATGGTAAAATGTGTAGTATACACATGTGAATGAATGAAATTGGAAAAATGTGGCACAAGAATGAACAGAAATATTAGCCTGAAAGCTAGGTTTGAATATTTCAGGCAGTTCTAATCTTAGCTTTTCTGTAAGGACCAGAGAGGAACATTGACAGCTTTGCTTAATGGCCTCACATCCAGGGAATTTCCTCTTTTGTTTTGGGGCCTTGTTCTAATCCATTCTGGAAGCTTTCATTTTCTTCCCTCTGACTTTAGGCATTATTGGCTTTGAATATCTCCCAAGAATGTTAAAAATAATATACTATTTCTATAGTATTTCACAAGATTGACCATCCAGTCCTTTCTGAAATTTCCTCTTCCCAAATGTCACAACAGCAGATTTTGAGAGCAGGCAGAACCTGTAAGGCTTGCCTTACTTGTAATTCTGCTAAGACAAAGATGATTTCATATCAAAATATTTTTGTATTGAATCCCATTTAAATTTACAATAGGGGGTTGTTTTCTGAGTATGACTCCAATAAAGTGAATGACATTTTTGTGGGTGAAAGTAATATTTCTCCTTCGTCCACCCCCACTTCCCAAATCAAACTCGTCCTCAACCCAATCACTACAAAGATATGTTGCTAAATTCTGCTACTCCCTATCTAATTCTACAGACTCTATATTTAATCAACTCTCTTCCCCTCAAGGAAACTATGGGCAGCTGATGATATGAGGAAGACCTAAGTTCAAATCTGACCTCAGAAACATATTGAGTGACCCTGGAGAAGTCACTTCATATGCTGTTTAACTCAGTTTCCTCAGCTATAAAATGGACATAACAATAGCGTATAATGTGCATGGTTGTTGTAAGGATCAAATGAGATAATATTTGTAAAAGTGTCTATCACATAGTAGACACTATGCGAATGCTTGTTTATTTCTCCTTAAGGGATTTTTTTAAACCATGAAAACCACTGGAGATTTCAACTGCAATGGGTTGTTTTATATTGATGCATGCTATCATTATATATACACATATATTGAAAAATTTTTAGGCTTAGTATTGTTAATAGTCCCTCACTATTCCTGAATTTTCTAATGATTTCCCCCTCCCCCAACTCTGATTCTTGAATTTATGCTAGCTTTGAAAATTAAAAATTTGGGTGCTTCTAGAAAGATGGAAGAGCGAGAATGAGTCAGAACAAAGCTTACCTCCTCAAGATTCTCTTTTGAAAATAGCAAAATTTGGGACAGCTAGGTTGTACAATGGACAGAGCACCAGCCCTAGAATTATGAGAACTTGAGTTCAAATCCAATCTTAGACACTTGACACTCACTGTGTGACTCTGGATATGTCACTTAACCCTGTATGCCTCGCCAAAGAAAAGAAAAGAAAATAGCAAAATTGACAGAAGAGAGGTAAAACTATCAGGAACCCTCCAAAGTAAAATACTTTTGAAATAACTGAGCAGGCAAACAGTAGTTTAAAAATAAATGTGTGTTCTCTTAAATGGTTAAAAATATTAAATACTTTTGGAAAAGTCTAAATCAAAATTAAAGAGTAAAATATACTGAAAAAAATACTAACAGTAACATCAAAAATAAAGCTAGAATTTCCTTAAAACACAAGAAAATTTTTAACAAAAGTATCAAAGGAATTAGTGAAATCAACAAAAGTATCATGAGTTGAAATAAAGAGGGAACTATATGAGTAAGAATTCTCAGGACAATATGATAATTCAATTCAGTGGGTTAGAACTGTGCATAGTGATGGTAACGGGGTAAGAGAACTGGTCAGAAGGAGATTATAGGGGACCTTTTACTGGCATTGTGTACAGGACCCTGTTGCATTGTCTATACACAGTTCTGAGTCACAGGTCTAGGGCAAAGAGGAGCACTAGCAATCTACTTCTTGCAAATGCAGGGGAGCAGGGTTCTACAGCAGTGAATTTCAAGTTCCAGTTCCAAGGCAGAGAGAACCACTAGTGCATGCAGCCACAGGAAAACAGGCATCCTGGTCGTTGCTCTAGGGTGAAGAATGCAGGTGGTTGCTCATAAGGAAGCAGACACCCTCATCTCAATTCCGTGGCATAAATGAACATTAGAAATGACAGCTGCAGGACAGCAAGGAACCTGCTCACAATTCTAGGGCTGGAAGGGAATGAGTTTCTTTCCTGGGCAAAGACTACAGGGCAAGGCAGGAGAGCTATGACCTTACTGTTCCCCACATTATACCACCTTGGAAGTACTGAACACTTGCAGTCCCCTGGAACTAACTCTGAAAAAAGTGACATAAAAAAGTCTAAAGCTTGGGACACTGCTTCCTCAACCCAAGGTGAGCAGATTCCATTGTTAACATAATGTTCAAAGGGAAGAAATAGAGCAGGAAAATAAGCAAGCAAAAAAAAAAATACAAAAACAAAAACGACCATAAAAAGTGATTACAATGGTAGGAAAAACCAAGACATAAATTCAGAAAACAACAGCCAGAAGCAAAGCTTCAAAGAAAAATGTAAATTGGAGAAAAGCCCAACAAGAATTCCCAGAGAAGCTTAAGAATGATTTTAAAAATAAAATAAGACAAAGGAAAAAATGATAGTGATACAAGAAAATTATTAAAAAGAGTCAACAGCTTGGGAGAAGAAGAACAAAAAATCCTAAAGAAAGCATCACAAAAACCAGACTTTTCCAAACACTAAAAGAGGCACAAAAATTCAATGAAGAGAAAAACTCCTTATAAAACAAAATTGACCAAATGGGAAAAGAGGTACAAAAGCTCAGTGAAAAAAATAATTCCTTAAAATTAAATTTGGGCAAGAGGAAGCTAATGATTCATGAAATGTTGAAAAGTAATCAAAGTCAAAAGAATGAAAAATAAAGAAAATGTGACAACTGACCTGGGAAATAATTGAGAAGAGATAATTGAAGAATTGACTACCTGAAATCCATGATAAAAAAAAAGCTAGACTTCATATTTCAAGAAATAACAAGGAAAACTGCCCTGATATCCTAGAACCAGAGGGTAAATAGAAATTGAAAGAATTTGCCAATCACTGCCAGAAAGATATCCCAAAATGAAAACTCCTGGGAATCTCTAACGTAAATTCCAGAGTTCCCCCTAGGTAAAGGAGAAAATGTTGCAAGCAGGCAGAAAAAAACAATTCAAATATCATGGTGCCACAATCAGGATTGCACAAAATGTAGCAGCTTCCACAATAAAGGAGCAGTGGGCTTAGAATATAATATTTGGGAAGTCAAGGAGCTAGGATTACAATGAAGATTAACCTTAGCAAAACTTCAAGTGAAAAATGAATATTTAATAAAATAGAAGACTTTCAAGAATTCTTGATGAAAAAACTGAAATGTATAGAAAATTTGACTTGCAAACACAAGACTCAAGGTAACAAAAGGTAAATATGAAAGAGAAATCATAAGGGATTTAATATGGTTAAACTGTTGACATTTCAATATAGGAAGATGAGACTTGTAACTCTGAAGAACTTTATCATTATTATGGCAATTAGGAGGAGTATATATAGAGAGAGGCCATTAGTGTGAGTTGAATATCATAGGTTGATCTCAAAAACAAATAAGGTGTTCATAAGAGGGATGCACTGGGAGAAAGGGGAAAGGGGGAGAAAGAAAGGGGAAAAATATATCACATGAAAGAGACATGCAAGGAAGAATTTTTACAGTGGAGAAGAAAGTAGGGAGGGTAGCAGACAATGCTTGACCATCACTTTCACTAGAATTTGTTCAGAGACAATAACATAGACTTAGTTGGGTATATCTGTCTTAACAAATGGGGAAGTAAGAGGAGAAGGGGATAAGATTGGAAGACTGACAACAGGAAGGTGGATTAAGGGTGACAGTAGTTAGAAACAAAACAGAGTTTTGAGGAAGGAAAGGGTTAAAAGAGAAAGAAGGCTACACAGAGAACCTGAATGTTAGAAGTAAGACTGCTACTAACTGGCTGTTTTACTTTGGATAAGTCATTTAGTTTCTAGGACTCACTTTTGTTGGTGCAAGAATACTTTATATGAGCTACTATTATCAAATAAAGAGTCTAGACTACTACCCCTAAGCCTATGATTCTGTGACTAACGGAAAGAGGACTTTATTTGGAGTCTGAAGATCTAGGTTCAGGTCTCTAGGACTTTTGATCAATTACTTTGTTAGGATTCAGATTTCTTATCACTGAAATGATGAGATTATAGGAGATGATCTCTGTGGTCACTCCCAGCTCGAAAACCCGAGATCTTTTAATCTAAACACTCCATTAAGTCCCTTTCTTATTTAAAATTCATTCTATTCTTGAAGTATGATCATCAAAACCAAATTTTACGTACCCCACAATTTTACCTAGGGCTGGCCTCCCCTGCCAACCTCCTCAGAGACATAGTATACAACAGCAAATTGCATTCTCATTAGAGAACCATATTTTGAATTGACATACTTACTTAATGAGAATTTTATTACGAGTCCAAGCAATCTCAGGCTGAGGATAAGACTCTACAGCACACATGAAGGTGGCCACTTCTTCAACTAATGCATCTACTGTTTCAAGAGGAGTGGTGATGATAGGAGCTACAGAAAGTAAAGAAATCAAAAAAGAAAAATTGTAAGTTATATTCAACATCAAAATGCCCTTCCAAGATTATTCACTACTGGTAGAGCTGTGAACTAGCACAACTCTTTTCCCCCAGGCAACAAACATTTTCAATTATACATGTGAAATTATGCAACGCATATTTCTATATTAGCCATGTTGTAAAAGGAAACACATACACACACACACACACACACACACACACACATAAACCCTAAAAAAAATAAAGTAAAAAAGTATGCTTCAATCTGCCCTCTGAGTTCATCAGTTGTCTCTCTGGAGGTGTATAGCAATTTTCATCATGGGTCCTTTGGAGTTGTCTTGGATCCTTCATTGTCTTGATCAGAGTAGCTAAGTCTTTCACAGTTGATCATCCTTACAATATTGTTGCTACTATGTACAATGTTCTCCTGGTTCTGCTCACTTCACTTTGTATCACTTCATAGAACTTTTTCCAGGTTTTTATGAAACCATCCTGCTCATCATTTCTTATGGAGTAATAGTATTACATCCCAAACATACACTTATTTAGTCATTCCCCCAAATGATGGGAATTTCCTCAATTTCCAATTCTTTGCCACCACAAAAAAGAGCTGCTATAAATATTTCTTTACATATAGATCCTTTTCCTTTATCATTGATTTCTTTGGGATTTAATAGTGGCATTGCTGGGTCAAAGGATATGCAAAGTTTTAAAGCCCTTTGGGTATAGGTAGGATAACTGTTTCAAAGAGCAATTTGAAATTATGCAAGAAAAGTTAGTGACATGTTAGGAACATGTTCCTAGCCTTTGAGATAGTTTCACTATTGAGTTTATGACTTAAGGAAATGGGCAATAATACTCATTGTCCAAGTAATAAGGGGTAGTAAGATAATACCTAATCATGAAAACATATTCACAGGAGCATTATTTGCAATAGCAAATACAAAAAGTAGAGGAGGAGGAAGAGAGAGCTCCATGCCTTACTGGAAATGGCTGAATAAATTACAACTAAACTGAATAATTGTATCATAAAGGTTAAAAAATATGAAAAATTGAAATAAACATGGAAAACTTTGTATGATGTAATATAAGCCATATAAATGAGAGAGCAAACTTCTAC
This sequence comes from Bettongia penicillata ogilbyi, assembly GCA_023548195.1. NCBI lineage: Eukaryota > Metazoa > Chordata > Mammalia > Diprotodontia > Potoroidae > Bettongia > Bettongia penicillata. Next base: position 564,734 of record JAJHZJ010000685.1, read on the forward strand.
CAAATAAAAGTCATCTTTTTGTATTTTGATATTAATAAGATTCATATAGCACTTACTATGTGCTAGGCATCTTGCTAAATGCTTTACAATTATTATCTCACTTAAGACTTGCAACAATCCTGAGAGCTAGATGCTATTATTGTCCCCATTTCACAAATGAGGAAACTGAGGCAAACAGCAGTTAAGTGACTTCCCCAAAGTCACATAGCTAGTAAGTATCTGAGATCATAATTAAACTCCAGTTTCTAGATCCAGAACTCTATCCACTGGACTACCAAACTACCTCAATTTCAGAGTCTTTACAAATTACCAAGAGTGCAGTGCTTCTTCAACTGTGAGTTGTGACGCTGGGTTGAGAAAAATTTGGCAACAGTAAAAGATTTCTGAATATGCAATAACCAAAAATTAATTAAAAATTAAATGCATAATGAATCTGAGGGGTTTTTGGCAGGACTTGCCTGTGTTGGTTGCATCATACAACTTCACTGTAGACTTGGTTCTTGACACAAAGCATGTACACTTTGCACTGTGCATACTGTCACTCCCACACAGCACCAACTATTGTTGCCAAAACCAAAAAGTGGTTGCCAGTGGAAAAAGTTTAAGAAGTCCTGGCCTACAGCACTGGAAAGTCATATAATGTCCAGGTTCACTCAACAAATGTGTTAGAAAAAGGAATTGAATCCAGATCTTTCTGACTCTAAATATATCCATGCATGGTATCCCAAAACTCTTAGTGCATTTTTAAGCTATTAAAGTGTGAAACTCATTGAGACTTTTGAGACACCTCCAACTCAGTTCAAAGACAATGACCAATGTTAGTACTGAAGTAATTATTAAAATCAAAGTATATAATTTTTTCTTTCTTATAAAAAATAAAGAATATCATACTACCAAATATAATGTCACCAACCTTTAAAAGTAATCTCTCTTTTATTTTCTTTAACTCTCTGGGGTGGGAAGTATACTTTGCAGATGATTTATTTATAGGTTGGTTTAGTAAAAGTCTATATGAAAATAAAACAATTAAAAAAATAAAATCTTTATTATCAACAGACATTCCAACTGTATGCTAAGATCTGCTGATAACAAAGAAGTATAAGCAATCCTTGCCTTCATCAAGTTTATAGTTGAGTGGAGAGAACATGGTATAGCTGTGAAATAAAGGGTGCCATATACTAAGTGGTAAATGAATTGTACCATCAAGAAGCATTAAAGTTAGTCAATGTCAGGAGACGTCATGGTGAGCCATGCAGCATAAAATCTTTTTTTTAAAAAAACTGGAATTGTTAGGGTTGGTTATCATGGCTAAAGTAAGACTTGGACCACTGCTAGAAGTAAGACTAGGGAACACTGAGAGAAAAGAGCATATATATGAGGGTTCTTATAAGTACATTAGGAGAAGTTGAAATTGGAAAATTAGCTTGACAACTCTTTTTGTGGTGGCCAAAAATTGGAAATTGAAGAGATACCCATCAATTAGATAATATCCGGACAACAGTTGTCATATATGAATATAATGGAATACAATTGTGCTATAAGCAGTGATAAGCAGGTAGATTTCAGAAAAACCTGAGAAGATTTACATGAACTGATGCTGAATGAAGTGAGCAGAACCAGGAGAACATTATACACAATGACCACAACAAGTACAATGATCAACCTGATAGACTTAGCTCTTCTCAGCAATGCAATGATCTAAGACAATTACAAAAAACTGATGATGGAAAATGCTATTCACATCCAGAGAAAGAACTTTGGAATCTGAATACAGATCAAAGCATACTATTTTCTCTCCCCCTTCACCCTTTTTGTGGTTTTCCCCTTTCATTCTGATTTTTTGTTCACAATATGACTAATGGGGAAATATGTTTAATATGATTGTACATGTATAGGCTATATCAGATTGATTTAGCCCACATTTTCCCTTAAATTCTAGTTTTGAATTTTCAATTAATTGAATTACCAATCTTTGGTAGCTCTACATAGATACCTCAGTATTAACTCAAGCTCAACATATATCAAAGTGAACTCCTCTCCTCCTTTTCCCTTCTTAAAATACCTTACCACTACCATCATCTCAACCATTTTTGTGAAGAGAGGGAGAAAAGGAAGAAGGAAGAAAAAAATTTGGAATTAAAAATCTTAAAGTGAATGCTGAAACCTATCTTTACATGTATTTGGAAAAACTAAAATATTATTAAGTGGGGAAAAAAGAAAGTTAAAAAAAGGAAAATTAGCTCAAGGTCAAGGAAGATCTTGACTTTTTCTAAAAGTATTAGGAAGCTAAATATTAAATACTAAAAATACTAGTATTATTCCAAAAGTATTAGGAAGCTAAAAATCATACAGCTTGTTAGATGTAAAGGATTATATCTGGCAATCTCAATATGTGAGCTGGATTAGAAAAGAAATGACCTATAGACTATAAGAACAGCTGAGACTACTTTTAGTAATTCTGATATGTACTTATAGTGTCACATGTTAGGGAAAAAGTAATGGGATTGGAGAGAAGAACAGGGGTTTGCCTGAAAAAGACTGAGGCTTAAGTAGATTCTCAGTTTCATATTGAGACATCAGTATAGTGCAGCAGCCAAAAAAAAAATTAATGCCATCTTAGACCTCATTAAATATGTGTAGGCTCCAAGAATAAGGTGATAATCCCTCTGCAGTCTGCCCTGACCAGACATCTGGCATACTGTGTGTGGTTCTACGCATCATAATTGAAGAAAGTCAATGATAAGTTGCATTGTGTGCAGAAGAGATCAACTAAGGTGATGAAGGTCCTTGATTCCATGATAGAAAACGAGGGATGTTTAGCTTAGAAGAGTGCCATGATGATGTCTACAAGTATTTGAAGGTCTCTCATGTGGAAGATTAGCCTTGTTCTGTTTTACCCCAAAGAGTAGAACTAGATATATTGAGTAGAAGTTATAAGAATTCAAATTTAAGTTTGGTGTCAGGAAAAATTTTCTAACAGTAAAAAGCCATTCCAAAATAACATGGTTTTTCATCATTCAGTCATCTCAGTTGTGTCCAACTCTGCATGACCCCATTTGTGGTTTTCTTGGCAAAGATACTGGTGGGGTTTGCCATTTCCTTTCACAGCTCATTTTACAAATGAGGAAACTGAGGCAAGCAGGGTTAAGTGATTTGCCCAGAGTCACACAGCTGTCTGGATTTGAACTCAGATCTTCCTGAGTGAAGGCATGGTGGTCTATTCACTATACTACCTAGCTGCCCCGACATGGGTTATATCAAGAAACTGCAGTTTCTCTCTCATTAAAGAATCCTCAAGCTGGATGACTAAGTGTCAGATACATTATGGAGTGGAGGTTCCTCTCATGACTGAAATGGTTGCTACGATTCCCTTCAGTTCTAAGCTCTGTGGTTCTGTGGTTTAAGAGATTCCATGATGGAACAATCAGCAGAATTTGGAGATACATTGGATAAAAGTAAAGGGGCCAAAGATGTCTTCAAAGTTTCAATTGCATAAATGACTAAAGTTCACAGAAATGGTTGAGATGATGGTGGTGGTTGGGTGTTTGAAGGAGGAGAGAGGAAGGGGAGGAGTTCACTTTAAGGTATGTTGAGCTTGAGCTAATAGTGAAGTACATAGGTAGAGCTACCAAACATTGGTAATTGAACTAATTGGAAATTCAAAACTAGAATTTAAGAGAAAATAGGGAGTGAAACATGTAGATTTGGAAGACAGAGGAGGCATGGAGTGATAATTTAAGCCAAGGTTTCCAAGGAAGAGAAGGTAGTCAACACAGTTGACTCTATATTCTTCATTGGATTATCATCTTTGGTGTTATAAGGCACATTAGAAGTTTCTAATTCAAGCTTCTCATTTTACAAATGAGGAAACTGAGGTTCAGAGAGATGAACTGATATGGTCACATCGCTAGCAAATAACAGAGCTGATTCCAAATCCAGTGATTCTTTCCCTTTTCACTACTTCTCACTGTCTTCAGAAATCTGCTTACAAGTTCTTGCTAATCTAATTTATATCATTTGCTGAAACACTAGATTCTTTTTTTCTACTTTTATTTTTCTTGTACACCCCAGTTTTCTAATCAATGGGAGGCTTTCTAAACACAAATATTTAATTTGTCCCCTCTACCCAGAGGAGATATGAAATCATATATGACAAAGACAAATCTGTTTTTTAGAATCTTTTTCTATTTTTTGCTTTTCACCAATTTATTAGATCATGCCATCTGGATTTGGGAGGAGTTCCGAGCACAGGACAGAATCAAAAGCCAGATTATGCGGCAATTTACTCTAGAAAGATATTTGTCTAAGCCTAGCAGAAGGAAGCTACTCTCCATATCAGTTGTTGTCATCTATAATCCAGGGACATTTTAATGTTCCCTGAAACACTTTTAGGGAAAGTGTGCAAGGTAAAAATTATTTTTATAATCCTAAAATGTCTTAATTTACAATATATCCAATAGATAGTTGTAACTCATAAACAAAACATTTTATGGGTTCCTCAATAATTTTTGAGAATGTAAAGAGAGAAGGGACTTCTGGGTAATTTGAGCAACAAGATCATGGACTAAACATTTTCTCTGATCCACACAACCTCTCCTAAACAGAAATTATATGCTAAAGATAAAGCAACTTTAGTAGTATAGGACACTCAGAATGCAAAAGGAGTTTTAAAAAAAAATCAGAAAGTGGTGCTCACTGTCCCTATCTTTACTCAGCACTCCTTACCTACCTCCTTTGCTACCAGCAGCAAAGATATATTAACAGACCTAAAGACATGCCATAGGCTTATATCAAAACATGTCTATGAATGCATATTGCAGAATCAAGGGAAATGGTCCAAACACTTGATGACAAGGGACTCTGTGGAATTTGAGGAGAACATTGAACCACAACATGCTGTTCCTCAGTGGTTTAAAAGAGAAATGAAAATTATGAACCATAATTTACATTCTGCAAAGCAAGAATAAGGAGAACAGAAAAACTTAAATTTTCAGTGGCAAGACTCACCCAAAACCAAAAACTCAAAAGAGAATAAATTGGGAATGCAAATACACAGAAATTAACATGGTTGTGATGAATACTACTTTGTTATAAGAAATAATGAACTTGATGATCTTAGAACAACATGGATAGACTTGCATGAAATAATGAAAAGTGATATCAGCAGAACTAAGAGAGTGTTGTATATAGTAAGAGCAATATTATTTTAAGAGAAACTTGAAGCAAATAAACCATTTAAACTATTATAAATATTAAAATTAACTACAAAGGGCATATGAAGGAAGATGGTATCTGTATCCAGAGAAAAAAGTGATAAATAGAAGTATATATAGGATGGCATATATATATGTAATATATGTATGTGCATATACATACATACAGATACACACATCTATCCATCCATATTTGTATGTAATGGGGCCATCTTGGGGGGAATAAAGGGAAAAAAGAAAAAAAAGAAAGTTACAAGGTAACTTTATTATATATTTAAAAGGAATAACAAATTAGATGTAACAGATTTGCAGTTTCATGTGCAATCATTATTTATTATACTATGTTATGGAAATATTTGTTTCATTACATAAATTGACCATAAATAAAAATTTTTCAAAAGAAGTTAAGGACAACTTAGAAGAAGAGAAGCAAGAAAGAGTAACATTTTAAGAAAATCAGTTCACTCTGCAAGCACAACACTGATCCTGAAGACAGGATGCACAGAAGTAACATAAAGATTGTAGGTCTTGGAGAAGAATGCAACAGGACAAAAATCCTTAAAACCATAATGAAGGAAATAACAGAAGAAATCTGTTCAGAACTTTTGATTATAGAAAATGAAATTCCAGTTGAAAAAATTTATAGATCACCTCTATAAAAAAGCCAAGGCTTTGGATTCCAAGACACATAATGGTTAAATTTAACAATTCAATTTAGAAATAAATTCTTCAAACTAGCAGGAGAAAGACCTTCAAATACAAAGGAAAAGACATTCAAATAGTGCAAGATTATTCTTTGCCCAGTAGAAAATGGAAGGAATGAAATACATGCTACAAAGAGCATTGGAGCTCTAAAATACAGTTCAATGACCTAACTTGCAAATCTGAGCTTAAGCATACAGGACAAAAGTTAGCCATTTAATAATAAAGAAATGTTTGTGACATTAAAAAAAATACCCAGATGTGACAAGACTATTTCTTTTCAAATGCCGCCAAACAACAGAAATGGGGGAGTGAATAAATGCCACAGGCAAGGACAGCAACAACAATGGAGTGATTGTGGGTCATTATGGACAGAGTCAGATGATGCTCTGCCTACAGGTGAATGTTTCTTTCCTTGGAACACAGTACAGCCAGGGAGGGTACATGAAAGAGGTGGAAAGGAGGGTTTTAGAAAAGAATAGGGGATGTGCCATTGCCAAATCAAGGGCTAGCAATGAAGGAAAAATGACCTCTGTTGTCTCAGAAAGAGAAAAGCCTATAGGGAAGGGGGTGCAGAGGAAGGACAAAAAATTCAAATATGGGGAGGAAAAAAGGAGACCATGCTTTTGAAGACTTTATAGGTCTACCTGTCCTTGGAGGGGGTAGTTGGAACTCTTGGGAACAACTGGCACCTGGAAGCGTTGGAATGGACACAGGGAAGGGACTTTCAGACAAAAAAAATAGAAAGAAGAGAAATCAACAAGAGAAAGTATAGATTAGTGATGGGGGAGTTACTATGAGTCACTGTCCTCTCTGACATCTGTAATAATTGTCGTTGTTCTGAGAGTGAGGTACAAAAGAAAAGGGTAGTCCATGGTGTGAGTCTTTCAAGGTAGTGGCTAGAAGTTTCTGGAGGGGAGAACCTAGAATGGATACCTTGCAAGCTTTGATTGTATGAATAATACAAAGAACTAAGATAGACCAGATGATTGTAGGGGTCCTGAAGTAGAGAATGAGGGTCTAGAGGAAACAGAGAAAATGGATAATGAAAGAATAAAAAAGAGAGAAAACCTTTTTGGAAAAGGTCCAAAAAGTGAAATTTTAAAAATAATGAACAGGGGAAAGGGAAGAAAAGAAAGGGGAATCTACTTGATTAACTGAGAGGAAAAAAGAGGGGAAGGAAAATAACAGGATAAAACTAGAAAAGAAGAATTAATAAGTAAAAGTCTAAAGGGAAAGGGTTAACAATTAGAAGAGGGGATCAAGGCTGAGGGGAAGAGAGTCAGTGGAAACAGAATCATCTTAAAATAAAAGATTAACGTAACTGAAGGAACATAATACTGTGTTTATAGTATGAGGAGGAAAATAATAACTTGAAAAAACCTCTTATTTTAGAGACAGATGGAGGAAATTATAAACCTCAGTCATAACTTTAAATGGGAACCAATTTCATTGGATTAAACAATCTAATAAAATGAAAAAGAGTTACAGATCGGATAAGGAAATAAAACTCTACAATCTGTTGCTTATAAGAAACACATTTAAAAAGAAAAGACAAAAGACAGAACCAAGATGGTGAAGTAAAGGTAAGGACTCATTTGAGTTCTCCTAAATTCCCTCCAAACAACTTTAAAATAATGCCTTAAAATGAATTCTGGAGCAGCAGAGACAGCAAAAATTTGGGGTGAAACAAATTTCCAGCCCAAGACAACTTAAAGATCAGCAGGAAAGATATATTTCACTAGGGTGAGAGTAGAGCAGAGTCCATCTCAGGCCAAGGCAGCAAGCCAGCAGCAGACTTCAGGGGCAACTGCATCACCTTCTGAAGCTTCTGGAGCTCTCAGCCCACAGAGGGTAAGGAGGTCAGACAACTGGTTAGAAGGAGATTACAGGGGACCTTTTGTTGGTACTGGGTCCAGGACTATGTTGCATTTCTCATATTTGGTGGGTCACAGTCCCAGGGTAAAAAGAAGGACAAACAGGAGAAGGGGTGTTGGTCATATTTCTAGGGTAAAAAGAGACTTTTCATTTTTCAAAGACCAGAGCACAGGGCAAGAGAATGGTGACCACAACTCTCCTTAGATCATACCACCATGGAAGAACTAAAAAGGTACAGATTCTCCAGAACTAGCTCTGAAAACAGTGGCATGAAAAATCTAAAGCTTAAGACAGTGCCCCTTGAACCTTGTGAGTGGGGCCCAATTTTAACATAAAGTTAAAAGTCAAGAAAAAGACTGGAAAATGAGCAAACAACAAAAAAAATGAACTTGTCCACAGAAAGCTACTATGTATATGGGGAAGATCACAAAACAAATTCACAAGACTATGAAATCAAAGAAGCTATATGAAAAACATCAAAGAAAAATGTGAATTCGTCTCAGGCCTCAAAAAACTCCTAGAAGAGCTTTAAACAGACTTTAAAAATCAAATAAGAGAGGGAGGAGAAAAAATTGAGAAAATAAGTGAGAAACAGGAGCTTGGTAAAGAAGGCACAAAAAAATGAAAATAACACCTTACAAAACAGAATGGTCCAAGCAGTAGAAGAGGCGCAAAAATCCACTGAAGAGAAGAATTTTTAAAAAAAGCAGAATTGGACAAATGAAAGAAAAAGATGTACAAAAATCCACTGAAGAGAACTTAAAAAGCAGAATTGACCAAATGGAAAAGAGGGTAAAAAAGCTTACTGAGGAAAATAATTTCTTAAAAATTAGAATTGGGCAAGTGGAAGCTAATGACTCCATGAGACATCTGGAAACAAATAAAAATCAGAAGAATTTTAAAAATAGAAAGAAATATGAAATATCTTATTGGAAAAACAATTGTCCTGGAGAATAGATTGAAGAAAGATAATTGAAAAATTATTGGACAGCCTGACAGCTGTGATAAAGCAAAAATTTAGACATCATATTTCAAGAAATTATCAAGGAAAACTGTCCTGATAACCTAGAAACAGAAGATAAAATAAAAATGGACAGAATCCATCAATCACCTCCAGAAAGAGAACACAAAATGTAAACATCCAGGAATATCATAGCCAAATTCTTGAGCTATCAGGTAAAGGAGAACATGTTAGGAAAAACTTATCATGGACCTACAGTCAGGATAATACATTTGTAGCTTCTATATGAATTTGTTCTAGAAATGCTAGTTACAGCAATAAGACAAGAAAAATAAATTGAAGGAATTAGAACAAGCAATGAGGAACAGAACTTCATTCTTTGCAAACAATACAATGGTATACTTAGAGAATACTGAAGAATCAACAAAAAAATACTAGTTGAAATAATTAACAATTTCAGTAAAGCTGACAGATATAAAATAAACCCACACAAATCATCAGCATTTCTATATATTGCCAGTAAAGTCTAGCAGTAAAAGCAGAAAGAAAGGTTCCATTTAAAATAATTAAAGGCAATATAAAGCACTTGGGAGTCCATTTGCCAAGACAAAACCAGAAACTGTATGGACACAATTACATGAAACTTTTCACACAAATAAAGTCAGATATAAACAACTAGAAAAATAGTAATTACTTATGTGGAAGCTGAGTCAATACAATAAAAATGAAAACTCTACCTAAGATAATTTACTTATTCAGTGCTAATGCAAAGAAACTACCAAAAATTATTTTATAGAGCTAGAAAAAATAGGAACAAAATTCATCTGAAACAACAAAAGGTCAAGAATATCAAAGGAAAAATGACAAATATTGAAGAGGATATGGAAAAATTAGGACACTAATGTACTGTTGAAGTTCTGAGCTGATTCAACTATCTTATAGAGAAATTTAGAACTATGTCCAAAGATTATGAAACTGTGTATACCCCTTGACCCAACAATAGAACTGCTAGTTCTGTATCCCAAAGAGATTAAAATATGTAATGAACACAGTAATGAACACTGAACGAAAACTTTTTAAAATCCTATGAAATGAGCTACAATGATTTATCCAGGAATTCATTCATTATGGTCAAGTGGAATTTTTACCAGGGATGCATGGATGGTTCAACATTAAGAAAACAATGAGCATAATTAATAATATTAAAAAACAAAACATTGAAAATCACACCAGCAGCTCAATAGATGTAGAAGAAGCCTTTCACATTTTGACGAAGTACAACAGTCCTTTATGCTAAAAAAAAAAAAGTCCTACTAATCTATAAGCATAAAGGTGCCTTTTTTAAAAGGTAATTTATTTATTTTTAGTTTTCAATGTTGACTTCCATAAGTTTTAAGTTTTTCTCCCATAAAGGGGTCTTTTAAAAAATATAATTTAAAAAATCTATCTAAAATCAACAGCCATCTTCAAATTAATGGTCATACACTAGAAACCTTTCCAACGGATACAGGAGTGAAGCAAGGATTACCACTCTCCCTATTACTATCTTATATGGTTCCGGAAATGCTAGTAATAGCATTAAAACAAGAGAAGGGAATTAAAGGAATAAAGAGAGGTATATTATAGATAAAAAACTATTTCTGTTTGCTTTCAACCAGCAAAGATACTAATTGAGATGATTAAAAGTTTCATCAAAATTGCAAGCTTCACAATAAGTCCTCAAAAACCAATAGCATTTCTATGTAATAATACAAAGCACAAGAAGTGTAACAGAAATGGAAATCTCATTCCAAATAGTTATAAAATGGGGGCAGCTGGGTGGCGTAGTGGATAGAGCACCAGCCCTGGAGTCAGAAAGATCTGAGTTCAAATCACTCTTCATACATTTACTAGTTGTGTGAATCTGGGAAAGTCACTTAACCCTATTTGCCTCCAAAAAATAAATTTAAAAAGCAACTATAAGATACATAAAATATCTGGGGATCAACCTACTGAAGTACAAAAAGATTCATATAAATTTAATTATAAAACACTCCTTAAAGAAATATAGAACCTAAATAACTGGAGGAATATTCAGTGATCATGGCTGCGTAGTGCCAATAAAATAAAAATGAAAAAAAATCTAAATTATTTTACCCTATTAATGTTATACTAATCAAATTATCAAAAGGATACTTGCAGGCTAAAATGTAACAGTTAGAATCAATCATGTAACAACTGATTGTTTTTAGATTGGAAAAGGAGTACAACAAAGTTGTATACTGTCACCTTATTTAACTTAAATGCAGAGTACATCATGTGAAATGTCAGGCTTGATGAATCCAAAACTGGAATTAAGGTTGCCAGGAGAAATATCAACATTCTCAGGTAAGAAGCTGATACCATTCTGATGGCAGAAAGTGAAAAGGAATAAACAATTCTCTTGATGAGGGTGAAAGAAAAGAGTGTAAAAGCTGGCCTGAAGCTTAATGTCAAAAAAAAAAAAAACAAAAACAAAAAAAAAAACGCAAAAAACTAAGATCTTGGCACTTTATCCCATCACTTCTAGGCAAACAGAGAAGAAATGAAAGCAGCGTCAGATTTTATATTCTTGGGCTTAGAGATCACTGTAGGGAATGCTGTAGCCATGAAATTAAAAGATGCGTGTTCTTTGGAAGGAAAGTCATGTCAAATCTGGACAGACATACTAGAAAGCAGAGGCATTACCTTGCCAACAAAGATCCATATAGTCAAAGCTATGGTTTTTCCAGTAGTAATGTCTAGCTGTGAGAGTTGGGTCATAAGGAAAGTTGAGCACTGCAGAATCAATGCTATCAAATTGTGGTGCTACAAGAGATGTTTCAGAATCCCTCGAACACCAAGGAGATCAAATCAGTTGACACTTAAAAGAAATTAATTCAGATTACTTACTGGAAGGTCAAATATTGAATCTGGAGTTTAAATACTTTGGCAACATAGTAGATAGATGGGACTCATTAGGAAAGACCCTGATGTTGAGAAAGCTTGAAAACAAAAGGAAAGGGGGATGGCAGCAGATGAGATGGATAGATAGTGTCATGGAAACAATGAACATGAACTTGGGCAGACTTCAAGAGATGGTGGAAGATGGAAAGGCCTAGGGTGCTGTGTGCCATGGGGTCACGAAGAGTTGGACATGGCTGAATGATTGAACAAAAATGCTCACATAGCTGATAAAATGTTAGCATTTATAATGTGTTTTAAGGTTCACAAAACACTTTATATATGTTATCTTTGATCCTTAGAACAACGCCTGCGAAGAAGGTGCTATTACTATCCCCAATTTATAGATGAGAAAACTGAGGCACAGAGAGGTTAAGTGACTTCTCCAGAGTTACACAGGTAAAATGGCTGAGACAGGATTTGAACTCTGTCTTCCTGACTCCAAGTTCCATACTTAATGTACTGTGCCACCTACTTGCTTCATGATAAGTCATGCAAAAGGATGGCCCACTTGTCATCCAGAATACTATGCATGTCATGGCCAATTCTAAATTTTATCTATGAATTTTGAAAATAAAATAGCTTAAATATTCTCTAGATTTTTTGAACTATGCAATATCTCTCTATAATCTTGAATATTTACTTTTCCATGAACTAATATAAATTGTTTGCTATACATGAGTTTGGGCTATACATAAGTCATTCATTAATTCAATAAACATACAGTAGAACAGATATCAGACTTAGTCTTAGAAGACCTAAATTCAGTCCATACTCTCCCCATGCAAACAATAGTCACTTAACCTTTCTAAACCTCCTTTTGCTCATATATGAAACTTGTGAGTGAGAATATTTGTAATATTAGAGAACCTCAGAATCTAAGTTTTTGAAAGGGATTCTTTATCAGGCATCTAGTCTGAATGATACATGAAAAGAATCCCCATCATAATATATCCAAGTGGTTAATCCACAGACACTGCCTAAAACCTCAAAATAAAGAGAGTTCAGCACTTCCCAAGGTAACTAATTTCATTTTTGGACATCTCTAAGTATTATGATTATTTTGCTGCTGTTTAGGTGTTTCAGTCATGGCCAACTCTTCATGACCCCATTTGGGGTTTTCTTGGCAAAGATACTGGAATGGATTGCCATTTCCTTCTCCAGCTCATTTTACAAATGAGAAAATGCTAAGTTCAGAGAAGCTCATCACAGAGTTGGCTAGAGAGAAATCAAGAAGACTGTTAATTGAAACACAGCAGGGACTACAATCTGTCTCTCAGGAAGGGGAGTACCCATGCTAACATAATGGGTCCTGGTAATGAAGTACCTACCATCTGCATTAACACTTGGATGCTAAAGGAGATGCAAAGAAAAATAGGTTCCAGTTTTATATCACTATCGTACTTAGAATGCACCACATTTCTTCTAAGTATGTTTTGATTGATTCCATATTACATATTCAAGAATACTGCTTTCATTCAGTAATCCCAGGGCTTGATCATAAGGGAGCTTGAATAATTGATATGATCTCCTATATTGGGAGATGCCTTCAGCATTTAAAAAATTTTTTAAAAGCTCAAGGGAATTTTCAGTATTTCCTATGATCCAGTATATATTATAACAACCATTCATTCATTCATTCATTCATTCATTCATTCATTCATTCATAAGGCAACTAGGTAGTACAATGGGTAAATCACTGGGCCTGGAGCCAGGAAGACATGAGTTCAAATTTGACTTCAGATATTTAATAACTCTGTGACCTTAGGCAAGTCACTGAACCTTTTGCCTCAGTTTCCTAAACTGCAAAATGGGGATATTAAAATATCTACATCTCAGGGTTTATTTGTAAAGTGTATATTTTAGTATAATGATTGACACAGAGTAGGAACTATATGCTATCTATAATTTTTATCGTATTGATATATATAGTTATATTTTATTGTGATGATGCTAGTTTTTATTTTTTAATCATTATTATCATTTGACAGTCAGTTCAGTAACACTGTACGAGGAGAAGCAGTTGTGACATAGTCGATAGAGAATTGATCTTGAAATAAGGAAGACCTGAGTTGAAGACCTGCCTCTGACTCAGTGATCAAGGACAAGGCATTTAACTTCGGGTGCTCAGGACCAGGGGTATTCAAACTCCAAAAGAAAGAGGCACCACTAAACCCTGTGTATATAAAATCCTTGTAGTCCCACATTGGCTTAGACAATCACATACTAATGCTATCTATTCTATTCAATTTCTATTTGTTTTGTTAAATATTTCCCAATTACATTCTATTCCGGTTTTAGCCCACCTCAGAGCGTGCCAAGTGTTGACCTCCCTAATTTGAACAACTTTCTAAGCTGATAAATTGTAGAGAAAGTACCAATGTGCATTAGTAGAAAGAGTTTTCTCACCTGGGAGTTCCTGTACAAAAGAAATCACAAGTCCAGTCTCCATCCCTAGTACGTACAAAGCACTGTGATTGGTACGTAAGGGAACACAAAGCTAATTAAAGCGGGACACCCGCACTTATGGTGTTTACAATTTACGGCGGGAGGGAGATTTGATACAAAAAAAAAACATGCAATACTGTGATATGACAGTCATATCACAGCTGAAGGGCTCGGTGTGATGCGGAATAAACACCAGCATTCTAGAACGCTAGGCAAGGTTGGAAAGGACAATAACATTTCTTGTTGGGGAATCAAGGAAGGTACAAAGAAGGAGATGGCGTCTGAACCGAGATGGGTAGGATTTCAAAAGGCAGAAATGAGGGAGAGGACATTCCAGACATAGGGAACAGCATGACCAGAGGCATAGAGATGGAAAGCTCTGGTTATGGGCACAGGATGACAAATGTCCCAGTTTGGCTGAAGTATTTTGAAAATGAAGAGCTGCGGCCCAGGACAATGGTTTTAATATAAGTTTTTTATTCACTTTTGAATAAAAAGTGAGGCATTTTTTCAAAGAGGCATTTAGGGTTAGGGTTAGGGTTAGCGCCTCTTTCATTCCAAGAATGTTGTATGATTTTTGCATTAAAAATGGGGCAATTTTCCTTAAAATTTTTGCTTGTTTCTTTTCCATAGATTCCAATGCTGCTGCTATCTGAGATGTAATTAAAACCAGGATACAAAAGGGAAATAATAGGTGATTTTCTAAGTGGATACATGCTATGATAGGTAAACCCTAATATGCCTCATCTACCAGCTGGCTGTGATGACTGAAATTTCCACCAGTAACGTCACTCCTTCAAGGTCAAGATACTATTTCTGTAAGGTACAAGCTCAAATGGAATTTTCAGCTAAAGTACTTCCCTTGTACTTTCATTGTAGTACTTATAACCAGTTTTGGACCATGGTTATTTATGTACTCGTCTCTTCTACACAATAAACTTCACAGGTAAGAATTTTATGTTCCTTGAGAGCAGGGAGACAAAAGGCTAACGTCTTTCGCCTTTCATTGTATCCTTAGCCCTTAGCAAAGTGCCAGGCACATAGTAGGTACTTAATAAATGCTTGCTGATTTTTGACTGACTTTGTAGTTATCAGTCAAGTGCAGCTTGCATTCGCACAGAGCCTCCACATCACCTTTGCTTGCACTGCTCACGGTTCCTCTCACTCATTCTAATCCTTCTTTACAACATGACTAATGTGAAAATAGGTTCAATATGAATGTAAATGTAGAACCTATGTCAAATTACATGTTGTCTTGCAGTGGGGGAAAGGGAGGGATGGGGAGAACATTTGGGACTCAAAAATATTATGGAAGTGAATGTTGAAAACTAAAAATAAATAAATTTTTAAAAAAAGAGTAGGGTTGGGGGAAATGGAAAGAGAAGCTAGCAGCAGGTAGAGTCCACAAAGACAAAGGAGAAAGGTGCCAGCGATAATCTTTGTCAGCCTCATAATATTGCCTGCCAAGGCTGACCCTGGTTGGGGGATATTTGATTTCATCAATAGGGGAACTCCCTCTGTCTAGTCAGATAGATCATAACCCATCTCTATTTTAGCAGATAAGTCTTAGAGATTTGCCGAGCCTCAGAAAGGTTAAGTGACTTCTTTCAGTTACGCTGATGATGACGAGAAGATTTATATAATGCTTTAAGGTTTATAAAGTGCTTTACAAATCTTATCTCATTTGATTCTCACCACAACCCTGGGAAGTACTATTAACTAAGTTAATTAATTAAGTGCTATTAATATCCTCTCTATTGTTGAGGAAACTGAGTCAGACAATGGTTAAGGGACTTGCTGTAGGTCACACCCTAGGCAAGATTTGAACTTAGGATTTGTCAGTTTCAAATCCAGCATTATAATTACTGTGCTCTCTTTTCTGAGGAAAGATTTGCATATAGGTCTTTCTGACCCCAAGTCTAGCATTCTATCAATTATATCACATGACATCTTTCTGAAGAATTGAGAAACAACTTAATAAGTGTTTGTTGGATTAAATCTTTTTTAAAACCTTGATCCTTTGCCTCTACCTATCTCAGTTTATCTCAGAAAAACTAATGATAATATTGAATTTCTTACATGTTGGACATGTCCATAAGATATATACTAAATACTCTAGCATACATAATATCCTATAGCATAATATACTACATTATAAAAGTTATTTAAAAGTTAACCTTTAAAGTATTTCACAGTATGTCTAAACTTATGGCACACTATTCCCCTTCCCACATGGTAAATTCTAGTCAAATTAGCTAATAGCTTGTTTTTACACTTGATGTGTTACTTTCTGTCACCATACCTCTGCCTGGACTCTAAGTGATCACTCTTGCCTTACCACATGATCAGGACACACACACATACACATATGTATATATAATTTTGCAAAATTTTGTAAACGGTCATAGTATTCATGAAGACAGAACCAGTCTCAGAGCTAGGAAGACCTGAAATTAAATCTTGCCTGACCCATGCTGTCTGTGTAACCATAAATAAACCATTTAACCTTCTAATACTCTGGGGCACCAGAACTATTAACAGTTAGAAGGTGCTGATCTAAGGTAAAGCGAGGTAGAGGGTGTTTCCTCACCTTCCACTAGAGGGAATTACTTATACCCATGTAATCATAGGTCCAGCCCTCTCTGGTCTAAATGTAAACTACAACGAGTCTTCAAATACCCATCTTCCTTCAAAGAAAAAAGTTCAGGTGCCCCCAGGACTTCCCTCCTGAAATTACTTTATATTTTTTATGTGTGCTTTATGCTTGCAGCTAGGAGACAAAATGGATAGAGTGCAGGTCCTGAGGTCAGGAAGATTCCTCTTCCTGAGTTCAAATCTGGCCTCACACACTTACTAGCTGTGTGACCCTGGGCAAGTCACAGCCCTGTCTCCCTCAGTTTCTACATCTATAAAAGTCTGATACTACTGAAATGACTCAGCAACAATATGCTTTCAGGAGACTGTAAGCTCTTTGAGGGTAGGAACTGTTTCCATTTTTGTCCTTATATCCATGGTACAGTGCCTTGTACATAGTAGGCACTTAATAAATATTTGTTGAACTTTACCGAATCAAAAATTACTATGGAAGAGATACAAGGACTCTGCTATTGCCATTTAGACAGCCTGGATAAAGTCTGTTGGTAAATCATTTAATGGTAGAGTAGACCATTATGATCATTATCAATGATTGAAGCACTTGAAGGTTTATTCTCAAATAACCCTGGGAGGTAGGTGCTCTTATTAACACCAATTTTACCGATGAGGAAACTGAGGCAGACAGAGGTTAGTAATTTGCCCACAGTTACACAGCTAGTAAGAGTCTAAGGTCAGATTTGAACTTGTGTTCCTTATGCCAGATCCAGAGCTCTATGTTCTATACAGTCTTGTTGCTGTGTTCATCCTTCATTGCCAAAGAAGACCGTGTCATCAGAGAAATGATGACATGACTTGCACTTGACTTTGTTTTGAGTGAGGGAGGGCTGTGCAGGTCACCAGCCTCACTTCAGAAAACTATGTATAATTATGCACCCTAAAGTTGAAGAATTTCAGGAAAAACTTTTAGCATCAAGTAAATTAAATACACATGTAACACAAGGATGAGTGATTTTATTTCTTTGGTCATTTAATAGTTTTAAAACGTTTTGTTAATTTGGGACCAGTATTGATATTGAGTCCCCTCACCCCTTTTAGCAGGGTTTCCATCACTGTGGGGATTCACTCAGCTGCCATATCTGGAAAGTAGTACCTCTCTCACTCTCAGCTATACTTGAAAATATCGAAATACTTATATTCCCTTAATATTTTAATGTGTTATCTTAAATTTAACATCTGCTCAATTTTTGTCCATGTTCATTACAGACTAAACTTAAAAGGAGTCTTAAAACAATTGCACAAAAGTCTTCGATTAAATGTTGATTTCTTGCTACAAAATACTGAAGTGTTGACCAAAGGTTTCTTGTATCACAGTATTTGATGAGCTTTCCTATATAGACTTGATTGACTTGCACGGAATCTTGGAATTTGAAGGAAACTTAGAATTCATTTAAACCAAGGTTCTTCATCAGAGATCAAGAAATCCAAGAAATCATTTAGTCATTTAAAGTCATTATATGGATGAGAGAACAGAGCATACTTGTGAAGTAAGCCCTTGTGGTCCCAAGGAATGGGTTAGAACGTTGATCTCACTTGGTTTGTCCTTTTCATTTTAAATTACAGGTAATGGAGTCCCCAGCCTAAAAGTTCAAGCTATGGGGACACTGGAGCCCAGGATTCTGGGCATCAACCAGTCCAGGAGGGAACCTCTAACAAGAGGGTAGGGAAATGACATGCAAGTCCAAGGAGAGCATTATACACAGGGTTTGGTGCAATTAAGGTACCAAGGCTACGCAGGGATGGAACTAAGCTGTGAACATAATCCTCTCCCATTCTCCAGGAACCAAGGTGAATAAAGGGCTCTATGTCACTCAGATGTTGGAGGGGGGGAGAAAATGATTGTACATTTGATCTTCCTACACTTTTGAGGTAAACATCCCTTATAAAACATAATTTGACTGTTGAATGGTTAAATGGAATTGCAATGCTAGGACCTCTAGCCAAATTGGGAACGCAATCCACATGGGGCTTTAAACCTCCCCAAACCCTAGGGATAACAAAGAAAAATGAGGGCGGAGTGGAAAGGTGACTCCTCTGACTTTCAGTCTGTATTTAGAGGGTAGAAGCATTGCTGTTCCACTAATCAGTAACTCTCAAACTTAAATTTAAATAAAATTTTGACAGATTCCTTGCACTGATTCTCTATAATGATTTTAAATATCAATTAACAGATGACCTAAAGTGCATCAAAAACAAAACTTGGGGTATTTCTGGACTTCTTACAGCACAGTTTAACAAGCCCTTCCCTAAGGTAAACTAGGAGTTTCAGAAGGATGAAAGTTCCTATGTTTTTGGTTTTCCACGTTGTACTGTCACATGTGTACTCAGTAAACTTGCAAAATGGCTTACACTTAAGGAAACACATTTTTTAAAAAGTTCCCATGATGATAATCCCCATTTCTGTAGCACATTGCGCCCATAAGGCACTTTTCATCCCATCTCCACAGTGCTCAGAACAGTGACATATCCCAGTCCATACAGTGTTAGGAACCAGATTCAAATAATAACCTTCTGATCCCCAGTGCTCTTCCCACTCTACCATACTGTCTTTCCAAAATTATATTCGAAGGGATGGAATTACATAATCTCAAGGGTAATTATTATGAGAGATGGACAAAGATAAATAATACCTTTTAAAGTCAAAGTTTTAATGCTACCCACCTCCTCATAGAGAAGTGTTGGACTCAACGTACAGATTGATATTATTTGCCAAGCACTGTTCTACTTGTTGGTCAGACAAATAAGACAGAAATGTAGTACATGATCTCAAAGAGCTCACACTGTAATTGAAGGAGTTTTGTTTTGGATATGTCCAATGAAGGAATTTGTTTTCTTTGCCTATACATTTTTGTAATAAGAGCTTTGATTTTCTTTCTATTATTGAAATAAAATTGAATTTAAAAAATTTTTAAAGCCTATTCAAAAATCTGTTTGGGGGACTTTCATTTTGCATATATAGGATCATAGATCCAGCACTAGAAGGGAGGTCATGTAGTCCAGCCACCTCATTTTACAGATGAGGAAACTGAGGTCCATTGAGGCTAAAGGACTTACTTGCCCACGGTCTTATAGGCAATAAGTAGCAGAGTTGACATTTGAACTCTAGTCCTATGACTCCAAATTAACCAGCCTTTCCACCACACTGGTGGAAAGGTTCCATTTTATAGCTGAAATCCATGGGTTCCATTCAGTACATCAAACATTTACCTCAGAATTGCAAGCACCATTCATAAACCACAGGTGAGACTGCCACTACTTGGCTCAGAAGTTTGAGAAGCTCCACTGGATGAAGGACAAACTCCCTCTCTGACATTTAAAGCCCTTCCCAATCTAGATCCAACCTAACTCTGTAGATTAGATTATTATCTTCCCTTACATGCTCCAAGTTCTGACTAAATAAACCTGTTTACTGTTCCTTGTATGTTCTCATTTTCTACCTCTGTACTTGCATCATACGTCCCCACACCTGAAATACTCTTCTTTACCACTATCTCTTTGACTCTTACTTTTTTTTGGTTCCAGAGCCACTTCCTTTATGATCTTTCCTCATCTCCCTTATGAATACCCTATCCCTGAAATCACCCTCCTCTACCTGACTGCTCACACATCCTCCCTGCACCAACAGGAACAGATAACATTTGGGGGAAGAAGGCAGAGAAGGTATTTTCTCTAGCTATCCAAAGGTCCAATGGACTCCTTTTTGAGTAAACAATAATACCTTTATTCCCCCTTCCCTCTTTGAGGGACCCAGAATCCACTTTTACAACCTCTATTCACACCCTCAGGTGTACTGTCCCATTTTCAATCGATGGTAGGCCAAGAGCCTTAGACAACCCATCCTGTGGAGCAGACATGACTACTTTCATACTACCTGGATGAGTAAGAAGTCACTAAAAATATCCTCTTGTTATATGGAAAACCACCGTCTACACCATGACTAAATCCCAAGTTCCTCTGGACCCTGTTACTTGTTTTTCTATTTGCTTCAGACATTCAAACATTAATGCCTGACTTGCCTAAGAAGCCCTGGACTTTGCTAGTTGTCCCACAGCTGAATGTTCCTGCATGTGTCATCTCCTTCAATTAGAGTATGAGCTTTTTGAGATCATGCACTACATTGCTATGTTATTTATCTGACCAACAAGTAGCACAGTGCTTGGCAAATACTACATGCTTAGTAAATGTTTTTTCTTCCCTTCTTTCTTTATATTGATTTGTCTGCATAAATGATGTTTCCTTTCAGTGAAATATAAGTTCCTTAAGGTCAGGGATTACTTCATTCTTGTGTCTGAAAATCTAGGGCCTAGACCAGTGTTTTAAGCATAGCACAACCTTGAGAAATGTTTATTGAATTAATACATGGCAAGGCCTTTTTCTAGGAAAAACAAAAAAATCAGTCTCTGGCCTCAAGAATCTTAAAATGTGATAAGAATATGCATGAATAATTATAAATTAGAAAGTGATGAACACAAAGGAGAGATTAAAAAACATTGAGGCAGGAGAAATTACTTCAAGTTGGATCAATAAGCAAAATTATTATGGAGAAGATGGTACTAGAATTGGGTTTTGAAGGGACATAGGAATTTCAGTATACTGAGATGGGGCTCGGGGGATGCTAGGCATGGCAGAATGGCACAAGAAAAGTCATAGATACAGAGAGTTTGATGGGTATAGAGGAAAGTGAGTAATTCAATTTGACTTTAACATGAGGCAAGAAAGTTGTGTAAAAGGCAGTATGTTAAAGTGAGGAAAATGGGGTGGGGAAAGAGCCAAGATGGCAGAGTGGAAGCAGGGACCTGCTTGAGAACTCCCCTGAAACTCCTCAAAATACCTGTAAAAATGACTCCAAACAAATTTTAGAGCAGCAGAAGCCACAAAATGACAGAGTGAAATAGATTTCCAGCTTAAGACAATCTGGAAGACTGACAGGAAGGGTTTATTGTTCCAGGCTCAGAGCAGAGCACAGCTCAGTGTCAGCCATATTTAGCACAGAGAGGGCTGGAGCAAGCCTTCTGGTGTTGAGTCATTGACAGTTGCAGCAATTTCTAGACTTCTCAACCCACAAATGCCAAAGACAGCTTCAAAGGTCAGTAGAAAAGCTCTTTCTCCTGTGTGAGAGAGGAACACCGTCCAGCACTAGTTCCAGGGTGACAGAAGTACTGTGCTTCTGGAGCTCTTGCCCTACAGAAGGTGGGGAAATCAAGTAGCTGATCTGGGTTGCAGTCCTGGGTGACAGTCCTGGGACAAGGTGGAGTGTTGGTGTGGTAAAGCTGGTGGCGGCTGTGAAGACGGAATCCTACTCACAATTCTAGGGCAGGAAAGAATGCTTATGGTTGCTCACAGACCAGAGTGCAGGCCAGGAGAGGAGGAAGCTCCTCTTCTTTGATCATACCACTTTGGAGAAACTGAGAATTTACAGGTACCTAGAGATATCTCTGAAAACAGCTGCACAAAACCCCTGAAACTTGGGACAGTAGACCCTCCACTTAACAAGCAGCTCAAAAGTCAAGCAATTGGCTAGGGAAATGATCAAACAGGGGAAAAAATAAGGCTATATAAGGCTAATTTCTTAGTGAAAAGGTATTTTCTTACATTTTTGAGGATGAGGAAGATCAAAGCATATAAACAGAGGAAGACAGCAAGATCAAGGCTCCTATATCCAAAGCCTCCATGCAAAATATGAAATGGTCTCAGGACATGGAAAAGCTCAAAAAAGATTGTGAAAATCAAGAGAAGCAGAGGAAAAATTGGGAAGAGAAATGAAAGTGATGCAAGAAAATCATGAAAAACAAATCAACTGAAATAGACTAACCCAAATGGCAAAATAGGTCCAAAAAGCCAATGAGGAGAATACCTTAAAAACCGGAATTGGCCAAATGGAAAAGGAGGTCCAAAAACTCACTGAAGAAAATAATTCCTTCAAAATTAGAATTGAGCAAATGGAAGCTAATGACTTTATGAGAAATCAAAAAATTATAAAACAAAAACAAAAGAATGAAGAAACAGAAGAGAGGGAGAGGAAGGGAGAGAGAGAGAAAGAAAGAGAAAGAGAAATGGCACAGGGCAAACTGAATATGAAGGGAGAATACCTAAAAAATTAAAATTAAGTGCTGAGAGGATTGCACTGGGAGAAACAGAAAGGGACAGGTAAAATGTAGTAAATCATCTCACATAAAAGAGGCAAGAAAGAGCTTTTACAATGGAAGGGAAGAAAAGGGAGGTGAGAGGGAATGAATGAGTCTTACTCTCATCTGATTTGCCTTAAGGAGGGAATAATACACACTCAGTTATATATGGAAATCTATTTCACCCTGCAGTATGGCAGGAGTGGGGAAGGGAACAGGAGAGGGAGGATAATAGAAGGGACAGCAGATTGGGGGAAGGGAAAATCAGAAGCAAACACTACTTCGGGGGGACAGGTCAAGGGAGAGAATGTAAAAAATAAACAGCAGGATAGGATAGAGGGAAATGCGGTTAGTCCACAAACATAACATGATTGTTATGGAAGTGTTTTGCATGGCTACACATGTATAACCTATATCAAATTGCTTGTTTTCTCAATAAAGATTGGTGAGGAGGGAGGAAGGGAGGGAACGCAGAACTCAAAGCTTTAAAAATGAATGTCAAAACTGTTTTTGCATGCAATTACTAAGTAAGATGTACAGGCCATGGGGTATAGAAATCTATCTTGCCCTACAGGAAAATACAGGGGAAGGAGATGGGAGAAGGGACTGATAGAAGGGAGGGTAGACTGGGTGAAGGGGTGGTTGGGGTGCATGCTGTCCTGGGGTGGGAGGAGGGGAGAGATGGGGAGAAAATTCAAAATCTTGTGGAAGTCAATGTTGAAAACTGAAAATATATTAATTATAGAATTTTTTAAAATGAGAAAAATGTTGAATTTCAGATCAGAAGATGGGAGTTTTAACTCTAGCTCTGCCATTCATCATCTATGTCACATAATCTCTCTAGGATTAAGTTTTATGACTTTCAGTCTTTCTAGCTCTAAATCTAATATCTATGACTTGAGGGCCAAGCTAAAGAGTTTGTTTGGTGGGCACGTCAGAAACCAATTGAGATTTTGGGGTGGAGGAGGGATGTAGCCAGAGTGAAACACTGTGAAATGTGCAAGGGCATTAGAGTGAAGGAAGGATTGGAGAGAAAGCAAAGTCAGAGGCAAGTGGGGAGTTTTGAGGAGAGTAGTTTAGAGAGAGGCCATAAGGGGTGAACCAAGGACATGGCAGTGGAGTAGAAAAGAAGAAATGAGAGATATTGGGGAGGGTAAATGCATAGGCCTGGACAACATGTCCTTAACTTTGTATTTTTTAATTCATTAAATAATATATGTAATGTTTGCAGATAAGCCACAAACCTAACATAAATGGAGTGATCTCCTAAAGTGACCCTATTTTGTCTCTGTGATGCCTGTCATGATACTGTTTTTCCATCTCTGGCACTACATATCCTCATACTTTCCAGTTTTTGAGTATTTTCTGCCCACTTGATGTAACGTAGAGAAATCAAGACACATTTCATGCATTTTCTCCTGTCTCCCTCAGGTCTGTAGTGCTCATAGCAACTGGGTTTCCACAAACATACAATGAGTAACTCTTTCAATGGACACAGATTTAAAGCATCCATTAAGTGTTTGGTGTACTGGATTTCATCGACAGCTGGACCCACACAGACTTAGTCAGATGGCTTATGCTTGAATAACAGGAGTGGGATGCACATGAATTAATTATATGAGAATTTGTGCTAAAGTGCTTTTTCAGGATAAGTAGAATCCAAAATTCAGGTTTTATGAGTAAAAGAGGTAATATTTTAAGTGGGAGATTGATCACAAGATTAATTTATTATATTGTCATTATCCCTGCTCTTATATATTATATTACATTTTCCCTAGACCATTCATGAGCTCAATGTATGCTTATATATTCTTTCTCAAGTATTAGAACAAGGACTTTTAATTTTTGTGTGTATATATCATGAACAAAATTTTTTATCCATTTGGTAGAGTATGAACCACTTCTCAGACTTTCTTAAATGCATGTCATAAAATATATAAGATTACAAAGGAAATCATTTATGTTGAAATGATGTAATTTTTTAAAACCCATCCAAGCTCTTAAAATTGTTGAAATCTATTGACAGATTTGGTGGCTGAATTAGGTTATTATTTTTAAAAAATTCTTGTATTTAAAAAACATGCTATGCTGGCAAATGTGATTAAGATTAATGTCATTTGTTAAAAAAAAGTTTCACATGGATGTTTGGGATCAAATAATACTGAAATTAGCATTGATTTATACTTGTGAATATTTCACATGGAGCATATCTCCTCAAATCAGTAAATATTAAGATCTATTTATTGCAATATAATAGCTTTTGCTTCCCTTTGCAAAATAAAGCCATGATTCCATTATGAAAAGGACATATTGACAATTAGGGAAATGAGTGGATCACTGGGAAAGTATCCTCTAATAATTGCAGAATGTCAATTTGATTAATCAGGATTATTTTTGAATATGTTCTACATGTTTCCAACCATTATTTGAAATCTTATTAAATTACATAGTGTTGGATAAAAGGCAAAAATCATGCAAGAAGTATTGTTTCTAGTAATTTAACTCTCCTTATCTTCATTTTAGAAAGAAAATAATTATGAAAATTTTGGATCATACATTAGAATTTTTATCAATTATAGCAAAACAGTGGTATGTTTTTATCTTGCCTATCTATAAAACATTTTTCAAGGACATCTATTGAGGTAATGCTTGCAACATATACATATATATATATATATATATATATATATATATACTCAGAATTGTATGTTGCATTCCTGTAGAAAATACATATTTGATTTTTCTATCAGATCTGTGCTTTGAAGAGAGAAGCAACTTGATGTGAAAAGTATGAAAAATCCAGATAAATTTAGATTTAAAATACATATTCACATTTATATAGTACTTTATGGTTTGCAAATACTTTTATAATTATATTTTAGAAATCCTCCAAAATTCATCTCAAAATGTCATTTAAGTAAAGAAAAACCAGGATATCCTTCAGATATTTTGATGCAATTAGAATGCTGTACAATGGTAGTCCAATCAGAAATTCAGCTGTGCTGCCATTTTCTTCCCATCCTTTAGGAAAATTCTGAAAGGAACGTAATTTGTTTTTATAGGAAGATAACAATCTTTGAAATTTATAAACTATAAATCAAAACTTTCTGGAATTTAAAATTAGTGATTGTCCACACAAAAAGCTTTAACTAAATGCTAGTCTATAAAGTCAAAAGAAATGAACATGGCCTCTCCTGACCTGTGTTATAACTGGATATCCTGTATGTGACATGTAAACTAAGATATAATCAGGAAGTTTTTTAGATAACTCCATGATTTAAAATAGCACAAATAAACCTATCTTCAACACTATACACATGGGCATTGGACATCCATGGTGTATTCAGGAAGTATTAAAATGAACCAAGGTCAATACAAATTTTTTCTACTTATTATTATCCACAGCAGAAGCATATTTGAATTTGTATCTACCTGAGGAGTTTACATTTTAAAATCTGGGATTTCCTAAGAACAGTATGATGAACATATGACATGTTGAGAGGATGGCCCGAATTCTAAAGGTTGCCTCTCTTTTATGTCTAGTTTACATCCCTTATCTTGCAACTCCCACATTTCGGGCAGCACTATTGAAGTATAGACTCTTTCTCAGGCTGCTCTGCCCTTTCTCTAGAGAGATTAGGATCCAAAGAACAATGGTTTAACGACCTCAGAGAAGGGGTTCTTAACTTGAGGTCCATAAGTGTATAGACAGATTTGAAACAGTTCCTGAACATGAATGGGGGGAATATTACATCCACATTTCAACATAATTAGCTTCTTTTGCAATCTTACTCATTTTATAAATTTAAAACTATTCTGAGAAGGGGCACCTAGGTTTCATCAGACTACTACAGAGGTCAATGACACACAAAAAGGCTAAGAACTCCTGCATTAATGGTCATTCAAATCAATCACATCATTTTTTCAGATCAGGAAACTGAGTCCCAGAGACATTAAGTGACTTACCCAAAGGTCACAAAGTAGTAAGTGGCAGTCAGGATCTGAGCTCAGGTTCTCCAACTTCTAATTTACTTTCCATGTTACTTGGGTGCTATAAAATAGGCTATTTCAAATCAGAAATGTGATTTTTTTTTTGGTTTTAAGAAATAAAAAAAATAGGGAAAGTCAATCTTTTAAAAAATAGATTCCTTTCACTTTGTGTTTCTAACAAACTTCATAATTATATCCTTTTCTCTTTCATCTGGCTTCTAGTATTTGTTCACTCCTGCCCAATCTTTGTGAAAGCTTTCTCTATCTCAGAATACCTGTTTCTACCACTAAATTAAATGGTTTTAGAATGCCCTGTCTTTTTTCCTTTGTAAATCAGAAGCCATTACTAGGGTTAGCTGGCACTTCACAACATACTAACCAGCCCTTTCCCCAGCCTAACAAATCACTAGCCAAGAATGATCAGGCCTCGGACATTCCTCCTAGGGTAACAGGTGCTCATCAGTTTCTTAAGTTGCCTTCCTCTCCCCCCTGAGGTGGTGTTATTTCCGGTGTATTTGAATGGCCCAGAAAAAACTTGGGCTGTCTCCTTCTCAGCCAAATCCTGTCTCAAAAGGTATTCTTAACTGAGTTTTTATTTTTTTTTAAACTCTTAATGTTTTCTAATAATTACGGTTTACTTCTGTTTCACATGCTGCAGCCCTATTTGAAAATACAACTAAATTGGGGGGAAAATTAATTTTCGAATTAGAAAAAAAAGGAGATGAGTGCTTAAGGAAAAGGCTCCTCAGACTCTTAGGATTGATTTAGAGAACAATGATATTTGTGAAGTTTTATGACACCTGGCACATAATATATGCTTCTTCCCTTCTCAGACAGAGGCCTTAGAAGTAAAAGAATTCAACCACTTCTTTTTACAGACGGCAAACTGAGGTTTAAAGGGATTAGGTGATTTTTCTAGCATCCCAAAACTAGTAAGTACTTGAGGCAGGATTCAAACCAGGGTCTTCCTAGCTTTTGAGTCCAGCCAGCACTCTATCCATATACTGTGGTTAACCATATATAAAAATAAGCGAAAACTCCTCTCTTGCCACTTTCAGCCACACTAAAGTTTTACTTACACAATTAGAAAAATGATCCCAGCAATTAGGGGTCTACCTGCTTCAACTTTCCCTGGCAATCTAAGAGAGGTGGGTTTCTGTAAGCAGACTTTTTGTTGGGGGAAAAAAGACACCATGCCAGCCAAATGCAAAGAGACCAGGTATGCTTATTTATACAATTTCCCTCCCTTCCCTTTACCCCTGCCCTCCCGCCTACTCAGTCCCTAAGAATGATTGAACACCCACAGAGTGTTAATGAGCTGCAGCTGTGACACACACAGAGACACAGACACACACACAGACACACAAGCACACACCATACACCCCCACAAACAGTGACTATGCAAGAACATGAGTTCGTTCAAACCAACCTTTTGGAAGTTTCTCGGCCAGGCTGAAGGCAGCCAGGGCAAGGATGTGTACAAGTGGAATGTTGACTGGCTCTCTCATGGTTATAATCCAAGATGAGGGTGGGGGGAGAGAAGGAGAAGAAATCTCTGTCCAAGCAAAAATAGGAAAATGACCCCCCCAGGTTACATTTTAAAGCTTGGTTTGTTACCAAGGGTCTCCTCCTACGGACTGTCTGTGCTCCAAGCTCCGCAGGGGCTAAGTATAATCAGGAATTCTCAGACTTGGCTGCGTGATGGACACGGCCAGCTGGTGGGCATCCACTTAGGTCAGTATGCAAACGTGGGTCTGTAGAAACAAGAGAATGCAAATCCCGTTAGAATCCTTTTTAAGAAATGTCAGGGGATACAATGCCAGATGCCTTTCCCAAACAATAACTTAACCTGAATGGTACATTTTCCTTTTTTTTACTGATCTTTCAAATCAGTTTATACAAATATATCAAGATTGCAATACTCTTCATCTCTCCCATCTCTTCCTGCAATTATCTTCACCTTCTATCTTATTCACACTACATAGTTTCCTTTTGGTTTCTTTCCTCCCAGCTCTTACTCAAGGCTCTTCTCAGCCCCCTAGCCAACCCAACGGTCCTCCTCACTTAAATCCAATGTATTTGCAAGTCATGGCGCCATCTTCCTGATGTCATGGTCCTCTTCCAGAATGAAGGACAAACCGCACACGCACAGCCAAGCCAGCCCTCCTAGCTCCTTTATTGTCTCAAATAATTTCCCTACACCTTTCTCTTCCTTTTTTTCTTTCTCAATACTCCCTCTTTCCTTTCATTTTGCTTCATCTCTCTACTTACTCTTTTTCTTCCTCTCTACTTTTCCCAACTTTTTACTTGTCCTACTTTGCGTCTTCATGTCTATCCTTTGAATGTCCTTCAATTTTGATTTTAATCCCCTCCCTTTATCGGTTTGATATTATCAGCTTAACCTTTCCTTAATTGAAAATTCATGAATGAGACTACTATTTCTCAGTTTGTCTCTCTATCTCCCAGTCTGAGTTTGGCTTTGCCTTGAATTCCCAGGTTCATTCCCATCATCTTTTTTTATCTGTCTTTTGAAATCATGCCACCTTTCTTACTTTTGTTCTATATTTGCCTTTTCCTAACTTCATTGATTTCTACCTTCTTTAGATAAGAATTTGAGAGTCATCTGGCTGTGACATTTTTCATTAATCAACAGAGTTAATGTAGCTGGCTAAGAGGGCACCCATCAGATCTTTATTTTTGCTTCTCCTAAGCTTTGGAGACAAAGGCAAAGAATAAAATTCTATTCGTTGGTCAAGAGGTGCAACTTCCTAGATCATTTCATAGGATCTTAGCTTCAGAACTCTGAGGGACCTCAGATTCCATCATTTTAGATCTGAGGAAATTGAGAACCTCTGCCTCCTGGCTTCCTTTAAGATTCAGCTCAATTCTCACCTTCCTCAAGGAATTTTTCCTGGTTTACTCCCCCCTACCCATATCACACATATTCTGCTCATGCCTTCCTTCTAGATGATATCCAATTTACACAATGTGTATCTTGTATAATTGTTTGCATGTTGTATCCCGCATTAGAAAGTGAGCCCTACCAAGCCCCAGCCCTTATCTCAGTGCCTAACACATAGTTATAATCGCAATTTAAATGGGGAGATCTTTCCCATTCATTAATAGGCCCATATGATCTGCCTGAGTCATATGGAAATCTGAGTCACATGAGTCTGAGTCACAGGGAGCTCGCGGTAGCAGTTTGCTGAAGGGGTGGAACAGGGAGAGACAGAACTAGAGTAGAACTGAGAAGAAATTGGTCAGAGTCTAGTCAGAGCTAGGAAAGATGCAGGTGAGCAGGCTGATGGCCAGCGTGAATGAGAGAGCTTGTGATTTGTCTAAAGGAGCTGGTTTAGGGGAAGCCTAATAGAGGGAGGGCTTGGGGATGGTATTGTCTTCTGCATTGTTATTGTGTATAGATTTTTGTTACTATGATGGATTTGGCTTTCTGGTGTCTGAATAAATGTTTTGGTTCTGTCTTCCATGTGGACAGTCTGGTATTTTGCAGTTCAGAACTATGCAGAGATATTCACGGCCAACATAGGCACTGTGAATATTGCATTGGCACTACAATAGTAAGCATTTGTTTGGGAATTGATTAACTGATTGACTGATATAGGAATTGTGGACCTGAATTTACTACCTAGTTTTATTTCCCATTGCTTCCTCATACTAACTTCTTGTTCTAGTCAAGACAGTGTCATTATTTCCTCCCCCACCCCCATCATGCATAGTTTTATTTTCCTCCTCACCAATCTAGAGTCTACTCATCCCTCAAGGGAAAACTACAGTTCCAACTCATTCATTCAACAAACGTTTATTGAAATCAAATTATGTGTTAATATGCAATGCAAAATGTTTATTATATTCCCACTGTGCTGAGGACCATGTAACAAATATATACAGAACTAGCCCCTGACCTCAAGAAGCTTGTTAATAACTCTTTAAGGCCCCTTTAGACCTTGGAGTCTTCCTTTTATACTTTTTTTCTGTACAACACAATTGATGCTTTATTTTAGGACAGAGATAATAGTATTATTCCTTATACTCTATCATGATATATATTCTGATATGTCTTAAGATTATATAATGACATAATTACATGACATATTAACATAATGATATATCATCAAATTATACAATATTCTCTGTATATGCAATTTAACACTTTGTTTTCTCTATTTCATCCATTAAGGTCTTACTCTGTAGGCTTTTGTCATTGTGTTAAGGTGACTCAGTCCTCTTAAAGGCAAGTCCCCTGGAGAGCAGCAAGCTAGAAAGGCTTTAGTGATGACACAGTCTGACAGTTGACTGACTATATTCAAAGTGCTAGCCTGTTTTTTGGTTTGTTTTGTGTCTATTAAATCTCAGAATTACTATACCAGTTATAGACCTCATGGAGCTTAGACCCAGAAAGGACCTTGTAGATGATGCAATCCAATTCCTTCAAGTTATAAATGAGGGAAACTGAGGCCCAGAAAAGTGAAGTGATTCTCCCAGGGTCACAAAATTATTACACAACAAAGTTAAGATTCAAACCTCCATCATCAGACACCTAAATTCAGTGTTCTTCAAGAGTAGCAACAAGAAAAAGAAGCAAGGGTCTATAATAATATATACAGGTACATTTCTGTTCCTGCTCCTGACACTGCTACTTTCCCCCCAATTTCCTTGGTGAAGACCATCCTGGTGCAGCTGAAGAGAACCCCCCTCCCCCAACTTGCTCTGACCTACAAGAAGCCTCAGGAAGGAGTCAAAACTGAAAACAAGAGCCACATTCATTTGATGGTGGCCATGCAATTTAAGGTTAAGAGGCACAGGTCACTTAGTAAAACTAATGAAAGCCTATCATGAACAACAGGATTTGTCCATTGGGCAGACTGGCAGCCAACCAAAGTTGGAATTGGAGGCTGAAGATGCATTGATGTATTTCAGCAACAGACAGGAGGCATTTCCTAAAAAGAAGACCTGGAACTCTACTGCATAATGCCGGTGAGGAAAACAATACATTAACAATTGGAAAACCAAGATTTGGTTTATCTACAGTCTGATTGACATTGCAATATGTGTTTCTCTCTTCTTTAATTCCTTTCCCCCATTCACTTATTGCATATAACATAACTTGTGGATGTATACAGGCATAACATTTTTTTTAATCAAATGGTCAATATTTTGATCAACATGAAATGGAAGAAAATAAATGTTCTGTGGAAATCTCTTTTTTCATTAGTGGCATGCTTATTCAACTTTTATCCTTATATTCCAGTAAGTTGCTTTGCTCTCACTCTGTTACAACAACAACACACACACATACACCCACACAAATCATTGTATAACTTGTTTGGATAATCTCAATGTATCATTGTAAAACCAAGGTTGATTTTATTACATTTTTATGGGTAGCTGTTACATCTCTGTCTTTTAGTAGGAATAAATCACCATAAATAAATTGATCTGAATTGTTCTGAAATAGTTGAAATTGATCTGAATAGTTTTCCTTTCAAGTGAAACATCTTGTTATTTACATAACTTCTTGCTTAAAAAAATCATAAGGTGTGCAGGTACATTTCTGATGACTGTAGGATGAGATTCTCTCTGGCAGAGTATATGAGTTGTGATAAACAGCTGGGTCTATTTGCAACTTTTGGGCCATCTTTGTAAGCACTGGCCAGAAGCTTGCAGATGGTGATGTATTACCCTGAGACACATCTGTGGATGAAATTATAATGAAATATTCCATCTCTGTAGTTTTTCACATCTATATTTCTCATACAAAAACATTGTTTTCATTTTCCCTTGAAATTCATATGATATTTTTCTCAATAAAAGGAATTTTGCAAGAAAGTCAACTTGCATTAATACTAATGTTGATAACGGTTGTTCATCACCAAAGTGTTGACTTGTCATTGTTCAGTCACTTTGGTCCTGTTCCAACTCTTCATGCCTCCGTTTGGACAAATGATACTGGAGTGCTTGCCATTTTCTTTTTCAGCTCATTTTATAGATGGGGAAATTGAGACAAACAGGGCTAAGTGATCTGTTCAGGGTCACACAGCCAGTAAATGTCCATGGTCAGATTTGAACTTATGAGGAGGACCTTTCCTGAACTCAGGTCTGGACCACTTTATCCATTGTACCACCTACCTGACCCAAAGTGTTGGCTACCTTGTGATATCTTTTTTCTTGTCACAGCAACTGATAAAGACCATCTACTAAAGCATGCAAGGAGTTGCAATTTACACTGGTGAAGAAAGTACCATACTGAATGAATGAATAAATCAATTTTAAATGTGTATGGCATTGTGCTAAACATCAGAAATACAAATAAGAAAGTAAGACATTCTCTACTTTCAAGGAATTTGCATTCTAATTGGGGGAGACACCACGTATGGAAAGTTTCAACTGCATGTTAGATGGAAAATTCCTATAGTCCTCAGGGTGCAATGGAAAAACAGATGCTAATGCCTTTTCTTTAATATCATTATTGAAGTCACTATTCTGCGGTCTCTTTGATTCCAGATCTAAGGCTATCCCCATGAGGGTCTAAGGGGAGATGGAGGTCAGGATGGTTGGAGAGTTTGACTTGCTTGACACACACTATTTCCTCTTGTTCCCTCAAAGTGCCTTGTGAACATCCCCAGACTCACTTACCCTGTGAATGAAAACACAGAAGGTTAGCAGTTGATGAGGATGGCTGAACCTTTCTCCATAGGAGCTGTTTCCCTGGATATAGTTGTGAGGGCTGGGATAATACCAGGAATGATGTTCTGGTGGATACTGCCACCTGAGGACTCCTGTGGCTATTTGTCTATTGGTGACGTTGGTCAGCAGTGGTTCCCAGTGGTGGTAAGTAAGGTATACTTCCTCTCCACAAATATTTCTCCACTTATTAATGGCTATAGAGACTGGTGATTCAAGGGTCACTGCTTTTCCTATGGTTCTTAGGTTCCTCCTGACCCATCCCCATTAAGATCCAAACACAGACAGTGGTCAAGGTGGTTGGTGGTTTGATTTGCTTGCCACATGCTGCCCCTTATCTCTCCCTCAAGATCCCTTGCTTCCAGGTAAGCCTAGCATGCCTGCCCTGGAGGTTTCCATCAGCTCTGCTTCTTTTATTAGAAGCCAGAGACCCTAAAGGGCTTGGCTTTGCTAGAGGCTTCCTCTGGTAGCTTTAATACTGATGAAATAGTAGATGGATTGAAAATGTCAACCACTGATATTTGTGTGTTTGGTTCACCATTGTTGTTCATTAATTTAGTCATGTCTGACTTTCCATCCTCCATGATCTCCCAAAGTCTTCCTAAGCTCATAGTTTGGTTCACTAATAACTTCCTCTGTATGTGTCTTGTTTCTCCAATTAGACTGTAAACTTCTTGCGGGCAGGGGTGTGTTACTATGTCTTTTTTTTTTAACACATAATGACTAGCATAGGAATAAGTATATGCATGGGTTAGGTTATGACAACAAGGACCCTGAAACACAGGAAGGTCTGGTATGCAGGTTCTTAGATCTGCTTTTCTAAAAGGAAATCTACTTTTGAGTGGTGAACAATCTACTTTAACCAAGCATATGTATCATTCACTTAGTTCAGAAGAAAAAGTCAGCACTCTGAACTTCGGAGAAATAAAGACCAACAGACAGGGTTTCCAACTGTCTGACCATAAGCAATACATTCATCACAGATCAACAGACAGATCCAATTGTCTGACCATACATACATAGTTACCAGAGAGAGAAGCACCTGCACCTGGGTTTTCAAAGTCAGGGGTGTTCCTTAGCAGTTGTCCAGAGTCTCGTCTGGCCAAGCAAACAATTCCAGTGAGTAAGCCCCAAAGTAAAACCTCACCTCAGAGTATTTATACACTTTTCAGAGCCAGAGGACATCACAACCCATGAGAACCAGTGCCTTGTTAGAATTAACCAAAGATATGGGCCTTCAAACAAACAAAAAATCTCCCCATGGCAGGCTTATCAATGGGTGGGAAAAAGCTTCAGCTCTTATTAGCATCATATAAGGATAGGGACAGGACCTATGATTTGTCATAGGGAACTCCCAAGTGAGGGAATTCCCTCTACCAATTCAGGTTGGCACTTTTTTTTTTAGCAACTCATGATTGTGAGAGTTGTATAGAGCACTGAGAGGTACAGTTACCTGCACAGTATCATTAAGCCAGAATGTGTGTGAGGTTAAATTCTAACTCAGTTCTTTCTGGCTTTAAGGCTGGCTTTCTATCTACTACTATGTCTCTCAGTATTTTTCTTAAAACTTAAAAATTCAAGAATTATACATACTTCTGAATACCTTTGCTGGAAATAGCCTAAGTTCAATTTTCCATGTAGTAGTTCATCAGTTTTGCTACTCCTACCCTCAGGCAGCTTGCTTTAGTGAGAACACTGACCAACTTTCTCTGCATCTTCTAGTCTTAGCTAATTGCCTAGAGCAGTGACAGTGAAAGAAGTTGCCCAGGATCATCCAGCCAGGTTTTGCTATAAGCAGTACTTAAACTCAGGTCTTCCTGGCTTCAAGGCCAGTTCTATTCAATACACCACACAGCTTCTCATATATAAGGATCTTAAAAAATATTGTCACACCAGAATCATAGGCAGTTGATGGATCAAAGAAAGATGGTAGGAATTCTATCCTACTAGGTAGAACTGGAAGAGTTCATAAAAGAATGAAAACAAAAAAGGAAAAGGTAAACAATGGGAAGGAGTCACACTGGCAAATTACAGAAGGCTGCTGGTTAAGATGGTGGTAAGGTACAGGAAGCAGTCAAGAATCAAAAGGCTTCTGGAGGTCAGTATGAGACACAGAGTCAGAAATAAAACAATTTAAACAGTAGACCTAAGGTTTCAGTACAAAGAAACTCTGAAACTGAAGCAATTCTGAGTCTGATAGATAGTCTTTTCTATGTTTCTTGCTAGGACATGAGTCATTTGTGGGATGTGACCCACATGCCTCGATTTCCTCATCTGTAAAATGAGAAGGAAAGGGTGAACCGTTTCAGTATCTATTCCAAGAAGAGAAATTATAGAACAAAAGTTCTTAACATGGAGTCCACCCTTATCTCTAATTCTTGGTCAGATTTCAAGGAGTCTATGAACATGAATAGGGGAAAATACTATCTTTATTTTCATTAACCTTTGGTTTCCTTTGTGATCCCTTGTGCATTCAAAAATGCTGCTTAAAAAGGGATGCATGCATAGGCTTCACTAGACTGCCAAAAGGGTCCACAACAGAAAGAAATAGTTAGGAACTCCTCCTTTAGGAGAGACAAATTAGTAACCCAGCTAGAAAGGGAACTTTGGTGACAGATCAAATCCTGATATTTCTTGAAATATCTTTATCTCTTTCTCTATTATCTCTATCTATTTATCTACCTACCTTCCTATCTATATATATACAGCAAGGTGGCACAATGGCTAGATTGCTTGACCTGGAGTCAGGAAGTTAGAAAGACCTGCAAAGTCTAGCCTCAGTTGTGTGACTTGGGCAAGTCACTTAACCCTGTTGGCCTCAGTTTCCTCATCTGTAAAATGAACTAGAAAAGGAAATGGCAAATCACTCCAGTATCTTTGCCAAGAAAACCTCAAATGGGGTCACAAAGAGTCAGACCTCACTGAATAAGAAGAGAAAATATGCATACACACACACAAACACACACATTTATACTTATAAACATGTTCAGTCACGTGTGACTCTATCCATAGTACCACCCAGCTGCTCATGGGCTACCTTGCTGCCCTATATATGTACCTCTAATACACTCTCCTGTGAACTTTGAACTTGTTTTACCAGTATCTTTGGCCATCTTGGTGGTAGACATTATTGTGAGGAAAAACAGAACTAGACCAAGAAAAGATCCAAGACAGTCAATGGGAGCACCAACACTCTTAAGACTCTGGCCTAAATAGCAGGCCTTATAAATCCTTACAAATGACACCTTAATATAATCAAATCAGCTCATTAGCTGAGTTCCTCTGGATGGAGACTAAAATGGGCCTGGCTTATACTTACTAAGATTTTGTAGTAGTGTTATGTTGCTGAGGCAGTATGTTTGTCAAGAACATGAGTTGTTAACTCATCAGAGAGTAAAAGTTTATTCCTATAACTATAAAATCCTAGATTCTGTGTTCTGTGTGAAAGGAAATGAGAGATTATTCAATATAAAAATATGATTTTTCATTGTAGTTATTCCTACTAATCATTCAATCAATCAGTAAACATTTGTTAAGCCCCACTTATAAACTCTTCACTTGCCAGGGATTGTGTTAAATTCTGGGGCTACAAAAAGAAGCAAAAGACAGTCCCTGACCTCAAGGAGTTTACAATCTAATTTAATTAACCTTTCTACCAGCTTTTTTCTCCCATGGCCACATTCACCTTATTTCATTCTACTTAAGTTCCCTTCCGTGTGGCATGCATCTTCATAATTCTCCATCCACCAGTACAGGTTACAGACACTCTGTTGCTCAGTAGACTATTTCCATGAGTTGTTATGGCGTGGTGGCCAACCTTCTGTTAAATTTAGCTAATCTGGTCTTTGGGCAGCTAGTTGATACAGTAAATAGAGTGCTGGACCTGGAGTCTGGAAGACCTAAGTTTAAAATCTGGCATCAGATATTAGTTGTATGCTCCCTGGTAAATTATTTAGCCCTGTTTGCCTCAGTTTCCTCATCTGTAAAATTAAACTAATAAATGCAAAAAGAATTTACATGTTTAATATGTGTAAAGGACTGTGTTAATATATGAGTATAAAATTCCTGTAATTGTACTATCTAGTTCACAGGATTATTATGAAGTAAGTGGTTATTAAATGGAAAAGTGCTATGTAAATGTAAATAGTTACCATCATTCTTATTACACTAAACTCTGGTACACCCCAAAAGGGAGAGCATTTCAAAGTTAAAACCTTGCTTAATCGAGTCAGTGACCTGCAAAGAATGTGTTAGTGTTGGGTTTCTGACTGACCTAAGAAATAGCTCATATATTGTGAATGTCATATATTCACAAAGTATAGACTGGGTGTCTTAGTAGAGGAGAAAGGGAAAGGCCTTGAGGAGAATTTTCTCTACTCACCAGATTATCGAGGAGAGTGAAGTGTTGGTTGAAACAAAGGGAAAACAGGCAAGAAGAGTCAAGGAAGAAACCTAACCCGTGCCAGGAGGTTGAAGAACATAATATTAATATCAAAAGGGAAAAGATACTACCATCTTTCCAGTCACTCAGTTTTGTAAGGTTGTAAAGGATTCCTTAGGTCTCCCCTCTTCTCCATCCCTCCCCCCCACCTCCATATCTAATCCTTTGCTTAAGTTTTGTCAATTCCTCTTCCATGGCATCTCTTCTCTCCAATTCTCTTAATTCACGTGACCATAGCTCTGGTCTGGGATCTAGTCAGCTCTCACCTGGACCGTTATAACAGCCTTCTTGTTTGTTTCTGGCTCCAGTTTCTTATATCTCTGATTCATCTTCCATAGAGCTACCAAAACAACCTCCATACAACCAAAGTGCTCCCATACTATGCTCCCAATCAAAAAACTTTTGTGGAGTCTCTATTGCCTCTCTGATAAAACATAAACTTCTCAGGCAGATTCCATTTTATCTTCCCCAATTTATTTGACATATTTGCATTTGCATTCTCAGAATTCTGACCAAATCTGCCTATTTGAATTGGGTACTTCTTCTTCCTATGATTATAGTGCGTTTTCTCCTCACTTCTGCATCTCTATCTGATCCACCAAGAATATCTTCTTGGTTTCAACTCCATGGAATGTAATTCCCCACATAGGATAAGCTGATCATCTGAAATATCATCATTATGCCAATCAACTTGATTTTTTGATACTCAATGCCTCAGCTTCCTCAGTTTGCTCTCCCCTCCAACTGGACTGCTGTGGGTAGATCACCTAAACTCTTCCTAAAGTTATCTTTTATAGAAGACTTGAATCTGAACTTTCCATGTAATGCTCCACTTTCTATCAGCATCTCTGCTTGAATTCAGCTCCACAGAACATAATGCCCACATGCCAGACACTCTCCAGTCAGGCCTCTAACAGTTTTCAGTTTCCTTTTGTGCATTGTCTTTCCACCTTAGATTGTTAGCTCCTTGATGGCATGGACAATCTTTCTTTTTCTTATATGTATCTCTAGTACTTGGCATAGTACATAATAGGAAGTTAGTAAATATTTATTGAATTGAAATTAAGTGAAGCACTGGATAGAGCTCTGGACCTAGAGTTAGAAAGAACTGAATTCAAATCCTGCTTCAGGTACTTTCTAGCTTTGTTACCTTGGGTAAATCACTTAAACTCTGCCTGTTTCAGTTTCCTAATCTGTAAAGGATGATGATAAAACCTATGCCATAGTGAAAAAATACATTGCTAAATGGAGATACATAGCAGCAAAGTTAACCCAAACTTAGAGTACAATCTTATTTCCAAATGACTCCATTTATATCTGTGCTCAACCAGGGTTCTTTTCATTTTTTTTTTTAACATTTCAATTATTTATTTATTTATTTAAAATGGATTCTTTTCTTTTTAAATTTTTAGTTCCAAATTCTCTCTCTCCCATGCCTTCCCCAAAGCCCTGAGAAGGCAAGCAATATGATAGCAACTAATTATGAATGTGGAGTCTTGCAAAATGTATTTTCATATTAACCATATTTCAAATGAAAAAGAGGTTATAATATTCTTGGGAGTTTTCATTTGGAGATTTCTTTTGGGAAGTGATTGTTAAATTCTTTCAACTTCTATTTTGCCCTCTGGATCTAGAACATCAAGGCAGTGTTCCTTGATGATTTCTTGAAATATCATGTCTTGGAGCTTTCTTTGATCTTGACTTTTGTGTAGTCCAATAATTCTCAACTTATCTCTCTTTAAACTATTTTCCATGTCAGTTGTTTTTCTGATGAAAAATTTTACTATTTCTTCCATTATTTTCATTCTTTTGACTTTGTTTCATTGTTCCTTGATGTCTCATGGGGTCATTGGTTTCCAGTTGCCCAATTCTAAGTTTTAAGAAATTATTTTCTTCAGTGAGATTTTGTACCTCTTTTTCGATTTGACCAATTTAGCTTTTTAAGGAGTTCTCTTCAGCGAATTTTTGTGTCTCTTTTACCATTTGACCAATTCTATTTTTAGTGTGTTATTTTCTTCAGGTTTTTTGTGCCTCTTTTACCAAACTGTTAATTCTCTTTTCATAATTTTCTTATATTGCTCTAATTTATTTTCCCAATTTCTCCTCTATCACTCTTACCTCTTTCTTTAACTCTTCCAGGAATTCTTGTTGGGTTTGGCTCCAAGTAGCATTTTTGACACTTTTTTAATAGCTGTTTTCACGTTGTTGGCTTCTGAGTTTATGTCTTGGTCTTCCCTGCCACTATAGTATTTTTTATAGTCAAATTCTTTTCTTTTTGTTTGTCCATTTTTCCAACTTATTTCTTGACTTTTAGCTATGTTAAAATTGGACTTTGTTCATGCAAGGGTGAGAAGGTGCTATCAAGCTTCAGGCTTTTTCATGTTATTGTTTTCAGAGCTAGTTCTGGGGATCTGCAAATTTTTGGTGCTTCCAAGGTAGTGTGAACCTGCTAGAGGTATGGTCATTGCTTTCCTGGTCTGCACTCTGATCTTTACCCAGGAAGAGCTCCTGGTTCCCTGCAGCCACAAAAGTTGGCACTCCTCTTTGACTTGGAACTGTGATCAGGAAAACACCTCCCTTGTGACCACCAGTGTTCCTTTCTGCCCTAGAACTGTGACCCAGGATTGCATATAGGCAACAGTGTTGCTGACCAATGACAGCTTTACCTAATCCCACCAAAGGGTCCCCTGTAATCTCTTTCTTATCAGTTGTCTGATCCTCTTACTGTCTCTGGGGCTGAGAATTCCTGAAGCTGCTGCTGTAGCTGCCAAGATTAATTTCTAAAAACACTCTCTTTGAGATCATAAAAAAAGGGAATGTGCAAAAATATTTACAGTAGCCATTTTCACGGTAGCAAAATATTGGAAACTGAAGGGATGCCCATCAGTTGGGGAATGGCTGAACAAGCCATTATGCATGCATATAGGAATGTAATGGAATATTATTATGCAATAAGAAATGATGAATAGACAAGTTCCAGAAAAAACCTGGAAAGATTTGTATGAACTTATGCAAAACGATATGAGTAGAACCAGGAAAATATTGTACGCAGTATCAACAGCACTGTGTGATAATCAACCAAGCGACACAGTGATCCAAG
Source organism: Bettongia penicillata ogilbyi (assembly GCA_023548195.1). NCBI lineage: Eukaryota > Metazoa > Chordata > Mammalia > Diprotodontia > Potoroidae > Bettongia > Bettongia penicillata. The sequence continues at coordinate 605,904 of JAJHZJ010000685.1, forward strand.
TCAAGTACAAAGGATTCATAAAGGACTATGCGATCCACATCCAGATGAAGGGCTAATGGACTCTGAATGCAGATTGAACTATATTTTTCACTTTTTCATGCTCTTTTTTCTTTTTTGGTCTGTTTCTTCTTTCACAACTTTGTCTAATACAAAGTTTGTCTATATCAAATTGCCCTCCATTTTTGGAAGAGAGGAGGGGAGAGAGGGAAGGAGAAAATTTGGAACTCAAAATCCTGTAAAAATCAATGCTAAAAACTGTCTTCATGTGTAATTGGGAAAAAATAAAATACTATAAAATTAAAAAAATAAAAACACTCTCTTTGGTTTCTAGTATGGCAAAAACTAGCACCACATTCTAGATAATTCAATGAACTGTATTATAAATTCAAGAAGAAATTCATTAAGGTTTTGTTACTAAATATTTTCCTATCTTCATAAACAACCCTTCTGGGAATGAATGTAGGTAACTTGACATAGATGAGAAGCAGACTTGTGTATTGGAGAAAAAAAATGTTGGACTTAAATCAGGAAACTTGAGTTTGTATCCTGCCTATGATATGTAGCAGCTGTGTGGTGATGGGCAAGATGCCTAATCTCTCTGTTCCTCATTTTCCTTATCTGTAAAAGTGTAGATAATAATACTTGCACTACCTGCCTTTCCATTTGTGTGAGGAAAGCACTTTATAAATTTTTATAAAGTTTATATAAATATGGATTGTTATAGAACAGAGTAGAAGATCAAGAACAGAAATATCTCTTCTGAACTCCTCCCACGGAACAAATAAAAATCATACAAACTTCAGTAACTGAGAGAATCAGATTAGGTTTGGGGAAAGGAATGGGCATGAGCATTTATTAAACATTTACTAGGTGCTAGACAGTATTCTGAATGCTTTACTGATATCTCATTTGAGTCTCATAACTGCATGTGAAGTAGATTCTACTATTATCTCAATTTTACAGCTGAGGAAACTGAGGCAAATAGGTGTTAAATGACTTGCCCTCTTATGTTTCTGAGGCTGAACTTGAACTCAGTTCTGACTCCAGACACAGCACTATATCCACTGGACAACTTAGCCCCTAAACACCTAGCAGTAAGAGTTGTCCATCTTTGAAATGGGTTACAAAGACTAAGGGAAGGAAATAGTCTCTATGTTTTAAGGTCTTTTAATGCTTAAAAAAAGATATTGCACTAAATAAACTAGATAACTATTTTTCAACTTTAAAGGCCATCTCCCCTATAATTCTAACTCTGGCTCTTTTGAAGCAAACCCTCCTTGTATATTCCACCTTACTCTCTCCATTATGTGATTCCCTTCATTCACCCAAATCCGAACCCAGCTCATTGGAGTAAAGGGGAATTAGTGGAGCAGGAGGACCTCATCCTGCCAAAAAATGGAGCTACCATTGTTTTGGATTCTAGACATGTGTACCCTTCTTTTGGTAGCAGTTCTTTCTTTGCTACCGTAATCAAAAGTACTTTTCCAGAGACCTATTCCCTCACCCCTTTCCCTTAAAAAATGCATAGTAACAAATGTTATTTGGGCAAAAAAAAAAAAGGTACGGACTGAAGACCTAGTGCAGGAAACTGTCTCATCCAACCATTTAATTTTACGGATGAGAAAACTGAGGCCCAAGGAAGTAAAGTAACTTGTCCAGATAGTATCAGAGTTCAATCTGAACCAAGAACTTTTGACTCTAAAATTAGTGTTCTCACCCTACCAAATTGTTGCCAACACTAAAAAATAGAATCACACCATGGAGTCTTTCTTTGGACTCTATAATTTCCACTATATCAGTTTCCCCAGTGGTACCAGTCCTAGAAACAGAAAGGGATAATGGAAACAGCTTGTTCTTCCTCTTGACTGGAAGTTTTGCTGAAGGCTGGGGAATCCTGCCTCTGTTAGCATAAAAAAAAAATTGATCGAGATAGCTGGAAAGGGAAATATATCATTCATATCACAAGAATGAGAGATAACAAAGGTAGAAAAAAATAGCATAATGATGATATGTAAATCAAGGTTATTGAAAGATTTTCGTGCTATTAATTCCTTTTCAATTTGTTTTCTTACTGAAATCTGGTTTTATTTTCAGAAATAACAGATTAGTTCCTGGGCTTGATGTCAAGAATACTCAAGGTCAAGTACTTAGTAGCTATGTGAACTTGGGAAACTTATTTATTTGACCTCTAAGTGTCTCAAACAACTCTCTAAGACTTAGTCATGAAGTCACAGATGAATTTTGATCAGCATTGAAGGAGGGAGTTCCCATAGTGGCAGTTGGCCAAGATGACAGTTGCAGAACCTTTCTGTATTTGTATATTTATTTTCATTACAAAAACATCAGTTTCTATAGATGAACATCCATTATGCTTGACCATTAGTGCCATGTTCTGGAGCATACCACCTGTTCATGTTTTAATGCTAAGGAAATACCCTCCAGCTCTAGATTTTATAATCCATGATACGCCCATGAGTTCTGTCTATTGAGTCAAACCATCTGCTGGTGCAATGTGGAGGGTCACACCACCTGTTAGTGCAACCTTTTGGGTCACATGCCTGCTAGTGCATTGCACTGGGTCACATTTCCTGTTAGTGTGACCAGCTTTGCAAATGTGCACCAAAAATTTAGCAGCCCACATTCTTAACCAGGAGAGTCACAGAGTGAGCTGAACATACTCAGTTCTCTCTTCTCCCAACCCAGAATGGGTTGTTATTAACTCAAGAAAAACATGAGAATGCCTTAGGGTAGAAATGGGCCAAGTAATGCTATCTTCCTGACTCATCTCCTCCCACTGCCTGTAGGATATATCCATGAAAACTAGTATTTTTCCCTCTAATGATAATCAGCTTTTAGTGACATGCACTGGTTAGAATTGACTAAGTTCAGAAAAAAAAAAGTTATTCACATAATTTGGATAGGGTCTCCTTCAATGTATTTCCTTTTTTCTTAAAATTCTTTTATGTTCCATGCTATATTTATTTCTAAGATGAATTTGAAAGTCTACTACTGTATACATTCATATTCCTCCACCACTTTCAAAATTCTCATGGGTCCTCTTGTCTGATTTCTCCTTTTCTGTTTCCTCTACTGGGTTCCTTATTTTCTCCTTAATGCTTGGTTGGCCCTATTCTCTTCTTAATCTCTCCGTTTCAACAGTTTTCTTCCTACAGCTTTCACTAATATTTCTGTAGAGATGTCTTCCAAGTCAGCATTTACCCCTGACCTCTCTCTTTGAGTTTCAGTGACATCTCCATCAGGATGTCACACTGAAATCTCAAATCAAGTCTGAAATTGAGTTTATTTATTTTTCTTCCAAATCATCTGCTTTTGCACTTAGCAGAGTGCCTGACACATAGTAGGTGCTTAATTAATTCTTGTTCACTTAGTCCTTCTAACTTTATTATTTCTATCTATGGCTTTCTCACTTATGCAGGTGCCCATGTTTAAAGACCCTAGTGTTATTATAGATGTTTCTATCTTCCTCACTTTTCATATTAAATCACCAAGTCCTGTGAATTGTATTTCTATAATAGTCTTTATATTTTTTCCCTCTATATTCCCACTATAGCCATCCTGGCACACATTACAGCCTAGACCACTGCAACAGCATCCTAACAGATCTTACCCCTCCATTCCAGATTAATTTCCTTATCCACAGATCTAGTCAAGCTACTCCTCTGCTCAAAAACGTTCAATGCAAGTAAAATTGAATCCTTTTGTCACTCATTTAGGACATTCCTCCACTTGTTCTAGCTTACATTTCTGATATTATACATGGCTCATCTGTCTTCCTCTTCCTAGGCTCATAATCTAGAGCTAAGCAGAAACTTGAAAACCATCTAGGTCAGTGGTATTAAACTCAAATGGAAAAAGTTGCCACTACGCCAAACTTAAGGATTCCTGTGAGCTACATATTGAACTAGTTTTCAACTGTAATATGATCTATTTTTATTATATTTTTATTTAGTTAAAAATTTCCCAATTACATTTCAATCTGATACAGGCTGAAATGAGGAGTGTTATGGGTGTGGCCCCTGGGCACCCTGTTTAAAACCTTTCATCTATGCCAATCTCCTCATTTTACAGTTGAGGAAACCAAGGCCCACAGAGGATAAGGGGCTTGCCCATGGTTGCTGTTGTTCAGTTATTTTCAGTCTTGTTTAACTCTTCATTTGGGGTTTTACTGGCAAAGATACTGGAGTGGTTTTTCATTTCCTTCTCCAGCTCATTTTGCAGATGAGGAAACTGAGGCAACCAGAGTTAAGTGACTTGCCCAGAGTCACACAACCAGTACATGTCTAAGATAAAGTTATACAGGTAGTACCAAGAATTTTAGCCCTGGTCCTCTGACTCCAAAGATAGTATTATTTCTATTATAGAGAATTTACTGCTTTTGTTTTATTGATTTACACTTTAAAAAAATTATGGAATAAAATAAGCATTTCTATCACATAGTATAATAAAAAAAGATGATTGCAATGAAACTGCAAATCTACTCTACACAACTTGCTATTTCTTTCAAATATACAACAAAATTTATCAGGATGACTGGAGACAGCCCAGGATGCAATGGAAGACCTTGGCCTTTTTCACTGGTTCCAAGTGGCTCAGGAGGAGAAGTGAAGCTGGTGACCTGCACAGCCCTCCCTCACTGAAAACAAAGTCAAGTGCAAGTCATGTCGTCATTTCTCTGATGTCAAGGTCTTCTTCAAAAATGAAGGATGAATGGAAACAGCAACCACAACACGATCATCATGTCAGTTTCTTTTCCCCCTCTTTTTTCTTTCCCCCCAAGATGGCCACCATTAGACACAAAGCAATATTATATACATATATATGCATATAAAATTTTCTACACTTTTCTATTTATTAGGTCTTTCTCTGGATGCAGGTAGGGTTTTTCCTTCATATTTCCTTCATACTTAATTTGAGTATTTAAAATAGACAAAAAAAAATTTACTCAAAGTCATTCTTAAAACTATGTTTTTAGTACTATATTCAATGTTCCCTTAGTTCTGTTTATCTAACTCTTCATTATTGTGCAAATCTTTCCATGTTTTTTTCTAAAATCATTGAATTCATAATTTCTTAGAGCGCAGTAGTATCCCATATACTGTGTAACTTAGCCCATTCTAAACAATGCAGGTTCAACTCATTTACTTGTAGCTTCTAGGAAATACTCTATGCTTCCTGCCTTTGGGCAGTTGTTCACCTTGTTCCATGTGCACGGAACGTCCTGCCTTTCTCTCACTTCACCTTTTCAGTCCTTATGTATCCTTTAAAACTGCAGTTGAGTATTATCTCCTCTGCGATGCTTCCTTATGTATCCCTACTATCAGGAATTATTTTTAACTCACACCTCACATGACATATTACCTTCTGAATCTCCGAGTCATCTATATTTGAAATTTTAGTTTAATTATCTACTTTTATGCCATATCTCTCTATAGTATGGTAAACTACATGAGGCCGGGAACCATATCTTATAGAACTTCATTTCTCCCCTCAGAATCTCCCAGCATAGTGCTTTGTTCATAACAAGCATTTTAGTAGTCAATGTAATTATCTGAATACAGTGGATACTGAATAAATACTTTTTGGATGAATAAATGAATGGATAGATCTTGAACCAACTGTCTACAAACAGCAAAGTATAATTACTGTGCCAGATATGTGAACGTTCAGGAAGTGAGTATGTCAGGCAGATCAGTGCTATGATTGCTGTCTGCAGGCTCATATCATAAGAAATTATATACATGGGCAAAGGAAATTAAAAGTTTAGCAGCTCAGTTTAAAACATTGGACTGGGAGGAGGGAGACAGTTTCTCTGACAAGCTCAGTATGATTTCATAATTCATTCAAACACTCTTCTCAACACCATCTTTTGGCAAAGATTACATAAGTAGTTTCTGTGAAATACTATCACTTCTATATAGACACGATTAAATATTCCCAATGGAAACAAAATGAAAAAGGAAAGATAAAACCCTCTTCTGGTCTTTCTTCACTTTCAAGTGATGACTGTCCCAGTAGCTATAATCACTAGCTAAGATAAGCACATAAACTGTGTTTTATGGCTTTTTCTCAATGGGTTGGAGTGGGTTGGAGACTGTGACCATAATACACATTATATACAAAGGCAATATTTAGTAGATCGATCAAGTAGATTCAATATTGAAGTTTATGAGTTACCATTTGTATGGCTTTGTATGTATTGTTGGGACACCTGCCAAACAGAATACCATGTCTCTCTTCTTGGGCCAAATATAATTCTCGGTGTTTCATGTTCGATGGTCCACTTTTAGAGAGTGAAGCAGTTGTTGGATGTATCTCAATAGATGAGGGCCATTGTTGATGCTAGCAGTGAACAGATGTGATTTTTTAAATGCACACTCTCTCCTCTCATCTTTCCAAGGTTCGTGCCTATCACATCAACTAAAAATAGAGGTAGTTAAGGCACGTAACGGTTTATCAGTAAGTCATTACTTCAACATACCTTAGAAGCCATTAATTAATAGGCTTGTATCTTATATTACTGGGTTTTCCACTCCCTATAGGGAAGTGGATCACAGGAAAGTCATTTAAACCAATGTATGCCTTATTTCCCCTCCTCTAAATTATGGGAACAAGATAATTTGCTTCTACTGAATTCAAACACACAGAATACACTGAGGTCTTTAAATAAAGGTGATATAAAATGGAATAACAGAAGATTATTTTTTTACAAATGATTTGATAGAATTTTGTATTTATATCACTTATATTTTTGAATATTCTCTCCCTGTTCATCTCAAGGGAAATAACCCCTTTTGAACAATTAATGACAACTAAAACAAAAAAAGAAGGAAGGAGGGAAGAAAAGAAAGAAGTAAACAAACCTCAGTTTGGGAAAACCAACCCTTGGACTCCCTCTGCCTCGTAAATTCCTTTCCTTTCTTTAAGGCAGAGTCATACACCATCTTCTGCATAAAGCTTTTTGTTAGTGCCATCCTTCTCCAAATATATTTTAACTACTTTGTATTTCTTTACATTTGTGCCATATACACTTATAGCTCTACTTATCTCTTTCGTTAGAATGTAAGCCTTTTGTGAGTTAAAATTGTTTAAATTTTTGTTCTTGGGTTCACTCTGCTTGTCACAGCGCTTGGCACATTCTGCAATGTTTGTCGATTGATTATGGCATGAATTCTACCCCGATATCCTCGACTTCTACAAAGAGTGGAAGGAGACGCATTTTCTGCATCTTTATTCTCAGTCTAATTTCTTGGTCATCATAATTTAACAGCATTCAGCTTTGGCTTCTGTGCCACCCCCACAAAAAAGACATCTGTCTATCTATCTATCTATCTATCTATCTATCTATCTACTATCTATCTATCTTTCTGTCTATCTCTCTATCATCTATTTTTCTATCAATCTATTTTTCTATCTATCTATCTATCTATCTACCTTTCTTTCTTTCTATCTGTCTATCTTTCTATTTACATCTCTATCTTTCTATCTATCATCTATCTATCTATTTTTCTATCTATCTAGATACATATTTCTTTATTCTTCTCTCCTATTTTTCTTAGCATAGTATGCAGAGAAAGGAGATTGCCAATTTGGTATTCATTTCCATCTTAAGGGTTTTGATTGTGAAAAAAATTAATAGCTGATGTTCCAAAAAAAAAAAGGAAAAGGAAAAGGGAACATTAAGCTAAATTAGTACTTGAGAGGAAAGGAAATCACTATCTGGAAAATCAATTGGAGCCTGAAAGCAGGGCTTTATTTTCTGTCTACAGGCTTCTGTAGTCCAAATGTAAACATGATATACATCCATGAAATCAGTTCATAACCAAACATCTGCATTGTAGAGGGATTTAAATGTTTTTCTTTTATTTAAAAAATGTCTATTGACATTTTTTGTTGTTACATCATTCATTCCCCAAAATATCATGTCCTCCTGTCTCCCCTACCCAGTGAGTTATTCTGTTCCTTATAAAAGTGATTTTTGAAAAATGATAATTAGTTAAAATTCTTTAGTGAGTTCTGCTGGATGACATGATCCTGTGAATAAGAAAGAGACCATTTTCTCTCCTAGAGAAATGGATTGTTTGGTAAATTAATGAACTATACTTCACTTTAGCTTTTAAGTCATCTTACTGGGAAAAAACAAACGGTAAAAAGGAAACTAAGACTTGGAGGAAGATTATGATAGGTATGTAGTACTTATTCAATCCTACAGTATATCTTCCTGCAAGAAGTCCAGCTTGAGTTCAACTTAAGTCGATAATGAATGTTGACTGAGGGATCCAGCCTTTCTCTTGCTTCCTCCTAAATTGGGGATTAATAAGAAGGAAGGAGACAAGCATTTACGAAGCATTTATTATTTACCAGGCATTTTGCTAAGGGTGTTACAAATATTCTTTCTTTGATTCTCACAGCAAACCTGGGAAGTAATATTATTATCTTCATTTTACAGTTCAGGAAACTGAGACAAACAGAGATTAAATGATTTGCCCAACATCATAAATCTGGTATTTGAGGATAGATTTAAATATAGGTCTTTTTTAACTCCAGGTCTTGCATTCTATCCACTGTACTCCCCCAGCTGTTTCAAAGGCATTACAATCTCAACTAGGTCTTCAGATGCATATTTTGACTTTTTGGTAGCCTCTTCTCAAAACAATGAGTTTAGTTTATGTTCCATAGAGATAGATAAATTCTAAACATATATATACATATGTATATACATATGTATATGTGGATATGTGTGTGTGTATATGCACGTATATAAATACGTACAGAGATAGAGAAAGACAGAGAGACAGAAACAGAGATAGGGACCCAGATTTCAGTTTCACTGATCTTGAGAGGAAAGCCAAGGCAAGGAAACTTCTCTCCTCTTGCCATATTATAGCTACCATGCCACCTAGCACCTTAGAGATTTACCCAGAGCATCAGGAAACCAACAGCTTACCTAGTGTCACCCAAAATGTCAGAGTCAGAGCTTAAATTCATATGTTCTTACTCTCAGGCTAACTTCCTATACACTATGGCACATTACCTTTCATTTAAAATATTTTGCCTTGTTGCACTTTACTGTTAAAGAAATATGAGCCACTTGGTCAAAGGAAAGATTAGTTCTTCACATAAGATCTTTCTTAAAGTTGTGTGAATACTTTTTTTTTATTGCTATTGTTTTGTTTGTCCTTCACCTTGAAGAGGACCATGACATTGGGAAGATTGATGTCATGGCTTACAAGTGAATTGGACTTGAGGGAGGGCCGTGCAAAGTCACCAGCCTCTCGCTTTCTTCTCCTGAGCCATCTGGGTCCAGTGGCCAGAAATCTTCAGGATGACTAGAGATAGCCCTGGATGCAATGGGAGACTTTTGTCTTTTTAAGCTAAGGTCTTTCCCAGGTCTCAGATTGTCTAAGATAAATGATTCCTCAAGGGCAAAATCTTATGAAATAATGTGCTTTGGGTCATTCTTTCCTCCTGTACTGAAGCAGAATGGTCAGATTCTACATACAACGAAGACCTAAGTATCATTCCTTTTAAATTGAAATTGGAAATTAATCTAGAGCTAAAGGAGGGGGAGTAGTCAGTGTGATTGCTCAAAACAATCTTGATATGAGTGAGGAGCTGAATTCTCTTGCTTTAATGGTCTCCCTATTATGAGCATGTTTCATTTTAGTGGTAGCCTTTCTAAATTGTGGTTCTCAGAACAAAATATTGATGAAATCTGAAAAGGACAGAGTCCCACCCATCATTCTGGATGCAATGTCTTCCCTAATGTAGCCTGAGATCCCATTCATTTTTTAATGTCCACGTAAGGAAAACAATCAGAAATTAGGGTTGACAATGCCAATACAAGCACTTTAATAAAGAGCATTCAGCAGGGATGGATGGAAAGTAGATGGAGTGGTACAAATTATCTGTACTCACGACTAATTTATTGAAAATGCCATGTACAAAATGTAATCGCAAGCGTGGCTTTGGTGGTGCATTACTATAATCCCTCTTTTGGGGAGGGCTGAGGCTGCTAGATTACTTAAGTTAGGGAATTTTGAGCTTTAGAAGAGCTAAATGTGACCTAAGACTGGCCCAAATATAGAAAGCCCTGGGACTGTAGAGCCACCAGGATGACTAAGCCGGGGCAAACCAGCCTGTGTTGGAAAAAATGGAACATCTTCAGCGCTGATTAGTATTGGATTGGGCCCTTTTGTTTCTAGCCCTGGATAATGGAGGGAAACGCAGTCTCACACAGGCAGGCACACACACACACACACACACACACACACACAGATTAATTATGTTGAAATCTGTGTCTCCTGAGAATATGTAGCAACTATAATACCAATCCACATATGAGGTAGCACAGAACCGTGGTCAAGGCACTGGAATTGGAGTCAAGAAAACCTGAGTTTGAATGCTACCTTAAGCACAATACTAACTGTGTGCCTCTGGGCAAATCATTTAACTTTTCTCAGCCTCAGTTTCCTCATCTGCAAAACATGAATAAAAATACCACTAACCTCATAGGGTTGTTATGGGGATCAAATGAGATAATATATGCAAAGTACTTTACAAACATTACAAATAATTTTTTTTGGAAATTCAAAACTTTTTTTATAGTAAGGAGTCATTAATGATAAAAATAAATTCTTAAAAACCAGGGAGAAAAGCCAAAGAGGTCTCTCATGAAAAGTATCTGAATCTTTATGACACATATTGGAAATATTGAATTACATTTCTCAAACTTTTATCATCAGCATAACTCATATCCTTTCTTATAATAATCGTTATCATTATGACAATAATAATCAATCATTGAATTCCTATTAGGGCATCAATTTAAAAATTCCAAACCATATTTATTAAGTGGTACCACATGCAAGGCGAACTCATGCCATCCAAAATAAAAGTTATATTTTTTTACCCAAAAACTCACCCACACATCTTTCAAGTTACTCTGGTTTGCTTGGCATTATCTCTTTTCTGTTTCCCTCACCCTCTCTATCCAATAGTTGTCAAGATTTTGCCTCTAATTCTAAAGCATTTCTCACATGTGTTTCCTTCTCTCCACTCATGAGGCCACTGCTCAAGTTCAGGACTTTATTGGCTTTCAACTGAATTATTGTTTTAGCTTTCTAATTGACTTTCAAGATTTTTCTCTTTTTTTTTCAAGGTTTTCATGTTTTTCCCATCTATACTCTGTCCTTCCCACCAGCTTCCAAAATCTTACAACATAGGTTTAAATATATCAATCTTGTACTAAAGAAGCTTTGGTTATCCCCCTTGCCACTGGAATAAAATATAAACTTCTCAGCCTGATGTTTAAAACTTACTGGACTCCAGCTCCAACTCATCTTTCCATACTTTTCATATTAATATCCTTCAGGTTCTCTACATCTCAACCAAATTGGATTGCCACCAGTCCTCAGACTTAATATTTCACCTTCTCTCTGCAAACAGACTTTCCCCAATGCCCAGAATGCTATGCATCTTTATCTTCACCTCCAAGAATCATTGTTCTACCTCCTACTGGAGGTCTCCTTTATCTCCCAACTTTTAGTGACCTCTCAAACATCCAATTTCCTTTGAATTTTATGGTAAATATTGTATCTGTTCTTTCTCCCTTCAACTCCCTGATTCTCAGAGTAAAATGGAATGTCCTTACAGACAAGAACTGTTTCAATTTTGTCTTTGTGTTCCCAACACAAAGTAGCCAATGCCAAGTCCAGCAACCAAGTAGCCTAGGGCTGAACCACTGCAAGAAACAAGAGCAGACAAATTTCTGAAGAAGGTAGTGCCTATTATTAGACTCCATCCTCAGGACAAATCAGGCTCTGCCCATACCATCTAATAGTATGGGAACAGAATTTGACCCAAGCTGAAGCCCAGAAACTGATGCTAGAGATAGAGGTAAATAGACTAGAATACATACACCCATACCCCATATATACAAATATATGTATATATGGTATCTGTATCTATATCTATATTTATCTCTCTCTCATGTGCATATGTATACATATATCAATACATACACACAGTAAAGAAATACCTTGAACTGAGAGACACCCAAAAAAGGAAAGTAACTCCACAAGTTCAAGTAGAGCTTCAGAGAAAGAAATTCCCTAGACTCAAAGACCACCAGAATATGTGAAAGAAATGAAACAGATACGAAATGGAATAACCTGGAAGAAAATAATGACAAGAGGAATCAATACTTTGGAACAGTCAGTGACAAACCCAATCCAAGAACTGAAAGCTGAAGATTAGAATGAGTTAACAAAATTCAAAGTTTTTTTTAAATACAATGTAAGGAATATAATGTCAAAGATAAACTTACAATGAAAAGAAGGTCAAGGAGGGATAATCTAACAATCGTAGGACAAAGCTGCAAATTATGACCAAAATAAAAAGCTTGAATAACATATTTCAATAAAACATAAGTGAAAACTTCCTGAGCGCATAGAATTAGAGGGCAGAATCGACATTGAAAGACTCCACCAGTCACTTGCTGAAAGAAATCACAAATTCAAAATTCCCAGGAATGTTATAGCTAAAATCTAGAGCTTTCAGTCAAAGAAAAAGTAGTGCAAACAGACAATAAGAAAGAGATCAAGTACCAAGGAGCTGCAGTCATGATCACACAAGACTTAGTAGCTGCTACCTTAAAGAAGCAGACAGAACTTGGACTATGATAATCCACAAGGTAAAAGACAAAGGTTTTTAACCACAACTAACTCCCTGGCAAAAATCAAGTATTATCCTAGAAAGGGAAAATGGATTTTTAATGAAATAGAATTTTCTAAGCATTTGTTATGAAAAGTCAGAACTGAGTATATATTTTGAAATGAGAACAAAGGGATCAAGAGAAATATGGAAAAGTATGTACATGTGATCAATTGGAAGGGGCTATATAGGAATAAATTGTTTATATGCTAATAGAAGGGAGAGGGAATAAGTGCCTTCTCAGAACATTAATGTCTTCAAGTGTCAGAGAGAAAGTTAAATAAGAAAGACATAGGGTCTAGGAATAATTTTGTTCTGTTTTGACAACCATAAAAGAAGATAATTAGATTATATGTGTATCTATGTTTTCTTGTGTGTATATGAACACTTATATACACACATAATGTGCCTATAGATAAATGAGCACCTTTTCACATAGGTTCTTTACATACATATATATATGTTACATATACATGTGCATATATGTGTGACAATGTTTTTCCCAAGTTTATGTAAAATGTTTGATTACTATGTTTCTTACTATGTTGTTTAATTAAATGCCTTTAATTTGAACTAATTGCGTCCAATGGGTGACTGTTAAAGGTAAACACATTCGTAAGAACCTAGAATACAAGAACTTGAGGTAACCATTCTCTAGTAAATTTCAAAGTGACCTATAGAGATGGTTTATTTGCTAGGGATTCTTAATAAATATTTGTCCAAATTAACTGAAAAAATAAATTTATATAGAAGTTTGCAGTTAATAAAATGCTTTTCTGACAACAATTTTCCAAGGTAGATACTATCTGCATTTTACAGATGAGGAAACAGGTTTAGAGAGGCCTGACAATAATTCACTTCTATAGTGTTTTAAGGTTTACAAATACAAATCTTATGACCCAGGATCCAGAACTCTATATTTTTCAACAGACTATAAAATTCAGATAATTACATCAGAAACTTATTAAGCTCTTTGTTATCTTTGTCTTTGTCTCTGAACCAGTGTTGCTGGAGGATGAGGAATAGGGGGCTAGGGGGAGGGTATAGTTAGAAGGTAATTAAGAACTTGCTAGGCTTTCTGTAAACTGATTTTTAAAAAATTGTAACTAGGGATACATGTACCTAGGTGAATCCTAAGGTCCTAGCACACCTTAAAATACATATAGACAACAGAAAGAAATACTATGTGTTATTTACTGCCAGAGGCATCTCAGAGAGCTCATAGGATTGGAAGTTATACGTTAACATAGTTGCTGTTGTTAAGTTCGTCCTTCATTTTCAAAGAGGACCATGGCATCAGAGAAATGATGACATGACTTGCACTTGACTTTGTTTTGAGTGAGGGAGGGCTGTGCAGGTCACCAGCCTCACTTCTCTTCCTGAGCCATTTGAATCCAGTGACCTGATATTCATCAGGATGACTGGAGATGGCCCAGGATGCAATGGGAGACCTTGACCTTTTAGGCTAAGGCCTTTTCATGTACTCGCTTAAAGTGAGGTAATGCTCATTCAGTAAATAGGCCTCTATAACATAGTAACATAGTATCACTGATTTCAATATCTTAATTCCATGTTATAACCAAGGAGCACTCCTATGAAATATACTTTGTAAGTTTACAAGTATTCTGTTTCATTAAATGAGTCCACTGTTCCAAATTTAAATTTATTTCACTTTACTTCTTTGTAGGTCTGATGTTTCAACATTTCAGAATGAAATGTATATTATAGGTCTCACATAGGCTACATGCCTCCAACAGACTGTTTGTCTGTGTGACGCTGAAATACTACTCTTTCCTGGCAGAGTCCATGTTGCTGGCAGCTGGAAGACAGACCCAAGGGCTGGTGCCAGGAGTTCTGTAGTTCTTGGGTAGTACTTGTATACTTGTACAATGTGGGTAGCTAAGGGCAGTGCAGGATGGACAGCTGTGTTCCAGCTTCATCCTTTGGCAGAACTCTGGCAACTCATTCTTCCTGGGCTTTCGCATCTGTTGACTAAGGAGGTTATTCCTTTTTTCCCCTAGGTTTAGTCTAACAATTTCACTACTCAACCTTACTCCTAGCTCCATTTGAACCCCAATACTGTTCGGCAAGAGAAGTAATTTACCATAGTGGAAAGAGGTCTGGAATTAGAAAACCTTGATTTAAATCCCTGTTTCCTCCTCTTAGTAACCATGTGAACTTTTGCCAAATCATCATTTCTCAGAGTCTTGACTTGCTTTTGCATAAAATGGGTCTTATTCATCTTATGTCATTGTTATAAGGATGAAGTGTTATCATTTATGTGAAAGAATCATAAATAAAATTGTAATGTATAAAGAAAATGCAAAAAGATATTATTGCCATCAATAAATATTTATTAAGAGTCTACTATGTGCCAGACACAGTGTTAAGTACTGGAGATACGAAAAAAAGACAAAAGACAGTTTTTACCTTCATGGTGCTTAAAATCTAATGGAGGAGAAAGCATGCAAACAAAAATATAAAAACCAAGTCATATACAGAATAAACAGGCATTGCAATTAAGAGGGGGTTGTGAAAAGCTTCCTAAAAAAGACAGAATTTTAGTTGGGACTTAAAGGAAGCCAGAAAAGTCAATAGTCAGAGTTGAGGCCTGAGAGTATTCCAGGCATGGGGACAAGCGGAGAAAATGCTTGGAGCCAAGAGATTGTATCTTGTATGACTATCACAGCTATTGCATTGCTGTGCTTATGAACACAGAGGGCAGCTACGTGGTGCAGTGGATAGAGTACTGGGCCGAGATTTAGGAAGACCTGAATTCATATCCAGTATTAAGATACCTACCAGCTGTGTGACCCTGAGCAAGTCACTTAATCCTGTTTGCCTTAGTTTCCTTATCTGCAAGATGAACTGGAGAAGGACACAGCAAACTACTCCAGTATCTTTGCTAAAACAAAAATCCTCGAATGGGATCATGCAGAGTTGGCCATGACTGAAATGACTGAACCACATGGACACTTAGACAGGGGTAGTCTTGGTTTTTCCAGAGTTTATAATTCCATGATGTTAACCCTTCAGTCCCAGGTTATCAATGAAAGGAAAAAACTAAGCCTCAGTCACTAATATATGGAACTTTTGCCTAATTGCGCGGGATACCTGCCCTTTAACTCCCATCTGCTAAATGAGGAACAAAGCCCATTTAGATATGATTATCATAGCCATAGGCCAGTACTATGCAATATAATAAAAATGATGATGCTACCTAAATAAATCTAAGACCAACAGATTACTTTGTAGAAGTAGACAAAATAATAGCACAACTAATCCTGAGGGAACAAAAAGTCTAGAAGCTCAAAGAAAATAATGGAAAAAAATAGTAGGAGAGAAAAGAACTAGTTTTACTGGACCTAAAACTATAACTTAGAAATTTTTAAAAATGATTAGGCATTCATTAATAAATAGAAAAGTAAATCAGTGAAATAGAATATATATGTATATATATTTATATGCACAAGCTTTAAGTACAGTAAAACACACAATTTAGCCTATTGTTTAGCCTATTGTTGGCTAAATCCAGGAATAGAAAGTGCTTGGAAAATTACTCCATACTCTGCAAAAGCTACTGAGGAAACTGGAAATTGTTTAGTATAACACTTTATAACAGAATCCATAAAAAGTCTCAAATGAGTCAGCAATCTATGTGTAAAAGGTCATATCAGAGGGGATGGAAAACTAAGGGGAGGGGTGAAGGGAAAGAAAGAAAGAAAAGAAAAGGGTTCAGGGATGGAATGGAAGGGAGACACTGTTTTGTAATTAAGGAAAAGAGATCATGAAAAACAAAACGGGCTGTTTTGATTACATAAAATTTAAAAGCTTTTGCATAAAAATCAATACAAGCAGAAGAAGAAGAGAAGCTGTTAAAAGACAACTTTGTGCTTTTCATTAGTCATCTCTATATAGGGTGGGACATCCAAGATACATTAATAGCCTGATAAAAATAAATAAATCAAACAGCTATTTCCCCAATATAAAAGTGGTCTAAAGAGAAGAAAAAAAGAGTTTTCAGAATAATAAGATGGGAGATTTATGGAAGTGTAATGTTGCATACATTAGCAGATGAAGTCATTCAGTGGCAAATTTTGCTGGATCATTTTTCCTCATACCACAAAAGGGGTTGTTAGACCATGACTATAGTTTGTTTAACTACCCATGAAACTTTTTGTAATGGCATCAGTCCATCTGATTACTTTAGCTTTCGATGAACTTATTGGGAGAAATAGAAAATTTTCTAGACTTCCATATAAAGGTAGAATATACTTAAAAATGAAAAAAAGGGTACATAGACACATACACTCACAAACTAACTCTCCCCCAAAAGAAGTGGAGTCAAACAGGAAATTCGCTAATAATGTTAGTACTAAAAGTACTAGAGAACATTTGATCCAAAATCTTCCCATTTTAGAGATGAGGAAACTGTTACTAAAGACTGTGTGTATATTACCCTGACTCATTGCTACTTAGTGGCAGAGAGAGTACCAATTCAATTTTATTTAATTCCATTTATTTTCAACAAAGAAACCTTCCTTTCAGTATTTAAAAATCCCTAAAAAATTAACACTTTCTACAACCTTTCTTTCCATTGTGGAAAAGTTATATTAGTATCCTTATTGCCAACACACAGGAAATTAATTAATGTTTGTTGGTTGAGAGGCTTATTGGGGGAAAACCTTCTAAGGTGAATTCATGATAAGATGAATGGTCTGCTAGCAGCTCGGGACACGTGCAAGAGCAGGAAATTTTCAAGACTGCTTCAAAGTATGAGAGAACCTCAAAGAAAGTAATACTGTGTTTTCAACTTTTTGCTAATCTTTGTTTATACATAAAAGCAAGTTTAAAAATATAAGGAGGGATAATGTAACAGGATTTAGAGTTTTATTGCTGTTCACAAAGAAAAAGAAAGAAAGAAAACAAAGAAACAAAGAAAACAGAAAAAAATCACACTGGCAATTAGTAAAGGCACCATTTGAACTGAGATCCTCTCAATATACATTGTACAACATTCTTCTTTTTCCTCTACTAGCATACATAGTGGCCTCCGGTAGTGCTAAACAGAAATTCATTTTTATTTTCTGAGACAAAACTATGTGAAAGTTTTTGCTTGGTCTGATACTTTGATCCTGTGAAAAACCCGATTTAAAACTTTGCTGAAAGATAGTCTGACTTTCCCTAAAAATATGTGCAGAGTAGATCCCACACATATTCTGAGTAATACAGTCTAACAACTCACTACAGGGAGCCTCAGTTTCAATTCTGGATAGATCATTAAGCATTTCAGAAAAGATTCCCTTGCCTCTGATCAAGTATAAAAAAATAGATTTCTAATAAAAAGTAAATGTATTTTTCCATGAAATCACCTGCTGTGCACAAACTGGATTGATGCAGCTGACAGAATTGAGTTCAGTGAAACTAAAGAGGTCACTGCCTCTGGCTTGTCTATAGCTGTGCTCCTGTATTTGAGTTATGAGTGAATGTGAGCCCTTCTTAGGGGAGTGAAGTCCTTTTCAGTAATGCAGGCACTGAGCCTGGATTATGGAGGATTACCACCCATTACAGAACATTTTAAATGTGATTCACCTGTTCCAAAAACGTTTATCCTTATGGACATATTCTTGCTAAAGTGCCATCTATACCAATTAAAGTGATTTTGGGGTGGTCCATGGTGGGGGAAATGGATTTCATGTCAAACTAGCCTTTTATGTCTCTCTGAGAACCATGCTTTCTGAAAGTGTATTACTGAGCTCAGTATCATGGGATCACAGAACTGGAAGGGAGCTCAAAATTCATCTAGTTAAACTTGCCAGCTAATGAAGGAGTCCTTTTTATAAAAACCCCAACAGATGGTCTTTCAGCCTCTGCTTAAATACTCCCAATGACAAGGAGCTTGCAATGTCACCCATTCTATTGTTGGACAGCTCCAGTTGTTAGAAGAGTTATTGCTATATTGAACCTGAAATTTGCCTCTTTGTAATTTAGGATGATGGGATCATAGGCTCCTAGATTTAGAGCTAGAAGAGATCTCTACTTGTTAGCTTTAGATCTGCTTTCTGTAGCAACACAGAACACAGTTCAGTTGTAACTAGGGTAGGGTGGTGGGAGAATTACCAAAGAGCAAAAAAACTGACCAAGGGTGGAAAATAAAGAAGTTAGGAGCAAGGTGGGTCAAGTAGTGGGGCAAAAACAGATCCTAGTGGTGGGGAAGGGGTAGAGCCAAACAGAGAAGATAACAAAATGATGAGAGTGGAATTTGTAGCAGGCTCCCACTCCTTGAACAAAGACTGAGGGTGAGTAGACCAGGATAGAAAACCTGGTTGTGACCCAGAAAGCAGGTCTCCGTCAGTCAAAGTTACCTTTCAGCACACTTGGCTGCCAAGGGAGAGGGGTGTGAGCTGGGAAGTATTGATCTGCAGTGAGGAGCTTCTGAGGTGGGGGAGGGGACAGCAAAGCAGCAGGAAGAACAGGAGTTGGGGGAGTGAAGATAACCCTACTGTCCCTGCTCCCTGCTGGGGGGCTATGCTTTCCTGTGAGAATGTCCCTACTTTCCCTGTACCAGGAATCTTTTTTTAATCCAGAAGTTTTGCCCTCCTCATATTCCTAGACTTTTTCAAGGTCTGGAACCAGATAGCTAGAGGATAAGGTTGAAAGTGTGGCCAGCTTCTCTGAGAGAGGAGAGGTGGAATATTTTAGGGATCCTAGATGGATTCCTAAACTAAACAGAATGGCGTATAAAATAGACAAGGATAGGGCTGCCTCTGGGAGGGGAAAATCATTCCCTAGGCCAGGGAGATCTCTTCAGGAGACTCAATCTTTTAGCAGTGAACCCTGGATGAGATGGGAGGAAGGAGAGAGATACTTAAGACAAGTGCAAGCAGGGGAAGAAACCAGCTTCTCAAGCTCTACTGGACAGCCAATGCTCCTTGGAAAGAATTTTTTCTCTCCATCTCCTGTTTTTTTTTTTCTTTCTTCAACAATTTGCCCTCTTACATTCCTTAAATTAAGGATGATTGTGATGGGATATATTTGGGGTCCAGGGCATGACTAGAGAGACCAAGGGCCCTCTTACCTGTTCAGTAGCCTGACTTGAATCATGAGATCAGTTTCTAGCACCAAAAGGGATATACTAAATCCCCTGAATGAAGCCAATATTGTGTTGTGTATGTGCACACACATGGTGTGTAACAAATATAGGTTGTCAGGAAAAACAAATTCCCACATGTCCAAAGCTTTGGTTCCTTCTATCTCTTGAGACCATTAGCATACTTGGTAGCATACTTGCTTACTGGCCCCCTGGAATTGTGATGGGTCCTTGAATTAATCAGGTTTCTTAAGTTTTTTAAAGAATTTTTTTGTATTTAGAATGTTTTTGTTTTATATAAATGGTTGTTTTGGTTCTTCTCACTTCACCCTATATCTGTTCATACAAATCTTCCAAGGTTTCTCTGGAACTGTCCCTTCAGTTATTTCTTAGGGCATAATAGCATTCTATTATATTTATATACTATCAAATTATCTTTATCTGATTCTCACAACAGGCATGCAAGGCAGGTACTGTCATTGTTCCCACTTTATAGATGAGATAAAATACTAGAGTCTGTTTAGTTATTTCACAATTAATGGGCATCCTCTTAAGTTTCTACTTCTTTGCCACCATAATAATAGTTACAATTTATGTATGCATGCATGTATGTGTGTGTGTGTGTGTAAATGTGTATGTATGTATCTTGAAGGTTTGCACAGTGCTTTGAATAAGTTATCTCATTTGGTCCCCTCAATGACCCTATGAGGTAAATGTTCTAGGATTATCCCCATTTTACAAATGAGGAAGCTGAGGCTGAGGTATGTTATTGTGTGATTTGTCCAGGGTCACACCATTATTAAGTGTCCATGGCATGATTTGAATCAGGCTTTCTGGATTCCAAGTCCAGCCCTCTAGTCACAGTGCCACTTGTCAGCTTCTATGGAAAAAAAGAGTTGATATAAATATTTTTGTATATATGGGTCCTTTTCCTCCATTTTTTCTTTAAAACTTTGGAGTACGTATAGTGGTATTCCTGGGTCAAAAGGTATGGACAGTTTAGTGATTTGGGGGGCAAATCCCAATTGCTTTCCAGAATGACTGGATCAATTCAAATACTCCCTAGCATCAATATATCTTTTTGGCCATAGATTCTCCAACATTTTTTAGTTTCCTTTTTTCTAATCAACTTTTCTATTTGACAGGTGTGGCTAGAACCTCAGAGTTGCCTTAATTTTTCTAATTATTAGTGATTCAGAGCATTTTATTTCATATGATTGTAAATAGTTTGTATTTCTTTCTTTGAAAACTATCTTTTCATGAAGAAAGTCAAATTTTAATAAAATGACTTAATGAGAACTGGCCTGAGAGTTGGGAGACCTCAGTTTTCCTTTTTTTTCTTTGATATTAATTCTGTGTCTCTGTTATCTCCTTTCTAAAATGAGAAGCTTGTATGAGGTATTGGCTAAGGATCTTTCCAGCTCTAACACATTAGGGGACTATAAGATTTGGGACCCACTTGATTCTCCCTCTGTTTGTCTCAATTTTAGAAAGAGTTGAATGAGTCTTCCTCTGTAATCTTAGGTGAATGATTTCTCTTCTCTGGGAATTCCTGTGTTACATTCAGGAATTAGACCAGATGATCCAGCTCTGACATGGAGATATTTGTGTGGGTGGGGGAAGATGTTGGCTTCAAGATTCCTTTTAGCTTCCTTGCTGAAAGAATCTCTCTGCTTAATGGTTTACCACTTGTCCATTATCTACTTGTATTCACACTTTTTGTATGCCAAGTGTGATTATTCTTGATGCCATGTCTAAGTTAGTGTGAATAGGAATCTACCAAATGGCCCCCTTCCTTCGGAGCAGGGGGTGTAGGTGGCCTCTCCTACTGTATCATTGTGGTATTCTAGTGTGTATGCCTCATGCAGTGGCTAGGTGGGCACTCCTTGGCTCAGAGCACAGATGCCAGTAAATTGTTCCAATTTCCATCTTTCACCTGCCATCAAGTTTCACCCAGTGCACATCTCTGGGGAAGATTGATTTCTCAGTAAAATTAGGCTTACAATTCTCTCATTCCTTGACTCTTTACCCACATCCTGGTAACTGTAGAGGCAATTTTATTTTTTTTTGCTTTAGTGTACAGTTTTGAAAAAATGGGCAAATCAGTAAAAAGAATACTCCAGGCACAAATATGAATCAGACATGGATCAGGTAGTTTATTCCCATGCAGAAAAGAGAATGCTAAGCATAAAAGAATCATGCTATATATTGCAGAATGATGAATTTACCACTCATAAAACAATCCTTCAAGAGGCTAATATTCCATTCTGCTTGGGTCATAACCAGTTATTGCAAGTATGACAAATAGCCAGTTTATATTTCACCTCTGCTGAGCACCATCTAGTCAAATATGATCCTTCCTGGGAACTCTGTCTCTGATGTCAACTCTTTTCTTGACACCAGTAACTATATTTTATTATATGTGGCATCATGTAGTATGTTTATATATAAATTATACTTTATTATATGTAGCATCATGTCTTATTCAGTGATGTAGCATTTACTTCCCTCTTTGAAAATGAATTAATTAGGCTTCTTTTCTTTGCCACTGTGCATAGTTTATGCTGCTTGTCCAAGTATAAAACCTCTTATTTATGCCTCTGGCAAGTCTATGCTTTTATATGTCAACTTTTCAGATACTAAAACATATTAAAATATTAAATGTTAATACA
Source organism: Bettongia penicillata ogilbyi (assembly GCA_023548195.1). NCBI lineage: Eukaryota > Metazoa > Chordata > Mammalia > Diprotodontia > Potoroidae > Bettongia > Bettongia penicillata. The sequence goes on from JAJHZJ010000685.1 coordinate 628,398, forward strand.
TACTAAATATATTAAAATATATCACATCTCACCCCAGGTCTCTCATCCCCTGATATTCTCCTCTCTCTGGGTTTTCATGTTTCTGTTCTCTCTGAGTCTCCTCTTATTGACCTAACTGCTCCTTCTAAGCCGGCTTTGATCAATCATCAACTGAAGGGGTGTGGCCCCAAAGCTGTACCCTAGGCTCTCTTCTCTTTTCTCTCTACATTCTATTACTTGGCAATCTCATCAGCATCCATGGGCTCAATTATTATCTCCATGCAGCTGACTCTGAGGTCTATCTGTGTATCAATCAATCTTGAGCTCTAGTCACACATCATGAACTGCCTACTGAATATTTCAAGTTAACTGACCCATTAGTTGACCATATCACTTTCATACACATTAAACTCATAGTAGCACCACATTGGAGCAGCTAGGTGGCACTTGGAGTCAGGTAGAGTTTCTGAGTTCAAATCTGGCCTCATGTACTTAGTAGCTGTGTGACCCTGTTTGCCTCAGTTTCCTCACCTATAAAATGATCTGGAGAAGGAAATGGCAAACCACTCCATTATCTTTGCCAAGAAAACTCCCAATATGATCACAAAGAGTCAGATATGACTGAAAAAAGTAAACAACAATGACAAAAGTGCCCTATTACCTCTAAAATTAAATATACGTTCCTCTATCTGGATTTAAAGCTCTTCACAACTTGGCCCCTCCCCTAGAAAAGAAAGAAGACTTCCCCTTATTGCTCTCCTTCCATACATTCTGTGCTCTGACCATTCTAGCCTACATGCTATCATTACACATGATATTCCATCTCTCCTCTCTGTGCTTTTGCCTTGGCTGTCCCTCATTCCTGGAATGCTTTCTCTTCTCACTCCCTGACCTCCTTCGAAACTCAGTTCAAGTACTGCTACCTCAAAATATGGATACATTTTACACATGTGTAATTCCTCTCACTCTAGGATGTATACTCCCTGAGAGCAGTGACAGTATCATATTTGCCATTATATTACTAGTGTTTTATGTACCAAGAATATAATAGGCATTTAGTAAATGCAGGTTGGTCCATTGATTCTCCTGTTTGGTTTTCTACACGTCCTTTGCATGTTCATTATATGACGTGCTTTCCAGAACCCTTCATGTAAAAAGGCACAAGCAAACAAGTAAACATCGTGTAGTGGAAAAAACACCGTCTGTGGATTCATGGTTGCTTGGTTCAAATCCCACATCTTCTACGTAGTTCTTCTACGACCTTTGGCCAGTCATTTTAGTCATGGTCTGCCAATTTGTGACCCCATTTGGGGTTTTCTTGGCAAAGATAATGGAGTGATTTGCCACTTCATTCTTCTCCAGCTCATTTTACAGATGAGGAAAGTGAGGTAAATAGGGTTAAGCGACTTGCCCAAGGTCACACAGCTAGTGTCTGAGGTCAGATTTGAACTCAGGAAGCTGAGTCTTCCTGCTTCTAGGCTGGTGCTCTATCTACTAAGCCCCCTAGCTACTCAGGCTACAAGTCACTTAAGCCTCTCTTAAAGTCTTACCTCATCTGTAAAATGAGGTTGTACTAGATGAGCTCTGAGGCCCTTTCTGGATCTAAATCTATCATTTTGTGATTGTCTTTCTCTAAATACACGCTGATTTGTCAGTATTCCTTTTAGTTGTCTGACTAGAGGCAGCTGGTAGTGCAATGGAGTGAAGCTGGACCTGGAGTCACCAAAGAGCTGTGTTCAAATTCAATCTCATATACTTACTGTGTGACTCCAGGCAAATCATGTAACATCTGCTTGCCTCAGTTTCTTCATCTGTAAAGTGGGGACAATAATTGGACCTTCCTTGTAGAGTTATTGTGGAGATCACAATGAAATGTTTGTGAAAATAATCTAGCATGGTAATTGACATATAGTAGGTGCTGTGTAAATACTTAATCCCTTCCCTCTCTAATGCAAATTACAGTGTGAACATTATTCCCATAATCTAGGCACTATATATGGAACTCTAAAATTATCCTGAATTTTTTTAAACAGTTTTCTTCCACTCTTGGTCCATGTTATGCTTGCAACCAACTAAAACACCCAAATATTTTCCCACAAGAATTGTTAAACCATGCTGCCCCTTGCTATTTCTGTGTGGGTGACTTTTAGAACTCGAATATAGTATTTTTACATTAGTGTCTTCATTCCAGTGCTTCTTTTCAGGCTCTTTAGACCACAAGCATTCTGATTGTCATTTACAATGTTGCCTATCCCTCCTGGGTTGCATCAAATGAACATTTGATATGTCTACTTTGCCGTATCATTGTAAAACTGAAAAAGCACTCTTAAAAGTTATGAAAATCTGAGTTATTACTGTGGAATTATAAGGCAGTTTTCCAGGATAGCATCAATAGGAAATTTCGGGGATTTTGTTCTTCCCCTAATATTGTATTTTAATTTGTGAATGCAGTTTCATAAGCATGGGACCAAGAACAAATGTTCATAGCTGGATGTTCTGAATTGTTTTGATTTTTTTTTTGGCTCTACAATTATTTTTCCACAGAGCAAAATAACTAGTCTTTTAAAGTATCACTCCTTTTCCTGGATAGTCGTATGAAACCAGTATTGCTATTCATAGGAAAAGGAGAGTTCTTTACCAAAGAATAATCTTCAAGTTTCCTTTATGAATTTAGAATTTTTTAAAATGATCTTTTGATTGACTAGCCTTCATGTTTCATGCTCTGATCTTTAGAACATTCATTTTATTATTATGTATTTCAATTTTTAATATATTCTCATATGATCAAAAGAAACTCAGGTAACTTTTGCCCCATAGCATAATTTCTTTATCTTTCCAAATCTCATTTTTTCTAATTGTTTCTGCCTGCACATACAATTTCCTTTCTCTTAATAGCAGCTTTTCCCCTTCTCCAAACTCATTTTGGAAAGAGAAAAAGCTTCCCCCACTCCTCTATAAAAATCACTACTTTGCTCTTAGACTTCATCATAAAATTTTATTGTCTTTATTTTTTAAGATCTGATAATAAGAAAAAAATGCTGCATATTGCAAATACTCCATTTTAGAAGAAAACTTAATACAGCCCTTCCTACAAAGACATTATTTCCTTTTTGGACCAGCTGCCTCAAACCTAGGCCCATATTCTTAGAACTGTAGGGAACCTTAGAAGCCAATGCAACCTCTTCATTTCACAAATGACACAGCAGAGGGCCAGATGATTAAACTATATTGTTTTTACCTGTGGGAGAGAGAATGTGTCCCTAATTTGGGGAGAAGTTTTGTACTAACTATTCTTAATGTAACAAATGGTATTAAAGGAAGAGACCATTTTGAACTGAACTTGTAGAGGAACTTTTAATGGAGAAGGGAGAATTACTTCAAAGAACTTTAAAGAGAAGTAAGATTTGGATAGGCAGGGGACTGTTCCAAGTTAGGATTATAGTATAAGCCAAGACAAAGAGATAGATAATATATGGTCATTTATGGAACAAGAAATGGATAATATTTGGAAGAAAAGGTTCACTTTGGGGGAATGTTAGGATCTGCGGGTTTTGCGATCCTATGTTTTAGTTAAGGAGTGAAATGATAAAAATTGTAGGAAAATTAATCTGGTTATAGGAAAATGAAATTAGAGGAGAGGGGACCTAGATGTATGGAAACTTAGTGAATAGATCAAATTCCTAGAAAAAAAGTGTCCACCCATTATCTCTGTTTTATCTCCTATGTCATCTGGCTTTCAGCTTTATTACTGAACTGAAAATCTCTCTCTTAAGTTCCTAGTGATCTCCTATTTGACAGATCCAATAGCCTTTTCTCAATGCCCATCATTCTTGACCTCTCTACAGCACTGAATACTGTTGACCACCGTCAGTTCCTAGACACTCTCCACATTCTGGATTTTCATGACTTTATTGTCTCTTACTTCTCTTTTTGTCACCTGATAGCTCCTCAGGCTCCTTTGCTGGATCATCATCCATGCCTTGGATGTGAACAGGGGTATAAACTTTTTATCTCTACTTTCTCACTTGGTCACCTCATTAGCTTACATGAATTCAATTATTATCTCTATTCAAATAACATGAAAATTTATTTATCCAACCTTAGTTTATCTCGAACTCCAAAACCACATCATGAACTGCCTAGCAGACATTTCAGACCAGATGTCCCAGATGTCAAGCTCAACATGCCTAAAATTTCATTTGCCCATAATCTTCCTTCTTTCAAACTATCCTATTCTTACTGTTGGGGGACCATCCTTCTACTCAAGCATGTTTGCAACTTTGGTTTCATTCTTAACTCCATGCTTTCACTTACTCCTTGCATCCAGCTGGTGCAAAATCTCATTTCTAGCTCTACAACATCTTTTGCATTTGTCCTCCTTTCTTTTTCAAATTAAGTTATTTATTATCCATTAAGAAAATTCAATCTTCTCTCCTTCCCACTTCCTACCCCCTTTGGGGGGGAAAAAAAAGAAAATCAAAACCTTATAAAAATTTACATATCATCAAACAAAAACTCTCTTATTGGCCAGTTCCAAATATATATATATATATATATACCATTGCTCTTTTTTTGGTCATCTTTACCTATTTTATAAATGTGAGGTAGAACACCAGAGTTATTTCAATTATCCCTTATCTAATTATTACTTATTAAAATTACTATTGATAACGTGGATGTCTTCCATTGAGAAGTTCTTATTCCATGTCCTTCCTCACTATCTCTCATCCCTTGTGAATTACTTTTCTTTTTTCTGACTATTTCTTTTCAGATCATGAAAATATAACACTGCTGCTCATAGGTCCTCTATCTTATTTATTTTCTCTCTGATCCTTAAAGATGTCAGGGTTCTGAAGAGACACATTTCTTTTCTCCCTACTAAAATACACACACTTCATCTTTATATGGTATTTTCTAAACTCAAAAATATTTACCTTTCTGGGAAGTTAGGTGGCATAGTGCATAGAGTGCTGGACCTGGAGTCAGGAAGACTGATCTTGTGGAATTCAAATCTGGCCTCAGACATTTCCTAGTTGTGTGACCCTAGGCAAGTCACTTGAACCTGTTTGCCTCAGTTCCTCATCTGTAAAATGAGCTAGAGAAGGAAATTTCAAACCACTCCAGTATCTTTGCCAAGAAAACCCAAATGGAGTCACAAAAAGTCACATATGCCTGAAAAATGACTACACAACAAAATTTATCTTTCTGTGTTTGTCTTGACTCCTACATTCGGAATCTATAGTATTTTCTCAATTCTGGTCACTTCATCAAGAGTACTTGAAAGTCCTATATTTCATTAAAAGTCTATTTCTTTTCTCATTTTAATTTCATTGGTTGAGTCTGTGTAAAAAATATTTCAGTTTTATATTACCAAAATTGCCTATTCTACCTTTTATGATCCTCTCCTTTGTCTCATGATGAACTCTTCCCCTATCCAGAGTTGTCAAAAGTGTTATTTTCCTTTCTCCTCAATTTTTTTAATGACCTAAGTCCTATATATATTTGGAGCTTGTTCTGATGTATGCTGTGACAGAGTAGCTTTTACAGATCTGTAGTATCTGAACCAATACAAGGGCACCAGCTTTGAATACAGCACAGCTGTTCTATGGATCGCGTGTGCGAGGCAGGAGGGGATTTCCTTGCCCTGATTTATTAATTTACGTACCCTCCAGAGCACAGGCCAGGTCAGCTGAACTTAAATCCCAAGTGTTCCTTACAGGACATCTGTTACATGTAATCAATTGGCTCAGTTCATATTGTCTTCCAGGCAGTTCTCAGTTTAAAACCATAAAAACTAGAATGGCTTCTTCTTCAAATGAGCTGATATTGATTACTTCTTATGGCACATGATAAACTTTTCTACAAATACATAAGAATGTACTGTTTTAGAGTCTTGTAATGATAACCCCAATACAGGAGTGGATAGCTAACCATTTTCTTAAGATGACTGAGGTAGACTCGTGGTGGACTGTTTAGGATAAGCAAGCATTTTATGATGCTTTAAACTCCTACTATACTTTTCAGAAGAGAAAAATTAAAAGGATGTTAGACAATATCACCCTCACATTGCAAATGAAGCAAGACTATTAATAGCTCTCACACAAATGCATTCCTCAGGTCACTCTCTCCTCTTTTCCTCAAACTTTCTTTTCACAGCATGAAAGAATGAACTGTTTCTAACAATGTCTGGTGTATTTAGGATATTTTTTTTTGCTTTAGACAGTCTACTATAGTTGAAAGAGTCAAGAAATTCAGAAAGTTCTTCTTGGAACCATACATCTGAGACTTAACTGTCAGGCTCTTAGTTGCCTTATTTGTAAAAACTGTGGTCTATCAATCTTGTGACATTAGATATGTCTGGTTTTACTGTGGCTGTCTTCTCCCCATTTCCTCTTTCCATCTATACAATATTTCTTTTCTTATTCAAATTCAAGTCTTTTCCTTGGATAGCAAAAGAAAATCATGGGAGAAGTAAGACATTTACAAAGGGGAGGAAAAATAGGGAATAAGGGAGGGAAGAAATGAAAAAGTAGGTGAAATAGAAGAAACTTGGATAAATAGTAGTATTTTATATTGAAATAGCAACAGGAAACTTGAGAACTACTTCCCTTAGAAAGAAAACTGAGTAGGTGCTACTAGAGTCCTTGTAACTTTCCTTAGACATTAACAAAACAATCAACCATTCATTGACCCTAGAGTAGCACTGGAGTGTTTTCAAGTTTTCCCTAAAGATGGAAATTAGTGTTTTTTAATGACCTAGTCCATCATTCTGTGTCACTTGAGCTATTTAGGTAATGCATACGGTAAAGGGGAATAGTACATATGGTTCTTTAGCCTATTACCTTACAAGGGTTAACAGTATTTGTGAAGTGACATTAATAAAATTGTTGTAAGGGACTTTGGAGTTGTATTTTCCCTGATATCAGAATTCATGACAGAACCAAAAAGGTAGATTTTCAATATTGCATGTTCTAAGATTACAAGAGGACTAGAGGACTGATAAATAACCAACCAGAGGTCCTGAGACACTAACAATGATTAGCAAATAGACCTTGAGCTTGTATACGCTTTGAACAGGTCCTCTGTGTATCATAAACACTTAAAGTCTTTTGAATTTGAAAGTTCTTCTGTCTAGGCTATTTAAAATTTTAACTATCAGTAAGACTGCCAGTGAAAAGCAGTGACTTATAACAGAAAAAATACACAATTTGGAGTCAGGAGACTGTATGCCAGTCTCAGTATTGACATGCATTACCTCTGAGAATTTGGGCAAGGCCCTTAACCTCCTGAAACTGCATTTCCTGAGATCTAAAATGGGGATGGGAATAATATGTATATGATACCTCAAAGAGTTCTTCTGAGGAAAGTCCTTTTGTATCCAAGCTATCAATGGAAAAAAAAAAAACTACTCTAAACCCTAACAATTAGAGAAATGCACATTTTAAAGTGCTCATGTACCACCTAACATCTATAAGACACAAAAAGAAAAACAACAAATATTAGAGGGGATGTAGGAAAACAGTCACGTTAGTGTACTGTTGGAAGACCTATGACCGGTTACTAACCATTCCGGAAAGTTATTTGGAACTATGTCCCCAAAGTATTAAACTATACATACCTTTCAATCCAGTGATGCTGCTCCTAGATTTATACCCAAAAGCAATCAAAGAGACCCGTATGTACAAAAACACTTGCTTATAGCAGCTGTGTGGTGGCAAAGAATTGGAAATTGATGGGATGCCCATCAATTGGGGAATAGATTAGTGTAACGGCATATAAATGCAATGCAATACTGTTGTACTGTAAGAAAATTTTAAAAATCTGGAAAGATTTGTAAGAAATGATGCCAAGAGAAGTGAGAAAAATTAGGAGAACAATTTATACAATAGTAACAATATTGTAAAGATAATCAACCTTGAGCAAAATGACCAAGCACACACAGCTCCACAAGCACATTATCCACCTTCAGGTGAAACATTTTATTCTCTTTTTCTTTCTTCTTCTTATCTTTGCTATTGTTGTTGACTGATGTGTAAATTTGTTTTTTATAACAATACATATTTGTTATGTATGATAACTTCTCAGTGGGTGAGGGAGGGAGAGGTCATCAGAATTTTGAGCTGAAAAGAAAATAAGATTAAATTTTAAAAAGGAAAGTGCTTGTTAAAGTATAGAACAACATATAAATATGAATTTTTATTATTTCCTGAAGTTTATGTCTAAATTCAAGTGATTATTTCCTTTTGGAGAATCCTATTCAATTTTGTAGTGGAAAAATCTCACATTTCATTTTTTCCCTTAATACAAACACACATACACACATATATGTATACATGTATATCTTTTATTAAGTGTCTAATATGTACAAAATATGACAAAATGCTAGGCAGTTACATTGTTAGGAAAATACAAGCTTCTTGAAGTCAGAAATTATTTTACTTTTTCTTTTTGTAATCTCAGTGACATATAAGTAGGTACCTAATAAAAGTTTAATTAATTTAATGGGAAAAAATAGAACATAATCTTTTCCCTTATGGAACTTAGAGTTTAATGGAGGATATGACACATACATAAATAACTATAGTGCAATATAGCACACAATAATAAAATGTAGTGCTATGTGAGTTGTAGCACGAACTGTTTGAATAGAAGTAGAGAGAGAAAACTATGGGACTCTATGGGAAACAGTTGACTTGGATTTAGAATTTCTATGTGGAAATTTTGTGAAATAAGTTCTCCTTTTCACAGATGGAGAAACTGAGGCAGGCAGAAGTTAAAGTGACCTTTCCAAGCTCACACAGCTAGTAAGTATCTGCAGAAGCATTAGAACTCAGCCCTTCCTGACTCAGTCCGGTGCTCTGTCCACTGTACCACTTAGCTGACCTTAAAGCTCACCTAATTTTACTCCACATTTGACAGATAGGGAAACTAAATAATCTGCCCAAAGTCACACATGTAATAAGTAGCAGGGCCAGGATTCCAACTCAAGTCTTCTAATTACAAATCTTGTGTTTTTCCCAGTGAAAATTATTATGAGATGATCTTTTCCAAAGGACAAAACATTTTCTACTTCAAAATGGTGTAAGAAATGTTTAATCTGTTAAGCCATCATGTTGAATATTAATGAAACATCAAGTTATTCAGATTCATTCATTTTGAAGGGGTATATTTTTTAATGAACTCCACATTATCTCAAGAGGCAGCTAAGTGAGCACTGGATATAGAGTCAGAAAAACCTGAATCTTACTTAAGACACCTACTAGCTGTGTGACCCTGGGCAAGTCACTTGACCTCTATTTTTCTTAACCCACTGGAGAAGAAAATGGCAAATCACTCTAGTATCTTTCTGAAGCAAAGGGTCACAAAAAGTCAGATAGAACTGAATGAATGAATAGCAATGACATTATCTGAAACATTAATCAGGAAATGAGTTCAAATCCAACCTCAGACACTAGCTCTGTGACACTGGGCAAGTTGCTTAACTGCAGTGTGCCTTCGGATCCATGAATGTAAAATGGTAAAAATAAAAGTACCTACCTCAAAGGGTGGTTGTGAGGATCCAATGACATGATGTTTGTAAAGCACCATTCATGGTACATAGTAGGAGCTTAATAAACACTTGTTCCTTTCCCTTAACACCTCCCCTTATAGATGGTGTGATGCTCCATTGTATATAAATATAGCCCTTCATTTGGGTGGGGTATGGTATTTTTATCCTATGCAAAGATTTTCATTTCTGCTTTAATGTTGGAGTGTGTTGGTGGGAAATAATCAAGACAGTTGATGTCATAGTTCACACTATTCTTGACTTGGATTAGCATTTGGTTCTGTTTGCCAAACATGGTACCACATGCTTGGTAGTAGGATTATCCAGCAGCAAATAGACTTATGACTTAGTGACTTTATGACAGTCCATAGTTGCAATCTGATTATTCATGGTTCCCTGGGAGCATAGGGCTGTTGGCAAAGTTTCCTAGTGTATTGACATCCGGGAACGCATATGCCAGGGACCTATGACAATTTTTATCTGCTATGTCAAAAGGGCAAGAATTTTTTTGTTACTGGCAAGGCTTCTTCCTTTCCATTCCCTATTCTCCAAACAAAGGATAATATTAGGAGGATGGTTGACAGAAAATTATGTTTGTTAAATAAACTCATCTTGAGACCAAAGTTTTTACTCAATTATAGATTTTGTGGGATGGTCAACCTGCAGAGGCTACACCTGTGAGACGAGTGAGTAGCTTGTCATAGGATAGTTAATCCATGGATCACATTGCAGATTACCCAGCAAGTTGGCATGCAATGTGAGATGGATGGTCCACTGCCACTCACCTACGGCTTCTGCTCAGAGCTCTTCTGGTTAGAAGTTGGCACCAGGTGCTGCTATAGTCTGATCATTGTGATTATATTTTCCCTGGAGCCAAATAACATTTTAAGTGCTCTCAAGAAATCATGTCAGTCATGTTCTCTCTCATCTAAGAAAATCATGCTATAGCAATTGTTAATCCCTTTCAGCTGACTTGAAGTTGGCTTCTCTGAAGGGAAACTTTGGCCTTGAAAGTACCATAAAACTAGTTAAATCAACTACTATTTGTTAAGAATCTGTTACTCCTTCAAGCTAGGTTCGGTGTGGGTACAATTTCTATTTTCAAAAAATAATTGCAGTATAGTTGGGGAAGGAAAACAAACTTTGAAATTTAAATAAAAATAAAATATTTAAATAACTATTAATAATAACAGTAAATGAGATCAAAAGGTCAAGGACTTAGAACTAGAAAAGAGACTTTGATGGTCAAGCACTCAAAACCCCTCATTTTATAGATGAGGAAGTAAAGGTCCAGAAAGGTCGGAGTCTAGGCGCAGACTCACAGCTGGTAGCACAAAGAGTCGATGTTTGATTTCTAAATGAATGGGACAGGCAACAATTGCTTTGGAATTTGAGGGGCAGGAAAGATCACAAATGCCTGGTCAGGGAATCAAGGATGTCTTCCTAGAAGGAGTGAGATTCAGTGTGAAGGCTGGGTGGAATTTGGATTTGGATAGACAAAAGGAATGGGGAGATTACATTGATGTTGGATGGAGTGGTTGTAAACAAAAATTGTAAAGGTAGAAAACTTTATTCTGGAAGAGTAAGTAAAAAAATTATTGACTAAAAATGCTAATTAAATATTGATGTGGGGAGAAAGTGAGAGTAGCTCAGAGATGACTTGTAAAGGCATCCAGATTTTATGTTATGAACCATGTGTAGCCATTGAATGTTTTGAAGATGGTATCAGTATAATATAAGTAGTATTTTTAAAATATCAATATAAAAATATTGTTTAGGAAGGAGAGACTAGAAACAGAGTAGAAAAAATTACTATTGTTGCCACACAGTTCTTGCTGCATCTCATATAACACAACATTTGCATATCAGTTATGGTCTATTTATTTAGCACTGTAGTTATTTATGTATGTGTTGTATCCTCCATTAGATTCTAAATTCCAGAAGGAAAGAGACCATGTTTTATTTTTCCCCCATTAAATTCATTAAACTTTCATGAGGCCCCTACTTGTGTAAGTCTCACACACACACACACACACATACTCACACACACATACACACACATTTTACACATAGATCCTTTTCCTCTTTCTTTGATCTTTTTGGAGTATAGACTTAATAGCAATATCATACAGTTTAATAGCTTTGGGGCATAGTTCCAAATTGTTTCCCAGAATGGTTGGACAAATTCATAGCTCTATTATCAGAACACGTATTGAAATAACTATTTTCCCACTGCCTCTCCAGCATTCGTCAATTTCCTTTTCTTTTTTTTTTTTAAACTTTGCCATTCTGCTGGGGATGAGAGAGTACCTCAGAGTTGTTTTAATTGACACAGTTATAACTTGACAGCATTTTGAATGCCATGTTTATTGCCATACCACAGCATTTTCTGTTTTTTTATTACCAGAGAATGTATATAATGCCAAGATGATGGGGGAGGGTAAAGAAAAAAAGTTTTATGACTTTTTCAGCTCTGGATTGATATTGGAATTTTTCAGAATAAGAAGAACTGTCTTGCTATAAAGCATCAAATGTCATTAGAAATTATATTTTGCTGAAGGCAATAATATTTAATGAATTCAACTTAAAATTATAAGGCAAAGCAGCATTCATATACAAAACTTGCAAAACTGTAGAAAGTGAATTCAAAAACAAGTAATATTGTTTGAATCACCAGTAATGTCAAGCTGCTTTATATACTTTTACTTTTTGACAGCAAAGCTAAAAGAAAGCAAGATCTCCATTGCCACATAAATTTGCAGCAGATATATTTTCTTTTCTTTAAATTCTAAATATATTTATTTTTAGTTTTCAACATTCATTTCCACAAGATTTTGAGTTCCAAATTTTCTTCCCTTCTCTCCCCTTCACCCACCTCAAGACAGCATTCATTCTGATTACCCCTTCCTCCAACCTACCCTCCCTTCTATCACACCCTCCCTTCTCATCCCGATCCCCTCTATTTTCTCAGAGAACAAGATAGATTTCTATACCCCATTGCCTGTATATCTTATTTCCCTGTTGCATGTAAAAACAATTTTTAACATTCGTTTCTAAAACTTTGAGTTCTGACTTTTCTCTCTTCCTCCCTCCCCACCCATCCCCACTGAGAAGACAAGCAATTTGATATATTTTATACATATGTAGTTATGCAAAAGACTTCTAAAAGTCATGTTGTAGAAAACTAACTATATTTTCCTCCATCCTATCCTGCCCCCACATTTATTCTAATCTCTCTTTTGACCCTATCCCTCCTCAAAAATATTTACTTCTAATTATGCCCTCCTCCCATTACGCCTCCTTTCTATCATCCCCCACCCCCTCTTGTCCCCTTCTCCCCTACTTTCCTGTAGTGTAACATAGAGTTTCATAGCAAATTGAGTGTGCATATTATTCCCTCCTAAAGCCAAATGTGATGACAGTAAGCTTCACTTTTTCCCTCTCACCTCCCCTCTTCCTTTCCATTGAAAAAGCTTTCTTCTTGTCTCTTTTATGTGAGAGATAATTTTCCCCCTTCTATTTTTCCCTTCCTCCTCCCAATATATTCCTCTTTCACCCATTAATTTTATTTTTTTAGATATCATATGTATATAATCCCTTCAACTGTCCTAGTGCTGAGAAAAGTCTCAAGAGTTATAAATATTATCTTTCCTTGTAGGAATGTAAACAGTTCAACTTTAGTAAGTCCTTTATGATTTCTCTTTCCTGTTTACCTTTTCATGCTTCTCTTGATTCTTGTATTTGAAAATCAAATATTCTCTTCAGCTCTGGTCTTTTCATCAAGAATGCCTGAAAGTACTCTATTTCATTGAATGACCATTTTCCCCCTAAAGTATTATATTCAGTTTTTCTAGGTAGGTGATTCTTGGTTTTAATCCTAGTTCCTTTGCTTTCTAGAATATCATATTCCAAGCCCTGCAATCCCTTAATGCAGAAGCTGCTAGATATTGTATTATCCTGACTGTATTTTCACCAGACCAGAATTGTTTCTTTCTGGCTGCTTGCAATATTTTCTCCTTCACCTGGGAGCTCTGGAATTCGACTACAATATTCCTAAGAATTTTCCTTTTAGGATCTATTTCAGGAGGTGATCAGTGGATTCTTTCAATATTTATTTTGCCCTCTGGTTCTAGAATATCAGGGCAGTTTTCCTTTATAATTTCTTGAAACATGATATCTAGGCTCTTTTTTTGATCAGGTAGTCTCATAATTTTTAAATTGTCTCTCCTGGATCTATTTCCCAGGGCAGTTGTTTTTCCAATGAGATATTTCACATTCTCTTCCATTTTTTCATTCCTTTGGTTTTATTTTATAATTTCTTGATTTTTCATAAAGTCATTAGCTTCCTTCTGCTCCATTCTAATCTTTAAGGAATTATTTTCATCAATGAGCTTTTGGACCTCCTTTTCCATCTGGCCAATTCTGCTTTTTAGGACATTCTTCTCCTCATTGGCTTTTTGGATCTCTTATGTCATTTGGACTAGTGTATTTTTTAAAGTGTTATTTTCTTCAACATTTTTTGGGTCTTCTTTAAGCAATTGACTAATTTTACAGAATTTTCTTGCATCACTCTCATTTCTCTTCCCAATTTTTGCTCTACTTCTCTTACTTGATTTTCAAAATCCTTTTTGAGCTCTTCCATGGCCTAAAACCAATTCATATTTTTCTTGGAGGTGTTGGATGGAAGATCTTTGATTTTGTGGTCTTCTGTTTGCATGTTTTGTTCTTCCTTGTCACCAAAGTAAGATTCTATAATCTGATTATTTTTCCAGTTTTTGCTCATTTCCCCAGCCATTTACTTGACTTTTGAGCTCTTTGTCAAGGTAGATCCCTGCTTCCAGTGGAGGATGTGGGTTTACTGTCAGCTTCTCCATTCTCCCACCAACTGTGGGCCTAGAGCTCCAGAAACAGTTGCTACCACTGCCAATTCCTCTGCTCCTCCTCCATGTGCTCCTCCACCTCCTCTGCTGACCTGAGACTAGGGCCCAACCACTCTATTCTCTCACACAGGTCCCACAGGTTTTTTCCACTGACCTTCCAATTTGTCCTCAGTGTTTTGGGGTTCTGATGTCTCAAAACCACCACAGGTGCCCAAGATTCCGTCCCTCCAAAGCCTACTCAGGTCTCATCTGTGCCAACATGGCCCCTGCTGAACTGTGCTCTGCTCCCAAAAGGGCCCAGTAGATGCTTCCTTGCTACCTTCTTGGCTGTTGGGTGAGAGATTTGCTTCACTCTTTCATTCCATGGGTTCTGCAGCTTCAGAATTTGTTTAGAGTCATTTTTACAGGTATTTGGCTGGGTTTTGGAGGAGATTGCTAGCAAGTCCATGTTGTTACTCCACCTTCTTGGCTCAACGTAAATCAGTCTTAAAACTATGTCAGATATACATTTGTTTTCAAAGTCCGTTGCAAGCAGCACACCTCTGAATATGAATACGAGGCAAAGGTGGAAATACAAATTCTTCCAGAAAATTATGTTTATATGTCCCTTCTGATCTGAGAAGAGTACACACCTGGGGAAATGAAAATAGGGATTTAAATGGCAAACAGACTCCAAAAGGATGTTTGGACTTCACTTTAGAGCTTAGGATAAAAATAGAGCCCTTCTCTAAATCTGCATGGCCCAGTACTTCTCTGCTATTTTATTAAACAAAATTAAAAAAAAACACCAAGTGTGCTGATAATTTTGGTAAATGGAATTTTGGATTTTCTACTATGATGTTTTTAAGAGAAAAGAAATAGGGAAAGGTCATGGGTTATGTTTAAGAAGGCCTCCAAAACATAACATGAGTCAGATAAGAGTTGTGCCAAAGCGGCAGCAGAGAGGAAAGGGAGCTGTGGATAAACACTCACATTTCACTGGGCCTGTATTCGTAATCCTGCTATCACATAGCAGGTGAAAGACAGGTGCTGCATGGTGCTATTGTTGGCAGAAGGGAATAATGTATGAAGGGAGCCAGCGTTCATAACTGAATCATGACCTTTTCCTACCTGGGTTTGTATCTAAGATGCCAGACTGGAAAGGAATTGGGGAAAGGTCTAGCTAGAATGAAAGGGAACAGACTATCAACATGACAAACGTCAATGGAAGCATACAAAATTCCAAAACACCGGCAAGAGATCTGAAAATGGAGCCAGAAGACAGGGTTCAAGTTCAATGAAGTCAGATGTAATAGGCAGGAATAAGAAAAGAAGAAATGGTTGGAAACAAGTTAGGGGTAGAAGTCAGCAAGACAGTCTGTCAGAAGTTAATTTGTGATGGACAGAAACACTGTCCATTTGACACTAGCATTTGAATCTAGGTAGCTAGAAGAAATGTAAAAAATCTCAGTTATGCATACAGACATGCATACAGTATGGATGACAGATAGTCAAAACGAATTAAGAAGCTCCTTGGTGAGGGTGAAAATGGGAAGTGTAAAAGCTGACTTGAAGCCTAATGTTTCTTTTACAAGTCCTAAGATTTTGGCAGTTGATCCCATCACTTCTTGGAAAATGGAGGAAGAAAAATGGAAGCAGTGTCAGATTTTATATTCTTGGGCTCAAAAACACTGCAGATGGCAATTGCAGCCATGAAATGAAAAGGCTCTTGCTCTTTGGAAGGAAAGCCATGGCAAAACTGCACAGCACGCTAAGAAGTAGAGACATCACCTTGGCAATAAAGGTCCATATAGTCAAAGCTATGGTTTTTCCAGGAGCAATGTATGGTTGTGTTATACTATAAGGAAAACTGAACACCATAGAATTGATGCTTTGTTATTATGGTGCTTAGAAGACTTTTCAGAGTCCCTTGCATAGCCAGGAGGTCAGTACAGTCAATTCTTGATAAAATTAATTCAGACTATTCACTGGAAAGTCAAATACTGAAGCTGAAGCTTAAATACTTTAGCTACATAATGAAAAGACAGTACTCATTGGAAAAGACCCTGATGTTGGGAAAGATTGAAGGCAAAAGGAAAAGGATGAGATGGAGAGATAGCATCATGGAAACAGTGAACATGAGCTTGGACAGACTTTGAGAAATAGTGGAGGATAGAAGGGCCTGGGATGCTATGATTCATGGGGTCACAAAGAGTTGAACACAACTGAATGGTTGAACAAATATGAGTCTGTGTTAGTGTTCAGTACTAATTCTGACTTCCCTGGCTTTCTGTAAGTCACAGCTAAAATTCGGCCTTCTACAGGAAGCCGTTCCTGATCCTGCTTAATTCTAGTACTCCCCACTGATTACTTATAGTTTTATCTTGTATATAGCTAGTTTGCCCAGTAATCTGCACATTGTTTCTTGCATTCGACTGTGAGCACCTTGAGAGCAGGGACTGTCTTTTACCTTTCTTTGTATCCGTAACTCTTAACATAGTGCCTGGCAAAAAGAAGGTGTTTAATACATATTTATTGACTATAATTGGCTATTCTTTTCACTACACACCCCACCATGTCAAGTTTTTAAACTCCTATCAAGCATAAAATGGGAGAAAATATCTTATATAGATCTGACAGTATTGTAAGGCTTCTTAGTGTGGTACTTCTCTTCTAAGCACTGATAGTTGCTTGAAACTTGATACTTCTAGATTCTATAACATTTATAAGTCTGGCTTAAATGGACATAGTATGCAGAATAGTTACAGGTACAAGAACTGAGAGTCTCCTCAATAAAATCTCTGGTGCCAAGCCAGCCAAAAATTAAATGGAATTAGAAAAAAAAACATTTGAATATAGATGATGTTATCCAAATATTATAGCAACCCTCAAAGCTCCTATCAAAAGTAATGATTTCTTGCCCTTGCACTCTTGAATTGATGTAGCAGTGACTTGTTTTGCTTCTTTATATTAGTTTTGAAAGAACTTTTTGTTCTTTCATTTGTTGACAGAATAAGGGTAAGACTTGGTTTCATTTACTTACTGGAAGAGTGATGCTAGATCTCAAATGTATTGATGTTCAGCAGGATGTTAACACAATAGGATGAGTACACAACTCAAGAACAAGATGTGTTTTGTACAGTAGGTGAATATTCTATCAAGAATCCAGAGGAAAACATAGACAAGAAAGGGTCTAAAAGGGGTTTGAGCTATGTTAGTAGTAGGAAAACCTACAGATAAAATATCATGGATTCTTCAAGAAATCAGCATAAAAATGACAATTTTTTTTCCTTTTCAAAGAAGGAAATCTTTTTGTCAAGACCAAAACATAGAATATTTTCTTTTATTTTTCACATTTAAATATGTTTTTCCTTTACTTGTTCCCCAATTTCCTTTGTTGCTTCACTGCTATAACCAATATTTTAAAGGTTATGCATGTCAGATACTAATGGTGACAGTAGACAGTCTTGCTTTACCTCTATATGTTAGCGGAAATATTCTAATGTTTATCTATTAAGGTAAACTTAGATATTTATCTCAAGCAAATATTCTATATTATATAAATAAAAATTATTTCCATATCTGTAATTTTGATTATTTTGAAATATAGATTTATATCATATTTAACAAATGCTTTTTTGTATCCATTGATTTAATTGTATAATCTTTTTACTTATTGATATAATTTATTGTCCTGTTTATTTTTCTAGTGTTTAATTAACTTCATATTTTTGGCACAAGCCTACGTCATTGCAATGAACTTGCTTTTTATATGTTGCATTATTGTATTTCCTAGAATTTTATTTATTTGCTTTGTGTCAATTAATTAATGGTATAGCTCCCTTTTTGTCCTATATTTTCCATGTTTGGGGAATAGAATAGTGATTGTCTTCTAGAAAAAAATTATTTTTGAAAGCTATTTATGAAGTAGAGGAATTTTTGTCTTTTAATGTGTGATGCCTCATTCTTATCATGTTTTGTTTTTGTTGTTAAATTCTCAGCGTCTGTAACAGTGCCTTGCACATAGTAGGTCCTTAATATGTTTGTTGTATTGGATTAATTGATTTGTTGTGTTTAATGTATTGCTTTTATATCTGTTCCTTTTAAAAGATCATTTTCCTTTCTCTTTATTAATTTAGTTGTTACACTATCATGTGAGTCTGTTTAATATTGATATTTTTGTTGAAACTGGAGGTTATGATCTTTGAAGGCTGATATAATGTCCTTGTATATTGTTATGTTTTCTAATTTGAACCTAGTTTTATCTGATATAATTTTATTCTACCTTAATTTAAAAATAATTATACATGTTTTGGCATTAGATGCATTTCATGGAAACAAACTTATGGTTAGGTTTCTTGTTTCATTTAATAAATTATTTTCTTTTCATATTAGAATTCAATACATTTATTTTTGAGGTTACAGTTGCTACATTTTACTTAGAATCTGTAATACTTTGTTCAGATCTTTACTTTTGCACAAGTCAATACTTCATCAATATGAATTCTTTCAGAAATTTAACAAATATATGTGAAAATACACGGAGTACATCTGAGTCTCTATATTATATGCCATTAATTTTACAAAGTTTACAAAAGTTGCTTCCCCTGTTGTTTTAAGATAGGAATTTTGCTCTAGAATTGCCACCCCCTCTCCGTATCTTTGCACTCAATCTCCCGCCCTAGTTTTCTCTGTCACTTCTCTCTGTAATCTCATCAACAATTCATTCATTCTTATCCTATCTTGTGCTTTTCTCTCAAGTATGAACATGTCATTTGGCAGGTATACAAAACACTACTTTCATTTCCCCCTATTACTACTGCATTTGTGCAGAAACTAGTTAATTAATACTTACAAAACATCTATTAAGTAAGCAATTAGCTTGATGACTCACATTTATTTTATAGACTCATTGAGGAAACTGAGGCAAATAGAGCTGGAATGACTTTGTCAGGGTCATGTAAGGTTGGATTTAAGCTGAAGTATTCTTGACTCCAGACCCAACACTTTATCCACTCTACTAACTAGCTGCCCAAAGATTTTCTGGACAATTACAATTAAAAAGGACAGAGAAAGGTTTCTTACAGACAGTGGAGCTTTAGCTAAGCCTTGAAGGAAGCCACAGACACTAGGAGTCAGAGATGAAGTAGTAGAGTAAGGTAGATATAGGAGATAGCCAGGAAAAGTGGGTGGAGTAGAAAGAGGGAGTGTCGGTTTTATGGTGGCAGTCAGATGTAATAACAGTGACATATTTATACTTGCTTGAGAAATAGTATTTTTCCTGACATCTCAGGTGTTTTACAACAGACATTGTGAATTTTTT
Organism: Bettongia penicillata ogilbyi; assembly: GCA_023548195.1. Classification (NCBI taxonomy): domain Eukaryota; kingdom Metazoa; phylum Chordata; class Mammalia; order Diprotodontia; family Potoroidae; genus Bettongia; species Bettongia penicillata. The sequence goes on from JAJHZJ010000685.1 coordinate 648,106, forward strand.
ACTTTACTTCAAATTGAAGTACTTAGCAGGTCTTTTTTTTTCCCTTTTTCTAAATCATTTGTTATCATTTTCTTATTCCAGTGTAGCATATTATCTGCACTTGAGTGAAGGGAAAGAAACTGCGGAATACTACTAGAAAAATTGTCAGCAATGTTATATTTAGACCATGGAAAGAACCCCACATACAGCTCTTCACTGGTCTGATGGATGTCCCATAAGTGATTTGTTTCTAAAGCACACAATACCTTCCTTTATAGGCATTATTAAGGTTGCATCCTTTTCCTTTCTTTGTTTTCAACATCTGTCTATCTCTAAGTAATACTGAAACTCCCAATTGTATCTAAACTTCTCCAGCTTGCTCCATTCTGTAAAAAACAATTCAGACTGGTAAGAAAACAGCAGCAGCAATTGTAGAAGGAAGGTGTGACTGATTTTCATGTATAGATTGTAGGACCAGCCTTGTTGCTCTGTGCTTGCTTCTCATATAAGACAAGACCTTTTATAGATGCTAGGACACAGGGGAGAGCAATATAGATTCTACCTTCATGGAGAAGCAACTGTACTCTTAGAGTGATCAAGGAAGGCTTCATAGAAGAGCTGCCATTGAAGCTCATGGCAAAGGGGCATTAGATTAATTCAGATGGGTCCAGCTCATTACCCATCTACAGCATCTCTCCAAAATAAGAACTGATGGAATAACTTATTTGATTGCCCATCCAACTGCATGTTAGAGACATTAAGCAAATATATCGAGAATCTATGATTTTTCTTATCAGCCTAGAGAGCTTCTAATTTAAGATCTCCCTCCACAGAGACAGATTGGCATCATCCTGTGCCTTAGTAGATAAATCCTAAGGAGATTCGCAAAACTTAACTAACTTTCCCATGGTCATATAGCTAATAAGCATCCGAAAGTTTTGGTCCCAGGTCTTCCTGGTGCTAAATCCAGCACTCGTACTATTAAGGCATGCTGACTCTAGTCTAGACAAAAACTACTTTTTAGTAATTTTTTTTCACATGTTCATTGCTTGGCCAAACTCTTTTGAATGATTGTGGATCCCACTGAAGTATCTCCAGTACTATTGGGCTTGATGTTATCGACACATTATTATCTACAATAGTCTCTGGAAGACAAAAATCATGTGAAGAATCTCTTTCATTTGTACTCAGTACAGGATATCTTCTATAACTGTGGTACATATCCCTGGTATGATATTTCCTTGTTTTATTTCTTGCTTGATAATAATAATCAGAGAAGAATTGAATAGAGTTACCTCCATAATGGAATTTTTTTTTTACTTTTAACATATGTATCTGGGGACACATTTTGTTGGAAGAATTGTACATATGGTTGAACATTTTGTCTCAATAGAATGTAAGCTCTCTTCAGTAGAGGCCGTTACGTTTCTGTCATTGTATCCGTGGCACTTAGAACAATTTCTGGAACATGGTGGTGTTTATTCATTATATTGAATGAAGGGAGCCATTTTTTTCCTTGCTCTATCAAGTTTATTATCAACAAAGAGCAAATGTAAGAATCTTGTACTCTTATTGTTCAGTTAATCTTGTGACTGTGAAGGGATGCAGGTGATCTGCCAGAGAAAAAACAAATTGTAGAAGTCTGCCTGTGGATCATTCTCATAAAGATTTCACAGCATTTAGAACTAGGATTTGTAATTCTTGATGCCTGCTTGATTACTTTTGGTTACAATAGTACTGCCCATGACTTTTCCAATGGCTTAATGCTTTCCCTTTTTTAAGAAATCTTGGAAAGCAATACTTTATTGCTTTCAAAACTGTCGTATCTCATATGGATTTCTTCTCCGTGGACTTGATCTGGCTCAGCTGCTCTTCCTGTTTTCATTTTCTTCTATATTATTTATGTGACTTCAAAAAGAACTGCATTATTATTATTCAAATGTGTTAGTCCTTTAAGCATTGATAATGAAAGTAGTATGTGTAACAACAGCAAGGACCTCAACATACACAGGAGGGCCTGCTGTACGGGTTCTTTGATCTGCTTTTCTAAAAGGAAAGCAACTTTTGAGGGGTCAGCAATCTACTTTAATCAAGCAAAACATCATTTACTTAGTTCAGGGAAAAAGTCAGCACTCTGAATTTCCAGAGAAATAAAAATCAACAGACAGGGCTTCCAACTGTCTGACCATAAGAATACATACATAGTTAGCAGAGACAGAAGCACTAACATCTAGGTTTTCAAAGTGAGGGGAGGGGGCATGCTCTTTACAGACTGCCCAGAGTCTCCTCTGGTCAAACAAAGACTTCCAATGAGTAAAACCTCACCTCAGAGTATATATACACAGGCTTTTCAGAGCCAGATGGCATCACAACCCTTGAGAACCAGTGCCTCATTAAAAATTAACAAAAGATGTGAGTCTTCCCACAAAACAAATCTCCCCTAATCAGGCTTCCCTTAATGGGCAGGTCCATTAATGGGTGGGGAAGATCTTTAACTCTCATCAGCATTACAGTTTGTTATGGAAATCTTAGTGGTTTTCTTCTATGTTGTTTTTCCTTCCATTTTTTCCCCCTGAAAATCCTCTTGGAATGATCTATCTTATAGTCTAATACCAAAATTTCTGTAGAAATATTCTCATTTCTTTACCATTTTGCAATGAGTTCATATTTTAACCTGATATCCTTGGTTAACTTGTCTCTTCACTTGACAAGGAGATGTTGCAGGGGTGATTTTTGAGGATTTGGGGGATCCTCTGTGTTTTAGTAGTTGTAATTGTTAGTAGGAAATGATAACAGTCCATACCACTTGGGAGGCGTTAGCATCAGACATGCTGAAAAGGTTTAGCTGAAACTATACTGGGTTTGGAGAGAGGAAGACCTAGACTTGAACACCTAGGCAATCTTGGACAAATTATGTACCTTTTCTGGGTCTCAACCTTCTCATGAGTAAAATAAAGGATTTTATTATATTACCTTTAAGGTTCTTTCCAGTTCAAAATCTATGATGCTTTATCTATTTTCCATTGTTTAGATCAATGTTTTTTTATATTTGCTTAAAGCTATTATTAACTCTCTAGTGTTCTCTTCTTTTGTGTGTGTGTTGATTTTTGTCATTTCTTAAGTGACTATGGTCTAGCTACCACAGACAGCTGATTTGGAAAGAATTTTCCCAATGGTAATGGGTTATTCTTTTCTGTTAAGATATAGTAAATTAGTCATTTCATTTTTTGTGTTGTCTGGAGATCACCATGTCTAATTCTTTCTACCAATTTATTAGTGATGTATAAGCATAAGGCTTCTGAGTGGTGCACAAACTTTTGATCTTTTTTAAAATACTGAACCACATTTTCCAGTGTATACTTCTTATCTATATTCTTTTGTGCTCTTTGAAATTACAGTGTCAATATATATGTTGACTTTGTGTGAAGGGCCAAATTCTTCATAGAAATTCTCTAATTTTCATCCTCTGTGGTAGAAGTTAGTACAGGAGTCACAATTATCCATTACAGTTATCTTTTGCCTTATGTGTATTGTGAGTACTCCAATATGAGATGTCTGTCTGAAAAAATGACACATGATGAAATCCCTTTGACCAATGCCTTCATTTGTTTCTCTGAGGAGACTGTGATCCTTAGTTCCATTAGCTTGCAATTTCCTTCTGTCATTTGGTTTTATTTATAGCAAGACTATCACAAAATTTTAGGTGAACAGGAACTCATTGAATTCAGCAGTCATTTAGTACATTCATAGCTGAAAAAGAACTTTCATTACAACCCTCTCAGCAATTAGTCTTCAGTCTTTTGCTTGAAGATTTCAAATGAGGAGAAACCTACTTCCTAAAAGCAGGGGTGGGGAACCTGCAGCCTCAAGGTCACATCCAAACTTGAATTTAGTCAAAGGGCCACACTTGAGGACCTAGAAGGCCACATATGGCCTCAAGGATACATCCCTGTCCTAAAGAGACTCATTTCATTTTTTGATAGCTCAATTTTTAGGATACTTTTACTGCCTTCCACCCATTACTCACTCCATGGCCAAACAGAGCAAATCTAGTCCTGCATCAATGTTGATATGAGAGCCCATTAATTATGGGACAAGGATCTCACAGTTAGAAAACTAATCATAAATTAATGCCAATATTCAAATGGATCTATTATTTCATCATTGTGAGTATTCCTTCCAGTGATCTAAACTTCCACCCTTGCCCATCCCGTGTTACTGTTGTCCAGAGCCTTCAGTAAGCTGACATCATGAGATCTTACCAAAGTGATGCATGGCTTTTCTTACTTTCTCATTATATCATCAATGTGTTTGGAGCATATGAGCTGCCCAGAAGTATCCTTTGCTCTTGCCATGTGATGTACCCTTTATAAAGAATATAAAAACCTTAGAGGTTAAAGGACTAGTCCAGCATCAAATATAGCTAATGCCACATCAGAGGCATGATGTGAATACATATTTTCTAGGGTTTTAGGCTTGTTGTGTATAAGCTACAACAGGTTTCCTCTCAATAGTTTCACAGAGTTGCTTATATTTTTGCTTCTTTTCCCCCGCCGTAAGGAGTTCTTTCTCTAAAGGCTTTATTTCAGTCACTTATTTATTATTAACCAAAATAATCAATTAAGAACAGGTCTACTAAGTAGAATTGGACAGAGGTGAAAAGTCAACCCTGATATTTAAAAGCTTATCTATCTGGTTTGGGTTCCTTATCACTACCTTGCTCCAAAATTGGTTTCTTCTTCTGAAGAATAATTATTCTATGGCATTTATGACATCTGGGTGTGTCCACCATTCACTTGGGAAGGATCTGCTTAAACAGGGAGAGGTGAGGAAGGGTATTTTTTACCTTATTAATAAAATTTTCAGTCATAGTTTGGGACTAGTTTTATATAGGAGTAATATGCCTTTCAAGACTGAGTGAGCCATCTGACTCTGTCTACCAGACTGTGAGCTTAGGAAGACAGCTTTCGTAGTGCCTGCTTCCTTCCTTGCTGGCCTTGATGAACTTTGTAGGAATTTAAAATAAGATACAAACAAGGAGTGCACATTCCTTAAATACCTAAGGAGCAGTCCTGAGGCCTGCTTTTGGGAGATATTGTTTGTAAAGACATTATGTTCTACAAATTCTGTCCTTCCAAGCTCTGGACTTCCTCTTCCCACCCATGAAAGCACTTTGTAAGTGCAAGTGAACTAAGCAAAGAAGCTATGGAAATACTGTTTGAGTTGGTCACTAAACAAACATGATGATTTATCTTGCCTTGAAGACAATGTGATTAAAAGTTAATTTTTAGCAAATTAAGCTATTCATTTAATTCCTCTCTCCCTCCCCCCTGAAAAATATCTGATTTTATCCATGTAGGAGGTCTGCATGAGGGAATTCTCAATCTAGATATATATTAGTCACTTTTCTGCAATGTCTTGCTTTTATCTTTTTGGAGGCAAAAAAGTCAGGGTTAAGTGACTTGCCCAGGATCACACAGCTAGTATCTGTGGATAGATTTGAACTCAGTTAGGGTCATTTCCAATGTCTTGTGTTTAATAGTTTCCTGGGCCACTGGGAAGATATGAGACTAACCTAGGGTCACACAGTCAGTGGATGTCAGAGGCTGACGAGTCCAGGTCTCCCTCAGTCCAAGGCCAGGCCTTAATTAGTTATTTTGATGAATCACAAGTAATAAATAAATGACATAAATGACAAATAAATAATAAATAGATACATAAATAAATAGACAAATGAGACCAGTAGTGGAAGAGCTCCTTATGTGGGGGAAATAAAAACATAAGCAAGTCTTTGGCAGTAGATATGTGTGTGTGTGTGTATGTATGCATGTCATCATTGAGAGGAAACCCAGCGTAGTTTATAGACAACAGGCCTAAAACCCTAGACGATGTTGGTTCACATGCTGCCTCGGACACTCACTGTCTGGGCCAGTCCTTTAGCCTCTTAGGACCCCACACAACTCAAGAATGTAAATTTCATGCTATCCACATCCGCATATCCAGAAAAAGAACTTTAGAGTTTGAATGCAGATAGAAGCAGACTATTTGCTCTCCTTTTCTTGTGCTGTTTTGTTTTATTTCTTCTTTCTCATGGTTTCTTCCATTCATTCTAATTCTTCTTCACATACATCTTGACTGATGTGAAAATATGTTTAATATGAATGTATCAGTAGAGACTATATTGGACTACACACTGTCTTGAGGAGGAGGGAAGAGAAGGAAGAGGAGAAAATTTAAAATCAAAATCCTATGAAGGTTCATGTTGAAAACTGAAAATTATTTTTTTAAAAGAAGAAGTTACAGTAGGCATATCTGATAGAATAATGTCATTGTGCCATAAGAAATGGTTTTTCTTTTTTTTCCTTGATATTGAGGACATTTGTATTGATTGAAAAGGTTTGTAACAAGAGTTTTAATTTTATTCTCAGTTGTGGGGTGGGAGTATTGAATGGAGAGAAGGCAAATATTTGTTGATTGAAAAATAAAATTTAACTTAAAATGCCCTTAAAAAAATACAAATTTCAGAGAACATATTAACTGGAATGGTATGCTCACCAATTAACTCCCTATATTAATGAAACCTCAGGTCCGAGACTTTTCTTTATCTGAATATTATAATGCAATGACTAGTTGCTGGACTATTGTGATTCATTACCAGTATCTTACATAATTCAGCCCTTGACTGACTTTTCTGAGCACTTTTTTTCTAGATGCTGTTTCAGAATTGTTATTTTACCCAAGCCCCATGAAAGTCTTATTATGTTGCCTCATTCTGACATTGAATTGTCCCTGGGTTCTTGAATGCGATCCATTAGAACATGAACTCTGATGTCCTAATGGAGCTGGAATGACTTCAAGAATGGACTCTATGATGGACTCTGGATCTATGTCTGAGGACCAACTAGATGCTCGTTTTTGTGTGGTTTTTAGGGGGAGGTAGCTATCAACTGGTTGAACACCATAGAATATATATTTTTTCAAACCATAGCCACTAATGAAGAGCTATCTACTAAGCTAAAGAGGGAATGCATTTTTGTCATTGAAAGAAGTAAACATGTCCCAATGAAATCACATATCCCTGGAGTACCATGCCCAACAAATGTTTTGTTTTAGAAACATTTAATAATCACTTGATATTACTAGGGGTTAGGGGCGAATGAAACGAAATTAAATTCCAGGAGCTGTCTAGAAGAGGTTCATAGATCTAACAATGGAAATGAATTTAGAGACCATCAGTTTCAACTTGCTAATTTTAAATAAAAGGTACCCTCCATGTTCTTTATCTCATTTAATAATAATTTAATTGTTCTAAATTATAGTCATCATTTTGGTTTATCCCAAGTACTAATCTCCAAGATTAAAATTCAGTTCAATTTATCTCAACATTTATATTGCATTTTTAGTAAGGCATTCATTCTATTTTTAGTGTCCAACAGTGAATTCTTTGTGTTAATACTGTCATCTGCTGGTCAGTGTTGAAGTTTCCTACCCAGAACAGAAATAATGAAGAATACATTGGAAAGTGAAATATGTCAAAATGGAGCATCGTGCTAGAATACATTTAGAGAATAAAGGGCAGAAGCAGTGGTCTGTGTATGGAAGGTAAAAATAAAACAAAACTTTGATCTAGTTTCTGTTGTTTAAGACACTGTTCTCTTCAGTCCCAAAGGATTCATTATGAAAATGCTATTCACCTCCAGAGAAAGAACTGATGGAGTCTGGATGTAGATCGAAGCATACTATTTTTCACTTTATATGTGTGTGCATGTGTGCATGCGTACATGTGTGGTTTTTTATTTGTTTGTGTCTTCTTTCACAACAAAATATGAAAATAGGTTTTGCATACTTGTACATGTATTGTCTATATCAAATTGCTTACTATCTCAGGGAGCAGGAAGAGGAGAAAGGGAAGCAGAGAATTTGAAACTCAAAATTTAAAAGAACTAAAGTTTAAAATTATACATTTAATTGGGGAAAAATAAAATATTATTAAAGTTAAAAAAAGCACTGTTCTATTCCTTCAAGTAATCCATTTCATTTCCAGGCAAACTAAGGCAATTTACTTAATATGGCTTCACATTGTATAGTTTTCATGATGTGGCACAGTCTAGGCACAGATTAGCTCTAACTCACATGCACCTCTCTGTCATCTAGTAATGTGAGAGGTATGTTTGACTGACTGTTAAATTAATTACTGCCTTATTTTTCAGGGAAGAAAAGAAATCAGGCAGAGACTGTAAAGGAAATCAGGTAGCATATTCCAGACCATTACATTTCTTGAGTGCTCACCTTAGTAGATCACTGTAATAGATAGGCACCATGCTAAGTTTCAAAGTAAATAGAACACACAGTTCTCTTCCTGAGAAATTAAAAATCTAAGGAGAGACAGAACAGCTATAAATAATACAAGAAAACAAATTAAAAATGAATAACACAAGAAAAAGAAATGTATAAAAACATGTGTATTACCACTACTTACAGCTCATAATTACAAATTAATGCTTTACATTTACAAAGATTTGCTTTCTCTGAAACTCCCCGGGAAAATTGTTAAATGTACACTCACATGTACACTTAGAGTTTCATGTACTATATGTATGCATGCATAAAACGTAAAATCTCTCCTTTAAAAAGGAGAAGTCATCTAGACCAACCCCCTGTCACATGCAGAAATTCTTCCTATGATATTGCCCCAAAAGGTGTTATTTAGCCCCTTTTGAATACGGGAAAGGAGACTCACCATCTAATGATGTAATTCCATTCTGTTCTATTTTCAGACAGCTGTCATATTGACAAATCTATCTTTTCATAAAACTTTTTAATTTCTGTGCATTAATGTTAGTTCTTCCCTCCAGAGTGATACAGCATACATCAAATACTTGTTGAATGTATGTGTATATGCATGGACGGATAGATGGGTGGATGGATGAATGGATGGGTGGATGGATGGATGGATGGATGGATGGATGGATGGATGGATGGATGGATGGATGGAAAGATGTGTAAATCTACCCCATCGCAGATTTGTGCCTCCCATGGAATTGAAACAATGAAGGGTAGCTAGGTTGCACAATGGATAGAGTGCCAGGCCTGGAGGCAGGTAGACGTAGATGAGTTCAAATTCAGCCTCAGACACTTAGTAGTTGTGTGACCCTGGGCAAGTCATTTAACCCTGCGTGCCTCAGTTTCCTCATCTGTATGCCCTCTAAATTAAAATAACATTTGGGTTATAACAATCTCAATACCTCTAATCTTTTATAATTTCATTGTGACTTCTAATCTTTCCCAATACTTCTATGCTGGGCCTAGAGTCAGAGACACTTGAGTTGAAATCTGGCCTTAGACTCATACTAATTGTGTGACCCTAGGAAAGTCACTTACCTCCATTTGCCTCATCTGTAATATAGAGATAATAATAGAACCTACCCCTCAGGGTTGTTGTGAGTATCAAATGAGATTATAATTTTAAAACTCTTATTACATACTCTTATTACAAGGTATATTCAATACTTCTAATAATTGAATTGTCATTATTTCCCAAAATATCACTCCAGTGCTGCCTTTGCTCTCTTTTCTTCCCTATCTTTGACCCTTAATGAGCTAGTTAAAGACTACAGTATCCTCTATATTTGAGTCCTTTTCCCCCTGGGATATGACTGATCACATCTGGCTAAACCCTTGGAATACTCCCATCATCAGTGGTGTTTGCAGCTATTCACATCCTGCTGAATGGAGCTAGAGAAAATGATGAAGTTTTTAAGATTTTTAGTCACTACAACTATATGCTGTGTAATCTCAGCAGTGCCCTCAGTGTAGCGAGACAATCCTTTCATACATCCCAAACCAATTCACTATTCCCCTTGTCACACTAGTATTGACCTTTCCATCCCTCCTCAGCCTTCTCATGGTATGTTTCCCCTTCTCCAATCTCTCTGCTGAAGATCTGGCGTCATAATTCACTGAAAAGATCTAGTCCATTTATTAATTAACTATATTATAATAAATATACAATGACATAATAAATTAATTCTCTCCTCCTTCTCATCTCATATCACTCAAACACTTTTCACCAATATTTCCTCCTTTTCTCATCTCTTATGATGAGATTCTCCTTGCCAAGGTAAAACCCTCTACATGTACCTCTGATCCCATTCCATACTGTCTTCTCCAGTATATCACCTTTATAATCTTTAATCTCTCCCTATCTAATGGTACCTTTCCTGCTCCCTACAAACCCATTCATGTGATTTACATCCTTAAAAAATTTCCTTTAATCCATCAACCCTCACTTGCTATCAATTTCTATGTCTCCTCCCTTTAACTAAATTCCTTGAGAAAGTCATTGGAAATAGGAACATCTGCTTTGTGTCCTCTCATTTCCTTCTTGTCAGTCTGGCTTTTGACCCCATAATTTGACTAAACCTGCTCTCTTCAAAAATAACAATGATCTTTAATTGTCAAATCTGAAGATCTTTTCTCTATTTACATCCTTCTTTACCTCAGATCAGCCTCTTCTACAGGTTTTTATGTCACTGCTCTCTCCTAATTCTCAGCCTACCTATCTGGCCATTCCTTCTCAGTCTCCTTTGCTAGATCTTCAACCAGGTCCTACTCAATAACAACGAATATTCCCCAAGGTTCTGTTCTGGGACCCCTTTTCTTCTCCCTCTGTTCTATCTCAGATCTTATCAGCAACTATACTTCTAATTATGTCTCAGTAGGTGATTTACAAATCCTCCAGTCTGGCATCACCAACTACATAAAACTGAATATCCTGTAGGCATCTAAAATTCAGTATGTGTTTTATAGCAGCTTTTTGCAGTGGCTAAGAATTGGAAATTAAGGGGATGTCCATCAATTGGAGAATGGCTGAACAAGTTGTGGCATATAATTGTAATGGAATATTATTGTGATATAAGAAATGATAAGCAGGACGATTTCAGAAAAACCTGGAAAGACTTACATGAAGTGATGCAAAGTAAACAGAATGAGGAAAACATTGTACACAGTAGTAACAATATTGTATGATAGTCGAATGTGAATGGCTTAGTTATTCTCAGCAATATGATGATCCTAGATAGTTCCAAAGGACTCATGAGGAAAAATGCTATCCTCCAGAGAAAGAACTAATAGACTCTGAATGCAGATCAAAGCATACTATTTTTTCACATAGTTAATATCAAAATATGTTTCAAATGATTGCAAATTGCTTACTGTTCCCGGACAGGTAGAGAAGGGGAAGAAAGAATCTAGAACTCAAAATATTTAAAAAATGAACGTTAAAAATTGTGTTTTCATGTAATTATAAAAAATGATAAAATATTTTTAAAAGAAATATAAAAATAAGCAATGAAAAACCTCACACTCTACATATGCAAAACAGAATTCACTATCTTTCCCCCAAAATCTTCCTCTCTTACAAAGTTCCCTATTACCATTAAGGGCACCAACATTCTCTTGATTCTCCAGACTTGTAACTGCTATCATACTTAATTTGTCATTTCTACCTAAACAACATCTCCATCTCTCTATTTACACACCCATCCTGGTGCAGACCCTCATCGCCTCATTCCTGAATTATTGCTGGTTGGCCTCTCTGCTTCAAGTTTCCTTCCTCCCTGCCCAATACACACAAACTCTAACACAGCTTCCACTCCACCACCAAAGAGATTTTCCTAAAGCACAGGTACCACATGAATTTAATAAACTCCCATGGCTTTTTACTACTTCCAAGATTAATTATACAGTCCTCTCCGGTTTTTCAAGTCCTTCATGAACTGACCTCCTTCTTACCTTTGGTCCGATCAGCCACAGTCATACACACTAACGCTTCACATTACCATGGTGATGTCACTTTGGTCCTCTTTGAGAATGAAGGAGAACACCCAACCAACAGAACTTTCAAGTCATTTTACACTTTTTCCCCATCATATACTTTACTGTCTAGGGACATTGGTCTACTTGCTGTTCCTCACATATAATACACTTCATTTCTACATTCTATGCCTTTTTACTAGCTGCCCCCATTCCTGGAATGTACTTACTCACCTCCAGCTCCTGGCTTCCTTCGAAACTCAGTTCAAAGCTAGCTTTCTGCAAGGACTTTTCTTGGTTGTCCCGGTGAAAGTGCCTCCTTTTATATGTGGATCAATCACACACACACACACACACACATACATATATACACACACACATACATATATATATATACACATAAACATATATAGATAAAAATTTTATTTTTAATTTATGGAATAAAACAAAGATTTTTATAACATAGTACAAGAAAAAAGATGTTTGTCCATGAAATTGCAAATCTACTATATCCAACTTGCTGTTCTTATCAAATATACAGTAAAATAATCATGCCGTTTTTCTTTCTTTTTTTCTATTCCACTTCCTCTCCCTAGAGATGGCTACCATTAGACAGAAATACATACATACATATATGTGTAAAATTATTCTATATGTACTTCCATTTATCAGTTCTTTCCCTGGATTCAGGTAGCATCTTCATATATTTTTATAGCTAAAATTTGGGTATTTACAATATACAAAATAACTCATTTCCTCAAAGTTGTTCTTAAAACAACATTGCTGTTCCTGTATATAATATTTTCTTGGTTCTACTCATTTTTCTCTTTGTTATTTTATGCAAGTCTTTTCATGTTTTTCTAAAAATCATCAAACTCATCATTTCTTATGGCACAATAATATCCTATCACCATCATATACCACAACTTGTTCAGCCATTCCCCAGTTGATGGGTATCCCTGCCATTTCCAGTTCTTTGCCACCACGAAGAGAACTGCTATAAATACTTTAGAGCATATAGGTTCTTTTACTTTTCCTCTAAATCACCTTTGGAAACAGACCAGGCAGTGGTGCTGCTAAATCAAACAGCATATAGGCAGTTTAATAACTCTTTCAGCACAATTCCAAAATGGCTGGATCATTTTATAATTTCACAAACAATGAATTAGTGTCCCAATTTTTCCATATCTTCTCCAGTATTTGTCACTTTTCCCTTCTATCATTTTAGCCAATCTGGTAGGTATAAACTGATATCTCAGGGTCGTTTTAATCTGCGTTCTCTAATCAATAATGATTAGAGCATTTTATATGCCTATAGATTGTTTTGATTTCTTCTTGGAGAGCTGTCTGTTCATATTCTTTGACCATTTATCAATTGGGGGATATTCTTATAGATTTGACAAATTTCTAGTTACTATTTGTGAATTTCCCTCCATCTTGTCTTTACTCACTATTTTCCTTCTCAGACTCTCTTTTACCTATCCCTCTAAAATTCCCTCCCTTATCTTGAATCTCTTAATCTTATTATGTATACCCCTTTAAAAGTCTCTCCCTTACCCTGTCCCCCAGTTTTTTCACCTCCATGTAAGTTCAGAAATCTTCTAAATCTCATCACATATATGCTTTGTTTCCTCTTCAACCCATATGAGTATTAGTTCTTCCTTTCATGCCCCATTTTATGAGGTAATTATTCTTTAATACCTTTTCCTACCCAAGTTTGCTTTTTAGAATCACCCCATTATACACCACTCAGCCATAATTTTTCTTTCAAACTACCTTAATAATGATAACAGTTTTAAGAATACTAACATTTTCATATATCAGAAATAAGCAGTTTGACCTCTATTAATGCCTAATAATTAGTCTTTAATGATTTTCTTATAATTCTCCTGAATATTTTATATAGAATTTTCCATCATTTTTCTCGTCTTTTTGTTACAGACACTTGAAAGTCTTTCAGCTCATTAAATGTCCATCCTCCCCCCCATTCAGGATTATACTCAACTTTGCTGGGTAAGTTATTCTTGGATGCAACCCCAACTTCTTTGCTCTTCAAAATATACTGTTCCAGGACCAAGTATTTTAGTGTACAAGCTTCTAGTTCTTGTGAAACCCTGATTCTAGGAAGAAAACTTAGAGGAATGTCATAGCCAAATTTCAAAATTCCCAGATTAAGGATAAAATATTTCAAGCAACAAGAAAAAACAATTTAAATAAGACAGAAAAGGATTTTCTGAAACTACAGTTTATACTCTGCAAGCCCTCACTGTAGAGGTGCTAGTCCTCCCTGAACCTGATAGAAGAGACAGATGAGAACAATATGTTCCAATGGCCACGAAGACAGCTGAAGCAGGTGCTATGGGAATGATTAGAGTTTATTCAAACATCAAGGATACCAAGGTCACCACTGCACACTGGACCATGGACAGTGGTTTTGACCTTTGCCTCACCACTGGACTTTGATGGTGACTTTACACAACTGTGCCTCACTTAAATCCAATTCACATGCAAGTCAAGACAACACCCATGCTGTCATTTGTCCTCTTTAAATACAAGACTAATAACAATTTATACTATCTGTAGGTTGCACATACATCAGAACTTTTAAATCTAGGATCCACAGATCACTAAAGGCATCACAGATTTCTGGGTGACTATGAACTTGCATAGAAAAAAATACACCTTTATTTCAATATAATTGATTTCCTTTATAATAATATGGTTTATGAATTTAAAAACATTATTTTGAGAAGAGATACATAGGATTCATTAGACTGCCAAAGGGGTCCTTGACACAAAGGTTAAGAGCCCCCTGACATAGAATGCTGCCCCCACAATATAATGTATATCCTCCTTAAGAGGAAGAATCATATATTTTTGCTTGCCTTTCTTTGTATTCTCAGTGCTAATCACAATGCCTGGTAAAAAGTGCTTAATATATGCTCCTTGACTGACTGTGCTACCTTCTTTTACTTGTTCCTCACTAGTATAAGTGGTTTTTGGTCAGAAGGTCAGGGAAGGAGGAGGGCAAGTCCAGAACTTGTGATTTCATTGATACAGTGGGTTCACAACATAGAACTCCATCTATCAGCATAGACTGACAACTTGTTTGCCACTTAGAGAGTTCCTTGGAGCCACTGAGAGGCTAAATGCGTTGCGTCTAGTCTGTCATCCAGCTTCCATGTCCTCAGAAGCCCCTGCCCCTGGAGCCCCTCTCCCTCTGATTAGGGAGACTAGAGGGTGGACATCAAGAGAGCTCTTCTCAGTTCTTCCATTTAAGGAGGGTGTTCAGGGCTGCCATCTTATCATTTCTCACCTGCTGCAGGACTCCATTATGAGTGCCAGGCCACTCTCTCCCACCGCCTGTTTTTTAATGTCTCACTGGCAGATAATCGGTGTGGTGGATAGAATGCCAAGCCTGTAGTCAGGAAGACTCGTCTTCCTGAGTTCAAATCTGGCTTTAGACTCTTACTAGCAGTGTGATCCTGGGCAAGTCATTTATCCCTGTTTGCCTCAGTTTCCCTATCTCTTAAATGGGTTGAAGAAAATGGCAAACCACTTCCGTGTCTTGGACAAGACAAGCACAGATGGGGTCACAAAGAGTCAGACAGGACTGGAAAATGGCTGACAACAGCAACAATAACTACCTGAGTTAGATTCTGAGATCTTTGAGGGCTGGGATTGTCTTTTGCTTTTCTTTGTATCTCTAAGGTGCTTAACATTTCCAGGAGGCTGAGATACAAGCAGGAAATAACTGACACATAGTACCATACTTAATAACTGTTTGTTGACTATTGGTTTTTTTTTTTTTTTGAGGGGAGAAGGCAATGCAATTAGGGATAAGTGACTTGCCCAAGGTCACACCTCTAGTATGTGCCAAGTATCTGGGGCTGGATTTGAACTCATGTCCTCCTGACTCCAGGGCCAGTGTACTATTCACTGTGCCACCTAGCTGCCCCAACTGTTGGCTTTTGACAACAAATCTCTCTTAAAGAAAGGACTTATACTCAGATCTTTTTTGTTCCAAGGTCAGACCTCCATCTATTACACTGCACTGTCTCACATGAAGTAACTGTTATAGTTACTATTATGCCCATTTTACAGGTTATCAAACTGAGGTTCAGAACAACAAATATCTTGCTCATAGTCACCCAGATAGAAAACAGTGGTGGTGGAATTCCCACGCAGGTCTCTCTTGATTACTTATATACTCAGACCAGAAATAATCAGAAGGAAATCCACAAGTTTCTTTTCATATCTACTGTTTGAGAAATAGAGGCATATCTTGGTTACTAAGGCAATCTGACAGTAGGACATTCATTTTTGGAGGAAACAGGGATGAAATCTGAGTACAGATTCAAGCCAGAACGAGCTGGAACTAAGATTTCTCCAGAGCACTAAAATCCAAGAGGCTTACATACTAGCAGGAAGTCATCATTCTTTCCACTACCTCATCCTGCCTGCACCATTAAGGAGCTGAAATATTCCAGTTGTCAGAGTGTCTGCTGTGGAAGCAGCATTTTTGTTCTAACAGAAACAACAGCGAAATTCACTGTGTTGTTCATTAAAATTTCTGCAGATAAAAACCATAATCCCTAGGTTTCGTTCTTTCCATTCCCAATGGCTGGCACATAATAAGAGCTTAATAAATGTTTGTTTGACTGACTGACTGATTAAGTTACCTGAAGAACTAGCCTGAACATCAGTTTGAGCTAATAAGTTAATATCTCTAATGGAAAATCAAAGAAATAGCACTGAGAATATTATAGCCATGAATATTTGCAGTTCAAAAATCATGGCTTTCCAAGGCAAGCCACTCTAGTATTTTTGCCAAGAAAACCCAAAAGGGGGTCATAAAGAGTTGGACATGATTGAAAAATGACTGAACAATGAGGAGAATGTTTCGGAACATTTCAGAGTAGATTGTTTCATCCGAAATAGGAAGACGCTGAATTTTGCTTGATGTAAACTAATTCTTTTTGCTTTAAATGTTACCATGCTTCTATAATGATGTCAGTGTTCTCAAATCTTGACAATTAAAGGAAAGTGACGTGTTATGTCTTGGGCAAAAAATGGATGGGGTCCTACAAAAATCTTTTCTTTATACTTTGTTGCTGGCCTTTCTTACTCTATGTGACCCTTTTAGATTTTAAGTTTTCTTGACAAAGAAACCACTGGAGTATTTACCAATTCCTTTTCCAGGGTGTCCCCATTTTACAGATGAGGAACTATACAAACAGTGGTTAATTGACTTGCTGAGGGTCACACATCTAGCAAGTGTGTAAGGTTAGATTGAAACTCATATCTCCCTGACTCCAGGCTTAGTGCCCTATCCATTGTGTCACCCGGCTGCCCTCCTTATTCTACTTATTTTTAATTATCATCATCCTAAAATTATTGTATAAAAGCTCTTTGAGATCAGGGACTTTTGAAAATTTATTTAGTCTTTGTATCTCCAGGGCCTAGACAATGCCTTGCACATAGTAGGTGAATAAATGCTTATCAGATCAGATTTTCCAGATTCATCTATGAATTAGGGGCTGGTGTGGAGCAGAAAGTACACAGGAAGGGGAAGTCTGGGTCTCTATGTTGCCATTTTAAAATTTTTTCAGAGTTAAATTTTGTTTACCATGATTCTATATATTTTTTGAACCAGTAAGATTTTTTTATACTAGTATTGTTTATATATGTTAGATCATGGCACCTGACCCTATCTCCTCTAAATCTAACCTTGACTTTCCCTATATTATTTGGAACTTACTGAGTGAAAGATGACCTGATTTAGATACTGGGGAATCATGTCCAGCTAAAGCTCTAGGAAAGAGAGGTTAAATAAATATATGGCCATGGAGGAGCTAGTATCTCAAATATTTGGAACTTCAAAGCCTTTGACAGGGCTCCAAACCAAAGCATGTGAAAAAAAAACAAACCCACAAGTGGCTAATGGTTCTTTAGGTATATAAATAATAACCAAGATAATACCAAGTCAAATGCCTGGTTTCTTCAGGCCCAGCCCTTAGAACAGGAGTGGGGAACCTTCAGTCTCAAGGTCACATGTGGCCTTCTAGGTTCTTGGGTGCAGTTTTTTTAATTGAGTCCAGGTTTTACAGAACAAATTCTTTTATTAAGGGGACTTGTTCTGTGAAGTTTGGATTCAGTCAAAGGGACACACTTGAGGACCTAGAGAGCTCATGTGTCCTTGAGGCCCCAGGTTCCCACCTGTGTCTCAGAGGAACATCAAGGGTTAGGGTGATTGTTGTCAAGGTAACTAGCCCTAAAGAATCATAGCAGTGTTGGAATGAGAAGAGCTCTGGATGAAATCCAGCCCGAGGGTTTTCTCTTCCCACAGAAGGCAGTTTCACTAAATGAAGTTAGGGCATGTTTTTGAACCCTGAAGATATGACTAGAACGTTTCTTCTTCAGTCATCACTTTCAATTAAATGTCCTTTTCTTGTATGTCATTCATCTCTTTAACAGTTTGTGCTTACTCTATGGTCAGTGTTTACTAAGTGCTGAATAGAGTTCAATGGAATTTAAAGACACATTTCCTACCTTGAAACTGCTTAAAATTCCATTTGGAGACAAAATTTAAGATGTGTAAGTCTGAGTCTGGGCAGATACCACCAACTTCTACCAGCAGTGAGTCTGTTGCATGTGCAAATATACTGGGGTTCCTAGGCCTCCAAGGATTTTTTGGCTTTACCTACAAAAAGGAATCTTCCCCAACTTCTCTGCCCTCTGTATACCTTGTTGCCTTCACTCTGGCCCTCCTCCTCCAATTCTCTTCCTGACCCTCTGGAACTTGGGGCTCAGCTCCTGAGAGCCCCTGAGAGCCCTGTACCTGATAGGTGAGTTTTTACCTAATCTTTTCTAGCACCAGGCCTCCATACCACACTTCAGCCATGCTGCCTCCCTCCTCCCTTTCAAAGTTCCCCATTTTGTCTTTGTGTTTTTCTCCGCTAAAGCATAAGGTCCTTGAAGGCAAGCACTATCTTGCTTTCGATATGCCTATATCCTTAGCACTTAATACAATACCTGGTATAAAATAGTTGTTTTATTAAAATAAATCTCCACTTTCCAAATCCATCACTGATCAAGTCCCACCATTTCTTCTTTTGCAATATCTTTTGTATATGCCCCCTTCTCTCCTCTGGCATCACTACCACCCTAGTATAGGTCATTATCACTTCATGCCTGAAGTACTACAATAGGTTGATATCCCTGTCTCCCAAGTCTTTTCCCTCTTCAATCTAACCTTTGCTTGGCTGTCAAATTGAAATTCTTAAAATCAGGTTTGACCGTATCATCCCTTTCCACCTCTATTCAACAAACTTCAGTGGTTCCCAGGACCAAATATAAAATCCTGCTTGGCTTTCAAAGCCCTTCATAACCTTGTCCTTTTCTACCTTTCCAGTCATCTTATACCTTACTCCCTTTCACATTTGTCTTTCTTTGTTTCACCATTGCTTACTGCAATACCTGGCACTTAGTAAGCATTTAATAAATGCTAGTTGACTGGCTATCTGTGTATCTATCTTCCTACCTAGCCAGTTTTTCTCTGGAAAGAGATTTAACAGGTTTAATTATAATAACGATTATAGAGGGATTATGGGCAACTAAATAGTGCAGTGGATAGAGCACTGGGCTTGGAGTGAGGAAGACCTGGCCTCAGATACTTGCTAGCTGTGTGACCCTGGACAAGTCACTTAACCCTGTTTATCTCAGTTTCCTCATCTGTAAAGTGAATTGGAGAAGGAAATGCAAACCACTCCAGGATCTCTGCCCTAAACAGGGTCATGAAGAATTGGACATGACTGAAAATGACTGAACCACAGCAACAACAGCACAGAGGGATCTTAGCTCAGTAATAAACAGACTAGTAAGTTGAATTTTCAACCAAATGGACTTCCAGGAGAATCGTTAATTCAATGACAGGCACGTCTATCAACCTATATAGATGTTTAGATATTAAGAAAATAGAATCTCTAACAAATAATCCTAAATGCATAAGGTACACAATAATATTTATAGAAGGGAATAGGATAGATTACAATAAATACCATCAGAACAAGGACTGTCTTAATATTAGAAGAGAGAAAGTAAGAGAAGATAATATAATTAGAGCTATTCCATTCAAGTCAGGGAATAAAGGAAAGACGCGGATGAAGGGAGAGTTGGAGCAAAGCCAAGAGACTCTTACTTGTGGGAGGGACAAGGAAAGGGGGTAGGAGAAGCACCAGATTTTAAGTTCTAAAGTTTGGTGATCCCAAGTGAGTATGCAAGAGAGAAGGGCTGGAAGCAAAATTCAGATCAGGTAAAAAACTTCCTGATGTCTTGAGTCAAGTTCCAATGAGGTTACATGTTAAATCATGTGATAGCTCCATAGCACTACTTCCCGCACCAGGGTATAATGTAATGTATGTTACATTAGAATTTCATCCAGGAAGATGTCAGCTTTAACTTGTGGTCCAGAAACTCCCAAGGGATCTGTGGATAGATTGCATTGGGTCTATGAACTTGAATGGGGAATAAATTATATAACTCGCTGTCTTTTTAATCTTATGTATTTTATTTGATACATTTAAAAACAATCTGAGAAGAGGTCCATAGGTTTTACCAGATTGCTGAAGAGGTCCATGATGAAAAAAGAAAAAAGTAATAATAACTGAGTTAGAAGGAAGAGAAATCTGAACCTTAATGTAGTGAACACAGACATTCATCTTGTACTGTGGGGTCCACAGTATTAAATAAAAAGAATTCTTTGCTTTGTCTGTGGCTGAAATTTCCTTTTTAATCCTGTGACTCATTGAGATAATTACTATGCTGGCAGGCATTACATGGATTGGCAGTGGGTGATTGTACTACCCCTTCTCTATTCAAACAGCCAGAAAATATCGGCTACCAACTAGAACACTGACAAAAATGAGAGGAGCTGAAGACACAGTTATAAGGTACCAGTTATTTATTGTGATTTTACTAATAAAAGTGGGGAGCTTCCCCTTTCCCCATAACAAAATACACATGTGATATTTACATAACTAGGCAAGACAGTGTATGATTAAATGCCAAATAAGTGATATAGGTACCAAATTCTATTGATGATGACTTGGAGGGGGAGATGGGACTTGAGAAAGGCTCTGAATAATGGATTTATTTTGGGTAGGCAGAGAGGATGGGGAGAGCATTTCAGTAGATGAAACATCCTGAGCAGAGATTTAAAATATGGAGACAGATAATGACAGAGACGATTTGGAAAAGGTGGTGATATCCCATAGCATCAACTTCAAATCATGAAAAGCAAAGATGACGCATCAACTTAGAACTGCGAAAGGCCTCCTGCAGAAGGTGAACTGCAAGCTGGATCCCAAATATAATAGACACTTGCATATAATAGACATTTGATAAATGCTTTTGGAATGGGATAGAATGAAATATTATAGAATAAGAGAATTGGAAAAGTCCTTAGAGATTGTTCAATCATTTTTAAAGAGCTGAGGCCATGAGAGTGAAAGTTAACAAAGGTACTGAGGTCTTTTGAGGGGATGCTCTGTCTCTTACACTTTTACTGCTTGGATCCATCTATGAATATTTGAAGGTTATAAATATGAAAGAGAGACAGTTTCTGTTGATCCCAGTTAATAATAGCTTGTAATAACGGGATAACAGCAATTAAATAAAACTATGCAAAACATCTTTCTAGTAGTGATAAGACCTACGGGAATAAGGAAAGCATTTTGATATGAGAGTCCCTGTTATTAATATCAGTATCTTCCAGGAAAGGGTGACTCTTGTGTGATGAGGAGAAACCAAATGGAATGCTGAAAAGTAGCCAGAAGAGCCAATCCTTATCTCTTTCATAAGAATTAAAGTATTCTAAATGACCAAAGTCCTGTTTATCTATTCAGTTTGCTAAATTTTCAAGATCAAGTTAGGCTTCGATTCCATTAAATTCAAAAAGCATTTATGAAGCACTTAGTTTATGTCAGGAACTTTGCTAAATGATGAGTGTACAAAGACAAAAATAAATCTATCCCTGCTTCTCTAAGAATGTACTTTCCACAGGGAGTGGAACAACATGTACATAGATAAATAAATGCAAAATATGCACAAAATAAGTACAAAGTGATTTCAAGGGAGGGTGCTGATAACTAGAAGGATTCACAAAGGTCTTGTGGGAACTAAAGAGTTGCTGTGGGTGGAGGTGAGCAGGGAGAACATGCCAGGCCTGAAGGACAGCCTGTCCAAAGGCAAAAAGAGAAGAGAGATGGAATGCTGTGTATGAGGAACATTAAGTAGGAAAGACTGGCTATAACATAGAGCTACTTGGTGGGGGAGTGGGGAAGGGTGAGGGCAGTTATGTGTAATCACCATGGAAAGATGGACTGAAGTCAAATTGTGAAGACCTTTAAGTGCCAAATGGAGCTGCAAAAAGTTCTTTATCCTATTGAGGGGAAGGAACAACTGAAGTTTTGGGTGGCAGAGGCTCTTGGGTGACTATGAATATGCAGGCATAGTTCTGAATCACAAAATATAACAGATTCTCCATAGAGAAGGAAGAAGAAAAACATTTATTCAAACACCAGAAAGCCAAATCCATTATAGCGACCAAAAAGTCAAAACACGTTAGCACTGTGGGGAATAAAGTCATTCCCAAGCCTTCCTCCCCTCACACCACCTTACCACAAACAAACATTCACAAGACTAGCTGTGCCTCCCTGCTTGTGTCCTCTCTCCTCACCCTAACTGCTCTCACTAACTTCCTTCCAGTTCTGCTCCACCCTTCCTGTTCCACCTGTGATTTAGGCTTCTCCTACCACATGTGACTTAGGCTTCCATGTGATTTAAGCAAGTCACATGGGCCTATTAATGGGTGGGAAAGATCTTCCCATTTAAATGACCATTACATTGGGGTGCACACTATCCTGGGGTGGGGGAAGGGGAGAGATGGGGAGAAAATTTGGAATGCAAAATATTGTAGAAGTGAATGTTGAAAACTGAAATAAATAATTTCTATAATACCAAGTGAGACCCAGAGAGAATGTCCACCTGACCTTATGATTATAAGTTTTGCAAGTATTTGGTTCCTTCTAAATTCCTAGCTATTGTCAGTAAAGGCCATCTAACATATATGAGCCAAGTCTCATCACTGGCTATTGACTGACCAGTGGTTTGTTAACATGAGATAATGCATATATGGGCCCAGAATTTGGAAAATAGACAAAGGAGTACTGTCCAAAAACAATTAGCAAAGTCCCTGCTTCTATGCATAACACATACAACTTTCATATTGAGGGAAAGTATACTATGCTCCCCCATGCCAGAGAGAGGTATAGAAAAATCCAATTAAACAATCACATATTAAGCCTTCAACTACAACTAAAGTATTCTGCTAACCTCTAGGAGATAATAATGAAATAAAGCCCAATCCCTTTTTTCAAGAAATTTACAATTTAATAGGGAAGACAATACATGTGAACACAGCATTTTGGCTAGTTAAATCAAGGGATAAGAAGGTGGTCATAAAGTAATGGGCAGAGTCTTCCACTTGAATAGACTACCCTGTACTATAAGATTGTTGATAAAGGGTGCTTTCATGTAAGCTACTCAAAGTATAGTATGAATAATAAATGTTAAGTAGAATTGAACTGAACTGAATTTCATTGCATGGGATTGACAACCATGGCTACGTGAGGTATTTGTTCATTCCACTAAGGTCAGGTCACTGGGGATACCCCAAGGGTCGACTTGCATCCACCACATCAAACCTGGTGGCACTACTTGTGTGGCTTCAGCCCCTTCAGCCCTCTCAAAGGGACAGTTTAGGATCTGAAGTCATCAGTCAAGGTCAGAAGTGAAAGATAAGCAGCCAGAGTGAATGGAGAATGTATCAATGGAAGAAAGATCACTGTCCAGTGATACCAACAGCAATCATTGAGTTCAATATCTCATTGTCAGTATTCTCCAGGGGATAGGGATTGTTCATTAAATGGAATAATTCCTGCTTAAATCATTTTGACAAGCATAGAAAAAAGAATACCATGAATTTAGGTCTTTTCATTAATATTATTCTATTACTTAATATAATTAATTTATTATATTATACTATTATTTATATTTATTATATTTTATATATTATTATATTATGTCATTATTATATTATGTTATTATATATTTATATTATGCTACTACTTATAATTATACTATTAATAATAGTGCTAATGCTCTTAATTATACATTAATAATATGCTATTAATATATAGTATTTAGGCCTTTTCATTACTATTATACTAGTAATATAATTAATTATATTAATATTTTAATTATACTATACTCTTAATCACATATTAATAACATACTGTTAATATATACTATTTAAGTCTTTTCATTAATATGACAATAATAATGATTTATATACTAAGCTTTCAGTGAAATACTGGGGAATGCATAGTCGCAGAATACTAGACCTAGAGCTAAAGAGATCATGTAGTCAAAAAGCTCCTTTAAAAATATTGTTTACTTATTGATATATTTTGTTCTGACACATCAATTACTTTCCAATAAATAAGTACTCCCCTCAAAAAAGTATCTTACCTCCCCATTTAAAAAGTTGTGAGCTAAAATGCCTGATCCTGCCACTGCCGCTAATAAGACATGTCACTTTCCTAGCTGTCATCAGAACAGAGGAATGTGAACTTTAATTTCAATAATTTGGAAGCAACATTATTCATGGGATTTGATACCTTCTGTTATCTTCATCTACATTCTAGTCATTGTAGACATGTTTTTTCCTACCCTTTCATTTTATAGATAAGGTAACTGAAGCCCAGAGGACTGACTTGATTAAGGTTATACCACTAGAGTACAGGACTAGAATCCAAGTTGTTTGAATGTTAGGTCAATTTCTTTCCATTATGTCACATTTTATCTGTTCTTTAAGATCTTATATAAAAGTCACCTTCTCAGGTAGCACCCAGCTCCTCTCTTTTTAACTCTCTTTATCGCTTTATTTAGTGCTATCAGCACTTTAGTATTACATATATATGTATATATATATATATATGATTATATAAATCATTGCAAAAATTGAAAGGTTACTTGCTTCAAGATACTTCATTTATATAAATCTTATCTCCCCTGCTAAATAATAATGTAGAAGATAGAAACCGCTTCAACTTTTTCAATAAATATTTAATTAGTTAGCAATTAATTTATCTGAGAAAATAAAGCAATGACCAATGTACCAAGTACTTAAAAAGGCATCAGTTAGTGTACTTAGTGAAAAATCCATCAGTAACTTAAAAAGTATTTATATATATTCTAACTACCTACTTCAAGTCTAGATTTCCAAGAAATCTCTATGTTTTTAGGACTAATTATAAGAAGAATTGTGGATGGTCTGGGAGATGAGCGGAGTACAGTGGAGGCAGGTCAACATAATATCGTAATTTTTCCTGATTTAATAATTTTTGAAAGCTATTCAAAGGACTGAATTAATTGGTTAATCAGATATAAGGCAGCTCCATTTATAGAAAGGAGATGGGAAAGGAGAAGAGACAGAGATAGTGCTTGTAATCAGTGCATGAGTGATTGTTCTGTCTTCTGTAGGAGAAGATACTTTGGATGCTGGAAAGGGTATAGGAAAAAATGTTCTATGTTATTAAGTTACCCTGGGCAAGGAAGAAATATTGTAGAGGTGAGCTTACACATCATGGTGTACAGAATAAATTACCTGACTTAACCCTTTGGTCAGTCTAAGGAGGGGGTCTAGAATTTTGTGTGTTAGCTCAATACAGCAATATAACCTAATAAGCGTATTTTGTGTTTCCTGAAGAATTCTCCTATAGAACAGCCATCAATTATTGTATGTCATGGTTTTAGCTCAGGGAGTTCAAACTAAGGTGAAAAAGATCAATCAAACATTTTATGTCAATTTCATTAGAAAGGGGCACTCAGGGATCTTAAAGGCTCTCTGTCCTCCTTTTAAAAAAAATAGCTGAAACTGTAACAAAAATGATCCTTCTTTCCTCCAGAAAATGGTAAAATAATTTTGCTACATTTAATTATTAGTAAGTCAGAATTATATTCTCTCCCATAGTCATGTGTGTTCTTCTTTTGAATTTGAGAGAGGTGAGCATTTATGGAAAAAAGAAAAAACATGTCTTGCTCATTGAATAGAAAGAAAGGCTAAAAGATGCCAAGGGATCAATAGACTCTTGCTTGAAATTTGGCCTACTTTTTCTAGCAGTGTGATGATATTGGGCATCCTGAGCTGGGCTGTGCAAAAAGCCAGGCTTTATATGAAGTAGCCATGAATCAATTAATAATGATTTTGTAAGTGCCTAGTTAAATCAGAGATACAAACAAGATAAGTATAAAATAAATATGCAGTGATCAGAGATGGGCACTAACCATTTGGGGACTTAGGAAAAGGTTTCTTTTTCTTTAATTTTCTATTTTTTAAACTTTTTTTATTTTACTTTTCTCCTTTTTTTAAAAAAAATTATTTATTCATTTAAGTTTTCAACATTCATTTTCACAAAATTTTGAGTTCCAGATTTTCTCCCCATCTCTCCCCTTCCCCCCAAAACACCGTGCATTCTGGTTGCCCCTTCCACCAATGTGCCCTCCCTTCTATGACTCCTCTCTTCCCTTATCCCCATCTTCTCTCTTGTCTTGTAGGGCAAGATAAATTTCTATATTCCATTACCTGTATTTCTTATTTCCCAGTTGTATACAAAAAACAATTCTTAACATTCATTTCCACAAAATTTTGAGTTCCAACTTCTCTCTCTTCCTTCATCCCCACCCATCCCCACCGAGAAGGCAAGCAATTCAATATAGGCTATACATGTGTAGTTTTGTAAATGGCTTCCATAATAGTCATGTTGTGTAAGACTAACTATATTTCCCTCCATCCTACCCTGCCACCCATTTCTTCTATTCTCTCTTTTGACCTTGTCTCTCCCCAAGAGTGTTTACTTCTAATTGTTCCCTCTTCCCATTTGCCCTCCCTTCCATCATCCCCCCCATCCTGCTTATCCCCTTCTCCCCTACTTTCCTGTAGTGTAAGATAGATTTTCATACCAAATTGAGTGTGCATGTTATTCCTTCTTTGAGCCAAATGTGATGAGAGCAAGTTTCACTTTTTCCCTCTCACCTCTCCCTTTCCCCCTCCATTGGAAAAGCTTTTTCTTGCCTTTTCTATGAGAGATAATTTGCCCCATTCCATTTCTCCCTTTCTCCTCCCAATATATTCTTCTCCTACCTTTTAATTTTATTTTTTTAGTTATGATCCCTTCCTATTCAACTCACTCTGTGCTCTCTCTCTTTCTCTCTCTCTCTCTTTCTCTCTCTCTGTCTCTCTCTGTCTCTCTGTCTCTCTCTCTGTCTCTCTCTCTCTCTGTCTCTCTCTCTGTCTCTGTCTCTGTCTCTCTCTCTCTTTCTCTGTGTGTATAATCCTTCCAACTACCCAGATACTGAGAGAAGTTTCAAGAGTTACAAATATTAACTTTCCTTGTAGGAATGTAAGCAGTTCAACTTTAGTAAGTCCCTTGTGATTTCTCTTTCCTGTTTGCCTTTTCATGCTTCTCTTGATTCTTGTGTTTGAAAATCAAATTTTCTTTTCAGCTCTGGTCTTTTCAACAAGAATACTTGAAAGTCCTCTATTTCATTGAATGACCATTTTTCCCCTGGAAAAAAAAAAAACAGTTTTGTTGGGTCGGTGATTCTTGGTTTTAATCCTAGTTCCTTTGACTTCTGCACTATCATAGTCCAAGCCCTTTGATTCCTTAATGTAGAAGATGCTAAATCTTGTGTTATCCTGATTGTATTTCCACAGGATGTGAATTGTTTCTGACTGCTTATAATATTTTCTTCTTGACCTGGGAGGTCTGGCATTTGGCTACAATATTCCTGGGAGCTTCTCTTTTTGTATCTCTTTCAAGAGGTGATCAATGGATTCTTTCAAATTTAGTTTGCCCTCTGGTTCTAGAATATCAGAGCAGTTTCCCTTGATAATTTCATGAAAGGTTATGTCTAGGCTCTTTTTTTGATCATGGCTTTCAGGTAGTCCCAAAATTTTTAAATTGTCCCTCCTAGTTCTCTTTTACAGATCAGTTGTTTTTCCAGTGAGGTATTTCAGATTATCTTCCATTTTTTTCATTCTTTTGGTTTTGTTTTGTGATTTCTTGGTTTCTCATAAAGTCATTAGCTTCCATATGTTTCATTCTAATTTTTAAAGAACTAATTTCTTCAGTGAGTTTTTGAACCCCTTTTCCATTTGGATAATTCTGTTTTTTTTAAAGCATTCTTCTCCTCATTGGCTTTTTGGACCTCTTTTGCCAATTGAGTTACCTTATTTTTAAAGTTACCTTATTTATTATTATTACCTTATTGTTATTTTCTTCAGCATTTTTTTGGGTCTCCTTTAGCAAGTTGTTGACTCACTTTTCATGATTTTCTTGCATTTCTCTCATTTCTCTTCTCAATTTGTTCTTCCACCTCTCTTACTTGATTTTCAAAATCCTTTTTGAGTTCTTCCATGACCTGGGACTATTGCATATTTATTTTGGAGGTTTTGGATGCAGAAGCCTTGACTTTTATGTCTTCTCCTGATGGTAAACATTGTTCTTCCTTATTGGAAAGGATGGGAGAGAATACCTGTTCAACAATAGGAAAAGGTTTATTGAAGGAGATGACACTTGGGATGAACCTTGAAAAAACCTAGAGGTTTCAAGAGTCAGAGCTGGGGAGACCATTCTGAGTATGGGGAATTCCCTAGCATGGAAATGTAAACTAGACTGTTCTACACAGGGACTAAGTTATAGAAAATGTTTTGATAGGGAGTAATGTGTAATCAGCCAGGAAAGAGAAGCTGGAGCCAGAATGTGAAAGGCTATCAATGCCAGACAGATGAGATTGTATTCTTATCCTATGAGTAATGGGCAACCTCTGTAGAAACTGAGTAAAGGAATGACAGGTCAGACCACCACTTTAGGAACATCAGTTGGTCAAACAATAGATTGTTAGGTGAGGGTAGAATCTTGTAGATTATCTGGTCCAGCTCCCTCATTTGACAGGAGAAAAAACCAGGGTTAGGAAGATTAATTAGCTTAACCAATGTCACACAGCAAGTTAGGGTCACAAGTCATGACAGAGAGCCCAGATCCTGACTCTTCATTGAGTGTTCTTTCTGAAAAATTAGGGAAAATAATATTTTTATTATTTGTTTCTATTACACACTTCATACCTCCTGGCTTTGCCATCTTCCCTGTCCCTGAGCCATAAAGACTACTGGAACTTTCCAGAAATTAGACTTTCCTATCTGTATTATCTGCCTGATAGAATATAAGTTCCTTGAAGGCAAGCAGTCTCTTAATAATATCCTTGTGTCCCTGGTGTTGAGCACATAACAAATGCATCTTTGCATTCATGTATTCATTATTCGGTGGCCAATTTTTATGTTGCCCTAAAATAAAAGGCATTAAAAAGATAAAGATGCATTTTTAAATGCCATTGTGATTATAGACTATTAATTTCCCTTTTCTCCACTTCAGTCCATCTTCCACACAGCTGCCATATTGACCTTCGTAAAGTACTACCTTAATCATGTCACACCCTACCTCTCCACCACTCAATAAATTGCAAGGTATTCACAAACTTGTACCTCCCTGTCATTCTGATTTTTTTCATTACTCCCCTCCAAATACTCTTACGTCCAGCCATAGTGGCATCCATATAGTCCAGTCATAGTGTTCCTCACAGACACTCCAGCTTTCATTCCCTTCCATGCTTTTATAATGGCTGTCACCAATGCCTACAGTACCCTGCCTCCTCCCTCTTCACTTCTTAGAATTCCTGGCTTCCTTCCTTCAAAAGTCAACTTAAATCCCTCTTTATGCAACAGGCTCTTCCCAGTCTCCTTTTTCCTTATGTCCCTGCTATTAGACACACTTCTGAGATTACCTTTATTTTCATTATATATGTCTTGTATCTCTATAGGTATTTGACTATATCTGCTCCCCATTCAGGGCTGTTTGGACTTTTTGCCTTTGTATGAATACTAAACCCTTAGCACAGTATCTTATCCATAGTAAGAACTTAATAAATACTTCTTAGTTGACTGAAACCCCAGAAATTTCTTTCCTTCAAACATAATTTCCATCTACTCTATGTGTATGTTTTTTATCTTTGTGTGTGTATATATATATATATATATATATATATATATATATATATATATATATATATATATATATATATATATATATATATATATATATATATATATATATGTTGGTTTCGCTCTTCAGAATGTGATCTCCCTAAGAAGAGAGTTTTCTTTTTTTAATTTCTATTACCAGTACTATTTGTATCACAGGGCCTAGCATATAAGAAGCACTTAATAGATGCTAATTGTTTGTATGATTGATTGTAGACCATTATTGTATGATAATATACAATAAAAATTATTATACAATAATTTAAAATCAGTTACCAATCTTTTACTTCAAAAATGAATTGATGAAATTATTAAAGGAAATAAATTGATGGATTTTAAGGTCTCTTATAACTTTAATTTCCTATATGATTTTTTCCACCCTCCCTTAGACATGCAATTTATACTTATATCATTAAAGCATAACTCAGATGCTACCTCCTCAAAAAAAGTCCTCCTGCATGCTTCCACAAGGATATTTTTGCCCTTTGCACTCATCCTTCATAAAATACTTTCTTTAAATACCTATAATACACATATATTCTGTATAATAGTCATTTATGTGTCATATCTCTTTTTTAGATCGGCAAATCAGTGAAGGCAGGCATTATGTCTAACCTGACCTCTCTATACCGCACCACGCACACTTAGTTTATCATGTGCCATACTACTTAATATGTGTTGCATTAAATTCTTATATTGTGTTTTAGAGCCTTGACTGATTCATCATTTTTGCAGTCATACCATACAGCCACTGGAGGGCAGCAGAGAAAGCATTGTGATTCATAGTACTCATTTCCAGCTATTTCTGTACTCTGCTCCCAACTCTGGAAATCATTCTTAGGAGTCAGTTTCTCATTCATTCATTTCCTTGGAAAGAAATACCTTGTCATCCTTTAGACATTCTACGAAAGCCTAAATGGAATGAAAGCTTTTTGTTTTAATATTGAATTCCAATTAAAGAACCATAGAATTTTCAATGGAAAATTTTAACAATTTCTCCCAAATTTGTTTTTGACATGTAGCTCTCCCAAAAACATTAATAATTCACATATGATGCATAACATGCATTCCTGTACATCTTCTTAAAATAAGTGCTATTGTTTCTAACTTATGTCCTGGATGGAGTACTTGGCCTGGTGTCAGTATCTGAGGTCATACAGTCTAGGATATGTATTTCTGCCATTAATGTAGTAATCTCCAAGATTTTTCAGCATTACATACCATTTGAATGGGTCAAAAGACCTCAAGTAGCAAGTTATATGACCCTGGGGCTAACTATAGTTTGCCTCAGTTTCCTCATCT
The DNA here is from genome assembly GCA_023548195.1 of Bettongia penicillata ogilbyi. Lineage (NCBI taxonomy): Eukaryota > Metazoa > Chordata > Mammalia > Diprotodontia > Potoroidae > Bettongia > Bettongia penicillata. Next base: position 679,421 of record JAJHZJ010000685.1, read on the forward strand.
GTAAAATGGGGGTGATAATAATAGCCCCTACTTTCTAGAGTTATTAAGATCAAGTGAGATAATACTGTGAAGTGCTTATAAGGCTCAGTGCCTGGCACATAATAGACACTAAATAAATGTTAGCTTGAAACTGGTTATAAATGCTAGACAATGAAAAAGGAACTTTAATTGAGAAGCTCAAGATCAAAGACGAGATAAGGCTACTCCTGAGGGATGGTTAAATTTGTGATGATGATGGAGTAAAGCAGAACTATTCAAAAAATAATAAATGTTAGCTTTTATTATTATTTTCCTGGAGCAGAGTAGCTTATCTAAATGCAAAGCCTTTATTTTTCAGGTATAGAAACTGAATCCCACAGAAGAAAAATGATTTGTCAAATGAAAGAAGCTGAACTAGAACCTGTCTCCTGCTTCCCAGTTTAGAACTTTGCCACAACTAATAATGAAGATGAGGAGGATGATGATGACGATATATCACATCTGTGTGTTACTTTAAGGTTTGCAAAGCACTTTCCTCACAACAACCCTGTGAACTATGTAGTAAAATCCTATTTTCCACAATTTGTAGATGAGGAAACTGGAGCAAAATGTGTTCAACTGACCCTCCCAAAGTCATGCAGGCAGTACGTGAGAAAACTAGAAAGAAAATTCAGGTCCCTTGACTATGAGTCCAACACTCTTTCAACCCCACTATGCTCCCTTACATATATATGTGCCATTTTGAAGTTTTATTTTTGGTATAGAGTCTGTCAGCTCTAATTTCTGTTCATTTCCTCTTGATCCTAGGATACATACCTTTCTTTAAAAAACCCAACAAAATCCTCTTCTTTAGCTTGTAATTTAGAAGGCATTACACTAGCTCTGAATAAGGAGATGATCATTTAGTGGTGTTGAATTAGAAGAATTATCCTGCCCACCCCTATGCCAACAGACAGTAAGTTCCTTGAGAACAAGAATAATTTTTCACCTGATTTCTGTATCTTCAGTACCTAGTACAGTGTAGACAGTAAGAACTCAATAAATGTTTATTAGATTGAATTTTTATTGTCTATCACAATTCATTTCTATGCTAATGTTGCTTAAGAACAAATATTTGTTTGCACATGTGATACATGTTGTCACTGAATCATTTTAACGGGGTACCTCGGTGCCTGTGTTTGGACCCCAATTCTAAAATCACATTTCTCTCTAGCTTCCAAACACTGTCCCTGGCAGTTTCTTTCTAGCCTAAGGACAGCCTGCCCTAGAAAATCTATCTTTCTTCCTGTTACAGTAGCCAACTATGCCTATAGAATTTGTTAGTTTGAACCAGCTGTGTACTGGCTGAACGTGCTGTATACTGAGTCATAAAGATATTTACCACTCACTCACCTATCATATGTATCCTAGACTTACACATTTGTATACTCTCTTACATTTATGATGTCTAACAAGACATTTATGGGGGCAACCTGGGTATTTCTGTCAGTGCTGACCCTTAGTTCATTTAATGACGTTTCAGACCTAAAGCCAAATCTCGATGAAGCACCTTCCCCCCTCCTTGGGCTGATGAACTCTGGGTAAAAACATGCATAGTAGATATTAAAAATGCATGCTCCTTTAAGAACTAACTACTCCTTAACCACTCCCTAATCCCACCCTAAATCACCTAGTTAGTATATTTGGCATGTTTTACTATAGAATATTCTATATAAATTTTGCTTGTATCCCTTTCAAATTATAGGTTCCCCAAGAACTCTTGCTGGCTGAAAAGCAACAATAAATCTTTATTACCTTGACTTTAAGAATGCTTGAGTCTGAATTAATTCCAGACAGTCCTCCCCTGTACTCCTGTCTTAGGGAGATCTCAGAATCCTCCCACCCCTTTTTTTCCACCCCTCATCAGTTTCACTCATGTCTGTCGCTCTTGACAAAAACAGTGGAGTGATTTGGCATTTTCTTCTCCAGTTCATTTTCCAGATGAGAAAACTGAGGCAAATGCAGTTAGCCAACTTGCCCAAAGTCACATAACCAGTAAGTATCTGAGGCCATACAGTCTAGGAAATGTTTCTCTGCCATTAGTGTAGTAACCTCCAAGATACGTCAGCACTACATGCCATTTAAGTGGGTCAAAAGACTCATGGATTGTTCAGTGCCTCTTAAACTGTCTTTAATAAATGGTGAAATTATACGTATAGTAAAGAATTGTTTTAAAATAAATTTATTTATGATTTGCTATCAATAAATTCTTGATCTATATACATATTTTATAAATGTATATATCTGAAGTCATGTAAAAATTTCTGGGGTGAAAAGGGGTCACAAGGGGAAAAAGTTTAAGAAGCCCTTTAGATCACTTATTCCTACTCCACAGCCCCCTTTTTTTGGCAGTTAGGTGAAGCAGTGCATAAAGTGCAAGGCCCGTTGAGTTCAAATCTGGCCTCACACACTTACTAGTTATGTGACCCTGAGCAAGTCACTTAGCCCTGTTTACCTCAGTTTCTGGTTCTATAAAATGAGTTGGAAATGGTCAGCCACTCCCGTATCTTTGCCCAGAAAATTCAGAGTCAGACATGACTGAAAAGGACTGAACCGTGAAATAATATATGCCAGCAACTGTTCTAAGCACTGTGGAGGCAAAGAAAAGCAAAAAAAAAAAAAATGCCCTTAAGGAGCTCATATTCTAATGGTTTTAGAACTGAATTCATGAGAAGGTCCTAGAAGCTGTTTCACAACAATTTCATGAAGATTGTATTGAAGGAAATGAATGCTAATGGCTTGAAGGAGTTGTACACTTTGCAAAGCAACTCCATGATGATACACAAAGTCTAACCTTTGGGCAGAGTGTCTGATTCACTGCATCATAGGATCATTTTAGAGATGCAAGAAAGATAATTCAGACCAGTTCACTACAGCAATAATATTCCATCCATTGGAACAGAGCATTGCACATGACTGAAGATTTTCTACCTACCACAAGAAGAGGAAAAAGAAATCAGAAAGGTAGTAAGCGATAGTGACACTGGGAAAGAGACTTTGGGCGCCCATGACAAACTTTGAGGGAAAACTGTGGTTAAGGACTCCTGACTTTGTGTTTCCACTTTTTGGAAGGAATGTCCATTGCCCTCACTAGATGGGCAAAGTGAGATGAAACCATGAAGGGAGCTTGTCTCAAGTGACTTTTTAAGCAGGGGCACTGATTGGTTATCAATTTAATTTGCTTGTGTATCTTCTTCCTCACTGATATCTCTCTCATTGTCCTTCCTTTCTGGATTTTCAGTTAACCCAGGAGGGATTAAGTACCTTGTCAGTCTGCCACTAAGTCCTTGAGCGATATTAAACAAGTCAGCTTCTCTCTCTGGGCTGTATTCCTCATCTGGAAAATAAGGATTAATTAAATTATCACTAAGCTGCTTCCAGCAAGTACACCATTCCAGGCTCCTCCTAGCATTTTATTGGGTTCTGAGAAGACTATTAAAGAAAACCGGACATGCACAATATCATCCCCAGAACCACATGATTGGGAGGGTTCTAGCCCTACGTGCTTTGCTCTTGGTCCGTAGTTTGTTTTGTTTTCTTACTCTGTTTTTTGCTGCATCTCTTATTGCTTCCCTCACTTTGTACCATTGTAAAGCCAGGACACAATGTTTGAGTAGCTGTGGTATAGAAGAAAGTACGCTGGGTATTGAGACCAAAGATTTGAATCAAGTCAACAAGCCTTTATTAAGTGATTACTATGTGCCCGGACTGTGCTAAACTCTGCAAATACAAATACAAGAGGAAACAAAAACAGTCCCTGTCCTAGAGGAATTTATATTGTAATGGGGAAAGATATGAAAAGAAAGCTGAAAATCAGGAGGAGATAGTCTATGGGAAAGTTGCCTTTCTGAAGCTGTTACCTTCCATTTGCTCTGTTTTATCTCTTACATTTTGATTTGTCTATGTAGAGGGTAAGTACCTTGCAGGCAGGAACTGTTTTAATTTTTGCTGTTACTTAATATTACCAGTGCTTAGCCTCAATGTCTGGCTTTATAAGTGCTTGTGAATTGATTGATTAGCCGATTAACTAAACAGTTATTTGCCCAGGACCATATAGCTAATATATAGCAAAGGTGGAAGAATCGAACCCAGGCCTTTCTGACTCTGTCCCTCTATCTCCTAAGCCATGCTGCTTTTCTTAGAAACCTTGAGGTTGTAAAATCTTTGTTGTTCAGTCATGCCTGGCTCTTCCAGACCCCATCTGAGGTTTTCTTGGCAAAGATACTTGAGTGATTTGCCATTTCTCCTCCAGTTCATTTTACACATGAGGAAACTGAGGCAAACAGAGTGAAGTGACTTGCCCAGGGACACGTAGCTAATAAGTTCCGAGGGCAGATTTGAATTCAGGTCTTCCAGTGCTCTATCCACAGTATGACCTAGCTGCCCTGAAAAACTTAAAACCCTCTATATACTAGTCATATCAAAATGTGGCTTCAATCAAATTTGCGTGACTTTAACAGTTTTGATTATAAAACTATGCTAACATTTTAAAATGAAATTTGGTATCTCCCCAACAGCATGTGTCTATGGAGAATGAGTCATTAGTCCCACAAGCTCGGAATAGTCATTGTATCAGAAAGAAAAATCAGAAGGAAAACGTCTGGGTATATCACAATATTTAGACAGCTTTGTATTTCTTGTGTAATTCCGCTGCAGTTTATTAAGAAGCAAGCAAGGGAGGAATGGAAATTCTTATGTCCAGCTTGTTTTCCTGCAGAAACTTCCATGGAAGTTTGCCAAGGTGCAGATTTGAGCAATGTGGCTTTCTAACCATGCCAGAGTATTGTAAGAGCAGATGGGACTGGGGAGTTTTTTAGAGAGACGGAAAGAAATCTTATCAAAACAAAAGACACTAAGCAAAAAATAAATTGTTCCAACCCATCTGCAGCTACTAACCAGATTCTATCTTTTGGCCACTTCGCGTCTGTGGTGTCGGTTTGGTTTTTTTTTTTTTTTTTGACTGATTGAAAATATACCTTCTATTCCTTGGGCTTCTTTTCACTGACCCTCAAGGGAAGGGTGTCATTTTCTCAGAGTAAGGGAAGGCAAAGAATCATCTCCCCTAGTGGTGTAACTGACATTTTTGTAGTTTTTTTTTACAGAAGCAAGTAGTACTTTCAAGCTATGATTCCTCCTAATATCCAACTTCACCTAGAAATCACAATTTAAGAAAAGATAGTAAACCCTTTTTGTACAAGAATTAAAGATAAACAAATGGAGTGTTTTGTGTTTTCTATTTATCCTTTATTGGGTGGTTTCACATCTTTTACTCATATGCTAAAGTATCTGAAAATATTTTAAAGTAAATACTCTGAGATAAATAATATTTTTTCTAATTCATAGAGGATAAGACATAGGTTAAGAGACTGAGAGTTCATAAGGGTTTAACTAAAAAACCAGGGGGGGCAGCTAGGTGATTCAGTGGATAGAGTGCTGGGCCTAAAATCAGGAAAACCTGAGTTCAAATCCAGTCTTAGACACATATTAGCTATGTGACCCTGGGTAAGTCACTTAACCTCTGTTTGCCTGACTTCTCTGGAAAAGGAAATGGCAAACTACTCTGGTATCCTTGCAAAGAAATTCTATGGACAGTATTGCTGTGCTATGAGCCCACAGGATCATGATGAGTGGGATGCAACTGAATGACTGAAGAAAGGCTAGAGGAAAGAGAAAATCACATGCTTTTCTCTATTTACTCAATCTTGTTTTCTTCTTTTATAACAACAATTACTAAATACCCTCAGTGTGGAGTACTTTTCTAAGAATGACAAATTGTGAAGGAAAGGAATGAGCCTGTAAATCATCAGTGTAAGGAATTTCTTTGGTATTGAGAACTCCTAGAGCAGAAACACCCTCCAACAATACAAGTTTGCAACTATCTACAACTTATCAGAGACTTCTAGTCTAAGAGAGTTACCGGTGGTGCTAAGATGTTAAGTGTGTTTTTCTTGTCATCACACCTAGTATAAACAGGACTTAAACCTAAGTCTTAAAACCTAGTTTGGCCTTCTGTCCATCATGCTGTGATAGGGCATGGAAATACAAACATTAAATATAACATGGGTCCTCTCCTCACAGAGCTCAGAGGATATGATGCCTGTATAACTAGCTCCAAATGATAGTTAAGTGCATTAAGAGAGGACTTGTGAGTGTTCTACAAGGTCCCAGAGGGAAGGGTGTTTACTTTCTATGATTCATAAAATTAGAACTGAGAGGGACCTCAGACACATCATCTTGTTTAATCTCATTTTACAGATGAGGAAACTGAGACACAGAAATGTTAGGTGACTTATCCAAGGTCATATAGGTGAGTGGGAGAGCAGGGGATCCAAATTCAGTTCCTATGACTCCAAATACAAGTTAGATCCTACAGATAATAAATGGCAGAGTTGGATTTTCTGAATTTGAATTTAATGCTCTTTCCAATGAAAAAATGCTCCAAGCTTTCACTAAAAACTTGGCACTTGAGCTAGGCTTCAAGAGATACATTGGAATTAAAAAGCATAAAGTGAGAAGAGTGGACACTACAGGAATAGAGAACAGGAGGGATTCAGAAATTGATTCTTCACTAAAGTTGTAGTTGCTATAGCACAGGTTCTAGGGATATTATCCCCAACCTCTATTTGCACTGGAAGGCTCCATCCTCAGAGATTATATAGCTACTTCTTTCCTGAGGGCCTGGGAGTTGGTTTTATAGCACTGGTTCATAAGCCCTCTCCAGTACGTTCCTCTCCATAGTTATGGGTCATTACCAATTAGCCAGAATTAGTTTTTAGTTAGGAGCTTTTGCTGCTTTTGTTGCATTTGTCCTTCATTCTTGAAGAGGACCATGACATCAGGGAGATGGCTTTGATTTGAGTGAGGGAGGGCTGTGCAGGTCACCAGTATCACTTTCTCCTTCAGAGCCATCTGGGTCTAGTGGCCAGATATTCATCAGGATGACTGGAGATGGCCCAGGGTGCCATGGGAGAACCTGGCCCTTTAAAGCTAAGATCTTTTTGGGTTCTCACTTTGAGTGAGGTAAAGCATATTCAGTTAATATTCCTCTTTAAGAATTCAGTCAAGGGACAGCCACTTTAATAATTAAAAGAAAAAAAAAACTGGGAGGGGAAGCACTGATAAAAAGAGAAACAGTTTACATTCACTCTGAGCCAGGAGGACTCAGAACATAGCCATCAAGTAGTGCTTCAGCAGGGACCTATTATTGTCCAATCTGTGAATTCCAGAGTGAAAATGGTTTTAAGGTTTGGTCTTTGAGAAAGAAATCTTGCCAGTAAAACCCAAGTGAACTAGGTAGCTTTCAGTCATAGAAGTTTACCTTCCTTTGGAGAGGAAAGGGAATAGTGAGGAGTATTAATTAAAGTAGAATAGCAAAAACAGTTGGTAGAACACATTCTCTCAAAAGTACTTAGAGAGTCCAAGGGAAAGAGGACCCAGGTTTATAGAACTAACGTAGCAAAGAGTCATATCTGCTACTTATTAGAAGATCTTTTCTCTCTTTGTGGAGTACTCACAAAGTCCTCCTTCTATAAGGTGATGCTTTCTTCTGGGTTCCTTACAGAGTCCTAAAGCTGCCTTTCCTCAATATGTCCAGTTTGTCCCTGGTATCTGAGGCAAAAACTGCTATCAGTTACTCAGCAATAGGAGGTTGATGAGAAATCTAAGTCCTCTGGATCTTTCAAGGTTCCCAAGGTGGTCTTCTGGTCAAATGGAGGGAAGACTGTAGAAGCTCTTCTCTTTTTTCCCTCCTCTCCAAGTGATTTCCTCTCACGGACTTGCCTAGAACTGTTCTCTGATACCTTGGCCCCAGAATGCTGGACAACAAGAATAATCCAAACTAGCATGGTATTTTATACTAGACCCAAAGGGCATGACCAAATTTCTTCAGTCAATCCCAACATGCAATGTCTGGACATATTTTCCTCCCTTCCCCACTTGATTAATTAGATTGTGCATACTTAGTTAAGTGCTTTTAATTGATTAATTCAGAAAAGGCAGTCTCAGTCTCATGTACATCTCATTTATACCTCATATACATTCAATCTGAAATCAGGACCCTCTATAATTATTGAGGAAGGGTATAGAACACTTACTAAAAATTTATCTTACACAATTTTTCCATTCACTAATGGACAGCATAGTACATGCTGACAGTAATAAGATCAAATTGTTACTGGAAGTCTAGCTATAGCTTCTAGCAAATATATACAGATTCTGCAGTATTATTATTTTGAGGGTATTATATTATTTAGGATATTACATTATAAATGTAAAATATATGCAAATATAAATGTAATTATTATGATATTGCTATAAAAATAATGGTATTCTATTGGTAAATAACAGTTTAACTCAGACTTTGCAGAACCTAACTGCAGTTATCTAGTGGTCTGGTATTGCAGAGTCTGCCTCTACATCCATTCAAATATTCTCTCTATTACATAGGAATAAGAAGGAGTCTTACCTTGTGATAAACTCTCAGTTTGTATGCAGTTCTATATCTTGTAAGCCCCTGGACTTCACACTGAGATTGAACATGTCCAACTCTTTGTGATTCCATTTGGAGTTTTCTTGGCAAAGATACTGGAGTGGTTTGCCATTTCCTTCTCCAGCTCAGAAAACTGAGGCAAACAGGGTTAAGTGCTTGCCTGGGGTCACAGAGCTAGGAAGCATCTGAGGCTGGATTTGAACTCAAATCTTTCTGACTCCTGGCCCAGCATTCTATCCTTTGCACCATCATTCAGAAGACTGGAGTTCAAATCCAGTCTCAAACACTTACTAGCTGTGTGACGCCAGTCAAATCACCTAACCCTGCTTGCCTCGGTTTCCTGAGCTGGAGAAGGAAATGGCAAACCACTCCAGTATCTTTACCCAGAAAACCCCAGATGGATCACCAAGAATCAGACACAATTAAACAATACGACCAATATAGATTAGAAAATTGTCTTCATGAAAAAGATCATCAAGCACATAAAAACACTGGGAGAGCACAAAGAAAGAAGAGTCCTCAGAACTGAGCTTTGGAGGATATCTCCTCTCCAGGAGTAGAAAGAGAGAAATGAACTAGTGAAAGAGACTGAGAAGGAGAGGTCAGAGAAGTAGAAGCCAAACCAGGAGGAAACTGTGTCCTGAAAAATGAAAGAGGAGGGGCAGCTAAGTGGCACAGTGGACAGAGCACCAGTCCTGAAGTCAAGAGGATCTGAGGTCACATGTGGTCTCAGATGGTTATTAGCTGTATGACCCTGGGCAAGTCACTTAATCTTAATTGTTGGGGGGAGGTAGGGGAGAGAGAAAGAAGAAGAGTGTTCTATTGGAAATCATATTGCAAAGGGCTGTGAAATCAACTGGTTGTGAGGAAGTGGGAGAAGTGAATTCTATTCTTTCTAGAAATTTAGCAATGAAAGGAGGGAAAAATCTAGCATAGGGGTGGGGACCTGTGGCCTTGAAGCCACATGTAGCCTTCTAGTCCTTCAAATGCAGCCTTTTAACTGAATCCAAATTTCATTGAATTCTTTTGGGATTTGTTCTTTGAAGTTTGGATTCAGTCAGAGGGCCACATTTGAAGCCCTAGAGGGCCACATGTGATCTTGAGACCACAGGTTCCCTACCCCTGATCTAGCACAATAGTTTGAAAAGTTGGCAGGGTCAAGGGAATATGGTTTAAAGCTCAGAGAGATATGTTTGTAGGTAACAGCAGAGCAGGGAACATTCGATTGGAAAGTCTGGGAGAAGATGGAGAGGAGAGAAAAGGAAAAGGGAAAAAGAGAGAAAGAAGGAGGAGAGAGAAAAGCAGAGAGAGATAAAATGAGAATGAGTTTAAGGACACAACTGGAGGACTTGGCCTGGCCAAGGAGAAGGACTCTGTCATGCTCTGAGACTTGCAGAAAAAAAAAAGATTGGCTGAAAAAGCTACATAGATGTTTTGGGTTGTGAGGAGATGGCATTAGGAAGCTCCCAATAGACTTAATCTTTTCAGCAAAGTACTAGAAAAGACCATGAAGGAAAGTGAGAGGAGGGAAAAGCAATTGAGCTGGGAGCTTGAGAAGACAAAAAGTCTGGAACACATACTGAGGGAAAGATGATAGGCATTCAATCAACAATGTATTTTTAAAATGCCGTGCCTCAGTGAGGGTCCACTTGAGGACAAACAACATGTGGGGGACCTAGTCGGCAGTTTCGTCATGTCTTTCAGCATGGACAGAGAAGGCAGATGTTGAAGGTGGAAGGGTTAAAAAGGTGTGAACAGCAGGTAATTACGTGGCAAGAGGATCAAGATTACAGGACAGTCCTTTGTTGAACTGGTTAATTATAAGGTCAAGACTGTGAAGGAGAGGAAAGGAAAGTCAAATGAAAATTGATTGGTAAACGAAGGAGAAATTGAGGACCTAGAAGTTGCAGTAAGGGAGAAAAGTCAGTCTAGGAGTGAGTCAGTCAGTTGAACAAAAAGAAATTTCAGGATGCAATTTCAGAGTACAAAATCTTAGACGTAGAACTGTTTTGAAGGATGACCAAGTCTATGATGTGACTACCGTAATTATACACATGTATTTCCCCCCTCCACATTTTCTTTCTCCTTTTGTACCCCCTCCAAACAGTTATCTGACACTCTGGACATGTCTAGGAAAGTTTTTTAAAAGCTGGAATAAATAACTGTCACTCTATTACTTTCTTTTCCTTAGCAAAGTATGCCACCACTGCTACTTTTCTGTCATGCATATTAAATAGTCACATGGCAAAGGGGTAAACCCACAGTTCCTGACTGTTGGAAGTCTTTTTCTCCCTTCGTGGAGTTGTCACATTAAACATCAAATAGTACCTCATTTCCTTTGCAGAAAAAAATGAGTAAATCCATGAATCAAAGTTCTGTTTATAATTATATTCTGAAGGCAAGTCATTTAATTAAATCCCTATGTCTTGAGTTAAAATATGCATACTTAAAGTATTAACTAAGCTTGGCTCCTGCATTGCAATGAAAGATTAGATATAACTTGACATATTTGACATTTACTCACTTGCATTAATTATTTTAATTGAAAGGCAAATTATCCCACTTATAAACAAATAAATGATTTGTCAACAACAGAAGTATAAGGATTCATTTTAAATATAATTATTAATTGTTTTGTCTTATTCAGTATTAGCACAAGCTTGTTTTTTCAAATACTATTTTTTTAATAAGCATGCAATTTTCAATGATAGGAATGCCAGGAATGGATAATTAGGCAATAACTGTCAACAAGCATTTATAAAACACCTACTATGTGCCAGGCAATGTGCTCATCACTGGAGATCAAAAAAAGGGGAAAGACAGTCTCTGCTCTTAAGGAGTTCAGTCTAATGGGAAAGAAAATGAAAACATGATATATTGAGGATAAAGTGGAGATAATCAACAGAGCAAAGACACTAGTATTAAGGGGGATCAAGAAAGTCTCTCAGAAATGAGATTTAAACTGAAACTTGAAGGAAACCAGGAGGTGGAGATGAAAAGGGATAGGATTCCAGGCATAGGGAGAGCCAGTGAAAATCCCTGGAGTACAGAGATGGATTGTCATGTTTGCACAACAGCAAAGAGGCCAGTGTCATAATAAAAAGGTCATTTATCTTTAGTGCGTGAAATTCATTGTGTGCTTTTGTTTCAGTGAAGTGTGACCATATTGGGTAGTAGGGAGAGAGGAGGTAGAAGTGGTTCAGGATTGCTTCAAAAATGACAGTGCTTGGGATCAGAAATCTTTCTTAATTCCATTCAACAAACATTTATTAAGCAAAGACTCAATCATATAGTACCATAATTCATAACTCCTGTGTATCACTAATGGGACGGTAGGAGAAAGTGCCCAGGGATGCATTATGTGAAGGGGAAAATTAGCTCTGAAATAAAAGTTTGCCATAGGTAATCTGCGATGCAGCTATTCAGTGATCATATGCATTGGAGCTGGAAGGGACAAAATTGATCACATATGCCAGTTCTTTCTGTTTGAGAGGGAACTGAGGCCCAAAGAAACTAAGTGACTTAGTCAAAGTCCCACATATGGTCAATAGTGGTAGAATCCAATATAGTTGATGACAATTTTATTTATTCCTTTTTATTTTGTTTTGAATTCTCCTTTTCTATTGAGATTTTGCTATTCCTCTATTTTACCAGATTAGCTAATAATTTGTCTGTTTTATTAGTTTTATTTTCAAAAACAATAACTTGTTCCATATATCAATTCAATGAGTTTTGGAGTTTTTTTTTTATTTTTAATTATACCACTTCTTTGATTTTGAAAATTTTCGTGCCTAGGTATTTTTTATGTTACTTAAAAAAAAAAGTAGTTGTATATCCAATCCATTGATGTGTTCTTTGTATTCTATCTTTGTATCTTTTGTTGATTAAATGTTTAGGATGCACATTTTCCTAGAAAAATAAGTTAGGCTGATTTTCCAAATTTTTATGATTTATTCTTTAATGAAATTGTGTATTGTTTCTATGATTTATGCTTTTAACTCCCCAAATTTTTAGAATTGATTTTTTTCCATTTAATTTTGAATTATTTCTTCAAGTACTTTTTGGATTATACTTAGTATGTTTCTCCTTTTTTGAATTTGTTTATGAATTTTTGTGCCCTAGCAACATCATCAATTTCGGTAAAGTTGTGTGCACTTGAGAATGTGCATATTCCTTTCTTTCCCCATTTGGTAATCATCAGAGAGCAATCATATTTAACTTTTTAAAAATTCTATTCAGGTCATTAATTTCTTTTCTCAGTTACCTTTTTGTTAGATTTTTCTAGGTCTGAAAGATTGCAGATTAAAGTTGCTAACCATTATGGTCTTGCTGCATAATTTTCCTTTTAATTTGCTTAATTTTCCTTTTGGCATGCCACTGAGTAAACACACGTGTATGTGTTTGTGTGTGTGTGTGTGTGTGTGTGTGTGTAAAATATATATTTTCATTATCTATCTTTGGTGCCTTTGACAATAATATAGTTTCTCTGTTTATCTTAATATCTATTTATACTATTCCCTTATCTGTGATAATAATTGCTATTTTTACTTTTAAAAATTAGTGTGAAGCATAATAAATTCCATTCTAGTCTCTCACATAAATGACACAACTTTTTCATTAGCATTAGTAATATTGATTCAATAAAGATTAATAGAGAATGAAGTAGAAGGAGGGGCTATTTGTTTCATAGAAAGCAATCCTCCTATCAGAATTTGTTCTTGATCCCCCTAATTGTTTGTATTTTCTACATCCTCAAATTACCTGGAATTCACTCATCTATGTAACTGTGGTATTTATCCTTGAATTCAAGTTCCCAGAGGGCAGAGAATAATTTAAATTCTGTTTTTTACCTGGTTCTTCCTAGCTTATTGCCTTTCACATAATAGAGCTTAAGAAATGATTGTCAAATGAAATGAAATTTAATGAGAAAACTGAAATACATTGAAGCTGCGTTAATTAGCCAAGATCTTGTGGCTAGTAAATGAGAGTATTAGAGCTACAACCCAGGTCTTCTGAATCACAGTCTTATGAGATTAGGTGGCAAAATTCATTGAGCCCCAAACTTGGAGTTAGGAAGACCTGAATTCAAATTCCCCCTCTGGTACTCAGTTACTATGTGTCACTTGATCTTTTGGAGCCTCAATGACCTTAACTGTAAAATGAGGGTTAGACTTGATGCCCTGTAAAGTCACTTCCAGCTGGAAATCTATGATCTTCCCTTCCAACCACATTGTGTTCAGTTTTTGCTAGAACACTCTGATATAATGCAATTCCATATTGACAACTGGTTAAAAACATTGAACATTAGTTGGCAATAGAAACTCAGAGGCAATAGAAGCTTGACATTCTCTGGCTAGTTGAAATTCAGTCTCAATGCCAATATTTATTATCTGCATTTTCACAACGTATTCCTTTCCTGTAATACTTTGCCAAGATAAATATAGTCATTAATATTGAGTGAGTGAGGTCACTCTTTCTGTCCTTGGGGGACACTTACATCTTTGATTGTCATAGCATGGAATGATAGAAGAGACTCAAAAGACCATTGGGTCCAAGAGAAAAGAGAAGCAAAAGAAACACAAACAAAGGAAAGACATCTTCTGCTATTTTTTTTTGTATTTTAACTTAACAGTAAAGCTCTTAGTCTTGATCACGTCAAATTTTATCGTGAACTATCAGTTTATCTATCTACCTATGTTGTATTAGTTTAGATGGCTCTCTGAGAGGCAAGTGTTCTTCAATTTATAGTATTAGAGGATGGCCTAAAGAGTACTGAGAGGTTCAGTGATTTACTCAGTGTCACACAGCCAATATTATATATAAATAGATATAGATGTATACACACACATATATACACATACATATATATTTATAGATGATCAGAAGAAAGACTTGAGCTCCAGTCTTCTAGACTCTGAGGCTGCTTGTGTCTCCTCTCTGTTTTACACACACACACACACACACACATGAGTCCACATGGTGTACTCAAAAGAGGGACAATTTTGGAGTCAAAAAGGACTTGGGTTTAGGTGTTGCATCTGACACATACTAGCTTTATGACCCTGGATAAGTCATTTAATTTCTTGTTGCTCCAGATAAATCTCTTCAAGTATAAATTATAGATGTTTTCTATCTACATATGTAAAGGGAATTTCTACACTAGGATTTCTCTACCTTGATGAAATCAAAGGTTGAGATCAAAGAATAATTAGAAAGGAACACACACACATATACTCACCCAAACATATACACATATAATCAATTTCTCAACAGGTATTTACTAAATGCAATCTATATGTCTAGTACCGTGTTAGGCACTAGATATACAAAGATAAAAAAGAATAGTTTTTTATAAATATAGACATAGATATACATACCTTGTTTGAGGAATCAGGGACCTCAGTCCAAATGCTGATTCTAGTACTCCCCACTTGTGTGCCCTTAGATAAGTTACTTTTCCTCCCTTCATCTCAGTTTCTTCTCCTGAAAAATGCAAGAATTCAGTTAGCTCATTTCTGGAGTTCCTTGAATTGCTATGTCCATAATCCTTTGACCATTGAGGTCCTGTCCAGTTCAGATTTAGATACAGATTTGTGCCCTTGTAAATTTTTTGTAATATGAAATTAAAAAAAAATTTCATAAAGGGAATTAATTCAACCAGGAGACACAGTCAATAAAGTGCTAGGCCTGGAGTCAGGAAGACTCATCTTCCTGAGTTTCAACCCGGCCCCAGACACTTACTAACTGTGTGACCCTGAGCAAGTCACTTACCCCTGTTAGTCTCAGACTCCTCCTCTGTAAAATGAGTTGGAGAAGGAACCTCTCTGATATCTTTGCCAAGAAAACCCCAAAAGGTCAAAAAAAGTCTAAAATGATGGAACAATACCTGAAGTCCATCACTCCTCTCAATAGGCCAAAGAACTGACTCATCAGAAACAACAAATTTTACTGTCGCTAATAGAAGAAATTTTTTAAAAAATATGTTAATGCCCAGTTATGGTTTATTATAAAACTTCATGTGGAACCTATTGTCACCTCCTTGTAATTTTTAGGAACTTTCCTTCTGGCTTCCAGCATGTGTGTTCATCCTTCATTGCCAAAGAAGACGAAGCCATCAGAGAAATAATGACATGACTTGCATTTGACTTTGTTTTGAGTGAGGGAGTACTGTGCAAGGTCATCAGCCTCACTTCTGCTCCAGAGCCATCTGAATCCAGTGACCAGATATTCATCAGGATGACTGGACATGACCCAGGATGAGGTAATTAGGGTTAAGTGACTTGCCCAAGGTCACACAGCAAGTGAGGGCCAAGTGTCTGAGGTGAGATCTGGACCCAGTTCCTCCTGACTCCTGCACTGGTGCTCTATCCCCTGCACCACCTAGTTGCAGTTTGAGTGGGGTAGGAGCAAAAGAGCTGCTCCCTTCACTCTCCTCAAAAAGGTTAATCCATCTGAAATCCTTGTTTCAGTTTCTTCGTCTTTGGACCTTCTAATAACTTCCCCAACTGGTACTGGGGAACATCGCTGATGGTTTTCTGACTTTATTTTTAACTGACCAGTCTCCCTCCCTCCCTCCCTCCTTGATGGATATCTAGTCAAAGTTTATTTATTATTAATCCTTATTTTCTCAATTTATAAACATGGGTAAGTAAGGTTTCTAATGGTTCCTCGGTGTTATCTTTACATCAGAAATTGTCATGAACAAGATATCCAGATGTTCTTTGGGGATTTCTTCATTTCTCTTGTTCACCTATCCCTATTCTTTAAAGACTGGGAAAACATCTGCATTGAATACTCAGCAAGCATACACCAACTCCCCAATTATTTTCATTTGATTTTAAGTTTTCTTGATGGCCTTTTGTTTTTATATGACAATAACACAGTCATTTCCATATATTCTCCTCTCTTTTCTCTTCCACTGCCCAGTGAGTTTTACTTTATGACAACAGCAATAAAAGTAAAAGTCAATCAAGAACGATGAATACATTGATCACCTGACAACACATAATATTTACCATAAGCCCTCAGGAAAAAAGAGAAGTGAATTAAGTCATCTATTTTAAAGGGACAGAATTGTCCATTCTAACTTACATAGCATTCAGTTTCGTTTTACTGGAGGTTGTTTTTGTCAGTGATACTGTCATAGTCATTGTAATTATTTTCTTGGTTCTGCTTATTTCCCTCTGCATCAGTTTCTGTAAGTCTTCCCATGTTTCTCTAAATTACTCGTTGTTTCTTTATCACATTAACATTTGGTACATGCATGTACCCATGGTTTATTTAGCTATTCCCCAACCACAGGTCATCTACATGGACTTTTTGTCTGTTTGAATATTTTAGTATGTATGGGACTTTTTCTTACCCCTTGTAAGAAAAGCATTTGGGACCATTTGAGGGTATGGCTAGCTGTCTCTGAATCAAGGAGTTTTAAAAGTTGTCACTTTTTTGCATACTAAATTATTTTCAAGAATGGTTGGATGAATTCACAATTCCAACAAAAGTATTTTCTTTTGTCTTTCTTCCCATAGTTCATCCAACTTCAACTATCTCCATCTTTTCCCATCTTTGCCAGTCTGTGGGTTAAGAACCAAGACCTCAGAATACAAATTCCTCTTTTACAAGAATATTGTTCATGTTGTTGGGAAGCTATTTTCCTCTCTGTCAAAGAATAAGGACAACAAAAAAGAAAGTCTTCACTAAATATCACTAATCCCAAAGATTCCATAGTGTAAATCCCAAGAATTATGTATATTCTCAAAAATGAACATTCCTCATGAGAGTCCCCATTGCCCAATGGTATATACAACCAGCCAGACATTGTGTTCATATTGTTTAGGCTAAGTGATGTTGTAGAAAGTCTGAAATCAAATACTAGCTCTGCTATTTTACTACCCATGTGATATCTTTCTGGGCCTCTTTACTCATCTGTAAATTAAGGATGTTGGACTATTACCAGTAGTGTTAAACTCAGTTAGAAATGGGACTGCTAAAACTGTGCATAAGGATCTCTGTGACCACCTATTGACTCAGAAAACCACACATTTACATTATTTGTGTTATATTGTATTTTTATTTTGTTAGATATTTTCCAATTACATTTTAATCTGATTCAAGCAGTACTCAAAAAAAAGTTATGGTTACAATGTGGCCATGGGCTATGTGTTTGAACTAGAGACAACATTGTAATTTATATTTTCTGAGGTTTATCTGGAGCAACTCCTCTGAACTAGAGAATCTCTCAGACTGCTAGTTCTATACCACAGGATTTAGAGATAGAAGGAACTTCTTAGCTTCTCATTTTACAGATGAGGAAATTAAGATCCAACTTGCTCAAGGCTATAATGATCATATTAGAGGTAGAGTTAGAACCCAAATCCTATGACTCCAGAAACAGGTAGAAAAAGCATTTATTGTGTTTGGTATATTCCAGAAACTAAGCTAAGTACTGGGAATAAAAATTATTCCTACCTTCAAGGAACTTACATTATATTGGGGGAAGACAACATGTAAAGGGAGCTAGAAAGAAAGGAATTGGAAGGATATTATTGACAAGTTGTTTTTCCTCCTTCATTCTAGAAAAGGACCAAGGACATCACAAGAGTGATGTCTTGACTTGCAAGTGAATTAGATTTAAGTGAGGCAGAGTTTCAAAAAGTAATCAGCCTCACTCTCTCCTCCAGGGTCATCAGAGTCCAATGGTGAGACAAAAGTCAACTGATTGGCAATGGCTTAGGATGTAGTAGGAGAATTTGACCTTTTTAAACCAAGGTCCTTCCCAGATCTCAGTTTATCTGAGGCAGTGTCCATTCAGTGATCAAAAGCTAGGTAAGAATTGAGACAAAAGATACCTTAGTTTGCATCACAAAATAATCCATCCTGTGTTAGAAGAAGATGGTTTGGTCGCCCCATGAAATAGTGATCTGGGCCAAGGAATCACTCATTAGGATAATGGCATCTCTTAAAAAGGAGGTGGAAAAATCTGGAGAACCAGAAGTAAAGAGTCGCTGCTCTTCCCACTGTGCTATTGTCCAAATGCCCTTCCCTCCCCTGATATCTGTGATAATTAATACCTACTTCCACCCACCAAAGGAGTTCTCCCTTCTGTCTAGTAACTGATAAAGGGCCCCAGCTGTTGCTTAGCTTCTTCTGCTCATTCACTTAAAGTGGAATGATACAAATTACCCCAGGCTCTTGGCATCCTCCAATGACTACCAGACAAGGTTCACTTGAGGCTATCTTCAGTAGTTCCACATGGCTATGGATTGCTACTACTTCCTTAAAGCACCGGTGAGGGAGTAAGGAGGAAATGATTTCCGCTTAAACAATATTTCTGACAGCTCATAGACTAGATGAACTCATAAGCCGACAGACTCATCATCTAACGGTAATTTTGAATATCTTAGCTGCAGTATTTATTTTATTTACTATTCTGGTTATATTTTTTTCTCCATAAAAAATGTGAACAGAAGAGCAATGCTATAAAACAAGGATGCTTTAAATTTTTTTTCCGAGCAGCTTAAAAAGGCAAAAATATGCTCAAACTTCTTGTCATGGAAGCTTTTAGAAGAAGCCATCTGTTTAACTGTAAAAAAGAATTTGATTAGTTAGGAAAAGAACAGTGAATTCAGTATGCTTTTATTAGGACCCTATTTACTATCCCTTGCTCAAATTATGGGGGAAAAACCCAAGTAGTAAAAAATATGACATAAATTCCAACTTCCCTCCTATCCAGAAAAACGAGAAAGAGAATACATATTCAGGTTATGCTTTGTATCTGAATTTTAATGTCATATAAACGTTCTTTCCATGATAAAGAGATACCTCCCAACTATTTTAAATTAATTTAATTACAATGTGTAATATTGAATTATTTCCTAGTGTTTTCAAAGTTAAAAAAAATAGTCAGGGTCATGAAAACTTACCTATTTAGCATCCTAAGTTTTGGATGGAATAAAAGGTATATTACTTTCATGAATATTATGGTTTAGAGTAGCAGTATTTTTGGTCTCAGGACTCCTTTATACTCTTAAAAATTATTAGGAATGTCAAAGGGTTTTTGTTTTTGTGAGTTATATCTACCAATTTTACTGTATTAGAAATTAAAAATGATAAATTTTTAAATCTTTATTCACTTAAAAATAAAAATAATAAAGATACTACATGTTAGCATAACATTTTTATGAAAAATAACTAAATTTTCCAAAATGATAAAAAATAATGAGTGGTATTATTTTATTTATTAATTATTTTTAATTATTTATTTGTTTTTGCAAATTTCTTTCATATTAGACTTAATAGAAAAACAGTTGGATTCTCATAACTGCCTCTGCATTCAATCTGTTGAGATAGGTTGGGTTGAAGTCTATGAAGAAAATCCAATCTTACAGATACATAGTTGGAAAAGGGAGGCATATTTTAATAGACAACTGATATCTTTGCATTATGAAAATAATTTTGACCTTGTGCAGCCCCTGAAAGGGTCTTTGGCCTTCTCAAAGGTCTGCAGATCACACTTTGAAAACTGCTAGTTTAGAATAATGTCTTTTTTGTTATGCATGAGAGGAAAGAAGGAAGGAAGGAAGGAAGGAAGGAAGGAAGGAAGGAAGGAAGGAAGGAAGGAAGGAAGGAAGGAAGGAAGGAAGGAAGGAAGGAAAAGAGGGAAGGAAGGAAAAAGGAAGGGAGAGAGGGATCGAGGGAGGAAGGGAGGAAAGAAGGAAAAATTAATAAACATAATTTTTTATTCATTACCTTCCTCTGGAACTGGAGAACTTCAGCTTTATTTCCTCTGGTCCAGAGGATAAATAATAATAACAGTAGTTCACACAGATGCAGTACCTTATGTTTACACAATGTAGATAATTTTATTTGATTCTCACAACAATGCTGTAACATGAATAGTTGTCTCTATTTTGCAGACACAACATCTCAAAGACGTTAAATAACTTGCTCCAAGTCACGTAGCTAGATATTTGTGAAGCTAAGACTGAAACCCACTTCTTATTCTAAGTTCAGCTCTATATGACGATACCTCTTAAGTTAGGAAGGGAAGAGAATTAGCATTTCTATAGGGCCCATTATGCTCTAAGCACTGTGCTAAGCATTTTAAAAATATCGTATCTTGCGATCCTTACAACAACCCTGGACAGTCAGTACTGTTACTATCCCCATTTTACAGTTGAGAAAGCTGAGGCAAATAAAGGTTAAGTAACTTTCCCAGATACACACAGTTAATAAGTATCTTATGAGGAATGACTGAAACTTTTGTTTCCACAGAAATTATGTAATATATGACTTAGGAAATCTAGATGATCCATATATATCAGAAAGTCTTTTGACTTGCAACCAATGTAGGAAAATTAAACGATTGTAGAAGACTATCAACATAGATAAGTACTAAATTATCTTCTAGCAGAAATGGGAAATTGAAAGACACAAAAGAGAAATTTCTTTCCATAAGCTCAGAATAACAGTTAGCAGGATGGGAGTCAGAACAAAGAAGTTATGTCTCACACAGGATAATGGGCAAAGCAAGGATCCAGCTGGTTTTTATCTTGTGTTGAGGTTAGAAGTCAGCTAAATAGGTAAAAGCTAAGTCTTGATTAGAATGATCATATGTAATAAGCTGATGAATATTACCTCTCCTCCTCTGGGAGGACCTAAGATTCATTTTAATGGTCATATAATGTATGTAGCTAGACGGGGAAACATGTCAAGCGGAATTATGTAGTAGAAGTATCAGAAAGTTGTACATCCTGCATTACCCAGCCAATGGGATGACAGGAGAGGGACTTTGTGGTCAGGCATAGGTTTTTAAGGCTTACTTTTGTTTCTAGAAGGTGTCTCAATCCAACGAGACAACCGCCACTGCAATTGCATAATAAACTTATTTATCTTTTATCTTCACCCCTCCTGAGCCTGAATGAGTTATTTCTCACAGTCTGAGGCTGGATTTGAACTTGGGTTTTTCAGACTCCTGGCCCGGTTCTCTATACATTGTGCCAATAGCTGCCTCTATATACCAACAAGTGATCTTATTTGTGTTTATAGTTTGGAAAATTCTAATATCAGTAGCCCGAAAGGCTACTGTTAGGTGACCAAAATTGTCATGAATATGTACAATTGCATTTATCCATATGTGTCACCTTTTTATGAGTGTATATCTTAGTCAATAAATAGTCAATAAGAATGTATTAAGTGCCTACTATGTGCCAAGCACCATGCTACATGCTAAGAATACAAAAAGAGGCAGAAACCAAGCAAGAAGTTGTCCTGTCATTTACCACTCAGCTTCATGAATACCCTTTGTCCCTGGTATTGGAAGGCAGGATACTAGTATCAAAAAAGATGGGCTTTATGTTTCTGGGAGAAATGTGGGATCATTAAATTACTATGTAATTTACTAGAGGCAATTAAGCTCATTTTCTTTCTGTTCAAGACTAGATCTATTTCTACTGCATGCTGTACTGCATAGTTTTGCTGAGGTGGGGCTGCTAGATATCCTACAACTTCTTGGAGCCACAGTTGAGAGTTTGGTGACAGGAGGACCCAAAGATGAATGAACAGCCCTGAAAAGGACTCAGCAAGCCCTCTCACCTGAGGTTCACGTCCTCTCTGAACACCCCACATACCTTTCTAGTTAACTAATTGATTATATAGTGACATGAATGGTATACCATGACTTCCCCATGGCATGATAAGGCTTTCTGATCGACTGAAGGTTAACCTAAAATTGGAAGACTAAATTGATAAGCTTGACCCCTAGAACTCAAAGAAATCTCAAATTCTGTTTACAAGAGTCACTAAAGTGATTTTCCTAAAACACAGATCTGATTACATCACTACCCTCAGACTCAATGAAGTCCAGTGACTCAGACACCAATGACATGGGAGGTCCACAACCCCACCCTTTCACCCTTTGTCAGGGAGGGGAGACTATTACTATAACCTGCTGAATTATTTTTGGATTTACATTTTTCTCTTTTTCTCTCTCAATAAACTATATAAAAATTATTTTGCTAAGGAGCATGGAGAGATGGGAAAATAGTAGTATTACTACTACTAATAGAAACAATAGCTGACATTTGTGGAGCACTTCAAGATTATAAAAGTGCTTTACTTATTTTACTCTCTCATGCTTACTAACTATCTAGTATGGGAACATATTTAGAGTCTCCTTTATGGCTTCTCTGGAAATGCTAAGAAATAGTATTTCTCTGATTTAAACACTTTCCAGACTTCTTAATTCACAGGTGTGATAGATTCAAGTTATAAGTAAAAACAATTTTTATGATTCATTTTTAAGACTTTGAATTCCAAATTCTCTCCCCTCTTCCCTTCCCACTCCCTCCCCCATTGAGAAGACAAGGAATTCTTCAATATAGATTATACATGTGTAGTTGTGCAAAATATATCCATAATACTATGTTGTGAAAGAAACATAGACAAAAGAAATTCAAGAAAAATATTTAAAGTATGCTTCAATCTGTATTTCTTTCTCTGGGGATGGATAGTATTTTTCATCATAAATCCTTCAGTTGTCTTGGATCATTACTGAGACTAGCTAAATCATTTAGAGTTGATCATCTTACAATATTGCTGTTACTTTGTACATAGTATATTTCACTTTGCATCAGTCCAAACAAGTCTTTCCAGTTTTTTGTGAGAGCATCTTACTCATCATTTCTTATAGCACAATAATATTCCATCATAATCACATACCACAATTTGTTCAGCCATTCCCCAGTTGATGGGCATCCTCTCAACTGCTAATCTTTTGCCCCAAGAAAAGAAGACCAAGAAAAGAATATTCTATTACACACAGGTCTTTTTCTTTTCCTTTTTGTTATTTTTAAAATCTCTTTTGGGATACAGACCTAGTAGTACTATTGCTAGCACAAGGGGTAAGCATGGTTTTATATCCCTTTGGGCATAGTTCCAAATTGCTCTACTGAGAGCCTGAATCAGTTTCCAACTCCTCCAAGAACACATTCATGTCTCATTTTTCCCACATTACCTCCAAGATTTGCCATTTTACTTTTCTGTCCTATTAGCCAATCTAATAGGTATGAAGTGGTACCTCAGAATTGTTTTAATTTTCATTTCTCCAATCAATAGCGAGTTGAAGTATTTTTTCATATGGTTATAGATGGCTTTGATTGTTTCACATGAAAACTTATTATGTCTTTTGATCATTTATCAGTTGGGGAATGGCTTTTATTTTTATAAATTTGACTCAATTCTCTATATATTTGAGAAATCTTGTCTTTATCAGAGAATTTGCTTCAAAACTTTTTTCACAGTTTTTATTGCTAAATGTATTTCCCTCCATTCTATCCTCCCACTCCCCCACTTATTTTATTCTCTTTCTCCTTTCACCTTATCCTTCTGCAAAAAGTTTGTATGTGTGTGTTTGTTCTTCATTGCCAAAGAAGACCATGCCATCAGAAAAGTGATGATATGACTTGCACTTGACTTTGTTTTGAAAGAGGGGGGGCTGTGCAAGGTCACCAGCCTCACTTCTCCTCTGGAGTCATGTGAATCCAGTGACCTGATATTCCTCAGGATGACTGGAAATGACCCAGAATGCACTGGGGGACCTTGGCCCCTTTATGTCAAGGTCTACGCAGATACTCACTTAGGGTGAGGTAATGCCCATATGTCTATGTGCTAAACACTGGAGATACAAAAAAAAAGCCTCAAAAGGCCCTACTCTCAGGGAACTCATAGTCTAATGGGGAAGACATCATGTGAACAACAAAAGGTTTATTGCTTCTAACAATACACCTAAAATGATTTCCCTTGTATCACACCCCCCTTCTCTAATCGCCTTCCCCTCCTACTTTCCTGCAGGGTAGGATGGATTTCTTTACCCATTTGATTTTATATGTTATTCTTTCTTTGAGACAATTCTGATGAGAGTAAGGTTCAGTCATTCACCCTCATCTTCCACCTTTTCTTCTCCACTATAAAAGCATTTTCTTACCTCTTTTATGTGAGATAATTTACCACATTCTACCTCTCCCTTTTTCTTTCTCCTAGTTCATTCCTCTTTCATCCTTTAATTTTAATTTTTAGATATGATTCCTTCATATTCAACTCACACCTCTGCTCTCTGTCTATATATGCTCCTTTTAGCTACCCTACTAATGAGAAAGGTTTTATGAATTACAAATGTCATCTTCCCATATAGGAATGTAAAGCATTTGACCTTATTAAATCCCTTATGATTTCCCTTTTCTATTTAGCTTTTTATGCTTCTCTTGAGTCTTGTATTTGAAAGTCACATTTTCTATTCAGTGCTGGTCTCATCAAGAAGACTTGAAAGTACTCTCTCTCTCATTGAATATTCACTTTTCCCCCTGAAGGATTATACTCAGTTTTGCTGAGTATGTGATTGTTGATTGTAATGCTACCTCCTTTGCCCTCTTGAATATCATATTCCAAGCTTTCTGATCCTTTAAAGTAGATACTGTTAAATCCTGCATTATCCTGACGGTGGCTCCAGGATACTTGAACATTTTTCTCTTGTTGCTTGCAATATTTTCTCCTTGACCTGGGAACTCTGGAATTTGGCAGTTTTCATTTGGGGATCTCTTTCAAGAGGTGATCAGTGGATTCTTTAAATTTCTATTTTTCCCTTTGGTTCTATAATCTCAGGGTAGTTCTTCTTGACAATTTCTTGAAAGATGATGTCTAAGCTTTGCTTCTCATCATGGCTTTCGAGTAGTCCAATAATTTTTAAATTATCTCTCCTGGATCTATTTTCCAGGTCAGTTGTTTTTCTAATAAGATATTTCACATCATATTCTATTTTTAAAAATTCTTTTGGTTCTGTTTGTTTCTTGATTTCTCCTAAAGTGAGAAGTTTCCCCTTACTCCATTCTAATTTGTCTCTTTTAAAAGGTATTTGGAGGGGTTTGGGAGAGGGCTAAGGTGAGTTCCTATCTTTACTTTGCCATCTTGACTCTGCCTCTTGAAAAGTGACATAAAAACCAAACAAAACAATTCACATAGTCTCAAGTACATATGTGATCTTACCAATTTGGAAACTGAATCGAAAGAGGTCAATATAAATTTTTAAATGTTTATTTAATTGATAAAATATACGATAAGGTATTAAATATTGCAAACCATACTATTTTTTTTCAGGAAAGAAATAAGATTCTTGAAGAATGTGACAAGGGAGAATCAGCATGGGCTGATTTCATCAAGGAAAGAGGGAGAGAGCAAAAGAAAGTGAGAGAGGCAGAGGGAAAATGGGAAAGAGGGAGAAAAGGAAAGTGGGTGAGAGAAAAATATGAAGAAAGAGAAAAAGAGAGAGGGAAAGGAAAAAGGAGTAAAAGAAACCATAACTAGGAATTTTGACAACTGAGGAAAATACAAATAAGTAGGGGAAGAGAGAGAGAGAGAATATAATATATCCTGGAGTCAGCACACACCACTATCTCCACTTATCCTGTGCAAAGTAGTGTGAGTCAGGTAATCTGCTCCAGAGAAATAGTAGGGGAACACAGACTCCAGTAGAGAGTCATTACTGGGCCAGGGTCTTTAGAAGGGGGGATGTGTGGCTTGGATCCTGATGAGAGGAGGGGGTTGATGGTGCCACATGGTACAGGATCATGACATACGAAGAACTACTGCAGAGAAGATCTATTGTTGGCTCCCTGGGGCAAAGCCCCAGTTACCCCATGCTAGTTATAGCTTTGAGACAGAAAAATGATAAAAGTTTCCTCCCACTTCTATAACTTCCTAGCTATAGGAGGTTCCTTACGGTTATCTAGTAGACATCTGCTTAATTTTCTTTCTGTGGGAAATGAAAATTAATTTTAAATATCCTTTTTGCATCTTATCTATATCTCCCCTAGCTAGTTACTAAAGGAGGAATCAAATGTCTTGCCCATATTAATTAGCTATGACAATTAAATGGTTAGTTTTCCACATCCTTTGAAATTATGATTATGTAGGAGAATACCGATGCTGATAGACACAAAGCCTGGCAGAAGGTGACAGGAGGAAAGGGTTGGGGAGTTATGTTTCCAGCTGTATGGACTGTCAAGTATTGTGTGAGCTGATTATCACCCTCTCGAATCCTGGAATCGCAATACTAAAGCTGAGAAAAAGCTTAGCAATAATTTATTTTACCCTCCACCCGAGGAAGAAATACCAACTCAGAAAGGGAAAGTAACATCCGAAATCTGGCTAGTTAGTGGGAGAAACAGGACTAGCACTATGAATCTTAAATATCTTTGTTGCACCTTATCTTTATTTCTCTCAGCTAGTCACTAAAGGAGCAATCAACCCCATCAACTAGCTACGGTATTTAAAGAGTTGTTTTTCATCTGTAGCTCACTGCTTCTCATTCTCTACTTTCTTCCTCTAGGAATAAAATATCTTCAAAAATGGAAAGTTGAAAAGAAATGGGCCATGTGATTTCCTCCAATAATGAAACAGAAATCACTCAGAAGTCAAGAAATCACCCTCGTGATGTCATTGGTCTGCTTCAAGAATAATGCACATCAAGAAGAAACTATAGCAAAGAGTAGGATGGCCTAGTGATAGATGGTTACTCTTGGGATCAAGAAGAATTGTGTTCAGGTTCAGCCTCTGACACATACTAACTGGGAGGTTGTGGATAACTCACTTCTTTAAAATGTTGTCATTATTTGTTGAGTTGTCTCCAGGAAAATTTCTAAATTGATGAGGTTTAGACAAGTTGCTGATATGAAGTTGTGGTAGGGACATGAGGTGGCACAATGGATAGAGTGCCTGGAGTCAGGAAGATAAATCTTCATGAATTCAAATTCAGAAACTTTCTATCTGTATGACCCTGGGCAAGTCACTTAACTTTATTTCAGTTTCCTTATCTGTAAAATGAGCTGAAGAAGGAAATGGCAAAACCACTCTATCATCTTCGCCAAAATAAATCCTACAAAGAGTCAGATACAACTGAGCAACAACCACCACAAATAGTACAGTCTCAGGCCCTGAGTCCATTCTTTTCTCTTCCCCTTCTTTTATTATCCCAGGTTCTCTTTCTCACCTTTCTTGTTTGAATTTTCCCATACTTCAATTTCTACTCAAAAGACTTTTACCCTTTCAGTTGGTCAAGTTTTGTACTGAGTGCCTACTATGTTCCTGTCACTATGCTAAATTCTGGGATAGAAAGAAAGGTATCCTGCCCTCATGTAGCTCACATTCTAATGGGGGAGACAACATATAAATGATGATACATATGCAAGGTATATATGGTGTAAATAGAAGATAATCTTAAAGAGACAGCAGCACCAGCAAGAGCAATATTGGGAAGGGTAAATATGAAGAGCTTCCTGCAGAAAGCATGATTTAAGCTAAGTCTTGAAGGATACTAGGGAAGTTAGGAGGTGGAGGTAAAGAGGGAGAGTATTCCAGGTGTGGGGAACAGTCAGAGCTGGAAGATAGAGTATGTTGTGTGTAGAATAACAAGTAGGGTCAGTAGAGCTAGACCAGAGAGCATGTGATGAGGATGGAAAGCTAGAGAGTGAATAGCTTTAAAAGCAAAAGAGGATTTTATATTTGATCCAAGGGTCACTGAAGTTTACTGGGAGGGTGGGGGTGGACTGGAAGGGACATCGCCAGACAAGCACTTTAGTAAAATCACTTTAGCAGCTGAAGAGGGGATGGATTGGAATAAAGAGAAACTTAAGGCAGGAAGACCAGTGTTCTGGGATAGAGAGAGTCCAGAAACTTCTGAAATAAGGAGAGCCAGAAGTGTTTTCCATGACTGAACACTACTGGTTGGTCCTCAAATAATTTTGGAGAGCAACATGGTGGTGGTACAGTGGAAAGAGTGCTGGACTTGGAGTCAGGAAGAGCTGAGTTTGAATCTAACTTCAGACACTTACTAACCCTAATCAGTTACTATATCTTGTAGGTGAAATGGACTCTTTGTAGATCCTCTGTGCTGACAAAATAACAATAGTTGCCACTGTTCAGTCATCTCAGTTTTGTCCAACTCTTTGTGATCACTTTTGGGGTTTTCTTGGCAAAGATATTGGAACAGTTTGCAAGACTTCTTCAGTTTCCTTATCTGGAAAATCAAAATAATAACAGCATCTACTTTCTAAAGGTTTTGTGAGGAGGAAATGATATAATATTTATAAAGCAAACTGCAAACCTTTAAATGCTACATAAATCCTTGCTATTTAGGGTAGATAGATGGCACAGTGATTGGAATGCCAGGCCTGATGTCAGGAAGACTGAAGTCCAAAACTGATCTCAGACACTTACCAGTTATGTGACTCTGGGAAAGTCACTTAACCTTGTTCCCCTCAGTTTCCTCATCTGTAAAATAAAATGGAAAGGGAAATCCCAAACTCCTCCTGTATCCTTACTGAGAAAACCCCAAAAGTGGTCACAAAAA
Source organism: Bettongia penicillata ogilbyi (assembly GCA_023548195.1). Lineage (NCBI taxonomy): Eukaryota > Metazoa > Chordata > Mammalia > Diprotodontia > Potoroidae > Bettongia > Bettongia penicillata. Next base: position 708,325 of record JAJHZJ010000685.1, read on the forward strand.
GTTAGACACAGCTGAGATGACCAAACAGCAGCAATTATTATTATTTTGTTATCAAGGAGGATCTACAAAGAATTCATTTCACCTGCAAGATGTAGTAATTGATTCAGAACTGAATATAAAATTGAATTTTAAAAATAAAACAAAAACAATCTACTCATTTGTTGAAGGGGTATGCAAGTGGAGGGAAGGGCAGGATACAGAAGAAGACTAAAATCTGGATACATCAAAAAGAAAGTTGAAACGTTGGCCCATATTAAGTTGGCGGGGAGGGTAGAATTAATAACCTTTCTAGTTCCCTGGTGTCAGATGCTTCAATTTAATTATCAAGCTGTTTTTGATACTTTTTCCAATTGCATATCCTTCCTCCACACTATCTCTTGCATGATATAGATTCATCACAGCAGTCTCAATCAGGCCAGCATTCAGATTCTGTGACTTTGATAAATGGCTTTCTGCTTGTTGCCCTGATCTCATTTCCTGTAACACCTCACAGATCCCCTCTTTGTATTTAGTCCTCTCTTAATCCTATGGTATTCTGTGCCTAGAAGCCCCATACAGCATGAGGAAGTAAACAGGATCCTGACCCCTCCTGGGAAATGCTGTGTCACTGTGCAAGATGGCAATTCCTACTTCAAAGTCTTTCCCATGAGAATTGTTAATGTAGTAAGACCCAAGAGGCTCTCTTCCAAATGTGACAGCTTCTTCCTCAGATTCTATAACTTTATTCTGAAGCACTCCCCTGTCTTCCTTTGTGAATCCAAGAAAATCCCACAGCATTCACCCTTTTATACTGGAAAACAGTCTTGTAGGAGTTTGAAAATGCTAAGGCTGTTAAATGATACTTACCTTTCACCATGAGTTTGGATGCCCCTGGGTTAGGTAGAATTTACAAAGAACCACCAAAAATTAAATTAGAAGGCTCCTTTTTAAGGGCCAGATGTTTATTGTTTGAAGCTAATCTTTTACTTTGAAAGACTCATGGCAGAGAACATTGTACAGATGGCAGCAGATAAAAAGGCATTGGGCTTGTTTTCGTTCTTTCTAAAAATATAATTCACAGTGAATCAACCACCAAATTGCAACTTCCAAAGATTTTCATCCTTTGCATTTGTGCATGTGCACACATATTGCCTGTAAATTTGTGGCTTCTTACTTTGGGGGTAGTTGGATATCCCAGGGACACCATGTGGCAATTTTACAAAATTAAAAATATATTAATTGCACATTTTTAATGAATTTTCCTTCAGTTCATTTTGGATCCAGATTTGTAATTTTATCAGTGTGGGAAACTCCTGGTGAGGACATTCCTACCACCAATATTGTTGTTTAGTTGTACATGACTCTCTATGACCCCTTTGGGGAGTTTCTTGGCAAAGGTGGTGGAGTGGTTTGCTATTTCCTTCTCCAGCTCATTTTACAGATGAGGAAAGTGAGGCAAACAGTGTTAAGGGATTTGCAAGGATCATATAGCTAGTAAGTAATGGAGGTCAACTTTGATTTCTGGTTCTCACTCCAGACCTCAGCTTAAATCTTGCTGCTGTAAGAAATCTTTTCCACCTCTGCCTCTACCGCCATGCCAATGTATGTTTTAGCCACTGATGTATCAACAGTTCTTTGTTATTGAAACTTCGCCACTCCAATCTGCTCCATCAGCCAACAGTCAAGACTTCAACATTCATTCACTACATAAAATTTTCAACTCTCTCTACCCCTTGCTCTTTCTTCCATCTTCCCCACTTGAATTTTCCCACTTTCTAATCAACTTCCACACATTAAACGGTTAAGACTTTTCCTTTTTCATAAAATTAAATTATATGACACAATAGGCAAATAGATATTTGTTTAAAATATAATGCAAGGGGAGTGAAGCCAAAATGGCAAAGTGAAAGCAGGGCTTGGAGCTCAGCTCACCTGAGCTCTTTCACAAATTCCTTCAGATATCTCTAAAAAGTGAATCAGAGAAAATTTTAGAGTGGCAGAATCCACTAGGAGACAGAGTGTGGCAGATGTTCAGCCTAGGACAGCCTGAAGGGTCAACAGGAAAGACCTGTTACACCAGGCTGGGGGAGCACACATCAGGCAGGCTCCACCAGCACAGACTCAGTCATAGCAGAGCAGGAACAGCTCCAGGTGATCTAATTCACCAGCTGCAATTCCTCAACTTCTCAGCACAGAAAAGGAGTCATGCAAACCCAGGTGAGAGAGAAGTGTGGGGCCACAGCAGTAACAGAGGCTGCTCCTAAGGCTATCAGTCCACAGACTGAACATTTGAAAGTCACCTACTTGAACTTTGGGCACTCAAGATGGCAGTGTAAACTGTAAGTGCTCTCATTCTCCCTTGTTGACTTTGAAAAACCCAGAGAATATTGACCCAGGAAAAATCCAGGAATAGTGGGGCCAGTAGAAAGGGTACAGCAGTCTTTCAACTCAGGAGATTAATGAAATCAAAGGGAAAGATCCCTCTTGCTGTGGTAGAAGGGGACCAGTGCAGGACTGGAGGTGTCCCAGAAGGCCCCACTTCAGGGGACCAGCAAGAGATCCTGAGCCCCAGGGAGGTGGAGCTGGTAAGTGCCAACACCAGTACCCAGGCATGCCTTAACACAACAAGTACCCAGGCATGCCTTAATGCAACAAGGGGAATTTGGCAGATGCTAGTGCAGATGGAAGTCCATAAGTCACTGAGCCTTCCCATGCTCTAACACAGCCCTAAGGGAGGAGGAGACCTCCAGGGACCAGAACACCCATTCCTTATACCTCACATAATGAACTTCAGTGTAACTATGGGGAAACTCAGGCTTCACCTAGCCTTGTCCTTGGCACACACCAGTAAGCTCACCATCAGGTAAGCTGCAGAATTATATAGCTTCTTGCTGAAAGAACCAGAGGCCACAGCACACAAAGCCAGTAACTAGGGCCCTAGCTCCCAGTACAAGACACATGTCACAGAGTCCCCTTTGCCCAAAAGCAGAGATCTACTTTAAAAGTCAGGAAAAAGGCAATCACCATGAGAAAGAAGCAAATTAGAAAAGCAAATACCATAGAATCTTATTATGGGGAGAGGGGAGATCAAAATAGGAATTCAGGAGATGACAAGATCAACACTACGCTACATCTGAAACCTCAAAAGGGAATATGAACTGGACACAAGCCCAAAAAACATTCTTGGAAGAGTTCAAGAAGGATTTTAAAAGTCAAATTAGAGAGGCAGAAGAAAAATTGACCAATGATTTTTAAAATACAATTGACAAAGTAAAAAAATGATTTCACTGAAGAGAATAGCTCCTCAAAAAGTAAAATTAGCCAAATAGATAAGAAGGTACAAAAACTAACTGGAGAAAATAACTCCTTAAAAGGAACAATTGGACAAATTGGAAAAGGAGGTAAAAAGCTAAGTGAAGAAAACAATTTGTTAAAAATTAAAATTGGGCAAGAAGAAGCTAATGACTCTATGGGGCATCAAAAATCAGTCAAACAAAATCTGAAGAATAAAAAAAGAAGAAAATGTAAAATATCTCATTGGTAAAACAACTGACCTAGAGAATAGTTCCAGGAGAGAAAAATCTAAGAATTATTGAACTACCAGAAAGCCATGATGGAAAAAATAGCCTGGACAGTATCTTCCAAGAAATCATCAAGGAAAACTGCCCTGAGGTTCTAGATCCAGAGGGAAAAATAGTAACTGAAAGAATCCACCAATCACTTCCTGAAAGAAGCCCCAAATTGAAAACACCAAAGAATATTGTTACCAAATTCCAGAATTATCAGGTCAAAGAGAAAATACTGTAAGTAGCCAGAAAGAAACAGTTCACATATTGAGGAACTATTAGATTCACACAGGACCTTGCAGCTTCTACATTAAAAAATCAGAGGGATTGGAATGTGATATTACATAAGGCAAAGGAGCTTGGACTACAACTAGCAGTCAATTACCAGCAAAATTGAACATAATCTTTCAGGCAAGGAGATGAACATTCAGTGAAATAGGGTATTTCCAGATCTTCCTGATAAAAAGGCCAGAGCTCAACAGAAAATGTGATCTTCAAATACAAGACCCAAGAGAGGCATAAAATAGTGAACAGTGAAAAAAAGGGAAAAAACCTCATTATTTAATAGAGACAAACTGTTTGCATTCCTATATGGGAGGATGATACTTGCTAAACTTGAGAATTATATATTTATTATGACATTTTAAAAGGATATACATAAAGGATGTGGATTTAATTCACTGATGTGATGATAAAAAGCCTTATTAAGGCTTTATGAAGGGAGAAAAAGGAGGCAGAAAAGAGTAAATTACATCACATGAAGAGGCACAAATGCATATAGTAGAGGGAAAGAAGGGAGGGAGATAAGATACTCTAATGTGATTTGGTTCCAGAAGGGAATAACATACTGAGTTAAGTATAGAAATCTAATTTTCCTTACAGGCAGTAGGAGCAGAAAGGGGAAAGAAAAGGGACAGGGTAGTTAGAAAGGAGGGAAGATTGAGAGGGGGTGGTGGTCAAAAATAAATTTCTTTTGAGGAGAGGAAAGGAGGAATAACATAAAAAATGGGGAAGGGGGAATAGGAGAGAAAGACACAGTCATCATAACTGTGAATGTGAATGAGATGAATTCTCCCATAAAATAGAGGTGAAGAGCAGAATGGATTAAAAACCATAATCCCAATATGTTGTTTACAAGAAACATATTTGAAATAGGGGATACATACAGGGCAAAAGGTAAAATATTGGAGTAGAGTATATTATGCTTCAGCAGGGTTAGCAATCTTAATCTTAGATGAAGCAAAAGAAAAAATAGATCTAATAAAAAGAGATAAGGAAGGAAATTATATCCTGCTAAAAGGCACCATAGAAGACTAAAGACTACTATAACTAACCATATATGTACCAAGTGGTATAACATCCAGATTCTTAGAGAAATTGAGTTAGAGGAATAAATAGTCAACAAAACTACACTAACTTTACAACTTCCCCCCTCTCTGAACTTGATAATTCTAACCTCAAAATAAACAAGAAAGAAATTAAGGAGGTGAATAGAATTCTGGAAAAGGTAGATATGATAGACCTCTGGAGAAAACTGAATGGGAATAGAAAGGAATATACTTTTTTTCTCAGTGGTATATGGCACATACACAAAAATTAACCAGATTTTAGGGAATAAAAACCTCATAATCCAATGCAGAAAGGAAGAAACTGTCAATGCATCCTTTTCAAATCATGATGCAATAAAGATATCATGTAATAAAGGGTCATGGAAAGATAGACCAAAAATTAATTAGAAACTAATCTTATCCTAAAGAATCAGTGGATCAAACAATAAATCAAACAAACAAACAATAACTTCATTCAAGTGAGTGACAACAATGAAACAACATTCCAAAACTTATGGGATGCAGTGAAAGCAGTTCTTAGGGGAAGTTTTATATCTCTGAATGTTTACATGAATAAAATAGAGAAATAGGAGATCAATAAATTCAACATGCAACTGAAAAAGCTAGTAAAGGAACAAATTGAAAATCCCCAATTAAATACCAAATTAGAAATACTAAAAACCAAAGGGGAGATTAATAAAATTGAAATTAAGAAAACTATTGAACTAATACATAAAACTAAGAACTGGTTTTATGAAAAACAGTAAAATTGATCAACCTTTGGTCAATTTCATTAAAAATAAGAAAGAAGAAAAACAAATTACCAGTATCAAAAATGAAAAGAGTGAATTCACTTCCAATGAAAAGGAAATTAAAACCATAATTAGAAATTATTTTGTCCAAGCACATGTCCATAAATGTGACAATCTTAGTGAAATGGATGAATAGTTACAAAAATATAACTTTACCAGATTAACAGAAGAGGAAGTAAAATATTTAAATAACCCCATCTCAGAAAAAGAAATTGAACAAGCCATCAATGGACTCCCTAGGAAAAAATCTCCAGAGCCAGATGGATTTACAAGCAAATTCTATCAAACATTCCAAGAACCATTAATTTCGGCACTATATAGACTATTTGGGGAAATTGGCAAAGAAGGAGTCCTGCCAAATTCTTTTTTGTGATATAAATATGGTGCTAAACCAGGAAGAGCCAAAACAGAGAAAGAAAATTATAGACCAATTTTCTTAATGAATATAGCTGCAAACATTTTAAATAAGATATTAGCAGAAAGATTACAGTAACATCACAAGAATAATACCTTGATCAGGTAGGATTTATACCAGAAATGCAGGGCTGGTTCAATATTAGGAAAATTATCAGCATAATTGACCACATCAAAAACAAAACAAAAGAAACCATATGATTATCTCAAATAGATGCAGAAAAACTTTTGACAAAATACAATATCCATTCTTTATTGAAAACACGAGAGCATAGGAATAAATGGAAATGGAAATAATAACTCATATGTACCTAAAACCATCAGCAAGCATTATATGTAATGGGGATAAGCTAGATGCATTTCCAAAAAGAGCAGGGGTGAAACAAGGATTCCATTATCACCACTGTTTTTCAGCATGGTACTAGAAATGTTGGCTTTAGCAAGAAGAGAAGAAAAAAGAAATGGAAGGAATTAGAATAGGCAAAGAAGAAACTAAGGTATCACTCTGCTGATGATATGATGATATACTTAGAGAATCCTAGAGAATCAAATAAAAGACTACTTGAAATAATAAACAATTTTAGTAGAGTTGCTGGATACAAATAAAACCACATAAACCATGTTCATTTCTATATATTACTAACAAAACCCAATACCAAGACATAGAAAAAGAAACTGTAGATACTATGAAATATTGAAAGAATCCACAGATTACCTCCTGAAAGAGATCCAAAAAGAGAAACTCATAGGAATACTGTAGCCAAATTCCAGAGTTCCCAGGTCAAGGAGAAAATATTACAAGCAACCAGAAAGAAACAATTTGAGTACTGTGGAAATACAATCAGGATAACACAATTTCTAGCAATTTCTACATTAAGGGATCGAAGGCCTTGGAAGATGATATTCCAGAAGTCAAAGAAACTAGAATTAAAACCAAGAATCGCCTGCCCAGCAAAACTGAGTATAATATTTCAGGGGAATAAATGGTCATTCAATGAAATAGAGGACTTTCAAGCATTCTTGATGAAAAGACCAGGGCTAAATAGAAAATTTGACTTTCAAACATGAGAATCATGAGAAGCATGAAAAGGTAAACAGGAAAGGAAAATCATAAGAGACTTACTAAAGTTGAACTGTTTACATTCCTACATGGAAAAATACTATTTTTAACTCTTGAAACTTTTCTCAGTATTTGGGTAGTTGGAGGGATTATGCACACAAATATAGACAAACAGCACAAGGTGAGTTGAATAGGAAGGGATCATATCTAAAAAAAATAAAATTAAGGAATGAGAGAGGAATATATTGGGAGGAGAAAGGAAGAAATGGAATGGGGCAAATTATCTCTCATAAAAGAGTCAAGAAAAAGCTTTTTCAATGGAAGGGTAAAAGGGGGAGGTGAGAGGGGAAAAAGTTATGCTTACTCTCATCACATTTGGCTTAAGGGGGGAATAACATGCACTCTCAATTTGGTATGAAAATCTATTTTACACTACAGGAAAATAGAGGAGAAGGGGATAAGAGGGGTGGGGGATGATAGAAAGGAGGGCAAATGGGATGAGGGAGTAATTAGAAGTAAACACTTTTGGGGTTGGACAAGGTCAAAAGAGAAAATAGAAGAAATGGGGGAAGGATAGGATGGAGGGAAATATAGTTAGTCTTACATAGGATGACTATTATGGAAGTTTTTTGCAAAACTACATATATATATATATATATCTCCTATATTGCATTGCTTACCTTCTCAGTGGGGAATGGGTGGTGATGGAGGAAGGGAGAGAAGTTGGAACTCAAAGTTTTAGGAATGAAGGTTGAGAATTGTTTTTGCATACAACTGAGAAATAAGAAATACAGGTAATAAGGTATAGAAATTTATCTTGCCCTACAAGAAAAGAGAGAAGATGGGGATAAAGGAAGGGAGGGATGTGATAGAAGGGAGAACATATTGAGGGAAAGGGTAATCAGAATGCAAGGTGTTATGGGGAGGGGAGAGATGGGGAGAAATTTTGGAAGTCAAAATTTTGTGGAAATGAATGTTGAAAACTAAAAATAAATAAACATTTAAAAAAAGAGGAAGCTTTTGACTAGCTAGTTCTTTCAAATATAGCCCTCCAGATGATAAGGTGTGAACTCAATGAATGACAAAAAACACCTTCACATAATAGTGACTGGAGTTACTGTTCCTCAAGTAGAGTATGTATTCCACTATTTAGTCTTATACCCAGGCTTCTAGTTGCCTTTGATTCTCTTATGTGTTTCCTTCCTTTAGCATCATCCTGTGAGTATTATTGAAAGGTCTACAGAGATGGCAGTTGATATCTGTCCCTTTCTGAGCATCCAAGTAGGGGGAGAATAGAATAGGTACTTGCTTCAGGAATGTGCTGGTGCCACAGTAAGGGTGGTGTCAAGGGAAAGATCAAGTGTGGGGAAGAGGGAGCACAGTCAACATGGTGGAATGAGAGGAAGTCTTTTTGGCTTGTTCACCCAGCATACCTCTACCAAGACAACCTAGAATTCTGATAGAGAAATCTAAGAAAGAGTCATGATGGGTCATTTTTCCTGCCCAAGGCATCTTGGAACCACAGGGAAGTCTTCAAGGTGGAGGCTGATCAGAAGCACAGTACAGTATACAGAAATATTCCAACACCCCAGAATAGAAAAATAGCTAAGACAGGAGCACAACCATAACAAGGGCAGAAAGAGATCCCAGGGGACCCTTGAATTCATCCTGGGAGCAAGAACAAATGCTGTCTGGAGAGGAAGAAAGAGGGAAATTATCTTAAATAAATCGAGCAGGCAAAAAAAGACTTTATACAATGGAAGAGGGAATAGGAGGGAACAAAAGATTAGGACTGACTGGTTGGAAAATGCCAATGGAGGTGAAATGGAACTTGACTGATAAGGTCTTGCTAAAAAAAAAATTTAGTTTCTGTTCCAATGAGGTTAAACAATTAACCTCCTAACTTTCTCTACTAATAATTATAGGGTACTGAAACCTGTTTAAATGATTCTGTTAATGTACACTACAATTTTTTTTATACTTAGTATACCTTTTTTATAAGAATAAATCACCTACCCTATACCTAAAATAAAATATAATGAAAAGTAAACAAAAATATTAATTCCATCAGAATGAACTCAGCATTTGTTTCCCAAAAACATCATCTCACCTGCCTCTTATTCAGAGTGGGTCCTCACTCAAACTCATTAGTATAGAGCTATGAGCAAGGGAACTGAAGGGGGTGTGATGATATATATCATCATTTGAGTCTGAGTTTCCAACTGTGTAAAATGAGGAGTTAAACTAGATGGGTAGCTAGTTATCTCAGTGGTTATAGAGTCATATGTGAAGTCAGGAAAACTCATTTTCCTGAGTTCAAATCTGGCCTGAGACAAGAAGGAAGATGACCCTAGGCAAGTCATTAAACTCATCGCCTCAGTTTCCTCATTCTAATTCCTCATTAATAAGCCTGAGAAGGAAAAGACAAGCCACTCCAGAATCTTTGCCAAGAAAACCCCAAATGGGGTTGCAAAAAGTCAGACAACTAAAAAACAACTGAATGACAATGAATGCTCCTGTCTGTCTCTGTCATTGTATGTCTGTCTTTCATCCCCAAAGTGCTGTTGGACATTGGGGGTCCTCCAGAGAAAACCCTTACATATTTACTTTTGCCAAATTATCCCTTTTAAATTGGAAAATAATCAAAAATTTGTAAAAATAATTAAATGCAAAACTCAACATCTCCCCTTTCAGATTATCTCCCATCAACTTGATATGTATTTTCATCTGACTCATAAATCGAGTTCATACATATTACGGCATTATCCGTACAGACTGTACGCTGACCCCAATGGTATGATGGATGGATGATTATCCATCCTCTTCAAAAACAAAGGATGAACACAGCAACAACCTCGTACTTAGTTATTTACATGTTATTTCCTCTGCTGGAATATATTCCCTAAGCGCAGGGGCTGTTTTTCAACTTTCTTTACCTTCCAGGGCTTAGCACATTGTCTAGTAAATAGTAAGTACGTAATAAATGCTTGCTGACTGACTAAAGATGCTTTTTTTTTAATTGCCTGAGATAAACTTTTCTGCCATTTGTTATACTTTGAGTTTCCTCAGGATGCTAGAATACTAAACCTAAGGCAAGCAAGATCCAAGGATCTAGCAGGAAAGGAGAAAATTACTTGATTATTGATATACCTGCTTTGAAATTTACAAAGATACACTCAAGCAAACCATCCTTAGACACTAGTAGTAAGTAGAACATTTGACCTTAAGTATTCTGGCAACGGGGCATACGAGATAGAGTATTACCATTTTCAGATGTTAAGTACAATAATTTATTTTAATATGTAAAATTCTTAACTTACAGTCCAACATTATGATCCCTGTCTGAGAATACATTTCAAGTTGTCAAAACGTAATCAGGGGCAATCATGATATAGGGAAACTGACCAATGAGTGTATGTAGCCAACATTCCCAGAGAGACTACTGGCTACCTAATTCTATTTGGGGCTCTCTAGGAGTGCTATGATAAATCATCATCCCTTTTCAGTTCCATTTTGTCTTCCGATTTATCCTGTCATCCCTCAAACTCACTAGTTACAGATAACCACTACTGCCTCTCACTGCTCCAATAACAAAACAGAATTTTGTGGGACAGCTTAAGGAATAAGCTTTGCTTCCAATATTGAATAATCTGTCAATGTCCAGGAATAATCTATCTTCATAATTTAATTGATTTCATGGTCACTGAGAATAAAAAAGTTTGTTGTGGAAAAGCAGATTGTGAAAGACCTGCAGAAGAAAAATTGCCATGTAACAGGGTAGAAGGGAATCTTTTTGGAAAATGGGACCTCAAAGAATATTTGGTTAACAAACAAATCCCTTCTCCCTAATTCTTATCTTAAGTGGAATTCTTACTATAATGGCTAAAAATAATAATGATAATTGAATAACAATAATAGTGATAGCTGAATCTAATTCACCCTATCCTTGACATTTATTTTCTACTTGGAAGTGATGGTTTTTTGACAGTGGTTTATTAAGTGCAAAGAAATGGGAGGATTATCAAGCCCTGACAGTGATAATTACATACCTTTCAATTACATACAAGCTCACTTGGAACAAAACATTTTTCAGGTCAGATTGGAAATTTCCCTCATGGAAAATAATTTATTAGAGACAATATTCATCTATTTTAGAATCTTATCATGCTTGAACATGGACTGAATCTACTAAAATGAAGTTTAGCAGAGATAAATGCAAAGTCCTACAATTGAGGTAAAAAATTCAGCTGTTCTTTGTTATTTCTTTTACTATATATAGCCTTGTTTAAGATCAGGGAGCTTGGGTAGGATTTTATCGACTGATTAAATATTTACATGATTTTTTTAAAAAATTAAGTTTAGAATTAAAAAAAAAGTCTCTTGCTCAAGGTGAAGGAGTGAGGAAAGACCTTACTAGATGTTTTGTGTAAAAATAATCTGGATATTTTACGGGACTACAACTCAGTATGAATCAACAGTATAATATTGCAGACAAAAAGATGATGCAAGTTTAGTTTCAAATAATAGAAACATAATGTTTAGAATGAAAGAGGAAGACCTGAATTCTACCTTAGTCAGCTAAGAGTTCCTGGTGTCAGGAAGACTCATCTCCTTGAGTTCAAATCCAACTTCAGACATTTATTAGCTGTGCAACCCTGGGAAAATCACTTAACCCCATCTGTCTCAGTTTTCCTCATCTGTAAAGTGAGCTGGAAAAGGAAATGGCAAACCTCTTCAGTATCTTTGTCAAGAAAACCTCAGATGGGGTCACAAAGAGTTAGATACAGTTGAAACAACTGAATAACGACAGCCCTGGTGAGACTGCAACTGCAACAAGGTCTAGTTCTAGGCACCACCTTTTAGAAAGGTCACTTAAAAGCAAGTGCTTTCTCAGAGTAAGGTGGCCAAGATATAGAGCAGACTTGAAACCCTATCTTATACACCATAGAAATCTGAGGAAGAAAGCTGGAGAAAACATGATAGCTATCTTTCAGTTATTTGTCATGTGAAAGAAGGTGGACTTATGTTTTGCCAGAACTGAAAGAAATTGATAGAAGTTGCAGAGACAGATTTTGGTTTGAGATAAGGAAAAACTTAATAACTTACTGAGTAGTCTAAAAATTAAATGAGTTCCTTAGGTTCCCAATCCTTGTAGGTCTTCAAGTGCAAGCGGGTGATTACTTGTCAGACTATGAAAGAGTGAATTTCTACTCCTGTAGGAGTTAGGTTAGTAAGTCTCAAACTCTTTTGTGTGATACAGTGAGAAGAGCTGGCTTTGGAGTTAGTAGATCTGCATTCAAATCCTAGCTCTTACACCTGAGACCTTTGTAACCTTAGGTAAATTACTTAATTCAGTTCCTAATCCATAAAGGGAGGAGTTGAATGAGACGATCCTTTAATTTTGTGATTTTAGAAGTATGAACTCCAAAAAAAATTCTTAATCCTCATTACACTTGCTGGCTAGTCCTGATTGCATAGGCAACAAACAAAAGCTCCTAAGCAGAAGTAAAAAACTGAAATTTATTTTTAAAAATAGACACTATCTATAATGCAGACAAGAATATCTGACATGTTTGCAGGAGATTTATTCTGTGCGTTAAATCTGAAAATGCATATTGAAAGCCAAACTTTCTCCTTTGAAATATGTGGGTTTATTTTATTCCAAATGGCTTTTCTTTTTTAAATTTGGCTTTTGACAGCAGAGAGCTCTACTATAGGAAGGCTTAGAATAATTCTTTTATTTCCTTTTGATCTTATATTATCCAAATACAGTCCTATTAATCTAAAAGCTTCTTAGATATTACAGAAATATGCAGTTTCTGCGTTAAGACTTTGAGGACACCCTTTATTTGTTCTTCCTCTATCACATGGCGTTTGAACTTAAAATTGAAACTATTGTCTCCTGCAAATATATTTTAATAGTAACTTCTTTTTCAGCATTCTACAGGTTTTTACATATAGTTGCATTTTGTACTCTAGTGGTTATTAAAATATTTAACCTTCTGATGTTCAAAAAAAGAAAAGATTTTGCTAAGTAATTGGTTTAATTTCCTGAATAAATAATAGTCTGGAGAACATAACTTCCAATGAAGAATTTATTAGGTTTCTAAGAAAAGTCTTATCATGACATTTTGCATTTTCTGTTTCGGAGGATATCTTTGACCCGTCGATCATCTCACACTTTGTCTGCTTTCCTTTGACTTCACCTTTTTCTGTAAGTACTATAGTGAAATTAATCATGGGTTTTTCAATTCCCCTGTCTTTTTACTAAGACTGTCAGACATCGGTTTATTCATCATAGTTAAGTAAGTTTTTTCAGAGTCCTCATCCAAAGACAGAGCTGACAGGTGAGTGTGTGATGGAATAAAGGTGACAATCCGTTAAAATAAATCAGGATGTGATGTTTTATTAAAGCCTTGCTGGAACGTAAAACTTAAAGGGACAAGATTAGTAGAGGGTCAGGATGTAAGATGTCCATTACTTTCCTTAGAAATGTATTTAACATTGATGCTAATTGATGACCTACGACTGAAAATATATAAAGAAACAAGACTGAAGCTTTGGGGAGTAGCAAAATTAACTTAAGGACATTTGATAATTCAGTTTTCCTCTGCTTATATGGGCATGAAAGCTACAAAGAAAAATAATATAGAAAAAAGGGCTAATTTTGCAAAACTTGGAATTATAAACTGACACAAAGACTGAATTTTCTGTAGGAAAAGGGAGGACAGCAGTGAAAACAAAGCTGTATATCTATTGAAGGATTATAGCTGCTTGATTGTCTTAAATCTCACCTTTAACATTTGACGGCTGTGTGACCACAGACAAGGCACTTAACTGCTCTGAGGTTCGTTACCTAATCTATAAAATGAGGATAAGTACTTCTAGCAACCCACCTCACAGGACCCTTTTAAAGTTCACATGAGATAATTTATGTGAAGTGCTTTGCAAACTTTAAGGCTATATAGTAGTACCAGTTACAGTTGGCTAATGCAACTATCCATCTAAGGCAGGTGGTATCCAATTTGGTCCTGGTAAATAGATCATTGTCTGTCCATACTTATTGGCACAATGGATATACTTTGCCAGGAGTCAGGAAGACCTGAGTTTAAATCTGGTCTTACTTAATAAACTGTGTAACTTTGAGCAAGCCATTTAATCTCTGTTTTCTCTTCTGCAAAATAGGGATAATGTTAGCACCTGCATCCTAGGGCCGTTGTGAGATCAGATGAGATAATAATTGTAAAGTGCTTAGCACAATACCTAACGAGCACTATGTAAAAATTATTATTATTTACATTATTATATACTTACATATTATGTTATTATTTACTTATATATATATTTATACTTCCATATGTGCATACATACACACACATACATTTAGAATTTATCCCTGTGAACGTAGCGTTTGAACTTTTTGGTCATAGCCCATTTAAGGGCTAAGAATTTCAGTAAGTGTATGAATACATTAAGTACACGGAAGACCAATCCTTTGTTGGGATGCAACTGCTTTTTGGTGACTATCGTTCTCTTCATAGAGAATTCCTACAAAGGCTTCCAAGTCAACGTTAATAACACGTAGCACAAAGGACTTTCTTGGGTCTACATAAGCCAACATAGTGTATGAGTGGGACAGTTAAGCAAATCTTTAAAGTTTATTCATGTTTTCCAACCCAGCTATCTCCAAATGACTTCAGAAGGTTTAGAATAAAGCTTTAGGAACTTTGTTTTTCCTGACTCTATTTGCCCAATAAGATCATTGAGTGGTTTGACAATAACAACATAGCTATTTAGAAATTTGCCATAATAGCTATTGAACCCTAGAAAAGTCTTTTAACTGTCTAAGGTTCTTTAGATATGACCAACTAAGAAATGCTTTTACCTTCTCTGGACCAGTGTTCACTACTTACTAAAGAATTCTGTGACCCGTGTACTTCATAGAAGCTCTGCAGAACTGGCACTTGTCTAGAGACCAACCCAAATGGCAACATAGGAGGAAAAAATAAAATACGTCTTCTCCTACATCTACTTGACCAGCAGGTCTTCCAGATGGTTTCTGAGACCATCTATCACAGGTGAGAAGTGTGTGATCACTCTGGAAAAGACCTAGAGTCAGCAAAGTGGATTCTACAAGAGATTACTTATATGCTTCTCACATACCTTTCTTGCAATAAGAACATCTTTCTCTGTCTGCTGAACTTTTCAGTCAACTGCTTTTTTTCCCCCATTTTTCAGACCAAATTTTTTTAAATCCATTACTGAGTTGGAGAAATCAGTGCTGTGAGAGAGGTCTCTGCCACTTCTTGATTTTATTCATACATTTATTGAAATTCTTGGCCCTTAAATGGGCTGTTACCAAAAAGTTCAAACACTATGTTTATAGGGATAAGTTCTAAGTGTGTGTGTACATGTGTGCGTGTGTGTGTACACACACATATTAGTATAAATATATATCTATATATGTAAATAACAATATAAGTATATAATAATATATAAATAGTAATAATAACTAACATTTGCATAGTGCTTATGTGCCAGATATTGTGCTAAGCAGCTTACAAGCACTTTCTGTAGACCTCACCAAAAGCTACACACATGGTCACAATATTCAGGTATTGAGTCCCAGCTTGCTGTTTACAGCATGCTGCTATTATCTTGCATAATCTGAAGTTCTCAATGATGGCATCACAGAGGTTCTCCCTGGTTCTAGACGTATCAAGGCCAAGGGTCCTCTCTGCTGTCAACACCAGCAACTTCCTTAAGAAATTTCAGGTTTGTTCGGATGTAGTCCACATAAGGACTATTATTACAATTTACCATTATTACTATTTATTACAAAAATCTGTAGCACCATCTTCGCAATGTTGTAAGGATCAAATTAGAAAATGTATATAAAGGACTTTTCACTATATAAATGTTAGTGAACATCACCATCACTAGTATTTTTATCATTGTTAAAGTTATCATCATCTTCATCACTGTATTGCTTTTACATTTATGTTTGATAGAACTCAGGAATAGCCATAGAATGAGTCACCATCCTTTGCTTTTTCAACTTTGATAAACTATTTTGTAGATAGATAAAAATTTTTGATGGGGGGGGTAATTGGATGAAAACTTTGGGATACAGGGTCATCATCTTCTGTTGACTTATTGAAAGCATTTTCAATACAGATCCAGTGGAAGACAATGGAGTAGTGAAGTTATGTGCATGTCTTGTGTGTCCCACAAGGTTTTACTTTCTTCTGCTAGGTCCCTATATTTTAAAAGCTTTTCATAGATGCTATGAGGGCTTTGAATGACAATAGCTATTAAAATATTGCTATTTTGTGGGGAAGTACTATGTCTAGATAATTCTGCAGTGTGCATTTTACAAATAATAATTTCCAGTATAACTTATTGTGATGGTAATTTAAATGGAAAAATCTTTTCCATTCCTTAATAGGCCCATGCCTCCTACTTAAATCACATGGAAGCCTAAAGTCACATGTAGTAGAAGGAGCTTTCTGAACACGTGGAACAGGAAGGGTGGAGTAGAGCTGGGAGGAAGTTGGTCAGGCTACTCAGAGCTGAGAAGGACACAGGCAAGCAAACAGCTAGGCTCATGAGTGTTTTTTGTTTATGGAAAGGTCCCAGCAAGGGGTGGGGAGGGGAGGCTTGGGAATAACTTTGCTGCCTGTGGTGATAATGTATATTGACTTCTTGGCTACTATGACTGATCTGGCTTTCTGATTCTGGGATTTGACTTTCTAGTTTCTGAATAAATATTTTTCTTTTACCTTTTATATGGAGTTTGTTCTACTTTGCGATTAAGAAGTACTCCAGCATATTCATAGTCATCACCAGTGCTGTGAATATTGCCTTGACGACACACTTATTTTTTGAAATATCCAGGATATTTTGAGCTTTGTATTTGTAACACTAGGACATATTGTCTGTTAGTTTATGATAAATAGCCAGCTTATAGTGTGTCTTATCCAATTAATTATCTTTCTACATATTCATTAGTTACTAATTTTTTTCTACCTATAGAGATACTTTTCACAGCACATCTTTTAGCAATTTCTTTCAAAGTCTTCGATTGTCAATACTTACCTTTAGCTTCCTGTAACTTCTAGTAGTAATAACTTGCTCTTCAATCACTATCATGAACCTCATTGTTTCTAAAAAAAAATAAATAAATCCATTTGATTTAACTTTTTTTTTATGCTTCTTTGCCAACAAAGTGATAGTTGTTCTGATCTGTTGTGATTGTCATCACCATTGTTTTAGCTCTTCTTTTTCTTCTATTAAGACCTATCAAAGTATTTCTTAAAAATATTTATGGGCAATATATCTGGGCAATTGTGAACAATAATTTTGTCTATGGTAATGCTCTTGTTTCAACACATTTCACTTATTGAATTATTAAGACTATTTTGGTGTCTCTATTTGTAATATGAGTATTTGTGATTTTCTGAGTCTACAAAGGATTATGAGATTCTGTTATATAATTCTGACCACCTGGTGATTATAGTTTTCTAGGTATTTGGAAAGTGCTAAATTTTTGTAACTTATAATCATATTTTGTATGGATTCTATAGTTTAATTAAATAATCTATCAATCAATGAATCTAGGGTCCTTAAGGATAACTCTTCTATAATTTCTGGTAACAGAAACTTTATCCTCTATCTCTGTAACCAAGTCTGCACATTTGATGGATACTTGTCAATGTATCATTGGTGAATTCGTGTGAATGTTGCTTACTGTGGCTCTTTTGATCTCATGTGAGGATCATGTTCATATAGGCACTGTTCAAAGCTTTGGTTCCATTTGACAAATCTAGTATTGTATAAATTTTATTAATCTACAATTGTTCTGGGAAATGATACCTGTATGTTTTAGAAATATATGTTAGTTTTAAATATATTTCCCACGTGCTGTAAGAACATTTCTAATCCTCATCCTTTTTGATGTAGTTTCAATATCTCTTTAGCTGCCTTTGGGTCCTATGTTTCATGAATTTTATATGGGTCTTTGTTTGGGTACTGAGATTTTTAGTCATTCATTTTGTATCAAAAGTATATTCTAAGACCTGTATTGCATAGGTGTTAATTGTCCTGAACTTGTTCTTTTCATTGAACTTTGACATCAAAATGACAATAAAGTTTTTGACATACACGGTCAGGACTTTTTGCTTTATGCCTAAGCTTTATGCTAGGTATACTTTGTCTCAAGGCAACCAAGCTATTTCCAGATACTGCCTTCATCCATTGACGCATCTGACCTGTTTTTAAGCTCAAAGGCTTCATTCGGTTTCTCTTTTTTCCTGGTGTACATTAAGAATTTAACATTTATTGAGTCCAAATGACCTTTTGAGATCATTGAAGAAATAAGATAAAAATAAGATAAGATAAAGAAACTAACATTTTTTATTGGGGCCATGTAATTTGATATTATATAAATATTTACTACTACTTATTATTAATAGTAGTATTTTTTTTTACTTCTTTTTCTCTTAATTCTGTTTTCTCTAGGCACTACCATTATTTATGGTTTAGTGACTTAGATAAATTGTTTAACAAGTCTGAATCTCAAGTTCTTTATCTTTAAAATAAGGGCAATGGATTAAATGTTCTCTAAGGTCACTTCCAGTTCTAAATCTATGACACTAGGATCTTTGGGGTGGATGGGGAAGGGAAAAGTACGAAGGTAAACCCAAAGAAAAAGAGTTTATCTGCTTCCCCCACCCAAACCAAATACATTTCTAAAATTACTTTTTTCTGGTGAGTAGCTTACTTTATTTTCAAACACAGAATAATAAGTTGAAAGAGGAAAATGAATCTTGAGATACCTATCCTTGAGATGTCCACCATCTCAAGATTGTTGTTTGAAAATTTAAAGTCAATCTATATGTTACCTCTCATCATTTTGAGTCTGGTACTTATCTCCCAGGCTTTGTTTATAATGGCCCAGAAAGGGGTTAGATAATCTCTAAGCACAAAAATTCTGTCTTCAGGGGAAGCTACTAGCTCCCTTTCTACTTTGGCTCCTTGTATATTCAATTAGTCTAAGTTGGGACTATGAAAACATTTCAGGGTTCTGTGTTGATTGTCTTTGTGTCAGAATTTAATGATTTTAAGGTGAAATTCTTTTTAGTTGGAAAAGAAAGGAATTGGGTATTTTAAATGTTGAAGTGACTAAAACTATTGGCTCAGATCACTACCACATAGCTATATGAAATACATGCTATGTGGTCTCTATCAGCCCAGTTTGAACTCAAATGATACATTTACTGTTGTTCAGCCATGTCTGACGCTTCATGACTATTTTGGGTTTTTCTTGGTAAAGATACTGGAGTGGTTTGCCATTTTCTTCTCCAGCTGATTTTACAGAAGAGGAAACTGAGGTAAACAGGGTTAAGCAGATTGCCCAGGGTCACACAGCTAGTTGGATTTTAACTCAGGAAGATGGGTCTTCCTGACTCCAAGTCCAGTGCTCTATCCACTGTGCTATATAGCTGCCCTAAATCATGCATAACTGTATTTAAAAGAAAAATGCCCAAATATTAGATCTTTACTTTGGAAATTCCTAAGAAGCTTGATTGTAAACTTCTCAAGATCAAGAGATTATTTTAGTTTTGTCTTTGTATTTCCAGTTGTTGTTTCAAGTCCTGTCCAACTCTTCATGATTCCATTTGAGGTTTTCTTGGCAAAGATATGGGAGTGGTTTTCCTTTTCCTTCTCCAGCTCATTTTACAGAAGAGGAAACTGAGGCAAACAGAGTTTGTGCCTAGGATCACACAGCTAATAAGTGTCTGAGGCTGCTTTTGACCTGGCCCTGGCACTCTAACCACTGTATCACCTACCTACTCAACTACCACAGTACCTGACATCTATCTACTAGCTACTTACTTCATAAATATGTATTAATTGAGAAAAAAGAAGAAAAAGAAAGAAGATTACAATCTATCTGTGACTTAGTAGATAAGTCTACCTAGACAGTGGTTTAAGGAACAGAGTAGGTAAGCATCCAACCCAAAGTCACACAAACCAGTTTTACTGATCTAAGCAAATCCATTTCCTGAACCCTGAAGATTGTTGCTTGTGTTTAGGGCAGCCCAATAGTTTTCTTTGTGAGTCCTCTTGGTGTCTACCTAGTTCACACTTCTCATGCACCATCTGGTACCATTTTACTGATCACTGTCACAAGTGAATACAAGAATCAATAAACCAAATGATGACCTTGGCTCAGGAGTTAATAGGCAAGTAATTTATTCGAATATATGTTCCTAGGGATGTGATGTCTTTTGTAAGCTCCCCAAGGTCTAATTAGCTCTTTCTCTATATTCTCTATCTTTACTTAGGAAGCCTTAAAGAAATTGCATTTTCAAAATTCCTGTGGCTTCATATAACGAGAAGTCAGACAAACTTTGACCGTGAATTAGTTCCCAAGTGAGGACGAGTCTCAGGATCAAAACCAATCCCAAGTGAGTGTGATTTATTTTACTGTCTGAGCAGTATGCAGCAAGAATTATCTCATTTGTCTTGTGGTTTAAGTACTTGGCTTCTTCCTTGTGTTTTAGCAGTGTTGAAAATCTCAAAAAGAATTAGATCAAATTCTTCTCCTCCAAGGATTTCCCCTTGGAAATGGAAAATATTTACAGATGTTTGTCCACACATCTTCTTCCTTAGATTATTCTTTCCTTCCCCACATAGCAGGGCGTGAAATTCACTTCAGGTATCCATTCAGATTCCTGGTGAGACATGCAATCAGATGCAGTGCTGCTGACCTACCAGGCAAATAGAGGGAGGTTTTCTATTTTTTTAGTCAGTTTATTATCCAGTGATGATTTTTTAAAAAATAAAATGTGCTCTACAAAGGGAGAAACATTTGAGAAATGATGCCCTTGGGAATCTCCTTCACTAGTCTTTGCTCGATGCTCCCCCAGCCTCACCTGCATCCTGTTGACACAATTAGCAACCAGACTGTAACAAGTCCCTTTCTCAAAGACCAAACCCCAAGTCCCAAGGAAAAGGCACTCTGCAGTTCCTGGACAAGATAAGGCTCGTGGGGATGCTCATAGGGATGAAAAGATTGAAGACTCGTGCAATGGAGACTCTTCTGGGAGCCCAAATAAAAATAGATCTGTTTGGTCAAGAGGAGGATGGTTTAAAGCATCCAAAAGCAGAAGTGTTAGTTTTCAAATGCCTTGGTAAAATGGGAAAACTGGTTGAATGTATCACTGGATGGTATCCACCAGTCTCCTCTGATGCTGCAAATGAAATACAGAAGACAGTTTTACTCAGATGTTGATTCAGGGAGGAAAAAAGTAAAATGCAGCCCAGCTGGGTTTTGTTAATTTTATACAAATAAATTATTTGTTTAAAAAAATGACATGTTCCTTTGGTGCTCATCTGACCTAAAAGAACATTGGTTTTAGCATCAAAGGAAGTATGTTAAAATTCCAAGGCTATTTAATTTTTGTCTATTACATAGGACATCATTTATCCCATCTGGGCCTCAATTTCCTCATCTGTAATGAAAGGACTTCAACTAGATGGCATTTATATTCCATTATAGCTCTAAAAATAATGAATCTGTGGAGATTTAAGAAGTTCTGTAACCCCTTCTATGCTCCACAGAGAAGTCTACCACTTTGACCTATCTTTTATTTTCATTTTCCTATTCTAGTTCCCTTATATCAGTTTGTTCTCAGTCTCAGAAAATAAGTCTATCAATAGTCTATGAATTCTTTTATCAGTCTCTTAATAAGCTTTGTTGAGTCTTCTCGATGTGCATTCCACTGCCTCAGGTATCATGGGAAGATGCAAAGCTATATTAGAGACATTCCTTGCCCTTGAGAGACTGACAATCCATCATGCTAAAGAAGGTATATATAGTACCTGGGACACCTCTATCTTTTACACAGAGCTCCCAGAAAAGCTACTCAAGGTACTCTGCAAGTCCACAACACTCAAAATGATTGCTCACAAGGCCCCACTATTGTGTTCATTTTTACTTGTTAACTAGACGATACAATTAGTCCAAAGCAAAAACACTTGATGAAATAGCATAATAAGAAATGTTGTCATGGAAAATTATACCCATTGACCTGGAGCATGGACAAATACAGTACAAGAATGCATGAAGAATAGCCATGAATATACATGTCTTATGAGGCCATATGTGTAGGGAGCATGTGTGGTCATGATGGGTCTGTGTGTCAAGGAGCACATGTAGTTAGGATATATTCTTAAAGAGGATTTCGTGCCTGTTTCATATGCAACAAGGTCTATAATGTCTTTTTGGTACTTTCTTGGAGCCTGCTCTCTGTTCCTGCACATGATATCATTTCTGCTTCTCTGCTTATTGAGTGTCATCTCTCTTCTGGTCCCCATATCTCTCATTCTTCTTGGGATTCTTAGACTCTTTACTAGGCAATATACTCTACTGCTCCCTACTAAACATTCCCTACCTTCTCTTCCTCAGGGCCACCTGATAGCCATGTTCTATCTTCTACTGAGGCAGAATTCCAGTGAGCCCCAGTTTTATAACTAGAAAAGTCCTATCCAGAGCATATCCATCACACTTTACCAACAAAAGCCAGGCAGAGCCTCAGGCTTTTTTTCTGAGATCATCCCCCTCATCATTTCTTGTAGCACAGTAGTACCCCACCACAATCATAGCCACAACATGTTTAGTCATTCCCCAATCGATAATTTTGTTGTTCAGTTGTTTTGTGTCTGCCTCTTAGTGATTCCATTTGGGGTTTTCCTGGCAAAGATATTGGAGAGGTTTACCATTTCCTTCTCCAGTTCATTTAACAGATGAGAAAACTGAGGCAATAGGGTTAAGTGATTTGCTCAGGGTCATACAGCTAGGAAGTGTCTGAGGCTAGATTTGAACTCATCTGAAGGTAAATCTTTCTGACTCCAGGCTTGACAATTTATTCACTGAATCATCTAGCTGCCCTACCAATCCCCAGTGGATGAGCATCCCCTCAATTTCCAATTTTTTACCACTACAAAAACAATTGCTATAAATATTTTTGTATGTATAGGTTCTTTTCCTTTTTTCTTTGCTCTCTTTTACAAAGCTTTTAGAAAATATTAACTCATCTTATCCTCACAAAACCCCTGGGAATTTGAATGCTGTTATTATCCCCACTTAACAAGTGGGGGAACTAAAGCTGAAAAAGTTAAGTGACTTGCCTGGGGTCACACAACCAGTTAGAGTCTGAGGCTGGATTTGAATTCAGGTTTCAAATTCTCATTCTGTGTTTCTTTCTCTCCCTCTGTTCCTCTATTTCTCCCTGTTTCTCCACTTCTCTCTTACCTAAGAAGGTTCATATCTCTTCTATTTCTCTCCTTGAAATAACATTTTATATTCACCATTTCTTAATTTTTTAAAAAGGGAGTTGAAAATTTTATATTGCTCTCATTAGAAGGATTAATAAAAACCCGACAAACCTTGACTAAGTTCTTTTTCACTTGTGCGTGATGCTCTGTTTTTGTTTCCCTAGTGGTTTAGTGACATTTAATAGAAAAATATTTTCTTACTTCTGGAATACATGATATGGACTTGGTTGGCTTACAAGCTGGCCCTACTATTTCATTTTGATAGAAAACTCCCTCTCCATATGCAGGTTTGCACATTCTCTGCAATTTAATAGTTTTAGAAAGTTTCTAGATCTAGAACACAGAGAGATTATTCAGGGTTACTCAGCTAGTATGAGTCATTGGTGGGGTTTGACCCCACGTTTTTCTGGTTCCAAGGTCTCTCTTCATTACGCCCTGCTGCCTCTCCTTGAGTTAAATGGCATTTTGGAATTTCAGACCTTCTCTGTATAGGACCAAAGAATATGAAGTAGGGGCATATGTTTTTGTTTTGTTTGTTTTCCTGCAAATATTTTCAGTCTGGGATCAATTGAAAGTAATGATGACCAGAACTGAAAGAAACATAGAGAGGGCTGGCAGTATGGAAAATGTATCGTATGTGGGCGCACTTGCTGCATTATCTCACTGCCAGGCTGGCTTCTTAATCTGTATGTCATTAGGCAAATTAAACTGAAGATACATTTTCATGGAAGACAATAAACTGCATAACTGGACGAATTACAGTTACAGTTGTACGGACATGTGTACATACATACACTTGTACGATATGAGTAAGTAGAGTGCCTGTTAGGGCACATACATTGGGCATATTAGTCTGAATGTTAATAAAATCAACTCTGAGTCAATTCATAATGAAGAAAGTATAAAATAGTGGAAGTGCGGGAGTGGGATGTGTTTTTATTCCTGTCACTCAGCGCAAGACCAGGAAAACTGTTTTTCAGTCATGTCTGAGTCTCCATGACCCTCTTTGGGATTTTCTTAGTAAAGATACTAGAGTGGTTTGACTTTTCCGATGCACTTTATGAATGAGGAAACTGAGGCAAACAGGATTAAATGACTTGCCCAGGGTCACTTAGCTAGTAAGTGTCTGAGGTCAGATTTGAACTCAAGATGAGTCTTCCTGACTCAACACTATCCACTGCTCCACCTTACTGCCTGGAACATAGTAAACACTTAATAAATGTTAGTTGACTTGTTGCAATGTGAAAATCACTGTATTTGGAATCAGAGGACCTGAGCTCAAATTCTAATTCAGTCAACTATGTAACCTTAATCTCACTTGACTTCCATTTCCTCAACTACGGAATGACGAAATTGGACAAAGGCTATCTCTTCTAGGGCATCTAGGTGGTGAAGTGAATGGAGTGTTGGTCAATCAGTTAAGACTCATTTTCCTGAGTTCAAACTGAACCTCAAACTCTTACTAGCTCTGGGTACAGAATCACTTAACCCTGTTTGCCTCAGTTTCCTCATCTGTAAAATGAGCTGGAAATAGCAAACCACTCTAGAATCTTTGCCAAAGATAATTTAAATGGGGTCACAAAGAGTTGGACATGCCTGAAATGGCTAAATAAGTTCTCTTACTTCTCTCAGTCTCATAATCCTCTGGTGTCCCTTTGTAGAGGGTCAGGGAGCATGCACTCATTTAGTGTATTAAAAATTATATGTAACCCTTCTATAAAATGCTCAAACACAAAAGACCCAAATATACTGCCTAAGGGTTTCTTACCACTCTGGCCCATTTGTTTCCTTCTGGGAAATCAGGGAAATTAATTCAATGATACCATCAATGGGCACTAGCTTGCCTTGAAAGGACAGATCATAGATTTCTAGTTTGAAAAAAAATAAAATACAGTCCATGGAAAATAATGATACTGGATAATGTGCAACAATTCATGGCCCCTCCATGCCTGTTCCACTCACTGTGCTGGCTTTTAGTAAATATTTACAGCACATCTAGTTGGTGTTTGTCTCTCACTTTCTCATCAGGTGATTCCTCCTGCAGTTCTGGACAGCTCCCAGCAGATGGTATCAACACCTTGATCTGTACCTTTCCCTCACCCTGGCATTGAGAGAGGAATAGTATTATGATGATGATACAATAATCCACAAACGTTTATTAAGCATCTATGTGCCAGGCGATGGAGATAAAAAGACAAAAATGAGCAGTTTCTGCCTTCAAGGACCTCTTAATCTACAGAGGGAAACAACAAGTATATATACATATTTACAAAAGATCATCATACCCCTAAGGTACCTCCATTTGGGGGTTATATTGATTTTATGAAAAGTTTAATTTAATATTCCTACTCAAGCTGAGGAGGCAATCTAGGGCCATTTGAGTTTCCTTCCCCTTGGGACACACAGTCATCTCTGTGGTTGTACAGTTAAGTCTTAGAGTACTCATGGTTTGCCTAGCATTTTTTCAGGTATCAATTATTCCAATAATGGCAGGGGGTGAGTGGGGCTTTAGCATTAAAAGGGATAAGAAAAGGGCTCCTAAAGGAGGAGGCTCTGAAGGAAACTGTAAAGGAATATGGGGATGATAGTTGACATATATATATGTATACGTATATGTATATATACATACACACATATAGCACTTTACAGCTAGGTGGGCAGTGGATAGAGTTCGAGACCTGGAGTCAGGAAGACATCTTCCTGAGTTCAAATCCAGCCTCAGACACGTACTAGTTGTGTGACCCTGGGCAAGTCACTTAACCCTATTTGACTCAGTTTCCTCATCTGTAAAATGAGCTGGAGAAGGAAATAGCAAACCACTCCAGTATCTTTGCCAAGAAAACCCCAAATAGGGTCAGGAAGAGTCAGACATGACCAAAAAATGACTCAACAATGAAAAAGGTACCCTATTCAATTATCTTCAGGATTAACTCAGTATATTCACCTTTCAGCTAATTGTTGGATTACATAAAATTCCTGACAGAAAGAAGAGGGTGAGATAATGAATCCTGCAGACACTTATTACCAAAGTTATGTTATCAGATTGGCAAAGAATGGGGTCTGAAGAACTGGCCAGTGAATAGGTGTTTTTATGTGGATGAGAAAATTGAGGAGTGTTTAGATCCTCTGCTAGCAAGCTCTGGATTACAGGGTGAGAATGTTGATCAGGGAGAGAGAAACCATCTTTGCCTCCTTCACAATTTTGCCTTGGACTTTCCCTACAAATTAGGTCACAAGGTATTTTCTGATAGAAAGATATCATCATGATGTAATATTTCATGAAAAAAATAATATCCTAGCAGAAAGAACAATAGTGTGAGTTCTAGGAAGAGGAGAGAGAGGAGAATGGTTTCCCTTAAGCAGAAAAAAACTGGATAAAAATCGATATTTTATAATATGGGAAATGTTTCTGGTCATGGGGCAATTTAATTTCCATTCGCAATAAAACTAGAAAATACATAAACATCTCATGAGCCAACACTGTATTCTTTTACCCTTTTGTAGAGGAAGTTCAGTTCCTAGCAAAATGTCATTTTTAAGAGGTTTTTCATGGGTAGTAAGGAGAGTTCTTAATGAAAGTGGTAAGGGATTAGATGGACACCTGCCTTATAAATTACAGTCTTTTCATTGGGAATTGTTTCAGAAACATATTTTACCTACAGAATGTATTAAAGTTTGTAAAATGTAAATTTTGCTTTCATTGTGTGTGACATTCTTACTTTATTAGCCTAATTCTTCATTACTTAAATTCAATTTAGCAAACATTTATCAAGTGCCTACTGTATTTAAAGCACTGTATTAAGTCCTGGAGAAGCACACAAACAAAAAAAAATGAAATAGTCCCTGACTATTAGCAGCTCACATTTTGCTAAGAAAGATTTGAGGAACCTAGTAGTACAGTGAGAAAAGGTTAGACTTGTAATCTGGAAGAGAAGAGTTAGAACCATTCTTCACACATACATACTAATTATGTATCTTGGATCAAGTCTTTTAACTCTCTGGGATCCATTTTTCTCATCTGTAAAATGAGAGAGCTGGACTCAACCTTCATGGTCCCTTACAGCTTCAAGTCAATAGTCCTACAACAGGTACACAGAAAGGTAAACATAAAGAATATCAATGTCAAATGAACAAATGAGCCAATCCTAGAATTAAGCCCAAGGAAAAGAGTGCAAAAGCCCTTTAATGACCTCATTTGTCCCTCCTGTTATTACTTTTGACCCTCTTCCAAAATCTGGTCACTTTTCTTAACTTTTACTGTCACAAAATTTTTCACTGGAGTTTTTTTTTTGCTCTAAGATACCAAGAAAGAGAATAGAAATTGACAAGCATTACATGTGTGCTATAAAATGCCACATTTCGCTAGGCTGCTATGTTTGGGATATCATATCTGAAGGAAAATTGACCTTGGTTTTTTAAAATTTATTCACTTTGCTAAGACATTGGAGATGAAATGCACTGCTTTGCATCATCCTCTAGAGTCCCTGAACATTTATTTTGCATTTTTTGAGCTGGTTCTTGTTAAAAGCATTAATGATGACTGTTCCATTGTAACCAGAGGCAAATTTTTGTGTCTTTTCTTATCCTAAATTGGGAAAACATAAAAATTATCGGACAAACAATTTGCAGAGAATTATAAAGAGTCCAAATTTTAAGGAATTTTAGAGGTCATTTATTCCAAATACCTTCTCGATGCATTGATCCTTTCAACAATATTTCTCACAAGTTTTAAAGCGACATAGTATAGTGGAAAATTCACTAGGCTAAGAGTTGGAAGACCTATATTTAAATCCCAATTTTTCCTCTTAGCAGTTGCGTGTACTTGGATAAGCAATTTAACCCTTCCAAGCCTCAGTTTCCTCCTCTGTAAAAAGGAGTTAAATATATTATTTAAGGTTCTTTCTAGGACTTTATGTAATTTCTATTTTTCATAGGGTAAGAAATACATGCATTAATTAATTAATTACCCCCACGTGGATAATGTTGACATTTGAGATCATCCTAGTGTGGTGTGAGGTTGTGAGAATTAAAAAAAAAAAGCATTGAACGAGAAGTTTGGAACCTGGGTTACTAGTCTCAGCTCTGTCACTAAAACATTGTGTTACTTTGGATAAATCACTTCCCTTCTCCAGATCTTATTTTCATCATCAGTAAAATGAAGGATTAGACGAAATGCTTTCTAAGATCCCTTTGAGCCCTACCACTGAATGATCACTCCACTTAATTATGGATAAGTATATCATCACCTGAAGGCTAACCACCTGGTGATGGATTGGTTTTTTTCTCATGGTCATCTAGGAAGCAAAAAACTTTTAAAAATTCCACTTGTTCCTCTGTGTGTTTTTTGATGTGTTAGGGAAAGGGCAGAGGGTGATATTAAACAGTTTTAAGGCCATCCATAAATCATTTGATTGCTTTAAATCTGGGGATAGTCAGGTGGCACAGTGGATAGAGTGCTGGGCCTGGAATCAGGAACCTGAGTTCAAACAGAGCCTCTGATACTTACTAGCTGTGCCTAGGCAAGTCACTTAGTCCTGTTTGCCTCAGTTTCCTCATCTGTAAAGTTAACTAGAGAAGGAAATGACAAACCTCTCTGCTATCTCAGCCAAGAAAACTCCCAAAGAGTCAGACACAACTGAAGCTATTCAGCAACAGATGCAGCAACAACTTTAAATCTAAGATCCAGGAGTATACCAAGAATAAAAATGGAAGACTACAGACAAAAGAAAAATGGAAAATATTTACAAAAACTATTTTTATAAATGTTTTCCATCAAGAAACCACCATACTTAAATTAATTTACTTATAGTAGAAATTGAATTTAAGTGAACAAAGCAGCAGAGTGGTCAGATGGTTAAAGTCATATAGAAGAGATCTGTGCTGAAGTCAATACCATTTCTAGAGCATTGAGGGATCAATATAAAAGGTTTAAATATGCAGAGCCTGTCAGGCCTATCCAGTAATATGTATAGCTGTGCAGATAGATAAGTTGGGCTCAGAGCAGGAATGGTAAAGTTCTTTTAATGACCCCAAGCTTCCCAGGAAAACAAAAGCCCATTGTTTCGTCACTAACATTTTACTGGTGGAACACATTGCCTTGGAAGAACTAACCATGAGTATCACACACAGGGCAATGGAGACATTCATGGTCAGTGTGAGCAGGCTCTTATAGCCAGCAAGGAGCTCTGAAGAAGAAAATATCTAAAGAATATCATTAATGTATTATATGAAAGGAAGAGAAGATGGTGTGGCTATATGGCAAGAGAAGGGGATGATGGATGAACCGTCCAAGTGCTCTATTGACATCGTCACAATATCAGGAGAAACTGAGGAAGATCTCCAGCGTGTTGGTTAGGTCTTTTGTGACAAACTCTTGGGAGAACATGGATAAGAATCGTGCAGCAAGGGAATGAGTGGTCATACTCCTCATCACTGCAGCAAACTCTTGAATATGCTAAATCACATGTTGATTTAAGAAGCACCTTTGATTTCGGCATTTTTCTTTTTGGAAATGATGTGTTAATGTTTTATTACCGAACAAGAGTGAAGGACAATTCCTGTTAGCCAAAGGATGGCTGAATGGTAGGTAAATATTATTCTGAGTCCTGGGAAAGACAAAAAGGTCAAGGCCTCCCATTGCATCCTGGGCATGTTCCAGTCATCTTGACCTGTGTCTTGCCATGGGACCCTGATGACTCTGGAGGAGAGAGTGAGCCTGATGACTTCGCACAGTCCTGCTCACTGAAATCCAAGTCATTTGCAAGTCAAGATATCATCTTCTTCAAGACAAAGGACGGATAGAAACAATTATGTCCTTTGGGGAAGCTGAGTGATGCTGTTGATAGAGCATTTGTCCTGGAGTCAGGAATCCTGAGTTCTAATCCTGCTTCAGACATTTGCTATTTGTGTGACTCTGGGCAAGTCATTTAATCCTTATTTTCTTCCATTTACTCATCTGTATAATGGGGATAAATTAGGGTTGTTGTGAGGATGAAATGAGATGTTTGTAAAGCACCTTAAAATGCTACATAAATGCAAACTGTTATTATTCAACAAAGATTTATTTAGCTTCTGTCTTGTGCAAGACACTATGCTAGATAGTAGGAATACACAGACAAAAATATGAACAATTCCTGCCATTAAGAAGTTCACATTTTACTGGAAGATATATGACATATACATAGACAAGTAAATATAAAGATTTTTTTGAAACAAACCTGTGATTTCATTGATATAGTGGGCACACCTTGAGTAACTCTTTTCAACAAAGCATGTGAATACTGTGCTCTATTATAACTTAAACAGTTGACTGGGGGTTGTGGGGGTGTGAGGGGAAGTGGCAGTGAGAGTTTAACCAGATCACAAAGTCATTGTATCAGAGACAGGAATTAAACTCAAGTGTTCCTGACTCCAAGGGCCAGTTTCCTATAAAGCATGTCATACTCTCTCTCTCTCTCTCATAAGTAATGAAAAGTGTATATATATATATATATAATGTATGTACATATATGTATGTGTGTATATATGTGTGATGTATGTATGTATATGTGTGTATATATATATACATATATTAAGTGATGAGATACTACATTCCACATGTGAAAAGCCAGTTGTGCAAATATACAGCGATGAAAAGTGGAATATCCTCTATGGGTATCAGTCAGTAGGCAGGTCAATTTAACTGAAATAGAAAATACAGGAAAGCAAGGAATATGAATAATAGTCAGGTGAAAGGGGAGGTGAGCAACATTGTTAAAGGGATGAAATGTAAAGGTCCAGATTATGTATTTAACCTTAGAGTTAATAGGGAGCCAATGTAAGTTTTTGAGAAGGGAGCTAACTTGGTCAGATCGTTGTTCGAGGAATATCAGTTTGGCAAATAGAATGGAGGATGTATTGGACAAGGGAAAGACCAGACGCAAGGAGACCGATGAGGAGACTTTCATAATAATCCAGATTCAGGGTCTGGACCAAGTTAAAGACTGTAAATGATGAGGACAGATCCTAGATACACTGCTGAATTAGGATTGATAAGAGTTGGTAATACTTTTAGGGGTGAGAGAGAATAAAGAGTCAAAGATGGCTTTAATGTTGCAAATCTGGGTCACTGGGAAAATGGCAATTCCCTCAACAGAGAATTTTAGAAAACAGATGAGTTTGGAGGAAATCCAACGAATTTTCTTTTGGATGTTAATTTTTAATGTCTATGGAACATGTAATTGGAGATGTCTAGTGGATAACTGGCAATATGTAACTGAAGTTCAGAAGAGAGGTTAGGGCTGGATGTGTTCATTTGGGAGTCATTTACATAGAAATGTGGACAGCATACCCTGATCACTTTATCAGTTGGGTTGTAACTGTAGTTTCTATTGCTTGAAATGACAGTATTGTTAGATTTGCAGTTAGAAAAATGGGGTTGAATAGTGGTTATGCCAAATCCTACCTGTGTGACCTCAGGTGGGTCTTGGGACATTAGCAACCTTATTTGTGAAATGAGAGCTTTGAACTGGATAATCTCAAAAATTATTTCTGTCTCTCAACCTAAGCTCCTATAATCTTACATGTGATCATGATGTGTTCATAAGTTATGGTATTTGTCACCAAGAATAATTTGAATGAACAGTTATAGAACTAGGTGACTTCTATAGTTTCCTGTGGAATCTAGAGCTCTGTTTAAGGAATAATAATTTTATTCCAAAATGAAAAACCCTCAGAGCTGAAACAGAAAGATCTGCAATGCCATCAATTTAAAATGTACTCATGGAGTATTCCAAGTGACTTCAGAATTAATTTTTGGTGGAGTTAACTCGGGTCACTCTAAGATTTCATTTTTACCCTGGGAAATATACCTATAAATATGCAACTAGGTTTTTAGTCTGTATCTTATGCTAGGGAATGCCTCCACTTCCTCACTTCCCACTCATTTCTCAACACTTTAAAAACTGCCTTCCAAGCCTATCATTAAACTGTGTCTGTTTTCTCCAAAGTTAACTAAATCTTAATCTCTAAATCCAGTCTCCTTTTCCACAGCCCCTGTCCTTTTTATATTTGTTTTTCATTCCCTTCTTGTATACTTGCTTCTCCCAGTATTTTCAACACCCTACTTACTTTGTCTTCTATTTGTCTATCAGTCTCCTTTGCTGGATAATCATGACAATTCATATTTATATGTAAATATAAGGTTTGCAAATTTGCCTTACACAAATTATACCCTTTGATCTTCACGAAATCCCTTGTTTTTTGAAAGAAAGGCAAAGAAATAAAAATGCTATTATTTTCATTTCTAATAATAATAATGATAGCTAACATTTATATAGCACTTACTATGTGCCAGGCACTATGCTAATTGCTTTATTATCTCATCTGGTCCTCATAACAACCCTGGGAAGTAGGTGCTATTATTATCCCCATTTACAGATGAGGAAACTAAGGCAAATAAGTTAATGATTTTCTCAGAGTCACAGCTAAGGAAATTGAAGCTTTAAGATGTTAAGTGACTTGCCAAGGGTTACACAGCTAGTAAGTTTCTGAGCAGGATTTGAACTCTGGTCTTCTCTAAATCTAGTGCTCTTTCTACTGTACACACTGCCATTTATCCACATCCCACTTCTTAGGTATACACAGACAAATACATCCATTCATAATATTAGTCAATCAGGCTAAAAACAGTACAGCTTCTGGATAGGTGGAGAGATAGTCTCTGAGTCAGGAAGATCTGTGTTCAAATCCTGTTTCTAATACATAACAAAACATTTAACATCAGGCAACTTTTTAAAACTATAAATTGCAAACCATTGGTAAATCTGCTTTTGTGGAGAGAATTTACTAATAGACCAGTTCTCTGAACTAATGAAGTCATACACCTAGACCAAAATGCATGTGTGTGTGTTCAGTGTAGCACTAGGACCACCTTTCT
Organism: Bettongia penicillata ogilbyi; assembly: GCA_023548195.1. Classification (NCBI taxonomy): domain Eukaryota; kingdom Metazoa; phylum Chordata; class Mammalia; order Diprotodontia; family Potoroidae; genus Bettongia; species Bettongia penicillata. The sequence continues at coordinate 741,744 of JAJHZJ010000685.1, forward strand.
CATATGTGGAAGATCCTGAGAAAATGTATGCAAATTTCGAGGTATTCTGTCAGTCTGCATTCGTTCAAAAACATCCATTCAAAAAAGCCCATGAACCCCCACCAAAATATTTGCTTTTTTCTCTAATCAGATAGAGGACACAATTATTTCAAAGCAAAATAAATTTAATGAAATGATATAGCATTGAAATTCACAATAGAACCTTCCAACTCAAACCAGGGGCATCCTATACATACAATCACCATTACTGTAGACAGTGAACATGTGAAGGGGCTATGCATGATGGGGCACATTAAAAAGAATGTGCAACACCAGGAAGTACTTGTAGAAAAGCAATTACCATGGATTTGTTTTGGTGATATCTTTGTGTGTTTTCACTGAGCTTTGCTTCACCGGCATTTCCACTGGGCACGATGCTCTTCTGGTGGTTTCATTATAGCTACTGGGCATATACAGTCTCTGAAGAATGACTCCCTGCTACCAGTTTGTGAGCATTATATGATGATGGACTCTTGCTAGTCATAACAGAAGCATTCTGCTAAATCATAGCGGTGAGAACCTCTCCCTGATAAGGATATGCTGACAACTAAAAGCCAGTTAGAGTATCCCCAGGCTTAGATTAAGTCTTTTCTTTTTGACCTCTATTTTGGAACATAGATTATTCCCACAATTTCAGAAGATTACCCATTTAAAATTGTACATTCTCAATATTTGCTCTCTTTTAGAAGATAAGTGAATTTGGGTCAGAACAAAAGGTAACCCAAAGAGGCAAGGTCAATATTTTTCACTCCATTTCTATCTTTATTATACGTATTTATATGCAGCAAAACCCAAATGTTTTGTGTTGTGTCTTGAACTTTGTATAAACATGGGTGTATATAGAGCATTTAGAATTTGTTTATATCAGTCTTGGAATTACACCAGTATAGGGAGCTCCCAATGAACACCAATCAAAGTGGACTGGAACTCTGAAACTTAGAATCTTAGAGAGTTACTTGGGCTCTAAGAGCTTTGGCGATTTCCCCAGGATGACACAACCAGCATGTATCAGAGGCAAGACCTATGTTGATCTTGTGACTCTACAGCTAGCTCTCTATTATGTCAGGCTCTCATATGTATATATGCAGGTAGATGTTTGTTAGTGTGCAAAGATATGTATGTGTGCAGTTTGAGTTTACGTAACTCTAACCTAGAAATCAGGCTGATATGAAGCATAGCACATGATCCCTTTGTAAAAGTCTGGCAATCTAAGTGTGTCAAGTAAATTCATCAATTTAGAATATGCATAAGATCAGTAGTAGTTTTAATAGTATTTTTTCCAATTTCATGTAAAAACAATTTTTAGCATTCATTTTTTTTATAAAATTTTGAGTTCCAAATTTTTCCTTCCCTTCATTCCCGCCACCCTGCCTAAGATGATAAGCAATTTGATATAGATTATATATGTAAAATCATTCAAAACATATCCATTTTAGTCATCTTGTGAAAAAAGAAACAGAACAAAAGAAAAAATACAAAAAAAGCAAAAAGAGTAGGCTTCATCTTCATTGAGACTCTACCAGTTCTTTCTCTGGATGTGGATATTTTCCATCATGAGTCTTTTGGAATTGTCTTAGATCATCATATTGCTGAGAAAAGCTAAGTCATTCATAGCTGATCATCCCAAAACTTTGCTGTTATTGTGTACAATGTTCTCCTAGTTCTGTTCACTTCACTTTGCATCAGTTCATGTAAGTCTTTCCAGATTTTCTGATCAGTAGTAGTTTTGAATAAGTCTGGTAAACAAACATTTATTGTCAACTAAGAGCCAGGTCCTGTGGGGATAAAAATAAGGGCAAAAAAGCAGTTCCTTCTCTCAAGGAACTCCGAGTCTAATAAGGGAGACAATTTGTAAAACAAAAAAAAAACTACGTATAAATAAGATATACACAGGATAAACTGGAGATAATCAACAGAGGGAAGGCATTGGGGTTTTTAGCTGGAACTTGAAGTTGAAAGAAGCCAGGCAACATAAGTAAGGTTTCTATTTTATTCCCTTCTTTTGAGATAATGGGAATAAAACAAAGAAAGACCCCACAAAAACCATCATGAAAGAAATAAACAGTCCAAAGAAGTAGGAATAGAAAGAAGGAAATTACTGCAGACAGCAATTCCATTTGTAGTAAAACAAAATGTAAGAAAATACATAAGAAATTTCCTCTCTTTAGCCCCATTGCTACATGTGAATGGACCATGTTAAAGACACTTTACTAATTGATTTTAGGAAGTTGATATTTTAAATAAATTTGACTCTTTTAAATAATCTAGTATGAGAAAGCTAGGTGGTGCAATAAGTAGAGTGCTGGGCCTGGAGTCAGGAAGACTCATCCTCATAAATTCAAATCTGATCTCAGACATTTATCAGCTGTGTGACTCTGGGCAAGTCCCTTAACCCTATTTGCCTCAACATCTGTAAAATGAGCTGGAGAATGAAATGACAAACCACTCCAATATCTTTGCCAAGAAAACTTCAAATGGGGTCACAAAGAATCTGAAAAACAACTGGAACATACATAATACAAAGTGAAATTCTTGAGGTCAAAGGTTACATCTTATTCAGTTACACATCCTCAGAGCCCTTAGCATGGTAACTTACATATAATAGAAACTCAGTACCTTTAGTTCAATGAATGAATAAATGAAACAAAAGGTTTGAGCACTAATTCACAAAATTATGTTGAAACAATTATACATTTGTATCATTCTTTATGATTTCCAGAACATGTTTAGATACACAATAATTCTGAGAGGTAGGAAGAATAGTTACTCCTTTTCTGTAAAAAAAAGAAACAGATGAGAGATCAAGTGACACAACTAAGAGATGACATAAGTAAAACTAGAACTGAGGTCTATATTCTTTGTTCAATGATCTTTCTATATCATACAAGCAGCCCATCAGGATAAGTCTGTAGTAGATTTCCTCAATGTCCTTGATTACTTATCTTCTCAACCCAAACTTACTAGAAAATTGTAGGCTTTCATTTCACTTTATGCTGTATAGACCTGGTCTATGGAAGTTCTCTTCACTTCTTTTTTGATCAACCATTAACTTTATAACATGGAAATTCCCTAAGAATTTGTGGGCTTTTAATTAATATAGAGAAGTCTAGGTATGAGAACTGCCTCCATCAATGCAGACCTTAATCTGCTGGTGACTTAGAAGATAAATCCAAAGGAGGTGCTGGAGACACACAAGCTAATTGATTTGCCCAGAGTCATGCAGCTAGTAAATGTCAGAGGCAAGATTTGAACACAGATCTTCCTATCAGTCCGGCACTCTATCCATCACCCCATGCTGCTTCTTGAATTTAGTAAGACAATGGTAAAAAAAAAAAAAGGTCCCCAACATCGATTGTCCAGTCATTATTTAGCAATAGAACTTTAAATTTCAGACAACTCCTGTCACCAAACTATTAGGATTAAATATTATATTTATTATTACTATTGAATATTATATTTATATCCACAGAGAGGGATGAACAAGAAATTATATGATTTCTGCCCCGGAGGAGCTAAAAGACAAGCTGAGGATTTTGGAATGAAAATATTACCAAGTAACCAAAGAGCACATAAATGCAATCTTATTAATGCCCTGTTAAAATGAGCAGAACAGCGTGTAATAGTGCTGAAAGACTGGGAGCTTAAAAGGCAACACTGGCAGGTGCCGTTGATGGTGATCCAGTCCTCTTAACAAAGAGATCTATTCCAAAACGAAGGGGGCTGTCTTGGGAGGAGATAGGCTTCCCTTGTTTGAAAGTCTTTAAGCTGATGCTGGAGGATTCCTTTGAGTGAATGGTTCAGACTAGATCTTCACTTTCAGTTCATTAATCCTGGGATTCTGAAATTTAGAGAATAGTAATAACCATGATAGTACTTCTATAGTGCCTACTATGTGCTGGGAACTGCGCTAAATGTTTTACAAATATTATTCATTGGATCTTAACAAAGACCCTGGATGATAGGCGTTATTATCCCTATTTTACCATTGAAGAAATCAAGGGTAAGCAATTTGGTGAAGATGCCACAGTTTGTAAATATCTAAGATTAGATTGGAATTCAGGTCTAGGGCTAATACTCTATCTACTGCATTTTTTTTTTTTTACAGAGGAACAAACAAGTCTAGAATGAGGACATGGTTTACCTAAGGTCACATAGGTTGTAAGTAGCAGAGCTCATACAGGTATCCAGTCTGATTTTTGCTTACAAATTCATGGTGATATCCAAAACACCATATTTTGATCAATCATTATTCAGTTTGACTCTCCCGACCTCATTTGGGGTTTTCTTGGCAAAGATGCTGCAGGGGTTTTGCCATTAATGTCTCCAGCTCATTTTACAGATGAGGAAACTAAGTTAAACAAGGTGAAGTGACTTGTTGAGAGTTACAAAGATAGTGTCTGAGGTCAGATTTGAACTCAGAAAGATGAGTCTTCCTGATCCAGTGTCCCACTTAGCTGCTCCAAGACACTGCCCTGAATCTTGACAGCTTTTAGGGTAGTCATCTTCTCTAAGGGCCTTTCCTAACTGACTCTGTTGTAAACTTCCTTAAGAACAAGGGCTGTTGCTTCTTTCTTTTTGTATCCTAAATGCTTAGCAGGATCTAGAACGTAGCAGATGCCTGATGACTATTCGTTGTTAGACAGCGCTCCTCCCCACCCTGAAATTACTTTATATTTATTTATCTCATGTAATCCATGTGGTATGTTCACCCACAGTAAAAAGTGAGCTCCTTCAAGGCAGACATTGTTTTGTTTCCGTCTTTGTATCTCCAGACCTAGGTGCTTAATAAATGCCTTTTCAGTTGAATCCCATTGAATGTAAGCAGTATCTGCTAACCTCTCACTTATAGGACTAGGCTTATCCTACCATTTTTTTCTAAGCTCCACAAGGGGTGAAAAGAGAAGAACAGATCAATCACCAAATATTTGAGTACCTACTATGCACTCCTAGACACTATGCAAGTCACTGGAGACATAAAGTTAAAAACAAAACAGTTCTTTAATACAGAGTTTCTAATATGGGAAACAAGTGCGTATATAGGCAAATACATAATAAATTTAAAATACATTCAAATACCAACATGGTTTCATAGATTTGAGAGTTGTCTCCTGTGACGTAAAAGACATCATCCCATCCATGCCTGGCCCAATGTGTAATTCTCATTCATCATCTCCTGAAAGTTTGATACAAGGGATCTACCCAACTTGCTGGAGGTCTTCCTCAGGCTTTCTCATCAAAAGAGTATCAGTGGAAGAATTTGGTATATATCTGTCATGCTTTGATATCAGTACCATATGACCAGCCCATCTTTTCTTTCTATCATACAATTCCTTGATAATATCTTTTACTCCTGTTCTTTAAAATTCTCACCCCTACCATGTACCTTTCCATTACCCTCTGAGTTTTCATCTTTAGTTCTTTGGGGGCAGTGATGTTCTGGGTCCCACTGTCATACAGCAACACTGAAAAGAACTGATATGGGAAGTCTGGGGCCAGTAAAAGTACTTTGCAAATTTACATATATAGACAAAGTAAATACTGAGAAAGGCCTCCTGTAGGCTGTGATGTTTGACCTGAGGTTTGGAGGAAGTTAGGGATTCTAAGAAACAGAGATAAGAAGGGAGTAGATTCCAGGGATGGGGAACAGCTTGTTCAAAAAAAAGATGGAATGTCAGGAGTGAGGAAGAGCCAGTAGGCCAGTTTGCCTGGAATGTAGTGAATGAGGGGTAATGTGTAATTAGCCTGGAAAAGTAGACTAAAGCTAGATTGTGAAAAAACTTTAAATGCCAGAGGAATTTCAATTTGACCTTAGAAGCAGTAAGAAACCACTGGAGTTTTATGAGCAGGGAAGTGACACAGCCAGATCAGTGCTTTAGGAATTACATTCTAGAAGTTGAGCAGAGAATGGACTGCAGAAAGGAGAAACTTTTTGCTATAGTCCAGACAAGAGGTGATAGGGGCCTGAACTAGGGGTGGCAACTATGTAAGTAAACAGAAGGAGATAAATATGGGCCAGCTAGGTGGTCCAGCAGATAAGATTCCAGAGCCTGGGATCAGGAAGAGTCACCTTCCTAAGGTCAAATCTGGCCTTAGACACTTCCTAGTGGTGTGAACCTGGGCAAGTCACTTAACCCTGTTTGTCCCTTTCCTCATCTGTAAGATGAACTGGAGAAGGAAATGGCAAATCACTCCAGTATCTGCCAAGAAAACCCCAAATGGGATCACAAAAAGTTGGACACCAACTGAACAACAAAATGTGAGAGATTTTACAGAAGTGCAATCGACAAGAAATGGTAACTGACTGGATCTCAGAGATGAGAGAATGCAAAGAGCTAAGGGGTATGGCAAAATGGAAATGCTGATGGTTAGCTTTCAGAGGACCTATCTACCAATCATGGCTGTGTCATTTACTATGTGGCCTTAGGTAAATTATTAAATCTCTCTGACAATTAGCAGAAACTAATATAAAAGTGAGGGGTCTGGCCTTTTCAGGTCCCTTTCAGATTTTAAACCTGTAAGCTATGAAAAAATTTACGAAGTCATGAAAAAAATTGAGTAACTGGAAATATTATGACACTTTTGACAGAAAGAAGGAAGTTAGAAAGAAAGGTGGCATTGGGGGCAAGGACAGATAATTATGTCTTTGGTTTGGGAATAAATATCTAAGATGTCTGAGTTCCATCCTAGATATTAAGTGGAGATAATATGTCCAATCTCCCCTAAAAAAAGTTGTGAAGATTGTAGGATCAAATCAGAGCAAATGAGATAATGAATGCTGAACGCTTTGGGAAAATATATATAAAATGTATATATTTTTTATATAAAATTAATATAAAATTATATAAAATATATATAAAAAGGCATGGCAAGAAGAGACAGGAAAAATCAAGACAATCCTATGTGAAAAAAATGACCAAATAAAATGTTTCTGGGAGTTACTTAGTAGTGTCCAATGAAAGCCTCCCCAATTAGCTTCAGCTCTTCAGTTAGCCCTTTAGCTATGCTTTTTAAGTTCATCCGGAATATCAGCAGTCCATGATTCCTGATTAATTAAACAGATATCAGCAACCCAAACTAGATTATGTTGAAAGAGCTGTTTCTCGTGAGAGTGAGAGGTGGGGGGCTGGGAGAGGGGCGAGTAAAGAAAGGAAAACTAGAGCCTTCGTGGCCTCCAACACTCCAAGAATGCTCCTGCAGGAAAGGTGATGCTTGTTTTAAAAAGGTGCTTGCAACACCCTGGCCCGTCTGCTTGTGTATTTTCCTCTACAAAGTGGTTCCAATTACCTTGGCACTCCTGGTATCTGGATTCATCTCCAGCGAATGCCTCTGCAGCGCCACGCCAGACATATGGCATCAATCAAGGCTTCGGTGCCGCTGTGTTTTCTTTGGGAATGTTGACAGCCTGACAGACATGGGGTTCTGGTGACACGGAATCTCAGAAACTTCAGCATGAACAGGGAAGAAGGGGAGGAGAGAGAAAGAGAAAGGGAAAGAGGGACATAAAGATATTTATCTTGACTGCCCCCTTTCCTTCAAACACTTTATAGGTTTCAGGGAAAGAAAGAGGAGGAGGGGTGGGGGAAGAAAAGACAGAGAGAGGGAGATTGAGAAAGCATTTCATTCTCAGCTGAGCCAGAACCCCCGAGCTGAAAGCGGGGCGAGCCTGGAGATTCTCCTCCCCATGTGTCGGATCGAAGGGATCTGAGACAGCGGCTGATACCTGAGGCAGCCGGAGGAAGGCTGCCTGGGACACCGTCCGACCAGACCAGGAAGGAGGACCGACGGTGCCCGAGCGAGGGCGATCAGAGTTGGGTGACTCCCGCGGCCGCCGCTGCCCGGCTCAGGGTAGCAGCAGGTCTCCCTCCTCCGCTCTACCATGTGGCGTCTGCTGCCCCTTTACTGCTGGGGTCTCTCTCTGGTTTCCGGCTGGACGGCGTTTCAGCAGATGCCCACGTCGGGCAATTTCAGCTTCAGCCTCTTCCCGTCCTCCTCCTCCTCCTCGCAGCGGCGGGGCCAGGAGCAGGAAGGCCGGAGGTCCCCGGCGCTCCCGCCGCCCCCGCTGCCCCCCGACCCCCAGGAGAACAAAGTGGAGAAGCTGGGCCAGTCCTTCAAGCGCAACGTGAGGAAGCTCCGCGAGCGGAGCCACAGCCTGGACCTGGTGTTCCTCGTGGACGAGTCCTCGAGCGTGGGCCACGCCAACTTCCTCAACGAGCTCAAGTTCGTCAAGAAGCTGCTGTCCGACTTCCCCGTGGTGCCCAGCGCCACCCGCGTGGCCATCGTGACCTTCTCGTCCAAGAACAACGTGGTGCCACGCGTGGATTACATCTCCTCCAGCCGGGCGCACCAGCACAAGTGCTCGCTGCTCAACCGCGAGATTCCCGGCATCACCTACCGAGGCGGGGGCACCTACACCAAGGGCGCTTTCCAGCAAGCCGCGGTAAGCCGCTGTCCAACAGCCCCCCGTCGAGCCACCCCTATGCAAAAGGGCACACACGCACACGCGCGGGACACCCTCACTGCCTCTTGTCCTTCCCCTGCACGATTCTCAGGTGCCTGCTCTAGACCATACCTGTTCAGTGGTTACATGTTCATGAGGCAGAAAGGTGGGATGGAGTAGTGGTTATCACTCAGGAAAGGGGATTCGGAGATACAGTCGGCAATGCAAAGGGGAACTCTATGGATTTCTATGGTTAGATTAGGTGATGGCGGGGGGGAGATGTATTTCGTTCTAACCTGGTTGGTAATAAACCTGTAAAGTCAAGGTTCCTTTTTGTCTATGCCAGATTGGCAGTCTGGAGAAGCCTATGCACTTTTTCTCAGAATAATATTTTTAAATGCATGAAATAAAATATATGAGTACAAAGAAGCCAATTACGTTTAAATAGTCATGAGTATATTTAAAAGCAAGGTCGCACCCCAGGTTAACAAGCCCAGCTGCAAAAGATCATAGGATCATAGAACTAAAGCTGGAAGGGACCTTAGAGGTCATCTAGTTCAAGTCCTTATTTCACAGCTTAAGAAACTGAGGCTGCGATAGTAAATGACTAACTTCAGGTCAAGAAAATCTTATCAGAGATAGAATTCAAACTCCAGAGCCAGGATTTAGTCAAGAGGCAAAAAGCAAAGATTGTGAGGTATTTATCTCCTATATAATGGGCACCTTACTCATCTGTAAAGAGGAGGTATCTACCTACTGGTAACTGGTTTGGAGGATGGGGGATGAACAAGTGAATATCTAAGTTTACTTAAGTGTTTGGCTGACATGATGGATTGTAGTATGACTTGAAAGAGTTTATCTCGGTCCTTTGAAGTTTATTGTAGTGTTTAATATTTGTAATGGAAAATGCTCATCTTTATCCAGTTTTCATTGAACCCTGTAAAACTGTTTTGGTATATAAAAGAGTAGGTCAATTTTGTTAGCTGTTTAACTTTATTCCAGCTACAATATCTGCTATCTACATGAGCACTTTAAATATAATATAGGATGATCAGTTGAGAGGTGGAAGGAACCTCAGAGTTCCTCTATTCCAACCTCCTCCTTTTATGGGATGATAAAATTGAGACCTAGAGAAATTAAGTGATCTTCCTGAGTGGTGAGGTAGGACTTAAATCCATATCCACTAGACTGAGCAGTCTTTCTACTTACCATTCCTCTCACCACCTCAAAGAGTCAAAATTTAGCAATTACAGTAGTGGAGATGCCATGATATGACATAATTTTTACTTTCTCTAGACAACAGAAAGACAAATTTCAGCATAAAGTCTAAAAGAAAAAAGATGGTCAACTTTGTGGTGTGGTTTTTATGGAACCTACTAACTTCATTAGAAAAAAATGCCTGTTTGAAAGTTGTCCAATCTGTGGCGGGGCAGGAAGTCATTTTTAATGACTGGCCTCTGGAATCCTTTGGTTCATGCGAAAATGATCATCAGAATGAAAATTTAAGATTATGAAACTAAGTGACTATGCCTGTGAAAATTAATTTTCCAAAACCTATGCAAAGATACTGAGGAAGTGGACGCATGATAAAAAAAAATAACAGCAAGATAAATTTAATCCTTTTCTCTTTACATAAAATTTTGCAATGTCTTTCACCAACTAAGTTGGCTTCCTTTACTATCATGAGGAAATAAATAAACAATGTGCTGTGTAGGAATAATAATGTTACTTCATTATCACATGATAGAGGCAATGGTACCAGAGTGGAGAATGAATAGAGAGCTAGTCTCAGAGTCAGGAAGACCTTGGTTCAAATCTCACCTCTGACCTACTGAATGACCCTGAGCAAGACATTCTGTACTCTAGGCAATACTCTTAAGACTGCAATTTGCAGAGAAAGTACTTTCCTCACTTGGAAGTTCCCTATGTCAATGAAATCACAGGTCTCATCACTGTCCTCAGACTTGTAGAGAGTCCAGGTTGGGGGAATGTAATAAGATTTTATTATTGGAAAGAATCATAGAAGAATGTAGAATCTAGAGGTGGGAGGTACATTTGACATTATATGATCAATATATATATGTCTCTGCAAAAGAATACAGAGCCAACTAGGTGGTGCAGGAGACAGATTTTAGTGGGCTTGGAGTCACAAAGACCTAAGTTCAAATCCAATCTTAGATCCTTGCTACCTTTATAACCTTTGGCAATTCATTTGATTTTTGTTTGCCTCAGTTTCCTCAACTGTAAAAGGATGATAATAATAACACCCACCTCCCTTGGTTATTATAAGGATGAAAGGATATAATATTTGCAAATCAATTAGTATAGTGCCTTGCACGTAGTAGCACTACAGAAATAATCACTATATTATTTTGTAATTCAAGCCCTTCATTTTACAGATAAGGAAACTAAGAGCAACAGACATTTATGGTTATATAAGTAGTAAGTGAACAGGAGAATTGGGACCAGAACCCAGGTCCTCTGTTGACAAATACACTGCTTCTTTTACTATACTCCACGACTTTCTAGTCCAACTCTACCTGAAACACGAATCGCTGCTACAAGGTCCCTGGCAAATGATCATTCACCTTCTCTTTGGAGATTTCCAAATGTGTTTGAACAACTGCTCATTATGATTGAAGTGTATTTTAATTGATATCATTAAAGTTGAGAAATATATTCTGAGTTTCTCCATCTCTCAGCAAGAGACCAAGAGTAGAGCAAATGGTTCTAGAGTGTATTTCTCTATACATAGATGACCGAGTTGGAGATAACCAGTGGAGGGGAGGAATAGGTGTGGTTGGGCATTGCTTTGCTGCTTTTGAGTTTATCAGAAAGCCCTCCTACCTAAAAGCTCCTTTTCTTTCTAGAGAAATGTTGTTTCACAGAATTTCTTTGTTTTTAATTTCTCTTCAGAGCATCAGCTTTATGCATTTCCTTTTCCTAAACTGCCCCTTTTGAATTGATCCTATTGTGAAACCAGGACAGCTCCACCTTTAAAGCACTGCATGTCAAAATAAAACTACAAGCCCCTCATTTCCATTTCCGTTTTGCTGAATGGTTGTTAAACAAACATAGCATGAAAATTCCTTTGAAAAATTCCTAAACTGTTCCAGGATTCCAGAAATATGATCCATTGGTGGAGAATGTGCTGTCTCATCTAAAAGTCTCCTAGGCTTCTACTTCAGCAGATGAGCTGATGGGGATCTCTGGGGAGCACCACCATTGCCTTCCTGAACAAAGGAGGGTGCTCTAAGTCTGAAAGAAGAGCAATGTTGGCTAACTAATTTCCAAGGAAATTAGTGTCCAATGAGAGAGAACACGGAATAACAGAAAGAATAGCTTTAGGGTCAGAAAGACCTGGGTTCTAAAACCTGTCTCTTATACATACTAGCTATGTGACCAAATCACTTAACTTCTCAGTGCCATAAACAACTCTCTAAGAACAGAAGTTGAAGACAAAGTAATGGTTTCCATCAATGGAGGGAGTTTCCATGCTGGGAATTCCCTATATTAATGAAAAGATCCACATGAACCAAAGGGAGGGGAAAGAGGAGAAAAAGAAGAGCGGTGGAATATATGGCAGGGGAGATGTGATCAAAAACGAACAAATCACTTTCAGCAGCTAAGTTCTGGGTATGATGATGGTACTCTGGGCCTACCTCAGGGTTAGACTATATTCTTGAACCTAGAGTATCTAGAGAAGCAAATTTCCCTAAATTTATAAACTTAGGACTTAGCCCAAGGTAAAAAGGGAACATCCCACAAAGGCTCAGAGATTTATAGCCCTTGTTCTAACTCAGGCTTTTTAGTCTCCTGCCCCCATTCACTTTTGACCAAAGCTACTGGTAAATGTAAGCAAACAATTGCCTCATACATCAACAGACCTTTTCTTCCCCCTTTTTCTTTCTTGCACCATCTGGCACAACCCTCCTTCCTGCAGAAACCAGTACTTACTAAATAATTTAAAATTTTCATATATGATCATTAGAAAAATTAGAGGTCAGACTTTTTAATTCAGGAAAAAGGAATACAAAATTGCTTACTACAGAACAGAATGAAAATTCTATTGTGGAAACATCTGATCCTGTCTTAGAATGGGACAACACCTTGCCCAGCAAATTCTACATTACTCAGTAACATATAAAGACATAGGTAGGTTGATTCTTTAAGAAACAGTTTTGTGATTAATTTACAACAATCTTTGATCTGCCACAGATGTCTCTTACCCCTTTCCCTAAAGAAAACTGAGTGAAATTGAATGTATTTTGAATGCCTATACTCCTCATGTAGTGTAATTAGGCTAACTTTTTATTGACTTCAAGAAAGTCATGGCCGGTTAGGTCTATTACTGGTGAAAAGGTAATAGGCAAAGCTAATTTTAAAATAGGTTTTAGGTGACATAGTATAAGACAGTATTTTATATTTGGCCTTTGAGTCAGCAAGGGAATAGGGTCCAACCCTTAACCTGAGTTCACATTTAATCTCAGATACTTACTTGCTATGTTGCCCTGGGAAAGTCACTTAACCTCTCTAAGTCTCAATTTTCTCATCTGTAAAATGGAGATAATAATAGCATCTCCCTCTCAAAGGTGTTGTGAAAATCAAATATTATTTGCAAAGTGCTTTGCAAGTCTCAAAGCAATTCACTATTATTGTTAAGGGATCTCTATCAGGACAGGTCATAGAACCCTCCAGAATAAAAAGATCTTACCTTTTAGGAAGCAGTTTGTGCTCAAACAAAATACCTACTCTTGATACTATATTTACTACATTTTTGCTTCCTAACTTTCAGCAGATCATCCCAGTTTGTGAATGCTCTGACAAATAGCTGACTCATCCACTCATTTTAACCCCCTATATTGTGGCATCCCACAATCACCCATGTGACTTTGGTCTGTCCCTGAGATCATTTCTGCTTCTCTTCCCTTTAAACCTCATCCCTCCATCCACTTGACACAAACCCTGTGAGGGTGACTTCCTGCCTCAATTTGTCTCATCATCTTAGCTATTCTCTTCCCTGATGCATATTAAAATTCTTTCACACTTTCTCATCCTGTGCTGGCCATTCTGGTCCATATCTTTCTTTAAATCCTTCATAGGATCTACCAAATATGATGCTAGCTTTTCTTGCTCTCTTAGTATATTAGCAATTAAAATGAAATGTTTAATTTCCTTGAAGTAGTCTTCTACTTGCACCATATGATTAAGCCACTTCCTTCTTTGGCCACACATGGTATCCAAATTAGGAGAAAGGATACAAAGGAGAAGATACTGCATGCAAAGACAGCAGTTTCAGCCTGACCTGTTTGTCAAAATTGTCAACTTATAAAATTGGGAAATGGATAAATTGATTACTTTGATGCTATCACCATTTGTTAGAAAAGTTTAATTGATTTAAGAAATTGGCCAGAAGGAGGCCCAAAACATCCTAGAAACCATATCAATTAGCAAATATATATATATATATATATTTGGCAAGTATACACACACACACACACACACACACACACACACACATATATGTCTATCTATCTATGAAAACTCTGCCTCACTTAAATCCAGTTAATGTGCAAGTCAAGATATTACCCCAGGATGTCATTGATCCTCTTTGAAAATGAAGGACAGAGCCAAGATGGCAGAGTAAGAAATAAATCACTCTCACCCTCCTTTATTGACCTCTGCAAGCCCAGAAAATATTGCCCCAGTCAAAACTCTGAAACAGCTGAGCCAAAAGAAAGATGGAGTACAGCAGTCTTATAGCCCAGGAAACTTGGGGGATTAATGGGAAAGGCCCTTCTCACTCTGGGGGAGGGGGAACAGTACAAGAGAGGAGGTACCCCAGCAAGCCAGCGGGAAACCTCACCTCAGCAAACCAGGGGGAGATCTTGAGCCTCAGGGTGGTGGAGTAGGCAAACACCAACACCAAGACCCCTGAGTACCTCAGCACAGGCAGGGAAACTAGTAGACACCAGCTCAGAAAGCTACCATATGTGTGGGCATTCTCCAGCAGTAAAATCTCCTGATGCTTCAGCACAACTCCAAGAAGAACAACTCTAGGAGGCACAACTTCAGGCTGGCAGACATCCTCCTGCCGCCAAACATTCAAGTGTTTTAAAGAAGCTAGGGTGAGCAGGTATTCTTCAGGGGCTAGACTCCCTACCCCCTACCCCAAGAGCTCTAGTGTTGCTGACCCCAACTCAGCACCAGGTAAGCTGTCAGACATCTACAACCTCCAGTTGCCAGCACCTAAGGCCCCAGCACACAAGGCCAGTGGACAGGTGCCAGGTTCCAAGCACAAGAAGCTTGGGTCAGTGCTTCCTGCACTCCAGTAGGAGACTTCAACCTCAAGAGCCAGGAAATAGGCAAACACCATGAGCAAAAAGCAGAAACAGATAATGACTATAGATTCTTATTATGGGAACAGGGAAGATCAAGGCACAATTTCAGAAGAGGACCCACATCAAAAACCTCAAAGGAAAATATAAACTGGTCTCAAGTTTATATTGAGCCTTCTTGAAAGAGTTCAAGAAGGACTTCAAAAGTGAAATAAGAGAAGTAGAAGAAAAATTGGGAAAAGAAATGAGAGGTATGCAAGAGAGAGTCAATAGCTTGGAAAAGGAAGGACAAAGTTAATTGTAAAAAACAAGTCCATAAAAATGCTATTGACCAAATGAAAAAGTAGGCACAAAAACTCACTGAACACAAGAAAGTAAAATGGGCTAAATAGAAAAGGAGGTACAAAATCTAATAGAAGAAAACAACGTGTTAAAAATTAGAATTGAGCAAATGGAAGCTGACTCCATGAGATATAAAGAATCAGTCAAACAGAAACAAACAAATGAAAAAGTAGAAGAAAACACAAAATACCTCACTGATAAAAACAACTGACATGGAAAATAGATCCAGGAGACACAATTTAAAATTTATAGGTCTACGTGAAAACCATGATGAAAAAAAAAAGAGCCTGGACAGCATCTTTCAGGAACTCATTAAAGGAAACTGCCCTTAGGTCCTAGAACCAGAATACTTATCAAAAGAATCTACTCACCACCTACTGAAAGAGATACCAAATTGAAAATGCCGAGGAATATTGTAGCCAAATTCCAAAATGACTAGGTCAAAGAGAAAATACTGAAAGTAGCCAGAAAGAAACAATTTAAATACCATGAAACCATAGTCAAGATCACACAGGATCATTTAGTTTCTACATTAAAAGACTGGTGAGCATGGAATAAAACATTCCATAAGGCAAGGAAGTTTGGATTACAACCAAGGACCAACTATGCAGCAAAATTGAGCATAACCCTTTCAGGGGAGGAGATAGACATTCAATGGAATAGGGGATTTTCAAACCTTCCTGATGAAAGGACCAGAACTCAAAAGAAAATTTATTGTTCAAATACAAGACTCAAGAGAAGCATAAAAAGGTAAACAGGAAAGAAAACAATAACAATATGTTATTGATATTGTTGTTTACATTTCTTCAAGGGAAGATGAGACTTGTAACTCTAGAACTGTATTGTCATTAGAACATTTAAAAGGGGTATGTATAGATAGAGGGTGTGGGTATAAATTGACTTTGATGTGATGATAAAAATATATCTAATTAAGTGGTGAAAAGGGATTGTACTGGGAGAAGAGGAAAGGAGAAGCAGACAAAGGTAAATTATATCCCATGAAAAGGCACAAAAACCTATTATACTAGAGGGAAAGAAGGAAGGGAGAAGAGCATTGTTTGAACCATACTCCCATCAGATTTGGCTCAAAGAGGGAATAACATAATCAGGTAGGTATAGAAGTATAACTTACCCTATGAGAAATAGGAGGGGAAAAGGAAAAGAAGAGAAGTGGGTGGATAGAAGGGAGGGAAGAAGTAGTAAGGATAAAGGGGAAGAAAAGGGAGGGGCTGATAGAAAAAGGGGGCAGGCTGAGGGAGACAGTATCCCAAAGCAAGCTCTAGTGAGGAGAGAAAGGTAGAAAGGAGAGGGAAAAGCATGAACGGGGGAGGAGGAATAGGATCAAGAGAAAGACAGATAGTAATCATAACTGTGAATGTGAATGGTATGAACTCTCCCATAAAACACAAGCAGAGCGTAGAAAGGATTAAGAACCACAATCCTACAATGTGTTGTGTACAAGAAACACATTTGAAGCAGAGAGATACATACAGAATAAAGATAAAATGCTGGAGCAGAATAAATTATGCTTCAGTTGAAGTAAAAAAAAAAAGCAGGGGTAGCAATCCTGATCTCAGACAAAGCAAAAACAAAAATAGATCTAATTGAAAAATATAAGGAGGAAAACTACATCCTGCTGAAAGGTACCATAGACAATGAAATATGTATCTGTGCTCATCCTTCTTTTCCTAAGAAGACTGTGCCATCAAAGAAATAATGACATGACTTGCACTTGACTTTGTTTTGAGTGAGGGAGAGCTGCACAGGTCAGCAGCCCCACTTGTCCTCCAGGGCCATCTGAATCCAGTGACCAGATATTCATCAGGATGACTGGAGAGGACCCAAGATGAGGCAGTTGGGGTTAAGGGACTTGCCCAAGGTCACACAGCTAGTGAGTGTCAAGTGTCTGAGGTGAGATTTGAACTCAGGTCCTCTGACTCCTGCACTAGTGCTCTATCCATTGCACCACCTAGCTGCCCCAGATAATGAAATAATATCATTACTAAATATATATATATGCACCAAGTAGTATAGCATCCAGATTCTTAGAGGAGAACTTAAGGGAGTTACAAGAAGAAATAGACAACAAAACTATACTGGTTGAGAACCTCAACTTCCCCCTCTCAGAACTAGGTAAATCTAACCACAAAATAAATAAGAAAGAAATTAAGGAGATGAATAGAATTTTATAAAAGTTAAATATGGGTGACCTCTGGAGAAAACTGAATAGAAAGCAGTATACCTTTTTCTCAGTTGTATATGGAACCTACACAAAAATTAACCACATATTAGGGCGTAAAAACTTCACAATTCAATGCAGAAAGGCAGAATTATTAAATGCATCCTTTTCAGAACATGATGCAATAAAAATTACATGTAATAAAGAGTCATGGAAAGATAGACTAAAAATAACTGGAAACTAAATAATCTAATCCCAAAGAATCAGTGGGTCAAGCAACACATCATAGAAAACCGATAACTTCATCCAAGAGAATGACAATAATGAGACATTTCAAAACTTATGCGATGCAGCAAAAGCAGTTATTAGGGGAACTTTTATATCTCTGAATGTTTACATAAATAAAATAGAGAAAGAGATCAATGAATTGGGCTAAAAAAGCTAGAAAAAGAACAAATTAGAAAATGAAGGATGAACACCAATAATGAGAGTGAGGAATGAAAGGTGGGAGTGTGTAAGGAGGTTATATTACACATTTTATCTTTGACTTGCATATGAGAAGAATCATAAACTACATCATTAATAACAAATATAACCAAAAAGAAAGTGAGCCAGATGTATAGTGAGGGTATGGGATAAGCAAGGAATGCTTTAGCACATCGTGAATAGCACTTCGATATTATTGAACAAACATCTCATGACGTTATTTCTTCTTGCTTTTGGTCATTTGAGAAAACAACTCTTATCCAACTTTTCAAGAAAAAACTTGTAATCCAGCCTTCTCTTTAGCTGAAAATTTCTAATGTTTTTTGTATAACTTATAGCAAGAATATTAATAAATAAAAATGATAGTTAACATTTGTGAAGCTCTTTGAAGTTGTAACGTACTGTACACATGATCATTATTTGAGCCTCAGCAATTTTGTGAGGTTGATACTTTTTTAAAAGAGGACAGAGAGATTGAACTTGTGATTTTTGATGTAGGTAATTCCCAGAGAAGTCAAGGTAGATCAATACCTTAGAGTTTTAAAGAGATCCTAGGCACAGTGAAAGATTAAATGACTTACTCATAGACATACTGTGACTAAGTTTCAGAGGGAATATTTGAACTCAGATCTTTCTAATTTGAAGATCAGTAACTGTTGTTTTTTATTTCCAACCCATGAAGCAGACAAAACTGCAAAACAGCACTGTGTCATTCTTTAAATGTATCACTTACCATTTGAATACACCTCTTGTGATATATTATATGGTTTCTTTTTCCATTTATATTCTTTTGGGTACTTGGGCTGTTTCAGTTAGGGAAAAAAAACCTATTACTAGTCCGCTTATTTTGAATTTTGGTTGATTTTTAAAAGCTATTTTCCTTCTCTTTGGTGTCTCAATTTGATGTTACTGTCTTCTGTGGAGCGTTCAGGGGGCACTGACACCTCTGGTGTGAGGGCTTGATGAAACCTTTAGGTCTATTCATCCACCTTTGGTATCTACCTGGCACTCAGCTCTCATATGTGGCTCCAAGAAGCTGTAGCATGTGCAGCAGCCACACCCCTTAAACTTTCTCAGCGGGCTAAACCAGGTTGAGGGTAACCAATGGGGCACAAACCTGTCAGTGAGTTTGGGGGGAGGGAGGTGGTGTCCATCCCAAGCATGTGAACACTTCTTCCGGCAGAATGGGTGCATGGGAACAGTTTGTTCCAATGCCATGAAGATGGCTGAAGCTGGTGCTGTGGAGCCCTTAGAGCCTTATCAGGCATTACAGATGCTGAGGTATTCCACTGCATCGGAGGCCATTGCCAGTCATCTTGATTTTTGTTCTGCCACTGGATTTTGATTACTCAGGAGGAAAGAGTGAAGCTGATGACTTTGTGCAACTCTGCCTCACTAAAATCCAATTCATGCTCAAGTCAAGACATTATCTCATGATGTCACTGGTTCTCTTTGAAAACAAAGGACGAGCTGTCTTTTGAAGTATTAGTAATTCTTTTACAAGTAACTCGATACAACTTTGTAGTAGGTATTTTCTGATGTCAAAAGGGGAAGGGAGAAAGAAAGCTTTAGTAAGGAAAGGCAGCAATAATAACCCGGCAGCTATTTTGTTTTCATCAAAATCAATGTAATAATGCTAAGAGGAAAGAAAGGGACAGACAGACTTTTTCCTTATGACCAGACTATTCATTTGTACCATCTCGGGCCAATAATCATGCCAACTCTGTTCTACTATTGTTTGATTGCTTGTTTCATGTTCTCTCTTGTTCTCCTGATATAGCTGAACAGTTGGCTCTTTGCTAAACTACTGGGCTCATCCCAGAAAGACTATATAGATGTCAAAATGAAGACATCATAAATTGAACTGCAAAGATTTTAATACCACCATCTGCATGAACATTTGGATAAAATATTTTATAGACAAACCTTACTGTAGGTGGTTAGTTTGGATATTCTTCTGCGAATACCATTGTAAATTTAAATGTGCCATTCTCAAAAGAGATTCCCTTGGGACCAAAAATACCAATTTGTTGTTCTTCAATGTTATTTGAGGAGCTAGGTTCCTTTTGATTCTCTAAATATAATTCCATTCCTCTAGTGGTTCATCCATTCATTAGTCATTCTTTCATTATAGAGTGACATGGAGGAGGTCCTGGCTTATTAAAGGCTATGCCAAGGCAGGGAAAATATGAGCAAATTCTACCATAATGTAATGTCTTCAAGTGTGGACCAGTGGAATGTAAGTTCCTTAGGATCAGGGGGAGTCTCACTTTTAATATTTGCATCAACAGCACCTGAAACCTCGGTAGTTATTTAATAAAGGCATGTTGTTCAATGGATGGATCCAGAATGCCTTCTGTGCCTTCTGTTCAAGGGTTAGTCAGTCATTGAGACTCATCAAATAGAAGATTGACTGCTAGTGGATTTTTATTTTTATTTTTATTTCTTTCCCTTCCTTTTTTCTTTTTTTCTTCTTTTTTTTTCTTTCTCTCTTCCTTTCAGTCTATGGCAGTCCATGAGGCAGACAAAGATACAAAATAGCCTTCAGTTTTATGTGGCTTCCTCCCCTTTGCTTCTGCATCTACATTGCTGGTTCATGGCTGGCAAAATGGTGGAAACAGAATGTAATATAGGAAACTGTAGCCTTTATCCCTCTCTTACTATCCTAAGTATAAAATGGTAACAATAAAGTCCAAAGAAATGTTGTAAATTATTTACCTTTTCTGTAAAAGCAATGGATTCACTAAATTATCATTGCTTCCTTCGTTTGACTTTCAGAATTCATTTGGTCATTCCCTTAATTACTTGGCCAGCCCTTCCTCACCTGCTGGGATTACCCATATGGTGATGCAAATCATTCATCTTTCTATTTCTTTCATGTGAAATTTCATTTACTTGAGAGGTGGAATTCAGTACCATTGACTTAATAAATATGTTATTGGATCAAGACTTTCAAAGTAGGAAATAAAGAAAACTTTATTATGAGGACCATGAATGTCACACATGAACAGTAACAAGAAAAAAAGAAAAACCTCCCAGCTTTTTCATCATATTGCTTTCTAAAAAAGTATATTCTGTATTTAACAAACCTCAACAAATGTGGATATTTCCATATAGAAAGAATAACAGGAGAAGAGGATTATATATGAAACCACAGATCATTTTAACATATACCTTGGGTTTTTTAAAGTTTATATTAAATTAAACATAGCAATACCCACACTGGCCTACTTGTCTGTCCCATTCTGAACATTTTTTTGTTTTTAAAATATCCATCATATTTCAAAAATGAATCAGAGATGGTTCATAGAATTGATTGAAAAAGAATTTGCAGTTGGGGGCAGAAAGAAGTAATATTTGGTTACAAATGAGTTATGAAAAATAGAAACCAGTTCTCTTTGGCAGCTGTATGCTAAATAACTCAAATATGTTTGTTTGGAAAGGAGAGCTCTAGACTGAATAGTGCTTAGGTAGTCTTGAGGTTTTTTTTTTTTAAATATCATATTCCTTACCTCTTTTCTCCTTGTTGCAGCAACAAACCACTTGATTCAGATATCTCCAATTAGATGAAGCTGAAAGGTACATGTATTCAAAGGTCTAGCTTTATCTATGGATCCCTTCTCTTATAGAAGAGTTACCAGGTAGTATAAAAGCTGGCTCATAGGCCTTTCTAGTGGGGAAATGATTCTGAGGAAACCAGTGGAAGCTTATTTTGGTTTGTTTTTTATTGGAGCTCATTCACTCAGATCCCTTGGGGTGTGTGTGTGTGTGTGTGACAGAAACAGAGAGAGACAGAGAGACAGAGACAGAGACACAGAGAGAGACAGAGACAGAGAGAGAGAGTCAGAGACAGAGAGAGAGAGTCAGAGAGACAGACAGAGAGAGAGGATGGGGGTTGGGAGCACTGGGGGTTGGGAGCACTGATTCCCCAATGTAGCAATTGTGTGTTTTCCATTCCTTTCTCTAAGGTCTAAACAAAAGAGAACCATAACTTTTAGCTTTGTGTTATCTATTTTATGTTCTATTATTCTTTCCCCATAAACCTTGAAAGGGAGGATTATTTTCACTGTTATAATAGCTAGCATTTATATAGTATTTTAAGGTTTGCAAAGTGCTTTACAAATATTATATAATTTAATCCTTTCAACAATCCAGTGAGGCAGGTGCTATTATTATCTCCATTTTACATATGAGGAAATTGAGACAGGAAGAGGATAAGTAACCTGTCTAGGATCAGATAGTTAATAAATGTCCAAGGCTGAATTTGAATTCATGTCTTCCTGACTCCAGGTCTAGTGCATTATCCACTGAACCACTTAGCTTGCCTGTGTTTCTCTAGGCTAATTAGAGATTTGAAATAAGCCTAGTAACTTTTATTAAGTTACCTGTCAGATCTCCCTATTAAAAACTTTCCCCATTTAAGGACTATAGAAAAAGCTTTCTTACAGAGTTGTCACAGGGCTCTCTTGAAGAGAAAGGGAAGGGAAAAGGGAAGGAAAAGGGAAAGAGAAAGAAACAAACATTTATTAAGCATCTACTATGTTCCAGGCACTGTACCAAGTATTTTACAATTATATCTCATTTAATATAATGATTGTTTAAATTATTTGATTTAAAATTATTCAACCCACACAAGTAAAAAAATGATAATTCTGATGTTAAATATGGAGATTATTTATGTAGAATGAAGTTTGACCCTTCCCACTCACCCCCGAATACAGGTTTTCAGTTGGTATATCCATAGAAAAAATTCTGTAACAATGTAGATGTGTGACCTTTGGCAAGATTTTGTACATCTCTGGTCATCAGCTTCTTTACATATAATATAAGGGGATTGGATTTGATCATTCCTTCTGGCTTTAAAATTGTAGAAATGTAGGCCTGATTGAAGTAAAGAAATTATTCTTCTTGACATGAATGGGATGAGCTCATAAATGTTACCTTTAGCACATTAAAGCATTTATCCCTTTATCAGGGCTCACATATTCTTCATTAATATTAATAGAACAATTCTGTAGCACCCATGGAAATTATTTTAAAGAAAGTGATCTTTCTTACCATCAGTGCTTCTCTGGGAGTAATTTAGAATTATCATATTATAATTGTCTAGATGTTGGACAATAAAAACTGAGCATTTGAAGTAATACTCGTTTTTTTAAAAGTATGTCAGAAATTAAGTAACTGTCAACCCAAGTTTAAATTTCAGATAAAATGTGTGTTGAAATATCGATAGTCACTTTACGCAAATAAGGAAGCAATTTTCAAAACAAAGGCCAGAAATCCATGTATGTCTAACTGAGCAGAAGTAAGGTAAGACTTTAAGTATAGTGCCATACCTTTTCAGTGTATAAATTACTCCCAAGAAGTAAATGAGGTACATTTAAAGTTAGTGAATCAGTTAGGATATCATTCCCTTAATTGCCTTTGAAATATTTTAATTGCTATCCTCATCCACTCAAAAGCTCATCACCCTTTTATTGTGAATTTAAATATATTCAAATGATCAGCTTCTGATAATATCACAAATATGTTTCAATTATGAGGTTTCCAATTAGCAAATGTGACAAAAGTAAGATTGCTTATTATCCAATTCTGGAATTGAAGAGTTAGAAGTTGGGTTGTGATGGAGCCTGCTTGTACAGCTCTTGGAAGAACCAGTTCTTAAATTTTCATTTTGAGCATTTACACCTTGGGATTTGGCAAATACTGCAAATGAGGACAGGACTTGATTTATTGTTTGTTAATATTCAAGACTTAAAAAGGGGAATGGGGAAAATTAATAATGATTAAACAAAATTTTGTCATCTTTTTGTGTGTGTGTGTGTGTGTACACAGAGGAATATGGGAGCATGAGCACTATATAGAGAGACTCTATCTATCTATCTATCTATCTATCTATCTATCTATCTATCTATCTATCTATCTATCTATCTATCTATCTTTCTGTCTGTCTACACAAAGAAGAGAAGGAGCCAGACAGAGGTAGCTAAGTGGTGCACTGGATGGAATACTGGTCCTTGTAATCAGGAAAGTTCATCTTTCTGAGTTCAAATCCAGCCCCAGACACTTCCTGACTCTGTGACCCTAGGCAAGTCACTTAACCCTATTTACCTCAGTTTCCTCATCTGTAAAATGAGCTGGAGAAAGAAATGGCAAACCACTCCAGAATATCCACCAAGAATACCCCCAAAAAGGTCATGAAGAGTTAGATATGACTGAAAAACAACTGAATAACAAGCTCTTCCTATTATTGTCTTTAGTGTCAAATACAAACTCCTCTACTTTGCATTCAAAGATAATTAAGGGGATGGCATCCCTAGCTGATTCACCAACTCTAAATGTATCTCATTTACTCCTTGGAAGCAATTTACACACTGAAAGGGTGGTTGAGTAAAAGATATGGCATGATACTTAAAATCTCACCTTACTTCTGCTCAGACTCGAACAATTTTGAGAGACAGTAGTTAAACATTTGCTAGCACGCTCTTGTTTAGATGGAATTTAAGAGGCTTACTCCATTCTTTATCCAAGTTAGAATCCTTTCTGCCACATCCCCCCAAAGTGGTCACTCAGACTTTCCTTGAAGACTTCTGAGGGATCACACACTCTCTTAAAGTAGCCCATACCACTTTTCGATAGTTCAAATTTTCTGAAGATTTTGTTGACATCAAACTTAAATTTATGTCCTTCTAACTTCTACACATTGTCCTTGGTTCTGATGTCTGGGGTCACAAAAGACAAATATTACCCTTCTTAAACATGACAGTTCTTCAAATAGTGGAAAACAGCTCTCATGTTCCTCAGAGTCCTTTCTTTTCCAGACTAAACATCCCTCGTTCCTTTAATCAGTTTTCATGCATTTTTTTTCTCTTGAGGACTTGAGGTTCTTCCTTATTCAGGCTGCCTTCCCTTAATTGTCCCTCACCTGCTCAAAAAGCTCAGCTGGCTTCCTATTTTCTTTAGCATGAAATACAAACTCCTCAAAGCCCTTTACAATCTAGTTCTGGCTTACCTTTTGAGTCTTATTACATATCACTGCTCTTTATGTGCTGCACAGTGTATTTCAGCCAAATTACTGCTTTTCATACGTGTAATTCCATCCCTGTGGCTCTGTCATTCACGCCCAGAACACATTCTTTCCTCACTTGTGTTTCTTTTAACTTCTCTCAAAGTTCCACTCAAACACTATCCACTACAACGGCCTTTCTTGATCTTCCCAGATGCTAATGCTTCCCCTGCAACAATTCCCTTCTACATACTTTGCATAATTTGTGTTTGATTATATATGTGCACATTCCATCATCCCTCCTCAGAATATAAGCTCTTTGAGGGCAGGGGCTGGTTTTTGTCTTTGTGTCCCCAGGGCAAGCTAACAAATAATAGGGACTTTAAAAATTATTATTGTTTGCTTGATTGAATGCTCTCCAGCCTTTCAATGTCCCTTTCTGGAATCTCCGAACCATAATTGAACAGAATAGTCCAGATGTGAGCTGACCAAAGTAGAGGACTTCATGATGATCATGGAAACTGCGATTCCTTTAGTGCAACCCAGCATCACATTAGCCTTTTTTTTTTTTTGGCTGCCATATGACATTGTTGACATACTGAGTTTGCTTTCTATCCAAACTATCAGATTAAATGAAGTATTGCTTTTGATATCATGATTCTTCAACTAAGTCCAATTAATCTTTATTTCTATATGCTAAAAGGCTGTCTCTGTATTTTGGTCAAGAGACACCATGATGTCTTTGGCAATCTAGATTTAAATCATAGTATGTGAGAACTGTAGAAGATTTTACAGTTTATCAAGTTTATGGGCATACCCTTTGACTAGCAATGCTACTACTAGGTCTGTATCTCAAAGAAATCAAAGGAAAGAATAAATGATCTATTTGTACAAAAATATTTATAGGCACTCTTTTTGTGAAAGCAAGGCATTGAAAATTAAGGGGATGCCTGTCAATTGGTAAATGGCTGAACAAATTGTGGTATAAGATTGTGATGGAATACCACTGTGCTATAAAGAAATGATGAACAAGATGGTTTCAGAAAAGTCTGGGAACAGGGGCAGAACCAAGATGGTAGAGTAAAAGTAGGGACTTCCCTGAGCTCTCCCACAAAGCTCTCCAAATACCTCTAAAAATTAAACAAATTCTAGAGGTACAGAACCCACAAAATGACAGAGTGAAACAAATCCTCAGTCCAGGACAATCTGGAAAGTTGACTAAAAAGGTCTTTTGCACCAGGCAGGGAGCTGAGTGCAGTCTGGCATGGGTCACATCACCACAGCCTGGCCTGATCAGGCCTCAGGGACTGAATCATTGGCAGCTGTGGAGGTTTTCAGACTTCTCAACCCACAAACACCAAAAAAGGTCAGTGGGAAAACTATGTAGGACCTGAGCGAAAGAGGAGTGAGTACACAGTCTGGCTGGTCTGGCCCCAGCCTTAGTGCAGTGTCAGGTAGGGCAGAGTCTGTGTGGGTGATAGCAGCAGTGGCAGCAGCAGCAACAGCAACAGAGGCTCCTTTCAGAGCTATGGGCCCATAGATGGTAGGGGATCAAGGGGCTGATAAAAAATCCCTGAAGTCTGGGACAATACATCCACCCTAACCCCCACCCCTTCTGGAAGCAGAGTCCTACGAGAGTCCTACCTCTAACAAAGAGTTAGAAAGTCAAGTGTTTGACTGAAAAGGTGAGTAAACATTGTAAAAGAACTCAGACTATATAGAATCTTGCATTGGTGACAAGGAAGATCAGGGAATACAATCAGAGGAGGACAGCAAAGTCAAAGCTCCTACATGAAAAGCTTCCAAGAGGAATATGAATTAGTAGCAGGCCATGGAGGAGCTCAGGAAAGAGAAATCATAAGAGACTTATTAAAGTTGAACTGTTTACATTCCTACATGGAAAGATATTTGTAACTCATGAGACCTGTCTCAGTATTAGGGTAGTTAGAAGAGATAGATAGATAGATAGATAGATAGATAGATAGATAGATAGATAGATAGATAGATAGATAGATAGATAGATAGATATAGATAGATAATACAGGATGAGTTGAATATGAAGGGATAATATCTAAAAAATAAAATTAAGGAGTGAGAGAGGAATATTTTGGGAGAAGGAAAGGCGAGATAGAATGGGGTAAATTATCAGAAAAGCCTGGAAAGTCTTATATGAGTGATGCAAAATGAAGTGAGCAGGACCAGAACATTGTATATAGTAACAACAGTATTATAACAATGATCAATTATGAAAGACCTTACTCTGATCAATGATCCAAGACAATTCTAAAAGATTCATCTTGAAAAATGTTATCCACCTTCAGAGAGAGAGAGAGAGAGAGAGAGAGAGAGAGAGAGAGAGAAATCTGTGAACTTTGAGTACAGATTGAAGCATATTTTTAAACTATCTTTATGTTTCTTGCATTTTATTAATTGTTTTTATTTTGTTTTTTGGAAACATTGCTAATATGGAAACATGTTTTGCATGATACCATATATATATATATATATATATATATATATATATATATATATATATATATATTTGATATAATATTACTTGCCCTCCTCAAGGAAGGACTGAAGGAATTTAAATTAAAACACAAAATTTTAAAAACATGAATGTTAAATTGTTTTTAAAGGATTTATCAAGTTTAATTTTTGGTTTTAAACATGTTAACTGAGAATGAGATTTTCTGAATTCCTATTTTTTAAACCCCTTCCAGCTTACCATGTCTTTAAAAAAATCCCCATTCACATAGATTATTAATTACTAAAGTCTTTGGTCATATCTACAGCACACCTAATTTTTAACTAGAACAGGATTTTGATATTTTTAATATTTTATTCAAAATTCAATCTGAAAAAAAGTTAGATTCTTTGGACAAAAGTACTATTGGGTGGTTCCCAATTCCATTCAACAAATGTTTGTTAAAGACTTGTTAGATTCAAGGCACTCTCCTAGGTGCTAGGAATACAAAGACAAAAAAAGGGGGAAGGGGGCACTACTTTCAAAAAACTTTTTTCTAAATGAGATAACGTAAAATGGTTTATAAACTGCACATATATATTATATGAACAGAAGTAATACATGACTTCCATATAAATATTATCATATAAATGTTACATATATGTTAAGCGCTATTATTATATAACAGATAAATGCATGATAATTTAAGAAGAGGTGACATTCAGTTGATTTCTTAAAGGAAGACATAAGAATTCTGAGAGATGGAGGTGAGGAAGAAGTAGAAATCTATCTGCCTTTCCATACCCTTCTACCTAGTCTTGATTTATTGAGATACAGATATGATTATAATGAGAAGCAGAATGTTCCTATGATGGGGGTAGGTGTATTGTTAGGATGGATTTGTATCTCAGTGTTGCACTAATCCATGGTTACAAAGTCTAGTTAAGTACATTTAATTTCCACTATAGTGATATTTCATTTTCACAAAATGACAGACTCTAGGTTTGAAAAAGGTCTAAGATGCCATCTAGTCTAATAAGTGCCTGAACAAAAATTCCTTCTATATGCCCTGAAAAAATGGTCATCCAGCCTTTGCTAGAAGACCTCTAATATGGGAGAAAACCATTATCTTCCTAAGTTAATTCTACTCTTGGAGAGTGCTAATGATTAGGAAGTTTTTTCTTATACAAGAGCCTGAATCTATGTTGTACCTTCCACCTCTTACTCTTGGGTCTACCCTCTGGAACAAGCAAAAGAAGTATAATCCTTCCCTTTCATGATGACCCTTCAGACCCTTAAAGACAGTGACCAATATCCTTTCCTCTCCACCCTCAACACATAGGCAACCAAATCTTTTCACTTTTTCCAAAGAATTTATATTAGAAGTAGGATTTGTTTGATACCTGAAACCCTGTTAGATTCAGAGCCCAGGTATAAAGCAGAGCAACAGGATTGCCCACTCAGTTGTCTCTTGCCAAAGGAGCCCAAGGTCTGAGGACTCCAATTCCCTAAAGACTCAGAGTTACACAGTGCGGATGATAGGCAATTATGCTCTAGGAGGTATGAGGCCAGTCTAATAGAGCAGATCACTTGATCCTCACATGAAATAATTATATTCCTCCCAAGTAGGCATTTGTTGGTACTTCTCTATCTGGTAAAGGGTCAAGAACTAGTAAAGTTGGAATCAATGGAAAATGAGCTAATTTATTCCTTTCTCTAATACATTGAATCATTTGTTGAATGAAACTTCTTCCTAATTTTCCACCTTGTTCATGTGGACAAGGCTAAGGATACATTCATACGAATATTGCATGTTTATGTGGTAGTAAAAAATATTTCTTTAACCTTGGAGGCATATGTCAATTGTCCCTGTATCCTCTTTTTATAGTTTCTTTTTATTGATATGCAACCTACAAGTTCTTTTTAAGGTCACCATGAGGAAAAGGTCTCTGTGATGTGGTGGTAAGAGCAGTGAATTTGGATTTAGAGGACTTAAGTTTAAATCATAGCTCTACTATCTTTTTGATGTAGGCAATCACTTAACCACTCAGTCTCAGTTTACTCTTTTGTGAAATGGGTGAGATGTGTTTTAAAAGACCTTTTAAAGTCCCTTTTAGCTGTAGATCCTGTCCTGGTTCTGCTACTTCATCCTATGTAACCTTGATCAAGTCCCTTGAACTCTCAAAACTAGAATTTTGATTGGTAAAGTGGGAATAGTTAATATGTTTACTTACCACATAAAGCTGTTGGGATGAAGGCACTTAATAAAGTCTAAAGCTTTATATAAATGTGAACAGCTGTTGAATAAGTTATCCAGGATGTGTCAAAGGTTGCATTGGTGTAGCTTTTTTTCTTTTTAGAGATCCTTTTTCCCCTACTAGTAGATCTCCTTCCTCCCTCCCTCCCTCCTTCCTTCCTTCCTTCCTTCCTTCCTTCCTTCCTTCCTTCCTTCCTTCCTTCCTTCCTTCCTTCCTTCCTTCCTTCTTTCTTTCCTTCTTGTAAGGAAGCTAAGGACAGAGTTTCAATAAAACATTTCCCCCCAACTCAGTTCCTGGGAGTAATTCTTGCTTGAATGGAAAATATAGAGTATACATGAGAAACAGTAGTTTTCTCCTTTGCATACTCAGGTGGTTGAATTGCTGCCATCCCATTGTGTTTGCAAAAGAGAGAGGAGTGGGCTCCTTGCTGGTTGTTTTAATGGGTTTTAAATTTCAATCATTCACTCACATATTCCTTGAGGGCACAGACTTCTCACTTTTAAACACATATCTCCCAAACCTAGAAAGTACCTGGTACAAAGTTACTTAATGTTCGCTTAATTTATTGGTCAAAAAATATTTAAGGATACAGTGTGGTGGGGACCTGGAAAGGATCTTTGTAACCTTTTAGGTTACCCTCTTATTTTGCAGATGAGAAAATTGAGAATCAGAGACAGGAAATGATCTCCCAAGATCACATAACCAGAGAGTAGCAGAGACAAGCCTGGAATCCAATTCTTCTGACTTGTAGCCCAATGTCCTTGGAAGGATTTGATTCTCTCTAGAGAAAAAATAAAATAAAATTGGCTTCATCAGCTTGATACTTTTCTCAAAATCACAAAATTCAGTAAAAATAATAATAACCAGAGCACTTGAGCAGAAATTCAGGCATTTGTTTTGAAACTGTCATTATAGATCTATTTTCCTTAGATCAAGAAAGATGTTGGGTCTACTGAAGGAAAAAAATCGAAATACAGAATTAACGATATTCTTTCTTTCTAGAGCTCCTAAGCAAAACTCAACCAGCTGGATTTGAACTTATTCTGTAGTGAAGGACGAGGCGATTGTAGTTAAAAAAATTAAAGCTAAATAGATTCAACTAGCAGGCTAACGTTTTTCTTTAGTCACTGATGGATTTTCTTTTCACATCCCCAATCCATATGTGTAGGTGTATATGCTTATAGAACATACAGTTTGAATGTTGATGAAGATTTGCATGTCCATTTGTTTGTGTGTGTGTGTGTGTTTCCTTGCTGCTTTGTTATGACCATTTTTACTGTCCAGGATTAAATCTGCTACTCATCAATTCCTGTACTCATCCTTTCCCTTTTAGATACATTGTCCTTTGTGGTTTATTTAAAAATTGTCTGTGTCCGTGGTTAACTTCTAAAGCATGTATGTGGGCGGAAAGAGCTCTGTGAGTCTGAGGTTGTTTCTTTGACCTTCCATTTTTTCTGTAATTTGGCTAGGCTGGAGTGAAAATCCTAAAGGTATTAGATTCAAGAATGTTTCTTTTCAGGCAACAGCCTGGAAAGCCTGGTGAGTTACACAGACTCATAGGATCCTAGAAGGACCTCAGAAACCATCTAGCCCAGGGGAGGGGAACCTGTGGTCTTGAGGCCACGTGTAGCCTTCTAGGTCCTTGGGTACAGCCTTCTGACTGAATCCAAGTTTTACAAAACCATTCTTTTATTAAGGTGACTTGTTCGGTGAAGTTTGGATTCAGTCAAAAGGGTAGCACTTGAGGATCTCCAGAGGCATATGTAGCCTTGAGGCTGCAGGTTCCCACGCTGCTCTAGCCCAACTTCCTTATTTTACAGACGAGAATACTAAAGCTGCTTGGGAGAGACGAAATGACTTCCTGGAGGTCATATGGGCAGTAATCATCATGAATGGGATACAATGCTGGAGGGGATATGGAAAAATAGAGGCACTTATACATTGTTGATGGAGATGTGGACTGGTCCAGGCATTCTGGGAAACTATTTGTAACTATTGCCTTTGACCATTGTGTAAGCAATAACATCATTAGTTCTGTATTACAAAAAGATCAAAGCAAAAGGAAAAGCATCTATACATACAAAAATATTTATAGCAACTCTTTTTGAGTGGCAAAAAATTAGAAAAGGAGGGGATACACATCAATTGGGGAATGGCTGAACAAGTTGTGGTATATGATTATGATGGAATATTATTGTGCTATAAGAAATGATAAATAGGATGGTTTCAGAAAATCTTGGAAAGACTTAAATGGATGATGCAAAGTGAAGTGAGCAGAACCAGAAGATCACTGTGTACAGTAATAGCAATGTTGTGACAGTGCTCAAGTATGAAAGACTTAGCTTCTCTGACCAAAACAATGATACAAGACAATTCCAAAGAATCCATGATAAAAAAAAATGCAATTCACCTCCAGAGAAAGCACTGATGAATTCTGAGTTCAAATTGAAGTATAGTTTTTCACTTTATTTTTCTTGCTTTTGTAGAAAACATGGCTAATACAGAAATATGTTTTGTGTGACTTCACATGCATAATTGATATTTATTGCTTGACTTTCCAGTGGATGTTGGGAAGGGCTGGAAGGAGGGAGAGAATTTGAAAGAGAACTCAAAATTTAAAACAATTTTAAATAAATAAGGATAACTTTTAAAAGAATGGTAACGTAAGTAAACAATAAATTGGAAGTTTTTAATATTTAAGAAAAAAGTGGGACTTGAATCCAAGATCTCTGACTCCAGAACCAGGGTTCTTTGCGCCATATCATAAAATGTAACATGACTTGATTGGTATGGGTATAAGGGTCATTTTAGGTATAAGGGTCAATAATATATATTTCAGTTAGTGGTGGCTTTCAGTAGTTCTTTCCATCAGGTAAGCATATGAAGGGGAAGGACGTTTTTAATTTATCCCTAATAAATTTTCTTACAGTCCTATTCCTTTAGAACAGATTGTTTTTTATTCCACATTTTCAAGCAGATTTTAGAGTAATAGCCAACTATTTGGTCTGGTCTAAGTCAGTTTATTTTACATGCTTTGCGTACAATGAATAAAAATTTAGGCATCTTTGAGAAAGAAAAGTTACAGCTTGGGAAGCTGAAATACTCAATGAGAGAATATAGCAAAGAATTTTTGTACTTTATTTGTCCCCTTCTCTCTACTCATTATATATATATATATATATATATATATATATATATATATAGAGAGAGAGAGAGAGAGAGAGAGAGAGAGAGAGAGAGAGAGAGATCTATATAGATATAGATCTATATATAGATATAGATAGATATACACCCTAGTGTAGGCCTGGACAGGTAGTGCAATGGTTAGAACACTAGGTTTAGAATTAGGAAAATTCATCTCCATGAGTTCAAATCCAGCCTCAGATATGTACTAGCTATGCAGCCCTGGTCAAGTCATTTAACTTTGTTTGCCTCAGTTTCCCCATCTGTAAAATGAGTCAGAGAAGAAAATTACAAACCACTCCAGTATCTTTGCTAAGAAAATCCTACATCGGGTCACAAAGAGTCAGACACAGATGTACAACAACTACAAAAAGTTCAGGTCTTCATCATCTCTTGTCTGAATAACCACAAGTCTCCTAATTGGGCCCATCCTCTTCCCTTTACAAGTGATCTTTGATATCCCTAAGGTATGAATCTTACCATATCCCCTCTATGAGCTCTAGCATTTTCCTATTACCTCTGGGATCAAAGATAATGTCCTCTCTTTGGCATTTAAAACTCTACAACCTGGTCCTTTCCTGCCTTTCTGCTCTTCTTGAACTGGACATTCACTCTATGATCCAGTTCCACTGGCCTCCCTGAAGTTCCTTCCATTTCTCATTTCCATGCTTTCCTGCTCCTCCATGACTGGAATGCTCCACTCCTTCAACGTCAGCCTGTTCGTTTCTTTGACTTCCCTCAAAGCTCAGTTTCTATAGGAGATCTTTCCCA
Source organism: Bettongia penicillata ogilbyi (assembly GCA_023548195.1). NCBI lineage: Eukaryota > Metazoa > Chordata > Mammalia > Diprotodontia > Potoroidae > Bettongia > Bettongia penicillata. The sequence continues at coordinate 775,250 of JAJHZJ010000685.1, forward strand.
TTCTTCTCACTGCTGATGCCTTCTCCTTCAGAACACCTTCAGCCTCCTCTGTATATACCTCCATGTCATTAGTCCTTTACATGTCATCTCCCTTATTTGAATATACAAATTTGAGTTTAGGACTGTGTTTTTTTGTCTTTCTTCATCTCCCCTGAACTTTGGCACACTGCCTGACACATAGCAAGCACTTACTAGATGTTTGTTGACTAATACTCCATCTTATATAGTCTTCTAAGATATAATACTGAAGACTGAACACAATACAACAGCTGGGATCCATACATCTGATAATATAGTGAGAGTGTCACCTTCCTAGTTTTATTTTCCTTAATGTAGTCAAAAATATTAATAGCACAGTCACACTATCAGTTCGCATTTAACTTACCACTAAACCTAAAACTCTCAGATATTTTTGAGATAACATGCCTCCCCATTTTGGACTTACAAAGTTGACTTTTTAACCCAAGTATAAATGACTTTAAATTTACTTCAGTGGACCTGTGATCTCATTGATGAGGATACTTTTTTCGGTGATCTAGATTAACATCAATCTATGCCATTTCATCTTATCCTTTTAGAAATCCACCCCAGGAGATCCAGTCAACATGCTAAGGTCCTTTCTCTAGGTCCCTTTCAATCACTGCCCACTGGTTATGTCTTTTTCTTATTATATGTTCAGCCAATCTTCTCTTCTATTCATGCATTTCCATGATAACATCTTTCTCCACTCATCTTACAATTCTTTCTTTCTTTGGTAATGTCTTATATCCTGCTTATATATCTCCCATGTTCCTCCTACCATTACTTCTGGGTGATCCTTGACTTTAACTCTTTGGAGATAGCTTTAATCTATAATTTGCAGTGACAGAATATCACCAAAGGAATATTGTATTTTAAGAAATGTTAGACAATTTTTATATTTATTGCTTTTAAATTTTAACTTTTTTTATTTGATCCTATGTTGTAGCCTATTAAGAACCTTTCAAGCCTTGACTCTGTCTCCTTAGCTTTGTTTCATCTGTAGATTTAAATAGTATGACATCTAAAATTTTATCTACATCATTGATAATATTAAATGGCACGGGCCAAGAAAAAAATCCCTGGGTCTCTAATTGGAGACCTCCCTTCAAGTCTAACATTAATCTATTAGGACAAAAATTGAGGTTCAGCCATTAGACCTTTTATTTTGCTCACAGTTGCCAATGTACTCAAACTAAAATGCTGCTTGACTACATGACCAAAACTCTTCAATTATTCTTTTTTGCCAATAGAACAAAGACCCAAACTTCAATTTGGCACTGGCCTCTTGTGTATAACTATAACCAAGATTAAAGAATCATAGATTCAGATCTGGAAGGGACCTCAGAAACCACTCAGTCCAATCCCTTTTTATATTTGAAGAAACTGGAGCCAAAAGAAGCTAAGTTACTTGCTCAAGGTCACACAAGTGGTAAGTCATAGAGCTGGGACTTTCACCCATGCCTTCTGACTCCAAAGCCAGTTTTCTTTCAGTTATACTGCCCTCTACGTAAGTGTCTAGTTTCTTTCTTCCTCCTGAACAAAATAGTAATGTCTGCCCCTGAACCATTCACTGTGCTGTTCCCCCTACTTGAAATGCCCTTTTATTTCCATTATCCCTAATTCCTTGAGGGCCTAGCTCATATTCTGTCTCTTCCATGAAGCCTTCCATTGATTGACTCCAATGTTTTTCATTTTGAGGGGAAACTCCATGATACTCATTGTCTATACAGAAATATTTATTGTAGGGTGATGAAGAGGGAAATTGGAAAACTGAATCTAGTGGAGACTTTGGCATAGTACATTACCTATTTTCATCCTTTGTGCCTATTCCCCATCCCCCAGGAACACACAAGTATGTATATATTCATTTTGCCCATTTGTAACCCCCTGTATGTGAGCTGGGTGTGGATAGAAGTAACAGATTCTCCCTTTCCTTCTTCTAGAGTACTAGAGGACCTGGGTTTGAGTCCTACCTCTACTGCTTACTGTCTAGGTAACCTTAGACAAATCACTTCACCCACCTAGGGCACAGTTTCCTCATCTATAAAATTGAGATATTGGATTAGATGGTCTTTGAGGTCCTTTGCATCTCTAGATCTTTAATCGTATGATCTTTGTTCCACTTTGTCCCACCATAAGACCCTCCCCTGTACCATGTCTCTAAATCCCACCCTCACTCACATCCCCATGTGCACAGGCAAATATATTCTCTCCATCTGCTTATTGTAGACATGTATGTGGAGATTTTAGTAGCAACCCTGGAAAAGGATGGAAATCTTTTCCTGTGACACATTAGCTTGGAATGACATTAATCAGATTATATCTTCCACTGAATGAAAACATGCTGAATAGAACTAAAATGAATAGTTCTTCCTGATCTAATTTATTTCTCCTTTGTCTGTAGATATGCAGTGACTAGGACCCTGCTGTGCTGGATATATGTGTGAGCAAATGTTAGTGTTCAAAAGTTAAAACATTTACCAGCGTTAACTATGCCTTCATAGGAGAGGGAACGATGAAAAGCTGATATTCAAGTCAGGTGACCATGGATACATAGATCTAAAACTGGACTGAGACCTCAGGGACCATCTAGCGCCCTCCCCCATTTTTCAGATGAGGAAACTAAAGCCCAGGGAGGCTGAATGACTTGGCCATGGAGGATGCTGAACAGGTAACCTCACTGTGACTCCTTGCTCCTGGTACCTATGTTACCCTTCCAATGCAATGAAATTTGAGCAGGGAGGAATTTAGGATTGAAGACACTATGAACCTTTCAGCTATTTAGTTTTAGTTTACTTTTATGACAAAGGAAAGACTCATTTTAGGTTCTCTCTTGTCTGGCCAAATAAAGCACTTTATATGGCTGACAACCAAAGCCCAGTGCCTTTTAAAGTGTTTAGCTGTATTGAAGGTTTAACTATAGCTATCATATGTGATATCCTGAAATGGCATAGTGAATCAGGAGACTATTCATGGAGGGAAGGAGAAGTACTGAAGCTAAGACTGTAATTCTTGTTTAATGTTGAGAAGGGTTTTTTGTTTGTTTGTTTTAGTGACTAATGTTCTTGGTGCTCTAAATACACAGTCAGTGAAGCTTGCCTGGTTCTTTCTCTATCACACAAGACATGATTCCTACATCTTTTATCTTTACTCCAAATGTATCCCTAAAACATCAGGCTCATATTTCATATATCTACTGGACACCCTCTAGATATCTCCTTGACTCCTCACATGCACATCTAAAACTAAACTTATTTTTACACCCTTGAACTCGTTCCTCTTGCTAATTTCCCAGTTTCCCTTAATTACAAAGCTCATGGGCTCATAGATTTTGAGCTGAAAGTGACTTCAGAGGCCATCTAACCCTCCCTGCCCACCCCAATCCACCCTACCCTACCCCTACTTCATTTTGAAAATAAGGAAACTAAGATTGTATGACTTAACAATAAATATCTGTGGCAGAATTTGAACCCGGATTTCCTGACTGTAGTCATTGCTCTTTGTACTCTACTATGCAATCCTCTAGTTGCCTGGGCTTGTAACCTAGAAGTTATCTCTGATACTCCCTTTTAAATGAGATACCATTTGTAAAACACTTAGCACAGTTCTTGGCACATAATAGGCACTTGATAAATGCTTATTCCCTTTCCTTCCCTTATGTTCTTAGCACACACATCAGTCACTAAGTCACATCCCTTCTTTTCTGTTTCTCTAATGTCCTTCAAATCCATGTGGCCTCTTCTCTCCCACTATATTCTAGTTCAGACCCACATTCCTTCTCATCTGGACAATTGTGATTGCTTCCTATCTACCCTGAACTCTAGTTTACTCCTTTGTCAGTCTACCTTCCATGCTGATTTCTGAGAAATCTTGATGTGCCACTGTTGTCATGGCACTTCTCTAATCAAAACACTTCAGTGGCTCCATATGGCTTATGGAGTCAGGTATGAATTCTTCATCATGGTATTTGAAGAGTTCCATAACTCATCCTGACAAAAGAGAGAATAATATAGTTCACTTCCTCTGGAATAAGTAGACTCGAATTTGAATCCCTCTGACAATTTCTATGCCTATGCAACCCTATGGGCAAGAAACAACCCTCCTGGGCCTTAGTTTACTTATCTGTAAAGTAGTTGGACTCTATGTCCTCTAAAGCTACCTCTAAATATTCGAATCTATAATGTGCCTGCCCACCATTATTTTATTTTATCTCCTTTCATATATTGCTAACAGGATTATTTTCCACACCCTGGTATCATCCTTTCCGTTGTTTCTTCTTTGCTTTTATTTCATTGCCCTAGCCTAGCATGAATCCTATTCTCTAGTTTCTCTCTTTTGAAGTCTTTTCCTTTAACTGTGGTCCAACTCAGGCACTATCTCCTTTCTGAAGACACTCTTGGCATTACCACTAATCCAAACCACCAAGGGAAACAGTCTCTTCCTCCTTAAATTCTTATATGACTTTGCCTACATTTCTCTTTTACCTATCTCTCATTCTACCATGTGTTGGAATTATTTGCATACTTGATCTTCTCATTTGATTCGAGACTTCCTTAGAGCAGAGCCTAAATCAAACTTTCCCTTGTATCCCTGGCAATTAGCGCAGTGCCCAGCACAGAATAGGCAATTGAAGCATGTCTGTCAAGTTGAATTGGCAAATGAAATAGAATCCTTCTTTCCTTGACTCTCTGCCCCAAAATGACATTGTTCGAGATTGTGCAAACCTCATGGAGAACTTATTTTTATTGACCTAAAATTGGGTTGCATTTGCAAGAGCTAAATATGTAAAAACTAACATACAAGGAGTGTTTTCAGTGTTCTCAATTAAAAAAATGTCTAGAACAGTCCAAGTTAACCTTTTTTCTTAAGTCTTTTATTCCTTTTTTGAGGGAAAAAACAGAAAAGGTGTTCACTGTATTTAGAAAAATCTCTGATTTGGGATTGGGTCCTTCATTTTCATCATTCAAGAATTTTTATTATTGATCTTATACATAGCACAGTGGCCAGAATGAGGACCTTGTGGTCAAGAAGTCCTGCATTTAAATCCTGCCACTGATGATGGGCAAATCACTTACCCTCTCTAAATTCAGGCAACTCATTAAGACTCTTAAAGATAGGCTGTCCAGCGAAATCACAGGTCACTGATACTGTGACATAATATTAAACCTTTTTAGTCATCCTTTTAAGTTGGTGGGGTAGTAATAGTGAGTTTCCAACTGCAGTCACATAATGCCTTTTATCAATAATTCTACTACTTCCAAAATTTAAAAAAGCAATGTGACATGTGCCACTCAGATCATAGGATCATAGGAACAGACTCTTCTTTCTTTAGCTTCTGAAGGAAAAGGGACCTCGGAGGCCATTTAATTCAAGCATCATTTTAAAGATGAGAAAACTGAGGCCCAGGGAAATTAAGAGGTTAATTCATCTATTCCAACCACGTGGTCAGAGAGGTTATAAACATCAGAGGTGCAATCTGAACCCAAGCTCTTAACCTTAACCAATGCTCTTTCTACTACACCAACATCTGTATAAGACACATGACAAAAGAGTCACCTGGGATGAAATGGAGCTAGGCAGAGAGCAATTCCATTTAGAGGCAATGGGGAATATGTGAAATGGAATAATATGAGATAACAATATACAGGCAACTTACAATATCATAGAGTTAGGAAGGATCTTACAGACCGTCCAAGTCAACCATTTTATTTAACAAATGAGGAGACTAAGAACCAGAAGCTTTAAGTGACTTGTCCAAGTCACTTAATTGAAACCAGCTCATTGCAGGAAATAAAAGGTCTTATGCCAGACAGAGACCACAGCAAAAGTCCTGTTGGAAGAATTTGATAACTTTAAAGGGAACATGACTGGGCAGAAGGATAAGCACTTTTATCTTCTTGGAAAAGTCAAACAAAATAAAATGGTATTTGGATCTCGAATTGCCACAGAGTATTCACATCTTGGCCAGGGCTAATATCAACAAAAGAATGCTCTTGGCTTTTGCATTAGTGTGGCTTGAAAATTGAATTTATTATGATTGTTCCAATAATTTTCAGTTCAACGAACATGTTACTCACTTGTCATGTGTCATGAAGGCACTGCACTGAGGAGACAAAAAACCATAACAACCCAATCCTTCAAGGAGCTTTTATATTGCTGAGGTGGGGGAAAGAGAAGGATAAACCCACATGCAGGAAAAAATGAATTCAATGTCATTCGAGGAGAGAGTGGATGCCTACAACTATGGGAGTCAAGAAAGACTTCCTGTAGGAGATGACATCTGAGTCAAGTCTTAAAGTAAGGCTTCTAAGAGGTGGAAATGGAGAGAGAAGGCCTGCCAGAGTTAGGGCACAGCTTAGGAAAAGTCATGGAATCAGGAGGTAGAAAGCTGAGTTCAGGACACTTGCAAGCAGGACATTTTGACTAGAATGGAGACTGTTTAATGGAGAGTAATGTAAAATAAGTCTGGGAAGGTAGCTGTAAGCCAAATTGAGAAGGGCTTTAAATATCAAAAAGGAGTTTATATCTTATTATTATAAGAAGCAAGTTATTTCTGCCACTTGCTATCAATGTAGGACATCATTTCACTCTTCAAATTTCAGTTTCCTCATCTGTAAAATGAGAGGTTTGGAATCAATTATTTCAAAGTCTCTTCAAATTCTAAATCTATGAGTCTAGGAGCCAAAGTAGTGACTTGCCAGAACATTAGCTTTAAAGCCATTTTCTTTTCAAATACATTCACACTTCTCTGACACATATTTAGGTCTAATTCCACATTCTTTTTGGCTTCTAAAATCTGAGGAAGCTGTGAATTTGTAAAACTCACAGATATCAGAAATGGAAGACACTCATTAGAACTATCAGACCATCTTTTATCAGTAATTTCATTATCCTTTTCATGGTATTTTAATGGGGGGAAAAAGCACATGCGTATCCCCCAAATAAAACCCCCTACCATTTTATTATCTCTAGTGGATAAATATGGTAACATATTGTTGGGATTTATCTTTTTAAGAAAAGACTTGTTAATTTCCTCCTATTTTAATTTCACTTCAGTACATCTCCTTATAGGTTGATCCACTGCTATAAAAAAATGCTTCTCTTTTTCCTGTGGATTCAATAAATACTTTCCCCACCAAGTAGTTACTGTTGCCGTTCAATAGTTTCAGTCATGCCTCAGTCTACATGAGCCTGTCTGGGATTTTCTTGGCAGTAATTTCCCATTTCTTCAGCTCATTTTACAGATGAGGAAACCAAGGAAAGCAGGGTTCAGTAACTTGTGCAAGGTCACACAGCTAATAAGTGTTCAAGGCCAGGTTTGAACTCAGGAAGATGAGTCTATCTCTAGCCCTCTATCTATTGCATCCTCTAGTTGCCCCCAAATAATTATTACCACACCATAAGTATTCAGTTCTGTTCCGTTTTCCTCACCAAGAAATCTCTTTCCCTGCTAACTCATTTTTTAATATTACCTCTGCTGAATTCCTGTTTCTAAGATGAATGAACCAATAGCTGTACTCAGAATTGCAGGTGTAATCTCATCATGGAGCCATAAACACGACCACCACTTCTCTAGCTTATTCTGAGATCCTTTTTTGAGCCTACCTTTATCTTTTGTATCATGCAGCACTGAAAGCTCACACCTAATTGACTCTTCAAGATCAGCCCTGAGCCCTTGTCGCTATGTTACCCCTCACAATGTCTCCTTCCCATTATTTATGTGGCTTGTATTATTTCCTCCTGATATGTTTGTGTTACTTCAGACTGACAAGCAAGGAGCTCTTTCTACCCACTCCTCTTCCAACCTTTTATAGCTTTGTATTTCATCGATACATGATCTTCTCTTAGTTTTAACTAGATCTAGACATAAACAAACAAACAAAAAGCCCTTCTCAACATTAAACAAGAATTACAGTCTTAGCTTCAGTACTTCTCCTTCCCTCCATGAATAGTCTTCTGATTCACTATTCCATTTCAGGATATTACATACAATAACTCTAGTTAAACTTTCAATACAGCTGAACACTTTAAAAGAGATGGGCACTGGGCTTTGGTTGTCAGCCATATAAAGGCCAGACAAGAGAGAACCTAAAATGAGTCTTTCCTTTGTCATAAAAGTAAACTAAAACTAAGCATTATGGATCTAGAGGTGGAAGAGACTTTAGATTATAGTAAATTAAGTAAAGCATTTATTAAATGCCTTCTGTATGTGTCAGGCAATGTATTAAGACCCGGGATTAGAAATACAACAGAAGGAAAGCACCACTCCATCCTACCCTCATGAGGGGAAGATAACACATAGAAAGAAGCTGAAAAGATCATAGAGATATCTTTGTGGGTTATATTAGAGCCAGGAGTTATGATTGAGCTAGACTTGAAGTTGTGTTGGGTTGTACTTCCTCACATAAAGACTGGGGGGAGGAAAGAACTCACCATTCAGAGAAAACAACTATGAAGTTGGAGGCTTTGCAGTATGTTGTTGAGTCATTTCAATTGTGTCCATGACCCCTTTTGGGGTTTTCTTGGCAAAGATATTACAGTCATTTGCCATTTCCTTCTCCAGCTCATTTTACAGATGAAGAAAATGATGTAAATAGGGTTAAGTGACTAGTTAAGCTAGTAAATATCTGAAGCCAGATTTGAACTCAAGAAGATGTATCCTCCTTACTCCAGGCTTGGCACTCCAGCCACTTTGCTGCCTAGTTGTCCTTTCCAGCAGGAGAGGGCTGCTAAGGGGAAGAGGTTCAGAGTAATTCAGGGAATCATGTTGTCCTTAAAGGTCTAGCCTGACCCTCTCATGTTAAGGAAACTGAGGCTCAGACAGCATGTATGACATGCCCAAGGTAACACAGGTAGTATCAGAGGCAAAATGTGAACCTAGGTCCTTCTACTCCAAGGCCAATGCATTGGGGCAAGTGGTCTTTCTTTCTTTCCTGGAGCTTAGTAGCCTTTGTAAATGTAACTTACACATATATAACATACTTGACAAAAAATAAGTAGCAATAAATGGGCACGGTGGATAGAGCACTGGGTCTGGAGTCAGGAAGACTCATCTTCACAAAATAAAATCCTCTTCCTGAGTTCAAATCCAGCCTAAATACTTAATAGCTGTATGACCCTGGGCAAGTCACTTAACCCAGTTTGCCTCAGTTTCCTCATCAGTAAAATGAACTGGAGAAGGAAATGGCAAGCCACTTCATTATCTCTGACAAGAAAACCCCAAATGGCATCACAAAGAGTTGAGCATGCCTGAACAACAAGTAAACTAGCACTAATGTGCTGAGCACCTTGGCGTGGAAAGCTAGTAGGCTGCCTAAGAAGGGATGAGCTGGTCTAGATCAGCAACCGTAACAAACAAACAGCCACAAAAACAGATAAGAGGGCGTATGCTATAATGTGTTATTTTGAGAAGTTTGCAGTGCCGTTGTCATTGCTTCTAACTAAAGAAAATGATTTTTTCCCTATAAAACTTAATGATAGAATGTAGATTTTACTAAAAGAAAAAAGGTATTTTATGGCATTCCATCCTCCCATTGATTATGGTGAGGACCAGCTGTTTCCCATCTCCACCACAAACAGAAGAGGAGAAAAGCAAGCTGAAGTTGCAGTTTAGAGGATTTGGATTAGCTTTAAGAAAATATTTCTTGAGTTCAGCTTCCCAAGGTAGACTGTGGAATCTTCTTCCCTAGAGACTTTTTAAGACTAAAATGCATTTTCATTTTGTCTGGGATGCTTGAAACCAAGAGAATGCGCTAGGAGGCCTCTCAATGTCTTTTCTGGACTTCAGAGTTTAAATCTAGCATGAATTAATATTTTGTAAGCACAATATTAAGTATTCATGACATTTAGATATCACAGTTTTCTCCATTTTAAAAATTGTCTATTATCCAATGAGGACAAAGGAAGTGTCACCATATATGAGTTCCTTGAATGCAGGGACAGATTTTCCTTTTGTCTTTTCTTTTCCTTTGAGTGCATTGCCTTACATTTAGTAGGGACCTGAATCCTGCTGGCTGCTAACTCCTCCCCAACCACAGTTCCTTGGATTTTATTTTGTTTATACTTTTTTTAAATCTATTGTCTCTCCTGAAAGAATGTAATCTTTGATTTACAGGGTCTCTTTTATTTGTTTCTGTGTCCCCACTGTCTGAAACAGAGTAGGTGCTTAATAAATGCTCCTTGAGGAGCTGATTGGTTAATGAGTACTTGTGGATTGGATTGGATCCCAAACCAGATGGGCCTTGGCAGCTAGTTTTTATTTCTTTTCTTTCTAGGCCAGAGGATCTTAATCTGGGACCCATTGTCCAAATGGAGTCCATGAATAGATTTTCATGGGTCTGTGAACTTGGATGAGGAAAATTCAATCTTTATTTCAATATAATTGGTTTCTTTTATGATTCTACATATTTTATTTTCCGCATTTTTTTTTCTGAGAATGTATTCATAGACGTCTTCAATGATAACACAAAAAGCTTAAGAACCCCTGTTCTAGTCTGTGGCTATGGTGAGGAGGTCTCCTCCCCACCTGTTGATTTTTTTTTTGAAGAATTAAAGTTCATTATGTATTCCACTCTTTCTTATTGCATGTTGTTAGATTTTCCTTTATTAAACTTAATGTTTTCTTGAATCAATGGGAAGCTTCACTACCAACAAGCTGCCTTTAATTACGTCACTATGATTTTTCTCCCCAGCTTTTAGAACATTTAAGACTTGATTTGGGCTCATGCAAATTCCTTCTTTTGTTTTGGCTTTTGTGTCAGGCTGACCTAGCCAAACCACAAGCTCTTTGTCCTGGGGAGAGAAATAAGTTTTTTATTTTCTACGTGCATATTTTGGAGCATTTGTCCAGATGAAAAATTATGAAACTAACAAGAACTTTTGACAATAAATTACTTTTTCATAAACAAGAACATAGTGCTAATGTTTCTTCATTAAGTCTCTGCAACAGTTACATCTTTCTTTCTTTAGGTGGGGAGGCTGAGGCATTAATAGGAGGTAACTTATCAACATCACATAGCTAGACAATGATAGAATTAAATCTGAAATCCAGTTATCTGCTTTACCAGGTCAGGGTTCTCTTGCTGACATACTGTAGAGGAAAGAGTACTGGATTTGGAGTCAAGAAGATTAGGGTTTGAATCCACTCCAGTTACTTATAGGCTGAATGACCCTGGGCAAGTCACTTAACACAGTGAGCCTCAGTTTCCTCCTTTGTAAAATAAGGAAGTTTAGATCTGATGGCCTCTAAAATCTCTTCCAGCTCTAGCCATGTGTTTCTTTGATCCTTGTTTGATATGATCCCGTATGACTGAGTGGTGGAGAGAATCATGTTGGGTCAATAAAAAGGCCATAGAATTGACTGGAAGGGCAAGAATTCTTTAATACCATGCAAGGATGTACTTATCTGGTGAAGTTCAAAAAAGTGCCCAAGACTGGCTCTGGGGGCAATTATCCTGAGAACTTCTGAACAAGGAGAAAGGTCCTAGAAGGAACAGAGAACTTCTACCTAGCAAAATCCCATGATGACAGGCTGTTAGAATTTCCAACGAATATGGGACATTTAAAAAGTTTGAGACATTGCTTCTGGGTAATTAATCTTTGTGAATAATGCTAGTATTTTATTAATAAAAGAAGTCCGTGGCACTGTGGAATGCCAAAGACCCCTCCTGGTGGCGGGCTCACAGTTTATTTGCCTTTGGAAGACTTGGTGTTCTTGAGAATGGCAATTAACTCTGATTGTTTAACACTTAATGAGGGAACAGATATTACAATGAGATGTGGGCTCTCTCCAATGAGGAGCCAAGAGATGTCAAGTCATTTTTGGATAAAGAAACTATCTCTGCACTGCGCCCCCCCTACCTTGGGCAATGTAGACAAAAGATCTACCTCCACCCAAATTTGCTTGAGTGAACACAATGGACAGGAATTCTTCTAGATAAGGTGGTGCAGATGGGGTAAATTTTTGGTAGAGGTAAGTAATGTCCTTCAAAAGCTGGGTTTTGAACAAGGAAATGGGACAGGGAAAACATCTGACTCCCTCGTGATTGGTTATTAATAATCATTTCTCTCAATGTCAGGCCATGGCTACTCCCTTTTACTCTTACTCACCATAATAAAAGAGCATATTACCTCATAGATCAATGGACGGTTGCCCATTTGTTCTCCAGTACTGCTATCTCTAGCTCAGTGACATAGGAGAAAAGGGAAAGACACTCATTTTGAATGTTCAGTTGGTAGGAGACTTTTTATACTATACTTATTTTCTACATGTGTTTTCTTTCCTCTCCTAGACTGTAACCTCCACTAAAGTTCTACTCTAATGCCTTAATATAGTGTGGAGGTGGCCTTGGATTCTGAAAAGGCTAGGTTACTACAACAAAAGCTTTGGCAATTTTTGCTAAACTGGAAAAGCTTTAAATATGGTTCAGTGATAAACTTAGAATTTTTGACCTAAAGACCAGCCCAGCTAAGTTCAAAGAGACCATTTCATGTTGTCTTCAAGATGATTTGGTCATAGGAATTTTGGTCATAGGAATTTTCAGAGATCCCCTAATAATGAACAGAGGGGCTGTGGTCAGTGTCAGTGGAGATTATACATATTCTCACAAAACCTTAGATTCCCGATATATTGAAATACTAGACTGTCAGCTCCCTTAAGACAGAGTATGTCATACAGATCTTTATGTCCCTGAGCATACAGTATTGGGAGCATATTTATTTTTTGGTCTGGAGCCATAATTTCATTAATATAAGAAACTGCCTACTGAAAAAACTATCACTACAAAACAACTCTAGTCTTAGAGAAGTGTCTGGGGAACTGAGAAGTTAAGTGACTTGCCTGTGGACACACAGCCTGTATGTGTCAGAGGCGGGATGTGAACACAGATTTTCCTGTCTCCAAGGCTGGTTCTCTATCCTTGACACCATTTTGCCCCTCGCCGTGCATATAGGGGAAGCTTAGAAAGTATTTGAATTAAATTGACCCTTCACAAAATCGGGAGTTGACTCAACTGGAATGCTGTTTAGCTAATTTAACTGAAGGATAAAGTTTAAGTAGTTTCCAGAATTAGTTAACTTGTAGCCAGGTGTTAACAGTTGAGAGATTTTAAAAATCTGTCATATTCATTATAATGTTCCCCCACCAGGATGCTTTCTATGTAAAGCATTTTTTCCTGATTCAAAATGCTAAAAGAATATATAGATACATAATAGAATAGAGATTTTCTGTTGACTGTCTATGAAACCTTGAAGTTTCCAATTTATGTCCAGTAACCATAGGGTATTTTTTTAATGCTGAAGAGCTTACAATCAGGATTAGTCTTTCCTAATTTTCAATGTTAAGTGCTCAGGCATGTTTATATTTCTTATTCTCTATTCATTCCATGCCTTCTGTAGACCATCAATGAATACCGCCCCCCATAAAGTCCGCACTGGTCATATCTACCCTCAATATGACCCTGTGGTCAGGGTTGAATAGTTTTGTATCCAATAACTGTTTGACTAATTCTGTAGTCATTTGTATTTGCAGTAGAAAGGAACATAGTGTTGATTTCCTTCAGGGTGGGAGCACATAGTAGACTATGCTAAACTAGCCTTTGGAACATCAATATTTTAGTAGAGATCATAGATATTTTAGAAATAGAAGGGACCTTAGAAATGACCTAGTTCAACCTCTTCATTGTATGCTCTTTGATGCAATGGCACTGGCCTCCTGGATGTTCCATAAACAAGACGCTCCAGCTCTCGGCTTTTGGCATCCTCTCCACCATCCTGCAAGCCTGCGTTGCTGTCCTTCCTCTGCTCCAACTATTGACCTCCCTGACTTCCTTTAAGTCCCAACCAAAATCCCACCTCTTACAAGAAGCTTTCCTCAGTTCTTAGTTCTAGTGCCCTCCTTTGGTTAATTATTTCTTATTTATTCTGTATACAGCTTGCTTTGTATATATTTATTTGCATATTTTCTCCCCCTGTGGATTGTAAACTCCATGAGAACAGGAACTGTTTTTTGTCTCTCTTTGTCTTTAATACTTGGCACATAGTAGGCATGTAATAAATGTTTATTGAATAGAATTGTATAGATGAGAAATCCGAGGCCCAAGGAGGCCAAAGTATTTGTCCAAGGTAATGTTATAGTTAATTGATAAACATTTATTAAGTGTCTTCTGTATACTAGGCACACATGCTGAGCTCTGGAGGTGAGAAGCAGGGAGAGGTAGTGGAGAGAGTACTTACTAGTTTCGGAGTTTTTAAGATCATCTTTCAAGTCTTTCCTCTGACATGTACTATCTTTGTGACCTTTGGTAAATCACTTGACTTCTCGGTGTCCCCTGGAAATTCTTGGAAACTATAAGATATAGATAGTTGCTGATCTGTCATAGTGAAAAGTATCCCCACTCTAGCAGTTCCTTACATTAATAGAGTCACTGATAAGGCCTCTCCCCCCAAAATCAAGAGTGATAGAGCTCTTGGAACTTAGAGTCAGGTGTATTGTGTCTACCAGCCAAGAGCACTTTTTATTACATAGCTTCATATGTGCTAATCTTCCCACTCAGGAGGATGAATTTAATAAAAACAAAGAACTAAAGTGTTAATAGACAGAATCTACTAATTTTCTGGCATTATACAATTTTTAAAGTATAGATATATATTCAGCCTTTCTAATGTTCCATACCAGAGGATGAGAAAATGAGGGTAATATGCAAATGATATATATAGTATTAATTCTGTGCTGCTCTATTGTTATCTCTCTCTGTGGGTCCATAATAGATGTTAAGGGTGAATGCTTTCAGTATGAAATCTTTAACAAATCCAGTATTAATAATAGTGATTTAAGGTTCGCAAGGCACTATTCTTTGAGTCTTACAACAGTAAGTTGTACACAAGTACTGTGATATAGTTACTATAGATAGTATAACCCCCATTTTACAGATGGAGAAACTGAGGTTGAAGGGTTGAATGTCTTACCTATGATAACATGGCTAAGTATGAGTAAGATTTGAACCCAAATCTCTCTAACTCTGAGTTGCAAACTGTACACACTCCAGGACTGTTTTGCAAAACATTGCACCTTGGCTCTGAGGCAGAAATAGTTTTGCCTGATGATGATGATGAATCTCGGGTGTTACTAAATTTTTATTTCACAATCCTGCATTTTTATCATTCTGGTAACTTGCTAGCTCAGGGGAGGTTATTTGTCTGCCAGAGTTGTACATGCTAAGCAGAGACTGAATACAATACAGATGTTACATGATAACCTCTTGTTCATACAAAATGAATGTTGAGCTTTATCTTGGCAGCCAAGGAATCATCTCATTAGATGTTCTGGAGAGTTAGTGCTATAAAGAAGGGTTAATAAACTAATGTAAAAGCAAAAGGTTACTAGGCAAAGAAATTGACATTGTATTTCTGCCACATGCCACAAAGGGGCCTCTGCTGGTTTACTTCTTCAATCAGAGGATTTACTGTAGGAGGGAACGTGTTTTTGTTGAATTAGACAAGTATGCAGGATAACATAAATAGGAAATTTGGAAATAATTTTCAGCAAATCACCCATTCTTTGGCTTTATTTCTCCATATTTAAAATGCATTCCAAACTTGTATCTTGGGTTATAGTATGTTTTAAAGATTAATCCTGATTCATATCTTGCTATTTGAAGATATCATTGTCTTGCCAAAAGAGACAATCGTTCTATAAATCTTATTCAATCAATCCTTTGCTAACAGAGAAGAGAAAGCCTTTCCAGGCTATCATTTGTTTTTATGGATGAGGCGTGAGGATAACAAAATAGAATTTTCTCTCCAGAATCCCTAGATATTGAGAAAAAGGATTGGATGAGATCAGATTAATATTACAGGTTAATATTAGTATCTGAAGACATCAAGAAGGATCGACTAATAGCAATAACCCTTATGCTAGACTCATGGCTCCCTTGCGACTGGAATAATACCATGTTCACCTTGGGCTCATACCTCGAGACAAGCAGCAAGATTGGTTGGTCCTAGGCAAAATTGTGAAAAACTGGATGCATATCTTTTACCACCTCTGGCACCATTTGTTCACTCTCCATATTCCTCACCAGCTTACTGCCTACTTTCCAAACACTCAATGTCTTTGTGTTTCCTATTGCAACACTACACAAAATCCTGGCATAATAACCCTTCATGCCTTTCTTATTCCAGCTGCATTTTATTTTCAGCTGTTTATCATGTAAGAAATCTGTCAAGCTTTCTCACACTAAAGTGTTAGGCTAATTTATTAGTTGAAGGTATTACGTTATCCCTGGATTATTTTCATTAAAGTAATAAGAAAACTATAAAAGTCGCGTTAATAAAAGTCCTTTATGGTGTATACATATCCTCACAACAACTCACAAAGGTATAAGTTTTTTAGTCATTATTATTTTCCCTGTTTTGCATATAGAGAAACTGACTCCAACCCTTTCTTGAAAAAGGTTACATGGCTAGGAATGGTTAGGATGGAAACAAAGGAACAAAGGTTGGGGTGAGTGCCAGGCTTGGAGTCAGAAAGACCTGGGTTTGAATTCTATCACTGACACTTAACTGTGAACTCTGCAAAGTTCTTTAAGTTCTCATCCATGAAATGAGGATAAGAATACTTGGGTTGTTGTGAAATTCAGATGCAATCATGGATATACAGTGCTTTAGCAAACTTTAAAATGTAGTGTAAATTGAGGGCAATAAATGGAGGGAATTTTACAGTAAGTGAGCCTCCTTGATATATCTCACTGTCATCATACAGTTCTTTACTTACGTATTCATTCAGAGAGTACTATATGACATACCTTGGAGAGCTCCATTAGATCAATTAAAAGTAAGTTCCCTGAAGGCAGGGGCTGTCTTTTACATTTCTTTGTATCCCTCGTGCTTAGCATAATAGACTTGCCAATTCCTAGCAGTTAATAACTGTTTGTTGATTGATAGAAAAAAACCAAAAACAATGGGTTAGAATAGACTACTATGGATTGGAGACAGAATTTTTTAGAGTTGGAGGGGACCTTCCATATTTTCTTTCATTCACCTCTCTCCTCTTGCCAGTGAGGTCTAGAGAGGTTAATGAACCTGCTAACTTGATTAAACACAAACATAGTTTTTGGAAATGTAAAGCCCTTCACATACTGTATGCAACCTATCTTTCCTAAATTATTATACATTACTTTCTCTTTACACACTGTCTGGCAAAACTTACTTTTTCACCGTTCCTCAAGTACTATCGCACCATCTCCCCTCTCTGCCTTTGTAGTAACTCTGACTCTCGTGCCTGAAAGGCATCCCTTTTTTTGGCTGTATATCTCAGAATCCCTAGTTTTTTTCAAACCTCAGTTCAAGCACCACTTTTCTTGATTCAATCAAATTGTACCACCCCCACCTCCACCACCCTGGCAACTGCTGGTGCTTTTGCCCCCTTCTTCTATTTCACCATGTATTTTTTGATGTATTTTATGTATTTATTTATGTATATATTGTTTTCTCCAATAGAATATTAGACCCTTGAAAGAGGATTGGATGAGTCAGATTAATATTACAGATTAATGTTAGTATCTTAAGACATCAAGAATGAAAGATTATTATTATTGAGGGCAGAGGCTATTTGTCTTTTCTTGCCCCTTCCCCTCGTACATAGCCTGGTATAGCTCACAGTAGGTGTTTAATAAATGCTTATTGTTTGATTCATTTCTCAAGGCCAATGAGAGTATCAAATTCCAGCATAGGTCTACTGACTGGTGTCAGTTCTTCATTGTCACTACAAGACTCTAGTATACCACACTGGAACCAATCCTTTGGACTCTCAGAAGAGTAGAAGGAAATTATCAATGAAGTACCTAGGAATATCCCCAGGAATTTATACCAAAAAGAGACTCCACTCCCCCATCCTTATTTCTTTGTTCCAAATCTCCTAAAACCCCCTTTCCTACTTGTTAGTCTTCTCTGTTCCCACTCAGCTGGAACCTCTTCCCTAAACCAAAAAGTCACCACTCTTGTTTTAGAATGTCTCACTCCCTGACTAATAGAGACAGTGATAAGTGGGAGGCTAGAGAGAAAAGAGTGCCTAATGCTGATTTCCTGTACTGTGCCTCATTTGCTCTTTTGGGCCAGAATACTCATAAACATCAAGATTTATTTGACAAAAATGATGGGGAAATTCAGAAGCTGCTAAATGAAAAATGAGAACTCTCCAGGTTTTACCAGCAGTATAGTAAATCTGTTTCTAAGAAGACAACATTTAAGTCCATCAAAAGTAAAGTACAAGTGAAGCTTAGAGAGATCTAGGATTCTTGGCTCTGAGAAGGCAGATGAAATTCAGTTTTACATGGATAGTAACAATTCAAAGCACTTTTGTGATGCTCTGAAAGCAATTTATGAGTCAAAGACCTATGGTGCATCTCAACTACTTATGTGATAGAGCCAATTTGACTAGGGACAAGGACATGATTTTGGAGAGATGACCTAACAATTCTGTAGTGTTTTCAACAGAGTGTCATCAATCAATGCTGAAGCCATACCCCAAGTTAAAGTCAATTCCTCTCTAGCCAAACTTTCAACTGAACAAGAGGTTTTGAATGTTGGGGCTCTCCTCATGTGGCAAAATGCCTGGAGTTGATTGTATTCCAGCTGAGATTTACAAGTCAGGGGGTCCACAACTCATACCACAACTGACTGAAATCTCCGTTATGTGGCAAGAGGAGGTTATCCCCCAGGAGTTTAAAGACATCACTGTTGTCCATTTTTCTAAAGGTTAAGGAAATATATTGTCCTGTGATTTTCATGGGGTAGTGAGGAAGGTCATGCTCTTAATCATTGCCGCAAAATTCTTGCCAGAGTCCTACTTAATAGGCTGATCCTTCACCTAAAAGGTGGTCATCTGCCCTAGGCCATTGAGGCTTCAGAAAGGGTCCAATTGATATGATGCTTGCTGCCTAACAACTCCAGGAGAAATGCCAGGAGCAGAACAGAGGTCTGTATACAACATATCTGACCAAGGCCTTTGATGCTGACAGTCATGAGGACAGCCACCACCATTAGTATGATTCAGTCATTCAGCTATATTATATGTTAAATTGGCTTTTGTTAGCTGACCAAGGGTTAGTATTCTTTCTCTGGAAAAAGGCTGCAGATAACCTGGCTTACATGCACATTTTTGGAACATAAATCTTTCATTAATTAGAGGATACCTATAGTTCCTATGAGAAACTACATACATTTCAAAGATGACATTGGACAAGTCACAGTTTCTTTTGTTGTCAATTTCCTCAACTCTGAAGAGAGAAGGTCCCTTCCATTTCTAAAAGCTGCGAACTTAAATGCTATGACCCTATGAATTGGCTTAAAGTGAATGTTTTTTTTTCTTGAAGTCTGAATTAATTTTTATACAAAATTCAAATGCACCCTCAAAGAAAAAATCTGAATCCTGCAGATATTAAAGTTTGCCCAAAGTTAGAAAGTGAACTAATTATGCTGTGCTTCAGAGACACCTATTATGTTCTTGAAATATAGGAGAAAAAAATGCAGGATGTGGATGCAGGAGTGAAAATCCCATTTTCAATGCTTAAATTGGGGTTAAGTAACTTGTCCAGGGACACACAGCTCTTAAGTGTCCAAGGCCAGATTTGAAGCTGGGTCCTTCTGACTCCAGGGCCAATGTTTTATCCAATGCACCACCTCCCTGCCCCTCTATAGCACTTTTTTAATATGTTTGTAATGAGGAGCAATGAGATTTTGTACGCTATCTCTTTCCCACTATATACATATGAGTTGTTATCATTTCATCCTTCTCATCTTTTTGAATGGCATTCATGCAGAAATGGTCACTATCTTGCTAGTATTCTTTTGTGTACAATGGCCTACAGACTATTACACAAATGGGCATAACAATTTATTTTCATAGTTGAAGAAAAATGTTACGACGTAAGCTCTTCCTCTGTAGTTTCATTGAAAGCATCCTTGGTACAACTTCAGTAGCAGATAAGACAAGAGGGAATGTACATCTTTCCCCTCCCACATGATTTAGATCTCCTCTGCTATATCTCTACATTTTGAAAGATTTTCATTTCATGTAACTTGGACATTGTTAGCATTTGCTATGGTGATGTGTTAAAAAATATTGATCATAAGTTTTATGAACCAGTGTTTGGGGGATTCTGGTCTGCAGTTTAGTCAGTGATTATCATCCACTCGGAGAACAGCTTATTGGTTGAGCTTTGGATTTGTAATATGGGGATTTGTTGTCTTATCAGTCCATGAAAGGTAGGAAAACTTTGAATGCAAGGTTATATCTTGCTAGGTATTTGGTAGATACTCAGTTTTTACAATCTAACATAAACTACAGTTTACAATAGATAGAATAGACAGACACTATTGCCTAGTGTCTACTATTTCCTTGAATAATCTTCATTGACCACTAAATTCCACCTCCTTCAGGTTGATGCTTCTGTAGTTTCTGGTGGCAATGACCAGGTCTTGAAATACCATCATAGATTCTTTTGTTTCCAAAAAGAAATCCTTGTGATTCAGGCTTTTATATACTGACATATTATTAGCTAAGTTCATGCAGATGTCGCCCATGGAGGGCCTTTTGATTCCATTTCTGGATCTTAGCCATTTAATAGGGCCCATCTGGAAGTAAGTCATTTTCAGTTACATTGTATAAATCCAATGGTATGTGCCTGTTGTCAACCTTGATTATTGCTTGGTGAAGTGACGTCAGCTTGTTCCAAACGTATGTCTAGAGGGTGTGGACCCTGTTTACCATGTGCTTCTTCTCTTTTTCTTCCTTTCCCTCCTACTCTTCCTCCTCATCCTCCTCCTGTTTTTCAGTGACAATGATAAACATGGTTCTAGGACAAGTCACTCTTCTATCATTCTTTTATATTTAATATTCAAAAGATTTTTAGAGAGATGGGTAAAATGACTGATTTTTGTAGTTGAATATAAAGGATGGGAATGTAAGCTCATTCCCTGTAGGCTGATTGCAACCAGAGTAGTGGGAAAACACTGAATTTAGGGTCACAATACCTGGGTTAAAATCCCACCTCTACTCTTCAGCAATTGCGTGTCCGTGGGTAAGTCACATCCTCCCTACATTTCAGCTTCCTCACTAATAAAATGGAGTAGTTGGATGAGATTTTCTCTAAGGTCCTGTCCAGCTCTAAATCTATAATATTATGATCTTTCAGATAACTCTAATATGTGATAGTAACCATGGTGATATGTAAGAAGAACTGAATGTAATAAACTCCCTGAAAGTGGACAAAGTTAGATTATATTTTCTTTTCTTCTTGTTCTTTCGATTGTGAAAGCTTTATAGTGTTTTATTACTTATTTTTCTCTTCATGCTATTATTACCATAATAGGGTATTGATATAACACAGTTATATTATTATCATATTCCTAATGCTACTTAGACCCTAGTTAAGTTTTGTTACATCCTATATGTAGCAGAACCTGAATCGGGAATGCCTGGAATACATTACCCCTGCCATATTTGAAGAATTAAGCGAATGCCCCCTAACGTCTCTCCTTCTCTCTTGTCTCCTTCCTTCCCTCTTCCTCTTCTACTCCTTCCCCTTTCATTTTCTCTTTCTACCTCTCCTTTCCCTTCCCTTCTCCTCCTCCCTTCTCCTTCCTTCATTGACCATGTAGTGAGAGACAAGCAGTAGCTTTGTGGCCTAGGGAAGAGACTTCAGGAGGTGAAAACCAAAAGGTCAAGAGTAGGAGATGTAGGGGTGCAGTTTCTTAATGGTGTAAACCCTTAGGCAGACTTTTGGTCCTTGATGGATAACACTTTTCTATTCTTCTGAGAGTTCTAGCACATGGTCCCAATTTGTCTGGAAAGATCATCTTAGATCCTGAGCCATTTTTAAGCAGTGTGACCACGGGCAAATCACTTCATCTCTGGGATTCTGTTTTTTTTTTCATCTGTAAAATGGGGAATAATACTCGTCACACTGACAGCCACTGTGAAGGCAGAATTGTGTAAACCTTAAAGAGGTATGCGCATGAGTTGGTGTTGGTCTGGTCCTACCATCACCTTTTTCTTCTAACCAGGGTTTTTCTTTCCTTGGTCTTCTATAGAACAGTATAGAGTTTCTAAATACTTATGTCTTACTCTTCTGTGTCTGAAACAAGTATACTGCTCTTTGGAATTTTTTGAGGTTGGTGGAGGCTTTTATTAACAATGGGCAAGAAGCAAGAAGTCTAAAAAGATGCTTTATCTTCCCACTCTCAGACTTTGTGAGAAAATGCTGGTAAGCAACACACACACACACACACACACACACACAGACATGCACACACACTTGGTTTTATGTATTCCCCACAAAGTGAGGAAATCAGATTCATGAAAAGAAATTCATTTTCAGAGGAAAATCTAACAGTGATACTTTCATCACAGAAACTATGGCAAGAGAATCAGAGCACCGGGGGAAGAAGCCACATCCCTTTCCCCCAACTGCAAGGGCTGGAGATTATTAGGAACCTTAAAGCCCAAGCTAGGGTCATTGCTTAGGATCAGGAGGGGAGAGATGAAAATGGTCGGAGAAAAGAAGAGAAAAAGCTTCACAGATTTGTTCTTTCTTCGTCATTGCCAGCCCTAGGACAAAGTTTGCATGGATTGGGGAGATACAAAAGGGAAGTTGGCATCAGGCAGCTGAGGAGCCAAGAGAAAGAAAAAGCTGGAGAAGAATTACAGGGTCAAAGATTTAGGGCTACAAGGGACCTTGGAGATTACCTAGTCCAACTACCACATTTTACTGATGAAAAACTGAGGAACAGAGAAGTTAAGTGACTATTCCAAGATCACACAGGCAATAAATGGCAGAGTCAGCATTTGAACCCAGATCTTCTAACTCCATATTTGATATCAATGCATGATACCATACTATGATCATTGCCTCTAAAATTCCAAGCTGTGGAGGCATGAAAGGAGTAAAGATTTGCATTTGGCAACTATACTATTGGACTAGACTAGCTTTTCCAAGGAATGTAATTCATATGTAAGAGAAATATATACACATATATACACACATGTATATATAGACATACATACATTCAATGAGCATTTGTATACGCATACATGAATATATGATATGCATGGATATGTGTGTGTATATATATGTATTTTATATTAAAATAAGTTCATTACATCGTATATCTAGAATTGGAAGGGACCTCAGAGACCATCTAATCCAATCCTCTTATTTCAGAGATGAAAACACTGAGGGCAAACGAAATTAAGTGTTCAAGAAATAAGTGTATAAGAAATAAGTTAAGTGTTCAAGAAATAAGAAGGGGTATAGGTAGCTGTTTGTTATTATTCAGTTCATGATACTATTTGGGGTTTTCTTGACAAAGATATTTAAGTGGTTTGCCATTTCCTTCTCTCATTTTACAGATGAAGAAACTGAGGCAAATAGGATTAAGTGACTTGCCCAGGATCACACGGGTAATAAGTGTCTGGGGTCTGATTTGAACTCAGCCCTTCCTGGTGTCAGGCTCCACATTCAATCCACTGTACCACCTAGTTGTCTTGGTATTTGAAACTGATTTCTCTGACTGTAGAAAAAGTGACTCCTTCCACAGTACCATGCTAACTATTCATTGAGGGTATTTATAGTATTAAAGAAAATATTCATTATACTTTTCAAATTCCATTATGTTTGTTAAATAATTTTTTAGCATGATTTAATCTCAAACATAGTATTTTTAAATGACAGATGTTTAGGAGCAAATTTTTAGGACCTTCACAACTGTCCTTCTAGGGTACAGCTACACAGATCATGGATGCAGGTAATCTAAAAATAGACTTGCCTGTTTTCTTTCTTTCCTTCTGGCTTTTCTGGTGTATTCTCATTGTTCTTGTCTCCTTCTGCCCCATCTGAGAGGGATGCTTAGTCTGAGGTTACAGCTGCAGAACTGAAAAGCCAACTTGTTAGATACATTTCTATTTTTCCTTCCTACATCTCCCTGCTTGGCTGAAGGATATGTTTTTGCCTGACTTCAAAGTTGGTTCCAAAACTAGCAATTGTGTGAGAGCTTAGTGTAATGTTGGAATGCTGGTTTTTGCAATGGTCATATTGTCTGGCTGTGTGACAGTTTGTGTTCAGGTGTGTATACATGTGTGTCTACACATACTTAACACACATATATACATATGGATGTAATATTGATTCAATAAATTCAGCCAAATAAGTTGTTTGGCATTGCAAAAATAAAATAACTGGTTGTTTGCCCCATGTACCCTTTTTTGTAGCAGACTTATAGTTTTATTGATATAGGACAGGAATCTGTTCCAAACCCTTTTGATTATGCGTTCCCAATATATGCCTATTAACTTATTTATAACAAATTACATGTATGCATTACTATACCATTAATAATGAGCATTATATAACTTATTCAAAATGGAAATTAAGAATGATGAGATAAAGATGAAATAATATTTTCTCCTAGAAACAGTGATGAGCTATAGGGGTTTGCTGGGTAGAAGAATGCCTTGGACAGACCTATACTTTAGGAAAAAATCACTTTAACCTGGATGTGGAGGCTGGATTCAAAAGGAGAAAGACATGAAGCAGGGAAACCAATTAAAAGGCTATTGTAATCACCCAGACAAAATGTAATAATGAGGCTGAGTGAAGAGAAGGGAATGAGAGTAGAAATGAGAAAACTACTGATTGGATAGATAGGATAAGTAGCAATGAGGGGTCCAAGATATATTAAAGTTGTTGACCTAGGAGGCTAGAAAGATGGCAGTAACTTTGACAGAGTTGGACAGTTTGAAAGAGTTGTAGGTTTCAGAGAGAAATATATTTCACAGCCATGTTTCATTTTCCTGTGGGAATCATTCTGTTCCACCAAAATGAAAAGTTGGAGAAGCTTTTCCTTGTCATTCACTGCCCTGGAGCCAGAACCCACTTGTATCTAATGCATTTAAGAGGTGATCTAGGGCAAACGTAACAAACACAGCCTGGAGGCCACAGACACTTGCAAAACTCTAGAGTGCTGCCAGGATCAGATTAAAATGCAATTGAGAAATATTTGACAAAAAATAAAATTCAATAAAACATAGATAACATTACATTTTAAAACTAAGTTAATATTCATTTACAGAGGGCTTTATGTATGAATTAGTGAGCCTGCTTCTTACTGCTGATCTAATTAAGAAGTGTGTCCTAATGGTACCCATGTCACTGTTGTGGATCCCCTGAAGCAGTTAGATTACAACTGCCTTGAGGGCCCAAAGCCTCAATCAATCTTGGAGAGGATAGGAGCTTTCAAATGGAGGAAGGAAACAGAGTAGGGGAGTGTTGAAGAAAACTTTTATGACTGCTTATGATGAAGAAGGTTGACTCTGATCCAACACACCTTCAGTTGGTTGTACCTGGATCCTTGGGTGCACTATGGGGAACTCTAGTGATAACTTTAGAGACCTTTGGTAAATGGAACTTCTTATAAGAAGTTTTGCTTTTCCCTCCACTCATGCAGATGAGCACTCATTATCTCTTGCTCAAAACCTTCCATCTTCCAATTTTCCCTAATTTTGTTGAAGGCAGCCCCATACTTCCAGTCCCCCAAGGCTCACATCCTCTGTGTGTTTCTCTGCCATATGCCTGCACTGAAATTCTTGCAGTTCCTCACTCTCACATGCAGTTCTATGCCATACTTTGTTACTTATATCTTCACAGTATCCTCTATGTCACTCTTCTTCTATCCACTTACATAACCCTAGTTACCTCTATCTATTCTATCATAATAGCCTGCTCATTGATTTTCCTACCTCACATCTTTCCTTAATATAATCCATCCTTAATTCAATTGCCATAGTGATTTTTCTAAATTTTAGGTCTTACTATGGGACCCACCAGTTTTGTGAGCCTGTTAGTTCTAGGATCTTCTTTCCTTTTTAAAATTAATTTATTTGTTTTCAGTTTTCAGCAATCACTTCCATAAGTTTTGAATTTTCTCCTCGTCCCTACCCTCTCCCTTTCCAAGACAGTATGCAATCTTATATGGGTCCTAGACGTACATTCTTACTAAACACATTTTCACATTAGTCACGTTGCACAAAAGAATTAAAACAAATGGGAGAAACCATGAGAAAAAATGTGAAACAAAATATAATAAAATAGAAAATAGTTTGCTTCATTCTGCATTCTGACTCTATAGTTCTTTCTCTGCATGTGGATGGCATTTTGCATCATGAGTTCTTTGGAAATATTTTAGGTCTTTGCATTTCTGAGAAGGGTAAGTCTATCAGACAATTTTCACACACAGTGGCTGTTACTGTTATTGTTGTGGGATAGGGAGGGGATGGTTATACTTTCCCAATCTAAGCAACTAAAAAGTAACTGAGTAATGTGGACTTTAATAGAGTATGGTCCAGTGTGCTGGTATTCAAAGCCCACTCTCTGTGCACATCTCTACAAGTTAGTAACAGCTGATAATAGACCAGTATGGGCAAACGGGAAGGCTTTTAACATCATCATTGGATACGTAGATACTCAGATTCAGGCTAGAGATTAAGATAGCATGAAAAGATAATGCAGAGTAATGAACAGAATCTGAAGGCATGGCCAAATTTAAGTCTTAATTTAATTTTATATATGTTGCCCCAGGGCAGCTAGGTAATACAGTGAAGAGCATAGGGCTTGCAATCAGGAAGACTTCTCTTCATGAGTTCAAACCTAGACTTAGACACCAGCTGTGTGACCCTGGACAAGTTGCTTAACCTGTTTGCCTCAGTTTCCTCATCTGTAAGATGAACTGGAGAAGAAAATGGCAAACCACTCTAGTATCTTTGTCAAGAAAACCTCAAATGGGATCACAAAGAGTTGGACACAACTGAAATGAAAATAAGAAAGGGACTCTTTCTTGTTATTAGTTTTATAGTACAATTTAAATTATGTATAATGTGAGAAACAATGTAGTGGAGCAGAGAGTTGGCCTTAAAGTCAGGAAGAAGTAGGTTCAAGTCCCTCTTTTGCCAGATACAGACTGTGAGATCCTGAGTAAGTTCATTGACCTCTCAAGGTCTAGGCAATTCTCTAATATTGTAAGTTGCATAGATAGGGCAGAAGTGCACTGTTAAAGGGAGTTTCCCCATCTGAGAGTTCCCTGTACCAATAAAATCCCAAAGTCCCATGCCTATCCATATATAGAATATAATTTATATAGATATGATTTATATTTTATTTTATACTACATATTTAAAATGATATGTAATATATAATTAACACAGCGATTACTATTTCAGATTGTTTCAATAACAAGGAAGTATTGTTCAATTTCTATTATTCTATTACTATTTTAGATTGTTCAATAATGAGGAAAAATTGAATACTCACCATTTTATCATTTAGTTATTCTGTACAAAACACTGGAACCAATAGGTATTGTCTAGTACCTGGACTGGAGCTGAGCTGATTCATTGTCTCTCACTTTTTGGCTAATTTTCCTCCTATCCCCTTCTTTGTCATTTTCTCTTGTAAAATTTACCATATTGTATTGTGACACTTTGCATTTGGAAGTACTTTAATTGTTCTCTTTGTGTTTGCGTGCCTATTTATGTGTACATATATCCACCAGTAATGTCCTTCTTTAAGTCTTTATCCTGAGCTCTTGAAGGCCATGCCAGCACTATATATATTGAGTGCCATCTTGGCATTAGATCATTTGTCTGTCACATTCTTCACCAAGTTCGACGAACTTCACATTGATTATGAGGTAATGAAATTTGGGAGTCTTAGAAACCTAAGAAGAATTGAATGTATGCATCTACACTGGATACAAACACATGGAACTTTGTGGATATACATAGGTGCACACACATATTTATGTTTTTCTTTATCTCAAATTTTCTTTCTGGATACTGGAGTTATTTTTTTCTTCATAAGACATTCATTTTGCTAATTATAGGCTGACAGTACTTCAATATGATCATTCCTAGCTACTCTAAAATACTTTATTTTTGAAATGTTTATTGCTTTGGCTATTGTCTCTCCAGAAAAAAGAGAACCATCACCCTTCCTGTACAAATCACCTATGCCAACATTTGTATTTGATCCTTTTCCTATAAAAAGATGTTTTTTTTTTAAAAGAAACAACCAGAATTGAATTGGAAGGTATTAGAATAGGGCCTTTGGCCATTAGAATAAGCCACTGAGATCACAGCCAGATTGAAGAAATTTTTCCTCATTTTAAGATGATTTAATGTAGACTAATCAGAATATATTTGCATCAGCATTTATATATTGATTTGGGGGCTGAATTTTTTTTTATTAAGTATTAGAAACAAGTCATTTCCTTTTTTTTCATGCATCAAACCAAAGACTGTTTTCTTTCATTAATGTCAAAATTGTATAGGATACAGGGGAAAATAATCACTAGTGAACAAGGTGCGATTTCTTTCATTTATCTAATTGAGAGATGTTATGGTATAATGGAAGGTGATTGAAGTTGGAAAGAAAAGACTTGAGTTCAAATTATGGCTCAAATTATGGTCATGGGCAAGATGCTTACCTTCTCTGAGGCTTGGTTTCCTCATTGATAGAAGAGGCATGACATTACCTGTATTCTTACGTCATAAGCTTAACAACAAGTGTCTATTTAAAACTGTAACTAGAATGGTCTTCCATAGATAATTATCAAAATGAATAAACATTGGGTTTAATGCTTTCTGAAATTTTATAAATTCATAGGCAATATTTACTTAAAATTTGGGCAAATAGAATGGTCTTAAAATTGTACATGCAAACACTTTCCTTGAATTTCAATAAAAAAGCTAAGTTCATAAAAATCTAAAGTTCTTGGGAAGTTGTTTTTTTTAGGAAAAAAAATCCTACCACCTTAATTCATTTTTCATAACAGTAGATATATTTTATGGACTTTCATTAATATATAACTTCATTGCATCACCATATTTCTTTTTCTTTGTTAACTCCAAAATATGTAGATTTCCAGTTCTCTGTAGCACAGGAGTTGACTCATTGGCACTTACCCCTCTCATAGAGAGGAAAAAGAAATTTATTCTAACTCTCCCAATTTTATTTGGCCCTTTCCTTGTGCCAACCAATGTCTCAGAGTCTTAAACCCAAAATAAAAAAATAGCTAAGTTTTAATCTTGGCTTTGTAACTAACTACATGACTTTGGGCAAAACACATCCATTTTCTCGGTATCTGTTTCATTTTCTACAAAATGAAGAGATTAGATTGGATGATATATAAGGTGCCTTCTAGGCCTAATCTTCTATGATTCCATATACTTGTAACATCCTTCAATACAGAGTTTTTATTGTCATAACAATGTCTCTCAATTAATTCCTTCTTGATCTACAATGAACAGCAAGTTCAAAGTAACCATGGGTTCAAAGAAAGAAAGAAAAACAGTGATTGAGCATGTCGGTATTACTATAGCCACCAACAATACTATCATCTTTAGCAACAACAAGAAGAATTTGTTGAACACGTACCACCGTAAATATATTTTAAAGAGGTGAAAGCAATCAACACATGGTACATGCTCTCAAAGAATTATAGTCTAGCTGGGACCAAATAGAATAACAAGACAGATAATAGGTTAAATAGCCACACAAGATAGAATGTTAAGTGCCAAATGAATGATACAATTAATGAATGTCATGAGAATTTAGAGACACACTATTGTGGAGCAAAATGATTCGGGGAAAAATTAATCCCAGACCTAACTCCTGAAGGAAGACCAAGATTTAGATAATCAGAAAGCATGGGTAGGAGTATATTCTAGGCAGGAGATACTGGGAAACCAAAAGCATGGAGATGGATATTCAAATACTTTATTCCCAGGACATTGAGTAGTTCAATTCAGGTAGAAAAAGAATTCCTTTGGGGGTGGTATATAATATGGATGAAGTACCAGCTTTTGGACCATTTTTACTTGACCTACATAAGCTCTTTTCACCGAATGACAGAATTTCAGATTGAAAGGGACCATTTATTCCAATCCGATTGATTACCTGATTAATTATCCCTTCTACATACACTACAAGTAATCATTCAGAATCTGCTGGGAGTTTAGGACAGAGGAGAATTTAGAAAAAGCCATTAGATTTGCCAATTAAGAGATTAACTTTGAACAGAGCAGTTTCTAGTGATGATTAGGTCAGAAATCAGAGTATAGAGGGTTCAGAAGAGAGGAAAAGGAAAGGAAGTAGAGACACTGACGAGAGATGGTTTTTTTTCAAAAAATTTGGCTGAAATAGAGAAGACAGAAAATGAGAGTGAGTGAAGGTGATAGGATTCAGTGAGGTTTTTATGTTGTTTGCTGATTGCCTTTCATTCTGTTTTTAAGTGCATGAGTATTTTTGAAGGAAGCAGGAAGGAATCAGCAGAAAAGAGAGCTTGTGGATGAAGGGGTTAAGGATAATAAATGGATGATACACTTGGAATTAAGGGCACATGTGGAGCCAGGAGGAGAATCATCTCTTCCTGAGAAACTGGAGAAGGGGAAATAATGAGGAATTACGTCAAGGGCTGTGAGATGGGAAGGAAGAGTTTTCAGGTATGGAAAAGAGCAGAGGAAACTCTTGGTTCATGGCCTTGATTTTCACAGTAAGAGGTAAAGTCCTGAGCCGAAAGTATGGAATGAATGTGCTATGTGGAAGTGATCCTGAGAAGATTTGGAAATGCTACTGTGGTGGTGAGTGGCATAGAGAATCATCTGAGATGGAGTGAAAGGATTGCCTTGTTGCAGTGAGGGTCCACTTGAGATTAGATAATATAAATTTACACTGGATTGAGTCAGAATGTTTATGTGATTTCTTGAGCTTCCATTAAGCATCACATGAGTAAGAGTGGAGGGGGCAGATGGTGGGAGTAATCTAAGATATGATTAATTTATAGGAGAAAGAGAAAGAGGAGAGGATAGAAGATAGCATAGAATTTAAGTGGTTCATTAAGAGGTAAGGGAGGAGCGTATATAGCCTGAGCAACTTGATAGTCTGATAGGAGTTGTGATAGGGTTAGAGTTCTTAGTGAGGATAACAAAGACATGTGGGTGGACCAAGTCATAGGCAAAGAAGTTTATGATCAGATAAAAACAATTTTGATTTCTTAATTATACATATCCATGTGAGTAATGGTAACATCCAGAATGTGACCATCCTTGTGTGTAGTTGAGATGGATCAGAGGAGTAGAGCATCGGAACTGAGTAGATTGAAGAGCTGGAAGGTTAGGGTATTTGAGGATTTCTGTTGCCTTTGCAATTTAATTTATTTCAGAATTTCACTGGCAATAAAGATCATGCATTATCTAAGTGGTTTTGCTTTCTTTTTAAATGGAGAGATACTTTTAAAAGTAACCAACTTCCCCCAAGAAAAAGTAGCCCAAACATTGAAGAAATTTATTCTATGACCATAAGCAAATCATTATCTTCCTATGAAGCCAGGTGCCATTGAAAACTTTGGATCATGAGTTGTTACTTTCTGATGAAGTAGCATAATAATCCTGTTTTATGACAAAAAAATTGCAATTACATCAGTCATCATTAACTATCTTGAAGACATAAAATAGTTTTAAAAATATATCTGTGTTTTCACATTTGGCCATGCTGTTTTTCTGCATAAAAATTTCATTTAAAATAGATGTGTCAGGGCTATGCAATTGGATTTATATTTTAAAAACCCAAGAAGTAATAAAAGATACTGATACTCCTAAACAACATGAAAGATAGTACCTGTTATCATTATTACTATAAATGAGATCCATAAGCTTATGAAATTCAGTATGTTTTTACTAAGCATTTATTATGGGGCAATCAGTGTGCCAAGTGCTGTGGATATAAATACAAAAATGAAAACAGTTCTGCCCTCCTAAGTCTCTGGAAGAAATTTACATCCTATTGACTCTGTTGACTAGGTACAAGACTAACTGTAAAGTTCATCTTGGACACAGGTCCCACAACTGTCACTATAAGACATTCAATTCAATTTGATGCACATTCATTAAGTAGCGACTATATTCAAGGCCACATGCTAGGTGCTGAGGATGCCAAGATGAATTAAATATGGTCCCTGCTGTCAAATTATGAAATAGTAGGAGAAACAAGGTCAATCCACAAATGACTATACTACAGAACATAGTATGGACTGACTGCTTGGGAGGATTACAAAGTACAGATAAGACATACAGTTGAGGTATCAAGGAAAACTTCTTAGGAAAGTTAACATTGAAGTAGGGTCTTGAAGGATAGACTTGAACTTCACCGTTCAAAGATGAAGGAGAGTATTCCAGGCATAGTAGATGTCATAATGAGCAGTTACAGGGAAATAGGAAAGGTGAGTTACATTTGGGAAATAATAGGTAACCTATCTTGGGAGGATCATAGAGTACATGAAAAAGTGTAGTATGAATTAAGGCTGGAGAAATCGATTAGAGCCAGATTGTAGAGTTCCTTGAATGCTAGGCAAAATTCAGGTAGTTCATTAGCCTCCTTCTTTAGTAAATGGAATTTTGTAATGCTTGCCATATCCACAAAGATCAACTGATTAACTATAGGGAATGACTTAATGAAAGTAAGTCCCATACATTTCAAACTAATATTAATATGCCTGATTTGTTGCAGCAAATACTACGCCATTCCCGAGAAAACTCAACCAAGGTTATATTCCTCATTACCGACGGTTATTCCAATGGAGGAGACCCTCGACCAGTTGCAGCTTCTCTACGTGATTTTGGAGTGGAGATCTTTACTTTTGGTATATGGCAGGGGAACATCCGAGAGCTGAATGACATGGCTTCCACCCCAAAGGAAGAACACTGCTATTTGCTTCACAGTTTTGAAGAATTTGAGGCATTAGCACGTCGAGCACTTCATGAAGGTAATAAAACATTTCAAAATTAAAAGTAACCCAACTTCAATAACCTTATTAATACACCTTAAAGGGACTCATGTTTTCACTAATTCCATTTTAAATAATAGCCTCATTCAAAATAACAGCAAAAGTCTTTAAGTATACACATATATGTGTGTATAAATGTCTGCATATGTATGTTTACACATATATCTGTATTTACATGCAAAGGACATACATGTATACATTTGTATGCATACATATACATATATATAACTTCTATGTGTAATAAAGTTTCATATGCATCAAAAGTTCTATCCTGAGGTCCATTGACTTGATTTTTAATATTTTGAGAACTATATTTCAGTATATTTTTCCCTTTATAATAAAGTATATTTTATCTTATACATTTATAAACATTATTCCGAGGAGAGGTCCATAGGTTTCAGCAGACTTTCAAAGAGGTCCAGGACACAAAAAAAGTTACAAAACTTTGGGCTACATGTGTATGTTGTCTTTTGTAAATGACTATCAAAGTTCTAATGAATTGTTGGGAGTGCATGTGCTTAAACTTCTTTTCCTAGTAATTATGGCAGATTCATGTTGATCTCTTCACACCTTGTCATAGCGTTCCTTGACTTATTGAAAAAAATACCTGGGTCAAAGAACAAGTAGTAGAAAATGTATTACTTTAAAGATAATAACAACATGAATACAACACATTAGAAACATACACAAGAATTAGAGTATGACATATAGAGTTACACTTATAGGCAGATTTATAGTTCTGAATATATCCTAATATGAGAAAGTGAAAAAAATAATGGATTATTTTTATTTAGAGAAATTAAAATTTTAATTATCATATGCCAACAGCAAACACAGGAGAAATAAAAAAATAAGAACAACTAGATAGATAATTTTAAAACTGAATTGATGAAGAGGAGCTGAATTTTTTTAAAAATCTCAATAAGAAGGTAAGTATAACTAGCAAATATCATCAAAATGAGAAAAAGAAGAACTGAAATGAGACAAAAAATCCCAGTAAGCATGAAAGAAAATAAGGAAAATTTAAGAGACTATTAGGTAGGCCTAGTTCTCCCAAACTGAGAATTTTTAAATAAACAGAAGAACATTTAAAAATTAGAAGCATTTAAATGGACAGAATAGGAAATATGCCAGCTAAATAAATGAATCTCAGGAGGAAAAATTAAACTGGTCATTGAGGCACTTAGAGTTGGTGGATTCACAGCTCAATTTTGTCAAGCATTCGAAGAAAATATAATCATGTTTTATAAACTATTTTTGAACATAGAGAAAGTATGTAACCTTTTTATCTTGATGAGACAAATATGGTTCTACTCAAAACTATCAAAGATAATGAAGCAAAAGAAGACATCCTCAATAAATAACCATGCAAAATTACAATCTCTCCTGGAAAACACAAAACTCAAACATATTTTCTAAATCATTCATTATAATTAACTGAAATTTATGCCTAATTAGAAATGCAGGAATGATTTAAGTTTTGGGAAATAGTATAATGATTAGGAGTTATTAGGGAGCTCCTTTTATCAATGAAATCAAAAGTTCTGTCCCTATCCTTATAGTAAACTATTTCAATGAGAAAGCATATATCATTTGATTATATCAATATAGTAAATTTATTAAAATGTCACATCTGCTTGTTAAAAAAATACTAATAAGTATAGAAACAGAAAGATATATTCCTTAACATGATAAACTATACTTATTTGGGATTCAGTTTCATTTTTATTCTGCCAGTTTCATTTGTGGATGCTCTAAGGACAAAATGGCTCTTTCGGGTCTTATTTAAGGATTTCCGTAGACTTTGCTTTCATCAGTTCAACTGTCTTACACACTGCTCAAAACCTTTGGCCATTCTCTTCTATAGTGTTTGACAGATGAGTATTCTAAATCACTGTTCCACTTGACTGCTTTATCTATTTTCCTGGCAAGGATATGATGTCAATAATACTTAAAAATGCCGATCCTATTCAAGTTCATTTGTAAATTTAATGTAATACCATTAAAAATGTCAATGACTTCTTCACAAAATTGGATGAAATGATAGTAAAGTCTGTGAGAGAACAAATTAATAAGAATATAAAGGAGATTTATGGAGGAAATTGAGTTTGGAGGTCTTATACTATCAGTTTTCAAATTATATTATAAGGCTGGATTTTTTTTTAAAAATTGTTCATTGGAATGTAATAGGTAATCTAGAATTACAAAGACCATGTTAACCTTTTATACAGAATTATAACTAAATAAGTTAATGTTTAATGAACCCAGAATTATAAAATATTCAGAAAAATAATAATTTAACAAAAACTATTGGGAAAATTGAATAATATTATGAAAAAATAGAATGAGAGCTATCAAATCAAATCATATAAGAAATTTAAGTTACTCAGAAAAATTAAAATAAAATAGTATGCTTATCTTCTTTATGGAAAAGAATGAATTATTATTGATCAAATAAGTAGAATAAATACTGGACACCAAATAAAAGGATTTTATCATTCAAAAATAAAGGTGTTGTTTCATTTTTTTCATAGCAAAAGACAGAATATCCAGAATAAGAAAGGAAAAAGAAACAGATTGGGTGGGGTGGGGGAGGGGGAAACTGTGATAATTAGGTCAGATAAAAATCTAATATCCAAAAAACTTTAAGAAACTGACTCAAATTTAAGAGTAATACCACTTTCCCAATAGATGATAGTCAGAAGTCAAAGATTGTGTATAAGCAGTTCTCCCAAGAAAAAGCACAATTTATTAAGAACCACCAGAAAACAGCACTAATAACTGACACTTATATAGCCCTTTCAGGTTTGCAAAGCATGTTACGTGTCACCTCATTTTACCCTTTCAAGGGCTCTGTAAACATGACTAATATGAAAATATGCTTTACATGATTGCACATATATAACCTATATCCAATTGCTTATTGTTTTACGAAGAGGGGTGGAGAGGAAAGGAGAAAATTTTGGAACTCATTTGTAAAAAATTAATATTAAAAATTATCAGTACATATAATTGGAAAAAATAAAAAAATAATAAAACAAAAAAACCAAAGAATAAAAAAGAATCTTATAAATAAATAATACAGATTTCCATTTCACAGAAGAGGAAACAAACTCTGAACACTTAAGTGAGTTGCTCATGATCACACAGTTAATATACATGGGACATAAGATTTAAAGTAGGGCTGTCTTGATTCTAAGCCTAGAATTTTTTTTATAATAAATGATATTCTAATTTAATACAACTCTGATGTGCATAAGTTTAGCAAAAGATAAATTCTTCATTGGCAGTATTGTGAAGAAGCAAGCATTTTATATTGGATTCTTAGTGCAGTTGTGGATCAGGTCACTTAATTGTAGAATAAAAATTAATTGTACTTTTTGACCAGTGATCGCACTAGGAAGGGAAAGTAACAATTTTATTAAAAGGTGGAAATACTCAGAGTCTTTATTCAATGTCAAAGCTGGAAAAAGTCCATATGTCCAATCACGTAGGAATTGCTGAATATAATTTGATCTGACGGCACAACTTCATTGCACCATAAGATTGTAAATATAATGAATATGTATAACTATAGAAAGATTCACCTGGAGTTATACAGAGAATTAAGGAGAATTAGAACCATATCCAATATGGCTACAATTATAAGTGATCTGGGTTGAGGAAGATGGTTCATTAAGAGATCAGTTGCATTCCCTCCCAACCTGCTTAAAATGTAAGAGAAAAATGATGGGAAAATGAACATTAAGATCTTAAATAAGTATAACAAGGGGCTAACATCTCCTTAGTTATTCCTTATTACCTTTTAGCCAGCCATTGGCTAGCTGAAGGCTCAACCACATCAAGGAAGATGGGAGACAACTGAGGAGTGTGAACTTTGGTAGTAGTAGTAGTAGTAGTATACATATATATATATATATATATATATATATATATATATATATATATGTATATATACACATATACAGACAGAGAGAAATTCTTCCTTCATCAGTCCCTCTCTATGCAAATAATACGTTATAACTTCTGATACTGTACAAAAGAAGTAACAGTCTCAAATTAAGACCTGCTATTTTTTTGGTTAAAGTTAATATATGTGACAAAGTGGAAATTGAAAGATGCCCATCAGCTGGGGAATGAATAAGCAAATTACAGTATATAAATGTGATGGAATACTATTATACTGTAAGAAATGATGAAAGCAGTGATTTCAGAGAAACTTGGGAAGGCTTGTATGAAAGAAATGACATAGAATGAAATGAACAGATTCAGGAAAACAATTCATATGTTGACAACATTGTAAAGATAAACAACTTAGAAATACTTAGCAAGAATGATGCCAGAGGATCTGTGAGGTGAATCATGTTCCCCTCTTCCTGATAGAGAAGTGAAAGAATAAAGAATAAGGCTTTGAGGGGACCAAACTGGACATTTGTTTTCCTTTTCTATAAATGTTTATTACAGGGGGATTGTTTTTCTTTTTAAAAAATGGGTAATAGTGGGGATGGGAGGGAGAAAAAGTGGATTTTTACTGATTGAAAAAAATTAATTAAAGTTAAAACATAAATAGTTCAGTTTATTTTATATTTGAAGAAATAAGGTAAAAGATTCAGAAACCAAGTTTAAATAAGATGACTTCATTATTGCCCACAAGTAAATGAAAAATATTTGAATTCCCACATTTTGCACAGAAGCAGAGCAAATACTTTTCTGGAAACCAGTTCATACTCAAGATATAAGGTCCGCCTGATCAGTCTTCTTCACTACTCAATAGAAAAGAGGACTTTTATGGTCACACTGAATTTATGCATTGCTTTTCCTGCCAGGAATATCAGGTCTTCAGGCAAGAGCTATTAGGATTTCAGGCAGGAGCTCAGCACTGCTTCCCTGTAGTGAGGAGCTTGGTTTCAATTCAGATTTCAATGCGATCTACAGCAGCCAGTTCCATGCTGATTGACCAAATGTTGGGACAGCGGAATACTGCTGGTGCTGAGCCCAGGCGGACATGACCTCCTGCATCAGCTGCATCTGGAGGCCTCCCACTTAAAGACTAAATTCTTGCTGAAACCCTGAGACTGTGTAACCTGTGGGAATTTTTTATGAGGTCCCAGACTAAAATGATTTGGCTTGCTGACATGTTCTCCCAGTCTGAAACATGTGGAAATGACACACATTTTGGTATGGAAAAACAAATAGTTGAGAGATTCAGGGACCTTCATAAGAATAGAAACGTTCTTCTATTTGCAAAAAGGAGGAGTTTTATTTCTATTTTGGAAAGTGGATATGCCGATAGTTAACTGGTGGCTCATCATCCTGTCTTCTGATATTTGTTGTTGACAGATCTGCCTTCTGGGAATTATATTCAAGAAGATATATCTCACTGTTCCTATCTCTGTGAGGCGGGCAAGGATTGCTGTGACATAATGGCAAGCTGCAAGTGTGGCATTCACACTGGACAATTTGAATGCATCTGTGAAAAGGGCTACTTTGGAAAAGGACTGCAACATGAATGCACAGGTCAGTCTCCAGCTAAATTGTATCTAGAGCTGGCTCCGATTCAGATGTTCAGATGAGGAGCTCCATGGGAGCAGGGATTATCTTTTACCTTTGTTTGTACCCCTAGTGTTTAGCAAAATTCATGGCGCACAGTAGGTGCTTGGTAAGTGTGTGTAGGTGATCATGTGGGTCAAATGATAACTTCCGCTTCTACGAAGAATGGATGCCAGCATAAGTATGGTCTTGTAGACCCAAGACTTCTGGGATTGTACCGTGGGATGATGGTGCTTCAGCAATTCTTGAATTCCCTTTCATGGCCATCCTAAAACTAGAACTTATCATTGTATAGAAACTGAGATTGCTTCATGGTTCCTTGGGTGTTCCCTAATTACTTTCCTCACCTCCAGTTATAACTCATAGATTATTGCAGTGAAACTAAGACGATAATTTAGAATTGTTATAATCCATGAAAGGCAGACTCGTGTAGTGGATAGAGAACTGACCTCTCTATCAAGAATATCTAAGTTCAGCTATCTCCTTTGACACATACCTGACTGTGAGATCTTGATCAGGTCATATCCTCTCACTATTAATGTAGAACGGGTGCAGGTCTACGTTGGTTGAGGAAGCTCCCTCACTGTTAGTTCCCTTTATCAATTGCATATATAGCTAGGGAAGAAGTATCCATATAGGACTTTCTGTCTTGGGAATCATGAATTAGCAGATATCTATTGTCTGATGAGCAGCCTCCATTCTCTTGATGTGTTTTCACATAAAAGCAGAAGCATGTCAATGGTTGATCATGATTTGCTCTTTTGAGAAGATACATTTTCTTGTAAACAAACATCAGTTAGGAGCATTCAGTATCAGTGACTTTTCTTTCTACTCTAGCACATGGTGTTTACTGTTTGTTGCATATTTGAAACGTGAACAATCTTTATTTTGACAATTGGCAGAAAAGCAATCTCTGTAGTTGAGAAATTTCTTTTTTTTTGTTTGCTTGTATGTCCTTTTTTTTTCCTTGGGTCAGTTCGACTCTTTGGACCTCAGTTTCCACATCTGTAAAATGAAGGGAATTGGACTAGATGACCTAGATGGTCCTTCTCCATGATCCTGTAGTACTAGACTTCCTTTCTCTCTTCCCTTTTCTATGCTGACATTTTCTTCATTTTTCCTGTCTTTTCCATTTCTCTTTCCCTATTTTGTTTTTTTTCTTACTCTCCTCGCTTTTCTTCTCTTCCTTTATACCCCTGCTCCTTTCCCATCTATCAAAATCTTTTCCTGCTTGGCATTACTTTCCATTTCCGCCCAGAAGCCATCCCTTCCCAGGCTCTTTGCTCTCCTCACCCAGGAGACTCTTACTTAAAGCATTAAAAAAATAGCCTAAGGGCTTCTGGGCCATCAAAGTAAATTTCCTAGCCTCTCCCCTCATCATATATCCTCCCACACTTTCCTATTTACCTCAATTCTTCTCTCTCTAAGTCCCCCAACTAACCCAAGGCAGAGACTCTTTTTATTATTATTTTTTTAAACTTGTGCTGCAGTCAGTATGTCTGGTTCTGGTGTGGTCTTAAACTGGGCTCTTGCTCTCTGCCAATAAGTCACTTTGGTGCAGCTGGCTGGCAGGCAAGCAGGCCCAGTCACACAGTGTCTGTCTCCCCCCAGGGCCACCCTGATTTCTGTGGTCTGAGATTCCCACACCCACTCCCACCAGTTGCACTAGCCAGCTACTGCTGTCTTCCTCCCATCTGTTGTAGGCAGAAAGGAACAGAAGTCCAGAGGATGGTGTTGGGTGGGCTTCTTCCTTGTGCTTCAGTGAGGGACTAGAGAGAATCCTCTGCTGGATGGAGCCAAAAAGCCAAGCATAGTGGGATCTGTGGTCATCCTGTCCCTCTGCTTACATCTGCGGTTTGCTGCTTTAATTCTTACTACATCTGTTGATCATAATGCACCCAAGGCTGTGAATTAGATACAGTTCCCTTAACATAAATGTCCATTTTGTTGTTTTTAAGGATCTGTCTAAGGGGCAAGGGATATTGGATACCATAGGAATTTGGTACTGGATCACCATCACACTCATTGCGACCTTTCTGGACTCGTACTATTGTTGGTTTCTCCCAGGCTTTAAGAGTAAAAAGAAAAAGAAAGGTTTTCCATCCTCCTCATTTTTAATGATTCCAGCCCGATCTTATTCTCAGAAAAACAAAAAAGAGAGTAGTAAATGCAAATCATTGATTCTTGAACTTTTTTTTTTAGCTTATGGCTCAATATTATTCTTTGCCATGACAAATTACACACATGTGGTACAAATGTAAAAATTCTCTTCATACCTGGAGGAAACTCAAAAAATTCAATATTCCATAGGTGCTGTGGACTCTCTAATGAATTGTATTGCTTTATTAGCCATCATATCTTATTGCTGCTCATGTAAGATTAGTCATTTTCTCTTGGACTCAGAGGAGTCGTAGCCATTAGTGATCATTCCCATTTGTAGAAACGACTCCAAAATAACCATAGACATTGAGTTCCAGGGAAATGAAGGTCACACAGTCGCTTTGTGGTGGAACTAGAACTAGAAAACAAGCCTCCTGATTCCTAGCCCTATGTTACACCCATTATACCATGTTAGTCTAGTCTCCCTATTTTACAGATGGGAAAACTGAGCCCAATAAAGGTAGATTGTTTTCCAACTTCAAATAGCTAGTAAGTTGCAAAAGAGGACCAACATTCTTTTCCTATTGCAATAGGCTCCCACATTTCTATAGTGCCTAGTATCCTTGGTCTATACAATAGATTTTCCATAAGAAAATTTACCTTTATATGTTTCACTCACTTTACAAATAGCATTGAAACATAAAACATCTTCAATAGACATTTAAAATACCCACCACTCCACACAAGGATCCACAGTGTGAGGAACAATCCATCTTATTTATTGTGACATGAATCTAATTCATGAATCGCTTCTCGTTACTCTCAACAACAGAGGTATATTTTACTTGTTATCGCAGCACAGATCATGCACCAGGGATACAAAATGAATCCAAAGTTTTCTTAAGCGAGACCAACTAATGAAAAGTTCTTCCAACATGTTGGAATGATTACAATAAAACAAGGCAAAACATACTTTGAAAGAGATATGCTTTGTTTTGTTTTGTTGGTCTAACTGTGTTCACTTTGATGTTAAGAAATGTTACAAACCCAATTCTGCTCTCTCCTTTTTTGAAATCATGTGACACAATGGGAAAAAAAGAATTATTGTAAGAAATTAATTTTTGTCCCATTGAATCAATTAGACAAAGAAATCGCTGAAAGTGTAGGCAAGGTCCGTAGTGTCATTGTTTATTCTATGTCCAAACTTACTGGTTGACTTTATCTATCTGCTAAATAGTGAAACGAATGTACTCCTGGTTTAACATACTAACATTCATTGAGACAGACAAGTGTAAGGAAGACATACCAAAGACACTCTGTGTATAGCTAGAGAAATCAAGTATTGAAATCCAAAGCATTTGCAGCTGCTATGGACTTCACCAAAAGGGACTTGAAAGGAGCAGAATGCAGGTTTACTTGGCATTCTGAGGATACTTGGTGAAGGTGATTAATTTCATTGCCATGCCCCAGGGATGGTAAGCAATTAGAAAAGGTCAGACTGGATTAGTAGCTCAGAGCTTAATGCCCTGAAACAGGGGCTTCTGCATCAGTGAGACAGAATGATTAACAAATTAGCCTGACTATAGAAACTGAGATCTTGACCCACATATGAACACATGAATGCATATATTGTAGATAGATATAAATATGGATATGCTATTTGTGTACTGATACATGCATCTATACAAGCATATTAGTGGGCAAGTGTACATATTTGTATATACGAATGTACCTATTTACATATATGTGGGTGTATGTATTTGTGAATAAACATGCACATACATATTAAGGGTCGGGAAAACCTGGCAGTGTCACCTTGGCCAAGTCGCTTAACTACTTCATGTCCCCCAAACAACT
The DNA here is from genome assembly GCA_023548195.1 of Bettongia penicillata ogilbyi. NCBI lineage: Eukaryota > Metazoa > Chordata > Mammalia > Diprotodontia > Potoroidae > Bettongia > Bettongia penicillata. The sequence continues at coordinate 817,667 of JAJHZJ010000685.1, forward strand.
TTCTAGAATTATAATTTGCAGAATAGTTATTGATCTGTATTAATAAAGGGAATTTACTTATCAAGGAGTTCCTTACCCCAATTAATCACAGTTCTGGACAAAAGAAAAATATATGTCCCACTGCTTATAAAATCTAGGTATATAATCTCTGTTTATAAGTATGATATATATGTATATCATGTATACACATACACATACATATTTTACACAGCTCTCATTTATAAACACCAACAAATAATCCTTTAAAGTTTGCAAAGCATTGCATGTGCATATATACAGATATATCTGTTTATATATATCTACATATTTATATATAACATTTATAATCTCATTTGCTTGTCACATCAGCCTGTAAAGTAGGTGTTATTTTTAACCCCTTTTGATAGAGAAAATGGAACTGAGAGATGTTAAGTAACTTGCCTGTGAATATCTAGTTAGTAAGTTTCTGAGGCAGAATTTAAACTCAGATCTCCCCAACCCTAAACCTAACCATAACCAGGAGAGCCATTATACGTTTGTGTGAGTGTGAATGTGTGTATGTTTGATATATATAATCTCTACCTTTATCTCTAGCTGTCTCCATTTCTACTTCTATACCTCTGCACCCATCTATATATCTATTTCTGTCTCCATGTCTATATTTATACCTACATTTTTATCTGTCCTACACTAAGACTGTGCAGAGGTGACTGGGTTATCAAAGGTCACATCAGTCAAACACAAACTCTGAGTTGGCAAAGTCTCAAGTATAGAACTGGTAACCAGCTACATCTGTTTTCCAAGGACCAGCCTAGCTATACTCAGAGAGGGTTGTCACTGTGTTAGCTGCAGGAAGACCATCTCCTGAATCACCCAGAGGGTTGCTAGGACTGGTCTTTTCCTGACCCAGATTCTCTGACTTCGCTGATGTAGCTGCCTCTCTACATAATGACCTGATTGGCCCTAGCTTCCTTGCCACAGCTTTCTGAAAACATAAAAGGTCCCTTCAGGATATAGTTGGTGACTCTGAGATTTGGTGGGTGTCTGAGACCATTTGAGTTTGCTGCACCCAATGACTTATAGACCAGATGCATTTCCAGAAGGAGAAAGGAATATCCAGAGAAATTAAGTTCTCCCTATATCCTTCCTGTGTTAAGGCAAAGTAAACTCCCTCCTTTGTTAAATGTTCAGTGACCTATACATCATGTCCTCCCAACACTGAACCTGAACTAAGCAGGTGGTGGGATCAGAGCCATGCCTACAACAAGGGGTCATGATCTGCATCTGTGAAAGAAGTGTCAATACCCATGAAATTAAAGTATATTTCTTTTACTAAAGTCCTGCTCCTGTGCCTTATCATGGTGGTAGTATCATTGTGGATTCCTGAAGTCTTGCCCATGGAGGACAACTGGCAGGTTCTGCCCATGTAGAATGACTCAGTGATGAAATGTTTGAGGAGCAGTCTAGACAGCTTTACAGATGCTCATCAACAAGCTGACCACCTGATTTTGGGGAGCCACAGCAACTCATGCCAGGACTTTGTGGATGGGATATGAATCTCTTCAGAGGGAAAAGGATGTGCACCAGTAAAAAAAAAAGGGTTGTTTGAAATATTCAAAAGTATGTGTGTGTGTTAATTGACTACAGGTTTCAATAAGTGTAATAAACACTGGGAATATTCTTTAACTTAGGGTATTTTTTGGTATGCATTCCTGCCCAAGTATTTTATCAGGTCATTAGAGAAAAAAGAGATCAAAGACTCACATACATTCTTGAATGGAATACCAATAGCATGGAGAGATCATATTTTCTTAAACAGAGTTCAACTTAAAAAAAATCCAGCTGAGGTTTTTGATTTGTTAAATAAAAAGAATTTGCAGAATGCATTGCCTATTTGTCTTCATATAATACAGAGGAATGCTGCTGGCAGTTTGACATTGATGTCATAAAAAGGGGGTTATAGAAAGCTTGATATATAGCTGGGACACTGATGATGAATGCTTTTAATTTTCCATGGTCTGGACAACTAGATACCAAGTGGATCATAAGTATGACATACCATATTAGAATTCATCATGGATTTGAAATGTCTGTCATCATTTATTTCATTGATTCCTTCTGGCCTTTTGCAGAACTGAAATCTATCTCTAGATCTTTCTGTTTGGGGCATCACACAATTCTCAACATCAGTCAATGATATTCTTTACAGGTGGTTTTAATAATGTGTCTAATATTCTGAAATTCCAAAAATGAAGGAGACTGTCCAGTTCCTTTTCTCAACTGCAAACCCTCCTTCTACACCTCCATTCTTATCCTGTCCCATCATCAGACACCCTTAGTAAATCGTAGGAGGGAATAGTATATAACAGCAAAGGCTTACCTGCTAAGGCACATATTTAGCTAGCCTCCCCACTCTATTTAAAGTAAATGTGTTTTATTCTTACAAAGAAAACCCAAATGGAGTCATGAAAGAGTCTGACATCACTGGAACAACTAAACAAAAGAATGTAACTGAAGGCCTCCTTTCCTTTGTTCTTTTAGTCTCAAAGTACCAATGTACCACATAGATTGACTGTCTTCTGTCTCTTACTATGGCTTTCCATCCAGCCCACCTGTTTTCTAATTGTATACATTCTAGAAAAATGTTTTTCTTCCTTTTTTTGCCACATCTTCCATACAAATTTGCATTATAATAGCCATTTTAAAATTCTAAAAATGTTTTTTTCAATAAATGGATTTGTAATTTCAATGGTTTAAGAAGCTCCCTGAGAGAAGTCTCCTATCCCCCATGTAAACTTTAGCATACTGCATTAACAAGTTGAATATAGGTGGGGTACTGGGCACTGAGAGGTTAAGTAGTTTGCCAAGGGTCCCATAATTTGTTCTAGGTCTTTAACCTTGGATTTCCTGACTTGCATGCCAGCTTTCTAGATGCAACATCAAGTTGCCTGTCATAATCATTTTTAAGAAGCCTCAAATGCTAATACTTAATCTACTTAAAAAGAAAACAAAACTATAGGTAACCCATTATTATAAATTGTCTTGGTGTTAATGGCCTTTCTAGGATCAGATTATTCCAGTGGGTAATGAAACATTTGTTTAGTGGCTTATGAGATGATTTTAAAATTTAGATGGAATCTCAGCCTTCTGTACAGCATTGAGGATACTTGCCAAGCTTGTTTTATTTAAGTAGGAATTATCCTGGGAGTCAACAGTGGAGTCATCCTGGATTCCTCACTATCTCTCACCCCATCTATATCCAAGCTGTTGTCAAGCCCTGTCAGTTTCATCTTTGCAACATCTCTCAAATAATCTTCCTTCTTTCTTCCAATACTTCTGTGGCTGGTGCAGGTTCTCATCACATCACGCCTTCCTTATTGCAACAGCCTGCTGATGCGCCTGCATGTCTCAAGTCTCTCCCCACTCCAGTCCATCCTTTATTCAACCAGTAGAGTGATTTTCCTAAACCCAGATCTGGTCATGTCACTCCCCTAGTCAATAAAATGCAATGGTTTCCTATCACCTCCAGGATCAAACACAAATACTCATGTTTGACATTCAAAGCCCTTAACCTGCATACTTTTCTATTCTTTACATTTTATTCCCCAAAATGTACTCTTCAATCCAGGGACATTGGCTTCCTGGCTGTTTCATGAGTAAATCATTCCATATCTCTGCTCTGGGCATTTTCCCTGGTTGTTCCCCATGTTTGAAATGTTCTGCCTCCTCAACTCTATATGTCTCTGGCATTCTTTAACTCCCAACTAACATCCTATCTCTTATAGGAAGCTCTTCCCAACTACTCAATTCTAGTGTCTTCCCTTTGCTAATTATTTCCTATTTGGCTTTAACAGGGCAGCTAGGCAACATAGTGGAGAGAATGCTAGGTCTGGAGTCAAGAAACCTGAGTGCTGGGCAAGTCATTTAATCCTGTTTGCCTCAGTTTCCTGAGCTGGAGAAGGAAATGGCAAACCACTCCAGTATCTTTGCCATGAAAACCCCCCAAAAGGGGTCACGACATCAAACACAACAGAAAAATGAATAAACAACCATAATTTTTATTTTTATTGCATACATTTGTGTGCTTGTTGCCCCACTTCCATTAGACTGTCAGTTCCTTGAGGGCAGAAACTGTCTTTTGCCTGTTTTCATATCCCTAGTTAGCACCATGCCTGGTACTTCCAGGTAGTGAGTAAGTGTGTACAGATTGGTTGACATAGGGATTAGAGACCGGTCCTGTGAATTCGTTGGTATAGCAGACTCCCAGGTGAAAACTCCCTCTACAAATGCAGGTCAGCACTCTGCAATTTATAGTCTTGAGAGCTGCTAGACCATTGAGAAGTTAAGTGAGGTGCTCAGTCAGGACTTAAACTCAGGTCCATTTGGCTGTGAGGATGGCTCACTATCTGATCTTCTACATTGTCTCTTAGTACAAGCTCAGTAAAAAGGTAAATCTAACTTTAAACTTTGCTAAGTGTAAGGAAAAGTAGAGAATAGTCTATGTTTACAACTTTTAAAAAATCTGTGTGTAAAACTCAATTTAACAAAACGAAACTAAAAATTGTTACTATCTTTTTTAGGTCAGCAAATCTGTTTAAGTAAACACTTTAATAAAAGTAAATAAACTTATCCAAGACATTTATCCTTTCATTTTCAAGCAATATTTGCTTATATACATGTATTTTCCTCTTTTTTGAAAGTATAAGGCAATATCCCCTGCAATTTCAGAAGGATATATAATTGTCAGAGAATTCTTAAGAATCATTATTTTTTTTTTACATGTGAAGAATGATTTTGACAAAAATATATATTTTTATGTCTTCTGAAAAATTTCTTGCTAGAAATAAAACCTAGTAATGATTGGACAAGGTGTATTAAAAACTAGGATTTACTAGGACTTTAATAGTCAAAGAATCAAAAATTTTAAAGTAACAGAAGAGTTTTGTCTTCTTTTGTGGAAGATTTTGTTGTTTTGATTTTTTAAAATAATTCATAATGTAAATGATTGGTTTGTATGTCTGTAAACTCTATGTAAAAAATAAAGCTCACACTAATTCAAGGGCATAAATCATATGGGATGGGGAGGTACCTTTTTTTTCTGTGTTCCATACAAGGTAATGTGTTAATGTGTAATTATTAGAATGTGAAATTGGAATTGGACCACCTGGGAGCTCAATTTACAGAGATGGCTGGTATGAATGCCCAGTAATATTGTATGCAAGCATGTGTAGAACAATCTAGCCCAAGTGACTTGGAGGCAGATACAGTTTTGTGTCCTGAAGCTCATCCTTTCAGCTAGAAAAGACAAACTTGATATGAAGAATGGCATCCTGTTTCCTTGACAACTAAAACAGAATAGATGAGAAACCTAAGAGAAAGAAGAGTGAATTATTGGGGGAGAAAGAAGTTTGGGGACTTAGATCTTAGCCTTAACTTAGATTTGTTAATGTTAAAGTTTAAGATTAAAAATAAAAGGTTTTGAGTTTTCAACTGAGAATTTGAATTTTTCCAGTAAAAAAAAGTTTTGAATGTGCTTTGAAATATTTGGAAGAATGGAGAAATGTATATGATTATGTAAAGAGGAAGTATAGTATAAGGAAAAAACACTGGGCTTTAGATCATAGAACTAAAACTAGAATGAATTTCAGAGACCATCTGACCCAACTGCTCAACTTTACAGAAAGAAAACTAAGTGACTTGCTCAGAGTCAAAGCTAGGATTCAGGCTCAAACCCTTTCATTCCAATCCAATAAGTCAGAAAATCTGGGTTCATGTCATTTCTCTGCCCATTATAAATCACCTGATGTTGAATAAACTTTTCTGAGCCTTAAGTTTCTGTTCTCTAAAATGAGATTAATGACACAAAACCTTATAAAAAGAGAAAAGAATAAGTGAAATAATAATAAGTTAAAAGTACGTGATGTACTTTTGTATCTATATGGCATTATGTAAATATAGAAGTCATGTTTAATGATTACTTTTATTTCTATCGAAAATGCATTTAATCAAGCTGAACCTTTTATTTTTCTTCCTTTTTCACTAATGTGGTAAAAGTGAGAGTTCCAAGTCCTGCCTCTGACATTTACTAGGTGCTTGACTGTGGGGGTAAATCTTTAGTGTCCTCAGACAAGTTTCTAAGACTCCATATTATAAATGGCTTCAGAAGCAAGAAATCACTTATTCAAGCTACTTGAATCAGGGTACTATCCATCAGATTTAATTGAAATTAAGCTATTTTAGCTACAAGATCCTTCAATGCCAGATTAGAAGCCTCATTTGGGGCAGCTAGGTGGTACAGTGGATAGAGCACCAGTGCAGGAATCGGTAGGACCTGAGTTCAAATCTCACCTGAGACACTTGACATCCACTAGCTGTGTGACCTTGGGCAAGTCCCCAGTTGCCTCATTTTGGGTCATCTCCAGTCATCCTAATGAATATCTAGTCACTGCATTCAGATGGCTCTGGAGGAGAAGTGAGATTGGTGACCTGCACTGCCCTCCCTCACTCAAATCAAAGTCTAGTGCAAATTGTGTCATTATTTCTCTGATGGCATGGTCTTCTTTGGCAACAAAGGATGAACATACAGAAGCCTCATTTTTAATTTTTTTTCACCCTTACGGTGCAGGTGGAGCTGGAGCAATGCTAAGATTCAAGTCAAGGGAACTTCTTACAATCCTGGAGAGGGTTATGAATACTCTCCATAGAATTTCTGAGATTCTAAATGATTAGTGAAGTAGCTGACTCTAGCGGGGAGGGGAAAGATATGTAAGTGGGAGGAGGAGGGAGAAGTAGCAATTAAATTGACCCCAAATGAGAGTTTAGGTATATTGGGTATATGCGTAGCTATCCATACTGTAGGACCTCAATTCTTTCACACAGGATGTGTGGATATTCATTCAACCTGCTCTCATAATCACAAGTCTAGGTTCTTAGAGAAGATTATACTCAAATTTTTCAACTCCCCTATTTATCACATTAGCTTGAGCCCCTACATATGTATGTCCATTTGCACAAACCAGCCAGCCATTCATAAAATAATACTTTTATATCTTAAGCATAACCATTTTCTTAAAAATAAGGCTAAAGAAATAAAAATACCACAAATACTTATATTACATGAAGTATATGGATGATAAAATACATCACCCTCTACATATGGATCACACCTCCCCACAGTGCACTCAGAATTTGTGAAGAAGAATGGACACACAGCAAACTGGCAAAGAAAACATGAATACCGCCATAGGCTCAGGGTAACCTACAACTATGAAACTATTAACTTCAGTGTCCTCCTTCTGTCTCAGGAACTGGATGTAACAGCTGGGGTTTTTTTTTATGAGCGTAGCTTCTATATTCAACACATATTAAGATAATTTGATCTACTTTGTGCTTGCCAAATACTTCAGGAGGCAGGATTCCCAACCAAACTGGTTAATCCATTGGTTTATCTCAGATTCTGCTTCCCTTGTTCTTCTGCTCATCTAGGTTTATTCTTCCATAGCCAGTGAATATCTACCACTTCTAGTATCAAGCTTAGCTGATATAATTTCAAAATCTGCCTTTTCACTTACTCTCTTTTTTATCTTTTTGGGTTCAGACCCTGGTTTCTCTCTGAGAATAGCCTCACCTTGGCTTATAGTTAGTAAACAAATTCTCACATTTGGCCTATAATAAGATAAATTGTATTTGTCCTATAATCATATTTTTTCCTGGTATCCATATCACTCTAGTATACAACATTCAAAATAAGCAATAGACTCAGATCTCTGAGTGAGAATAATGTTTTTCTTAGAACTCTGAGAAATACTTTAAAGAGACAGTACTTTATATTAAGGGAGGTGACACAAGAATAATTTTTATACTCACTCAGATGACCATATCTTCTTTTATTTTGGGAATGTTTCTTTCCTCTTCCTTGAAAAGCTTTGCAGGAGAAAAATACATGAAAATACAAAAAGAAAGATTTTGAACCTCTCAAGGTAGCACGTCTTTGAAAGAAAATACATCAGAAGCAATGGAGTTTTCAAAAATGAGGAGAGCAAACGAGACAAAGGGAAGTAGTTTAAAAAATATAATGGGAAAGTAATGATTAGATAAAGCAAGAAATTAATGGCTGTACAAGATGTTTATTTCAGATACCAAGAGATGGAGAGAAGAAGCATATAGATATAAAGTAGGGAGAAAAGGAGTTAGATAGGGAAGTAGAAGTATATTAAAAAATAAGAATACAGTAGAAGCAACATGGTTGTAATCAGAAAATCTCAGTTGATATCCTGACTTTGACTCTTACTACATGACCATGAGCAAAATCACAACTTTTCTGAACCTTTTTCCTCATCTGTCAAATGGGATTAATAAATAACACTTTCATTAACTACCTCACTGGGTTGTTATGGGGGGGAGGGCAGGGAGAGGAAGTGCTATATCAGTATATGTTGTTATGATCGGACATGAATAATATACATATGAATAATTTCTTCCCTTTCCTTTCATTATACTTTGTAATGATACCGTCCTTTTATGCCTCCCTGTTATTATCTCATGTAACTTTTGCAACCACTTAGTGAGTTTGGTTGTAACTCTTCTCTTTCATACTCTACTGATGTTGTAGAGAGAGGAATCATGTTTCAGACAAAGGTTAGACTGGATGACCTCTGAGGTCCCTTCCAACTCTGGGATTCTGTGGTTTTGTGAAACTTGGTTCACCACCTCATTGAGTGACTTGGGAAAAGTCAGCCAGTAGTAGAGTTGAGAATAATCTGCTCTGTTCCCAGCCTTTTGTACCACACCCCCTTCAAATTAAAGAGGGGGTAATATGTAGTGGAATTTTAAAAGTGTTGAAAAACACAGCTAATGCCAAGGTCAAATGCTTGCATTTTGATTTTCCTATGAAAAATTCACAGATATCCTGCAGAAGCCAACCCAAACTTCTTATGGCATGAGAATATGGGAAAGGAAAGTTTTGTTAGAGTAATTAGAATACCACAAAGTGTCTTCGCCTGGACCACACAGATAATCAAATGAGAATCACGTAACACTCATCCTTTTCATCATAGAAATTTCATCCAGGCTTAATTCCAACACCCTACAAAGGGAATTAATTTAAATGCATTCATTTATTCATTCAACAAGTAGTTATTAAGTACATACTACATACAAGGCACTGTCCCTATTGCTTTGAAGGATACAAGGTTGCCCTCAAGGGGTTTACAATCTTATAATGGGACAAAGCCATTGACATAGTTAATTACAACAGGAAACGTAACCAAAGTTCAGATGAACAAGCGCTACTACTTTGTGATGGAAAAGAAAAGGAAGAATGGAAGAAGCAGAATTTGAATTGAGTCTTTAAGTGTAGGTAGAATTCTGATTGGCAGAGATAGGGAGAATGGTATTTAAAAATAATAATTAGGCAGAAATAGGCAGAAATAATCAGACAGTGAGGGAATGGGGATACAAAAGTATAAATCGTGGAAGATAAAACTGGAAAGAGAAGTTGGGGTCAGGTTGTTGATCCTAATCATATTTCAAGCTAAGGAATTTGTTCTGTATTCTTTAGGCAGTGGGGAGCCATTAAAATTTTCTAAGCACGAGAGTGATATGGTGAAAGTAGCAGCTTGATTTATCTAGCATTCTTGTGTAGGATGGATTAAACGGAAAAGCATCTGGAGGCAGTTAGAGTAGTCCTGGCAGGAAGTGATGAGAGCCCAAGTCGGATTTAGTGGCAATGAAAATGGAAAAAGAAGGAATAATATGAGCAGTCCAGGGAAGGAAATACCCAAAGGACAGAGTGACTTGATTTCAGGTTGTAGGGAGACCAAGGGAGAACCTTTCAGGGCTGAGCGATTAGTGATAACCCTGGTGAAAATGAATGGGGGATGAAGTTTGGTTTTTGCCACACTTCGTTTCAATCACCAGTAGAATATTGTCCCACTGTCCTTTTTCTTGGTTATACCATGTATATCTCATTCAGCTCTTAGAATCATTAATAAACTGAAGTACATTCAGAAAATAGACCAGATAGGAACGGTTAATGAAAGCCCTCAGGATTATTTCATATGAATATCAATGAATCATCTTCACTTTCTTGGGGATGATTAGTCTGTAAAAGAAAAGTCTTAAGAGGAGCATGATAACTTTTAAAAATTTAAAGAGATAATTTATGGAAGAGACATTAGATTTGTTCTGCTTGGTCTCAGAACCAAAATAAGATAAATGGGTTCGAATTGCGAAGCAGCAACTTTAAGATTGATATAAGGAAAAAATTCTTAGTGATTAAAGCCATTCAAAGTCAAACAGATTACTTAAGGAATTAGCTGGTTTCCTCCTCACTGGAGGACTTTTGAGCAGAGTCTAGATGATTACCTATCAAGAATGATATAAAAGGAATCTAATTTTTTTTACATGAGGATTGGAATAGACCTCTGAAATTCTTTTCAAGTCTGAAATTCTATGATTTGATCTGGAAATGTGGGAATAGATTTTGGAAGAGGTCAGGGCTAAATATATAAATCCCATATGGAGTTTTTAATTGAAGTTATTCGGATGACTAGGGAATATAGTATTGAAAGAGGATAAGACAAGGAAAGACAGATGCTTTGGAGGGGCAGTAGATTAAAAAAAGGAGTAATGAGAAAAACAGATGAACACAGATAATAAGCTGCTGCGATAGCAAGAGGAGGAGAGAATTTCAAGAAATGGGTTTGTTAATAATGTCAAATACTACAGAACAGTCAAGAATTCTCTATCCTGAGAAAAATTCTTTCCTTTGAATAGGACATTGGTGACAATGTTTGAGAAAACACTTTTGTAGAGTGATGGAGAAAGAAACCAATTTTGCAAAGGGATAAGCAGTTAATTTGTGGTGAGGATGGAATTATAAATGAGAGAAAGTTAATGGTATTTGGAAAGGTCAGGAAAGTTAAGTTTTTTCTTTTTCTGAGATCTATTTTTGTTCATGGGAAAATTAAAGGTACCAACAGAAAGAGTAACACTGAAGACAAAGACAATTTTAGCAGAGCAAAGCTTCAGAAGATGAAATTAAAGAGGTTAGCCTTGAAAAAGAAGGTGGACACTTTCTGAAATAGGAGCAAGGGAGGTTAAGATGAGGGAAAACGTAGAAATTTTGAGGAAAAAATTTGGATTTTTAATTTGGATCGTTTACGTAATGTCAGGAGGATGATCTGTTGAGTATGAGGGTGAAAAAGAGTAAAGTTGGAGGCTAGAAGTAGGTGTGGGGAAAACTGGAATAGCCACTGTGGAAAAAGTGATAGAGACTCAACAATGTATTAATAAAAAATTCTAGAGAATTGGTTAAGGCCCCACGAAAGTTTCTGAGCATGAATTTGTAATGGATCTACAGTATTACTTTGTGAGTTTTAGACAAGTGTCCAGGCTTGAATCCTGTTACCCAAATAAAAGCAAAACTATCGTCCCTCCTGACAAGTTTACATCCTAATGAGAACACCACATGCAAACAACTGTAACTCCAGCTCAGGGGAGAGACCAAGGTTGGCCCCATAGATTTGAAAGTTAAAATACAGAATTGGTAATAAAACTCCTTGGAATGGATAAGATCACCAAACAAAAGAGTAAGTATAACAAGAAGAAAGGGGACCTAGGACAGAGCATGTTGGTGGACATGCACAATCAGGAGCCATTATACAGATGAAGATCCTAGCAAGGGAAACAGGCGCAATGAAAAATTCAATAGAAATACATTCATACATTAGGAACACATGTCTTCCAGCTGTATCATGAGTGAGGAGATCTATTAAATTTTTCCTGAAATTTTTGACAGTGTCTTGCATGACATAGCTCTCATCATTGTAATGGAGGATTCAGGAGAAGGGAAAACTGTAATACTTTAATTATGTGACAAAAAATGTATTAAGATCATTATTGACTGTGAGTATCTTGTCAAGCCCGATAACATAGTGAGGGCTTTCGTTCTGGAGAACAGCCTCACCTGACTTCCTCAAACTATTTAACTATGCAGGTATGACTGTATAAGTAAAAACAAAGAGAAAAATTTATACTTTAGTAATTGTTTTATTGATTCTCCATGCTTCCCTTCTTGAGGAGCCCTCTTCCAGTCCTTTCCAACTGCTACTGCCTTCCCTTTCATATTATCTTCACCTACTCTGAATATATCTTGCATTTACCTAGTTATTTACAAGCTGTCTTCTCTGTTAGAATGTTAGTTTTTTGTGGGTAGGGACTGTTTTTATCTTTCCTTTTGCCCCATATCTTGCACTTAGCTTGTAGGTGCCTTTGTATTCCTTGCACTTAACATAATAATTGCTTAATAAATGCTAGTTGAGTGACCATAATTAGATTGTGAGGTCATGGAGAAAAAACTATCAAAGATTCAAAAATGTACTAGTAACCATTTCATTGGATAATTTCCAGGTCCTCCTAATAATTACTATAGACTCATATTTACAACAGATATCAAGGTTCCTTTTAAAATCCCTGGGAGGGTGTAGTGCAAATATGGTTAGCCACATCTTACAGTAAGAGAGCTGAGGTTCAGAAGGGTTTGTTGGTAGTCATGGAACCACTAGGTGCTGGAGTTGAGTCTCTCTTGAGTATAGCATACTTCATTTTTCTGCCACAGAGCTATAATGAGCATTTTCTTCTACCTCGGGCAAGTCTCAAGGGATTCATTCAGGGTGGGACTAACCTTGATTTCAGCAATCTAGAGAAGTGAACTTTTGGACAAGATGAGAGTTCTAGGTTGGAAAAGGGAGGCAAAACCCTCCACCATCATCTTGCTTTGAGGGTAGAACCAGAGAGTGGAGGAAATATGCCCAGAACTGTATTGTTAGTACCATCTAAATAACCTGTCTCAGGACAAAAATCTAATTGCACCCATGCACACACCAGTTACAGCTTTATTCAACATATATAATTTGATAATAGAAATCGGTCAGCAATCTAATGTTCTAAAAAACAATAATTATATGTGTATATGCCCATGCACATTAATAAAATCAACTTAAATTACAGTGGAAATTGAAGCTGTAGAATTTCATTGCTTGGCTTCAGTTATAAGCATCTGTGGTGTCTGCAGCTACATGAAATGTGCCAGATTATGACTCAAAAGCATTGGAAGCAGATATCTTGTGAGATGCCAGGTGTTGAAATGCAGGTGCATGAATAGAAAAACATTTATTCTTCTCTATTCCTCCCTAGAGAGCAGAATTTTGTGAAATGAGATCTCAAGTACACAATGAACTCAGTGCCTCCTAGGAGAATAAAACAGTAGTATAAGAAATTGTCCTTTTTTTCCCTGTTAGATTGCTTCATCCATTACAAATGAATTTCCGTTAACTCTTAGATGTTTGTCCACTGTGCTTAAATTTAGAAAAAGCTAGGCCAGACTGTTATTCAGGAATCTAAAATGAGTCCTAAACTGTCTTACAATTCTATACCCCCTCACCAAAAAAAAAAAAATCTCCAAGAAACTTTCTAAAAAGTTTGTTGAGTTTGGGAATGCTGAATTACCGTATTTCATCCTTATTTGACATAAGGGTCATAAATCTAGAATTGGAAGGAGCCTTAGTAATCATTTAACTCTCTCACCTCATTTTATAGACAAGGAAACCAGGCTCAGGCAAATTAAGTGACTTGCTCAGTGTTTCTCAGATGTGAATGCATGTCCTCTGATTACAGATCCAGTGTACCACATGCTTAGAAAATCTTTCTGGTCGTTATTTTAGATCAGGAGCACAGAAAGAGAATGAAATATCTGGATTCCTAAATCAGAAATGATAAGTATCTATGCAGAAATGATTATCATGATGAAACATCCTGGATGTTCCAGAATGGCCTTTATTTTCAAGACATGAAAGGTTGCTCTTGATATAACTAGGAAGAAGGATTATCCTTCATCAGACTATGTACCCTAATTTGGGGTTTAGAAAATACAGTGTCCATTGGCAAAGGAATGAGGGTCTCATTGTCAAACTGTAAGGAACTCTGACCCAGCATCATGTGGAGCTGATAGATGCCTCGTTGTCTCGGTTATAATTGATTCCAACTTCAAAACATGATCATTTTGTCAGAGACTGTCAGGACGTGTAGGACCTGAGTATGTTTAGAAACATTTTCTTACTTCTTTTGGCTTGTACTTCCTACCTTGGAATCCTTCCTCAGTATACTGAGACTGACTCTACTTGCAAGCATGAAGGTCATAATATTATAGAGCAAAATTTTTATTACACAAATGACAAAAACACAAGGGGAACTATGAAAGAAATAGCCATCAGTCCTAAAGATAATGCAATCACCAAAGTCACTTAGAGTCTCAAAAGTGAGGGTTCTTTTGGAAAATTTCTCTATCTTCATGTTCTGTCTTGGATTCTGTACTGTTTGAGAGGAGAAAAAGAGGTGGGGAAGTTAGAAATTCTTCCTCATTCATTCCCACAACTCTACAGTAGTTATCAGCATTTACCATCATCTCTCCCTCCAAAGCAAAAGGAACACAAACTATCCGGAGTTCAGTCCTGCTTTCTCTCTGCTATACTCCCCTCTTAATGCCTCGGCACCACCTCTTTGGCTGATGACCCTACTCACCAATCCCGCACTTCATCTTATGTCATTTCCCGCTATTTATGCTCCTCATGTTGCTTGAATAAGGGAAAAGATTCCAGAACTCTGTATAAAATATCATGAAAAGTTTATTCCAGTTCCCACAAATTTCCCTCTTTATTATCCCAGCTCTGTGAGATTTTACTGAGAATGTGATCTACCTTGTTTGACAAAGCAACTGCAGTAAGGTGGCTTAGACATATAGAAGTTTTAGGTAAAATTGAGCAGAACTCCTCTGGAGAAATCAAGCCCCAAGATATGCTACAATATTTGGAAGCCCTCCCTGTTGGAACTGTGATTTCTGTGAGAAGTTGGCCAGAATTGTTTTTAAAACAAAGATAATCTGCCTCTGTATAGTCAAGTAAAAAGTGCTCTAAATCATTATTGATTAGAGAAAAGCAAATTAAAAGAACCTCGAGATTACCTGTTACACCTACAAGATTGACTATCATCTAAAATGATAGAAAGGGAAAGTGACAAATGTTGGAGAGGATGTTGAAAAAAATGGGACACATTCATTATTGGTGGAATTGTGAACTGAGCCAACCATTTTGGAGAGCAATGTAGAATTATACCCAAAGAGTTATTATACTAACTATGCCATTTGACACAACAATACTCCTACTTGGTCTATATCCAAAGATAATTGGGGGAAAATAAAATAACCTATGTATTCTTAAAAAAAAAAAGATATTCTTCTTCACCTGAGATTTTGGGGAAGCAAAGCAAAGATCAGACCTTTCCCCTGCTGCAATCTGCTTTTTTCTATTTAGAATGAACTGGAAACTACTTTGACTTGTTACAGTTTTTTTGTTTTTTTTTTTTTTACTCACAAACTCTCATAATTGGAAGGGACATCGTTGGAAGGAAGCCATTTAGTGCAGTTTATACCTCAAGAGGCATCATCATTACAATATCCTGAGCAAGTGGTTGTTCATTGTCTGATAGAAGATCAGCAGTGAAAGGGGACTCAGTACCTCATGGAGGACCTCTATTCCACTTTTGAATAGTTCTGTTAGGAAATTTCTTTTCCTACCTCTTATGTCTACTTTTCTGCAGTTTTCACTTATCTTGCTACCTATGCCCTTCGAGGCCAAGCAGAACAAATTCAGTCCTTATCTACATAATGTCCCTTTACGTACTCCAAGGCATCTCTTTGCTTGTATTCAGGCCAAGTATTTTCAGTTTCTTCAGTCTTGCCTGGATAGCAGTCCCCATAACCCTCCTTGTCATCCTCTTCATGTGGTATATGAGATGTGAAGTCAGCAGACACTGGTTTTGAATCTTAGCTATGTCACTTCTAACCTTGAAACATGCTTCTCTCATCTATTAAATAAAGAAATTAGAAAATGTAACCTCTAAGCTCCCTTATGTTTGATTTTAGTAAAAAATAATTTAATATCTGACAATGGGCAATTTTAGACCTTTGTCAGCCAAGCAATAAATTGAAGGTTAATATTATACATCATCCCTAAAGCAGCAGCATCTGGGGAATCTGTCTTTTTTTTCCTTTCAGAATTAGTTGTTCGTTTAATAGATTATACATCAACTTGATAAAGTATTGAATTGGGGTGGCGAGTTGAAATAGTCAGATCAATCATACACTGCTCAATGATTCTAGTTTTTAGATATTCCATAATTTATTTGCTTTAGGAAGACACTGAAGTCTTTCTGGCATTAAGGGAACAACACAATATATCAAAATTGTTAAGTTTATGACTGTTAGTGAGGCAGCTAGGTGGCTCAGTGCATGGAGTGCTGGACCTCTACTCAGAAGACCTGAGTTCAGATCTGACCTTGACACTCACTAGCTGTGTGATCCTGGGCAAGTTACTTACCTGCTGTTTGCCTTAACCCACTGGAGAAGGAAATGACAAACCACTCCAGTGTCTTTGCCAGGAAGATCCCATAGCAGGTCACAAAGAGTCAGGCATCACTGAACCACAGCAGTGAATCTTAGAGACCTGAGAAAATGTAGGTCTATATCAACATAGTTCATTTTCCTCTTGGGTGTAATTTGCCAACACAGTGTAACTGAAATTAAATTATTTCATACTGTATAAATATGAGTAGATATTTTTAGTGAATTCTGTGCCAAAGCAAATGACATGCAAATTATCCCCAGCTATTCAATACCAAATATTATTCCAATGCCAGCATTCGACTGAAACCGCTTTCTAAAGGTTACCAGTGACTTCAACCTGTAGATCCAATTGTCCTTTCTCATTCATCATTTCCCTTAACCTTTCTGCAACTTTTCACATTGTTTGCCACCCCTCTCCTAGACATTCTCTCCTCCTGTAGCTTCTCTTACACCATTCTCTTCTGGCTCACCTTCTATTTGCCTCAACGCTCTCCATTGTGTTTGTTGGTTTATCATCCATTTCTCAACAGATCCAAATGATCTATCCTGGGCAGTTTTCTTTTCTGTCATCTACTTGCTTTCAATGACTCTCTATGCAGAGGACTCCCAATTCTGCATATCTGACTCAAATCTCTCTTCTGGGCCCTAATCCTATGGATACCAACTACCTGCTGAACATTTCCAACTCCATGTTTCATCTGTATTTCAAATTCATCATATGTAAAATGGAATCAATCACCTAAACCTGCTCTTCTTCCAAGCTTCCTAATTTCTGTTGGGGATGCTACTCCCCTCCCAGTTATCCAGACCCTTTCCATTATATCCATCTATGACTCTTCTCTGCCAATTATCTACCAAAGACTCTACCAAGTCTTGTTGAATTTACCTCCAACCACAACAACAGCATTTAATAAACACCTACTATTTTCCAGGCACTGTGCCAAGTTCTTGGGATACAAAGAGAGGTGACAGAGTCCCTCTTTTCAGGGAGCTCACTGTCTAAAAGGGGAGACAACATGCAAACTATGTGAGTAAAATCTATACCAGATAAATTAGAGATAATCCCAAAGGAAAGGCATTAGCATCAAAGGTGATGAGGGGAGACTTCTCGTAGAAGATAGGGCTTTAGCTGAGAGATGAAGGAAACCAGGAGGTCAGGGAAAGAATTCCAGACATGGGGGAGAGCAAGTGGAAATGCACTAAATTGGCAGATGAGAGTGTCATGTGCCCCGTCATTGGATCATATTCATTAAAAAATCTTGCTTCTATACCCACTCATATGGCTATCATTTCAGTTCATCTCCTTAACAACAGTTATTGCTGCCTCTCAATATTGTCCAGCTCTTAGTGATCCTATTTGAGATTTTACTGGCAAAGATACTAAAGTGGTTTGCCATTTCCTTCTCTAACTCATTGTGTAGATGAGAAAACTGAGGCAACCAGGGTTAAGTGACTAGTCCAGGATCACATAGCTAATAAGTATCTGAGGACAGATTTGAATTCAGGTCTTCCTGATTCCAGGTCCAGTGCTCTATGCACTGCACTTCCTTCAATACCTAGCCAGTTTGAAGTGTCTTACAGTAATTGATGTACCTCCCTGCTTTCTCCCTCTTCAAGTCATCTTACATGAAGTTGTCAAAATAATCTTCTCAAGGAACAGGTCTGATCATATCACTTCTCTGATCAAAAATTTTTAGTGGTTCTCTATTAACTTGAAAGCAATAAGCTAAAAAGTCAGTAAGACATTGAAAATTCTCTGCAATCAGACTTTTGGCTACCTTTCCAGCCTATTTTTATAATGCCCCTTCATATATTCTAGTTTCTGCCAAACTGAACCACAAGCTATTCCTCAAACTGAGTATTTCAGCTGATAGAATATTGAATTTGGAGCCAGAGAATCTGCCTCTGCTTATTACCTATGTGAATTTGGATAAATCATTCACTTAACTTCTCTGGCATTAGCTCCCTTGAGTGTAAAATGAGTGGGGATTTTAGTAGATGTCCTCTAAAGTCCCTTGTATGTCAAAATTGACCATCCTATGATTTCTTTCTTCTCTATATTTACATAGACTATGCCCAACACCTAGGATCTACTTCCTCCTTACTTCTGTCACCCAGAATCTTTGTCTTCTTTCAAAACTCAGCTACCAAAAAGGTCATGGAGTCAAATCCCCTCATTTTTATAAAGTAGGAAACTGAAACCCAAGACAGTCACACAAGCAGTATCAGATACAGGATTTGTACCCAGGATTTCTGCCTCAGGAGGCAGCACTCAATATTGTGCTACTCGCCTCCTGATCCCTCCCTCTTCAAATTAACTTGTTTCACTATTCTATGAAAATATTCTGTTCTCCAATCTCAAAATAGCATGAAAGTGCCTTGAAGGCAGAGACCATTTCATTTTGATTTGTTCTAGCACCTAGTAGTGAGTCTCACATGTAGTAGTGTTTACTAAAAGTGTTTTTTAATTGAGTGTAATTGAATTGAATTTTCCACCTCTGGTATGTATTTAGCTGGTTACTATCAGTGCCTTATCTCTCACATGCTAGAGATTAAAACACGGAATTGATGTGATAAATTTAAAGACTCATAAGTTTACAATAAAAGCTCAAACTGTAAATGTTCTCGTTTTTTTAAAAGAGAAAGATGACAAATAGGAATTTACCAAAAAGTTTAAAAAACCACCCCCAGGTTTTTTAGATTAAGATTTAAGCATATCCAAGGGTTTTCTCCATAGCAGTTGTTTGCCACTAAAAATAATGTAACTTTTACTGTTAATGAGTGGTACATTTTTCTTGTAGCTTATATGAATCAGTGGATACTATTTGGATTATATAAAAATATCCATCTTAAAGTGTGCAGTATTTTTTCTCAATAAGGTGTGAATTTGACACTTGGGCTTCCTAGTTATAATTTTGAAAGTCATCCCTTTTTTTCCCTATAACTCCCGGATAGGACCCCCATACCAGCATCCTCAGACCTTTTACCCTGAACTCGTCCTCTCCAGTGAGATTCCTATCTTGTCTGCTTCCCACATGTATCCAGCTGAGTCACTCCTGTCTTCTCTGAAAAACAGAAATGTGGGCTCCCTTTGTGTGTCTATTTGCCCCTTCTCAACACACACACATACACACACACACGCACACTCTATATATTATTTTTCTCCTCACCCTGTCCATTCAACAAATATTTGTGGAATCTATGCAGTTACCTAGAAATAGATGTGAAATTTAAATGGTGAGAAAAGCATTTTTAATCAGCCTAGGCCCTTTCAAGCCTATAATCAAATTATTAAAAAAAGCTAGATGTTTAATGAACCCTAAGTCTCAGCAGTTTCTTATTCTTCCCAATTTTCCCTTAAACTATCACATATATTGGACAAATTTCACTGTGAACAAAATTATAGAGAACATCTGATAAACCCTTCTCAATGCTAACCTGCTCCAACCTACCTCCATTCTTCAAAGAAATGGTCTCCAAATTATTTGGATCATGCACCAGTATTTAAAAAAAAAGAGTAGGTGCTCTAAAATATATTTATTTATTTGTAAATCATATAGGCATGTACTGCTGTGATAGTCTGTTCCATCCAGAACAAAAAGAGGGAGGGATAGTGTTGCCATCTAGCCCTTCCCTGGAGCAGGAGAACCTCCCTCCCCCAAATTCAAGGGAACTTGTCAGATCCATGAGTTTATCCAGGGGACATGTGGAGTAGGGGAGAAGAATTTTCTCAGTAGCATCTGCACAATTGTTCTTATGGGTGCCTGGATAGGAGTTAGGTTATAGATGCCCTAAGTGGGGGGAAGGAGGTTGGGAATGCTCTAAAGGAGACTGCAATTGGGAGTAATCCATAGCTGCAGTAGGGGATGAATTGGTGGTGTATTGGGCTATAATGGGTGAAGGGTAAGTGTAGTTGTTTCAGAAACAAGCCCCACAACTGACTGTTGAAGGGAGGGTAAATAGCAAACTTTATTACTGTTCTCTGATAGACTGATGCCATTCAAGTAACTCATGCTGCATAATATAATATATACACAGAACATGGAGCTGAAAAGAACCTTGGAGATGAACTAGTCCATTCTTGTCATTTAACAGACAAGGAAACTGAGACCCAGAGAGGAGAAATTTCCTTTCTATCATAATAATAAATTTTATTTATAATAATATATTTATTATATAATAATATATATTACATGAATATAAATATATGTTTTATAATAATCATAATACAATTTCACTATAATACAAATTTATTAACTAATTTTACACATTTTAATATTTGACTATTATATCTATCTATAAATTCATTTTTGTTCAATTGTTTTTAGTTGTATCTTTATAATCCCCGTTTGGGGTTTTCTGGATATTGAAATGGTTTGTCATTTCCCTCTCCAATTCATTTTACAGATAAAGAAACCGAGAGAAACAGGGTTAAGTGATTTGCACAGGGTAACACAACTATTAAGAGTCTGAGGCCAGACTTGAACTCAGGAAGATGAGTTTTCCGCTTCCAGACCTGACACTCTTACCCACTTAGTCACCTAGCTGCCCAACTATGTGATCATAATATCGTTATATTCCAAATGACCTATCATCTAATGGAGGGCAAGTCATCCCTGTCTTTATTATAAGAAATGAAAGAACAGAAATAATTCAAGAACGTTAGGAATTTTTAACATATCAATTACTTCCAATGGAAATAAAATGAGAGAATGTATTAGTTCATTCTCTAGACCAGCACTTCTTAACCTTTTTATGTGTCATAGACTCCTTGACCAGTCTGGTTAAAGTCTATGGATCCCTTTTCAAAATGTTTTTTATATGTACAAAATAAAATACATAGGATTACAAATGAAACCTATATGGAAATAAAGTTATCAAAATATTATTTTTAAAAACAAGTTGAGAGAATTCTCCATCAAGAATCCCTGCTATCAAGAAAGAATCACCAGGATTGGAACATACTCTTAAAAGTTTTGATTAAATTAAACAATCTCTGGTCTCTACATGCAAAGTAAGTTAATGTTCTATTGCTTCCACAGGCCATTCTCTCAGAAACCATTTTAACTCATACTCCATAGCAATTGCTGGGTTTTTGTTTGTTTGTTTTATTTTTTAAAAACATTAAATAACCATTTCAGATACCACCATCTCCACTAATAAGTAATTTAAGTGAATGGGAAAGATATTGGTTAGAGCCAAGACATTTTTATAATTAACTAAGGGAGTGTAGTCACCAAAATGAAATGCAACCAGAAACTTCACGACTGTATCTACAACTGCAGGTCTGCTTAAGAGAGAAGAGATCAGAATTGGTGCTGAGGAGTTTAAGGTCAAATGCATAATATCTGAGTGAGAGATGAGATTCCATGTTGGATTTTTTCCAAATACAGATTGAATGGAGGTCTGCTGGCCCTTTCCTTCAGTGGGTACTACCACTGAGCACTAAGTCTGATGTTCCAACAATTTCTATTTCGTAAACCTGGTCACAGGGGCTTCTGAATTTTGTAATTTTGCCAGTGGTATTAGAAGCTATTAGAGACAATTCTTCTGCCCCACATTTAATTGTGAGGTCTATGGGTGTGTAGATACATTTTAGCCTTCATTGACATGCTTTAATCCTTACATAGTATAGGCAAACTTCCAGGATAGTTCCATGGAATTTTGCATAGTATGCATTCATTTACTTATTCTTCATTCAATTCTGCAAACAAGTATTCGGCCCTAGAGCTACCAAGATTAAAAAAAAATCAAAGTCCTCATTTCATAGGAGGTTATGACAAGTATTCAAGTATGCAGAGTAAATAAAAGTAGCAGTGATCAATCAGTCCGTTAGCAAGCATGTATTAAGCACCGCTTGTATACGTCAGGCATTAGAGATATGGAAACAGAAAACAAACAGCCCCCCAGCCCTTTGTTTTGGTGGAGCAGGTACAGTTACTGAGGTTGGTGGGGAGGCGGGGTAGAAGGGAATTAGAAAGGTTTCATGCAACAGGTTCAACTTGATAAAAACTTCTTAAGTATGTTCACATTTGATAAGGGAGTTATTACTTTCAACTAGGAGGAGGTAGAGGGGAAGGAAATTACGGATGCCTTAAGAAAGAGGTGTGACTTGAAATACCTTGAAGGCAGCTTGAAGGGAGAAAATTGCAACAAAGACTCAGAAAGGTGAACATGGCAGGTATGGGGGATGGCCTCTGAACGTATGAGAGTGAAAGGGGGGAAGAAGATAGATGCTTTTGTTCAGTTTATAGTCTATAAAGCGAATAATATAAAGTTGGAAAGGATGAAGCCATATTGGTGCCAAAGGGCAGAGGACCTTCATTCCAGGCTAAAGATATCACTTGTGGTAGGGGCAGTAGGAAACCAATGAAGACTTTCAAACATATGTTGGCTATAGTCCTATGTATTGATTACAGAGTTTATTTAGATATTAAGTTGGAGGAGGGGAAATACTGCACGAATGGAGAAGTGAAGAGACTACTGTAATATGGATATAGCTGATAAGGGCCTGAATTAGAATGGTGGCAGTCCAAATAGAGACGAGGGGAAAGATTCCAGGCTTCACTAGATAAAGTGAATGATTAAATGTATTCAGGTGCGGGGGGAGGATGAGTGTAGAGAAGAGATGTTAAAATGACTCCAGAGTTTAAAATGGGTAACCAAAATGATGGTTAATATAAAAGTCAGTAAGCATTTAGTAATCACCCACTATGGGTCACCCTCTGTACTAATCACTGGGAATACAAAGCAAGGTCTCTTAACAAGTTTACAATTTAATGGAAATAAAGAATTTGGGGGGAGGTAAGGTTAAAGGAGAAGATGTGTAGTTCAGCTATGGACATGTTGACCTTGAGTTTCTGAGAAGCATTGACATGAAACAGTCCAGGTGGTTCAATAATTCAATCAATAGGCATTGAGCACCCACACGGCAGCCCTGTGCTAGGTGCTGAAGACAGAAAGACAAAAATAAAATAGTTTCTGCCCCTGAGCTTATAATTCTATTAGGGGAAACAGAGTCTATATATAGTCTATATATACAGAGTCTATATATATAGTTTAAAATATAAACTATATAGAAAACAAATACAAGGTGATATGGGATGGATTTTAGTAACTAGGATTAGGAAAGGTCTCATGTAGGAGAGGGGCACTATTTCTGAGCTTTGAAGGAAGCTAGACTTTCTAAGAGGCAAAGATGAGGAGGCAGTTCATTTCAAACATGGGAGACAACCTTCACCAAGGCATGGAAGTGGAAAATGGAATGTTGTGTATGTGGAAGAACAACTGCTATGGCTTTATGACTGAACCAGAGAGCCCGGAAAGAGGAATCATGTATAATAAGTCTGGAAAGACAGACTGGACCCAGATTGGGAAGAACTGTCAGTAACTGAGTGGGTCTGAAAGTCTTCAAATGAGAACCGAAGATGCAGAGACACAATGAAACAGCGTGGGAAGGGTAACAAGGAGTCGATCAGATAAATAGAAAAAGAGGGTCCCCGCTGAAGTTAGCATGAATTTTTTAATAGACCTATTCAACTCAGTTTTTAAACTTTCTCCAGCAGCTCATCAGAGCTTGGGACCTGGAGTGGAAAAAGCAGATAAATGGTGGAAATGACCCAGGATGAGGAATGAACAGGGCAGGAAAAGCAGAAGAACGTGGGGGAGAGAGAGTTTCAAGGGTGGAGTCTTTTTGAAATGATTGACTGTGGGGTCAAGATTTATTTAAAGGTCAACTTAAAGTGACTGTTTCTTCTTTTTTTTCCTTTTTTAAATATTTATTTATTTTTCAGTTTCAACATTCATCTTTACAAGATTTTGAGATTTAAACTTTCTCTCCCTCCTTCCTCTCCTTCCTCCCCAAGATGTCATGAAAGTGATTCTTTCTTCTTAATACATTTCCACATTTTGTGCCTGAAGCTGAATAGATTATCTCAACAGGCCACACACGTAAAAGCACTTACTCGTTGTTATATTTTCATAGCTTTATTTCCCTCTTTAAAAAAAAAAAAAAGGAATAGAAGAGGATCCCTAGAGTCAGACCCAGACATGAACCTGACACCTTGAACAGATTTCAATGGACTTTAACCAAAATGTTCCAGTTGCTTCTAGTGAGAGAAAGGAGGGAGAAAATGGCCTGTTCTTCTGGTCTTTTCAGTTTGCAAAATAAGATCAGCTAGTGACTCATCTAGAGGTCTCAAGGCCATTAATGGATGGCTAGATAGGATGCCAGGAAATACAGAACTTAGAAACGTCCTTCATTCATTTATTAAAATGCAACTATGCAGAGAGCAGCCTCTGGTCTATTCAGGTTCATAGAAATATTTTCACACAAGGACAAGGGTTCTTTTTTTTTCTTGGTTAGGAACCCCTTTAGCAATTTGGTAAAACCTAAGGACCCTTCATCAGAATAATGCTTTATAATACATAAACTACACAGGATTACAAAAGAAACAAAAGTTCATGAAAATAAGGGTGTAATTTTTTTAAGTTCACAGACCTCCCCCTAAAATCAATGAACCCCCAGTTAAGAACTTCTGCTGTAGTGGAAAACAGTTTATGTCATCCTAATCTCCAGCCCACAGACCATAAAATTGGATTATTGCATCTAAGATATTGTATCTCATCTTTCTTATTTTTCTTCACCAACCTATCTCTAATATGTTTTAATCATGTACAGACTAAAATGTTGTAGCTTAAAGAGATTTCTTAAAGTAATTTTGCAGGTGATGAGTGGCAGTAGAATTCACCCATATTTCTACAATTTCACCTAATTTACAGAGTCATGATAATGCCTCCCCAATCTAAATAAAATTTTCACACCAATATATAGCAGACATGGTACCAGGGGTGGGGAACCTGCAGCCTCAAGGCCACATATGGCCTTCTAGATTCTTGGGTGTGGCCTTTTGATTGAGTTTTATAGAACAAGCTTTTCTTGAGTCCAAGCTTTATAGAACAAATCCTTTTAGTAAGGGGACTTGTTCTTTGAAGTTTGGGTTGAGTCAAAGGGCTGCACTTGAGGACTTAGAGGGTGACATATGGCCTCAAAGCCACAGGTTCACCACCCCTGGTAGCCCTTTACATACACGAATTCATTTGATTCTCATGATGGCACTAAAAATTAAGTGTTGTTCTCACGTAGGCAGGCACTGTAGCAGAGGGGATGGAGACCGTGTTGGGTATTAAGACCACCTGCAATCAATTAGCGAACATCTCTAAAACATCTTACTGTGTGCCAGGCCCTCTGGTAGGCCATGTGCATATGGAAATAAAACCTAAACAAGCCTTATTCTCAGAGTTTACATTCTATCCAGGACCATTCAATTTTTGTCTCTATCTTGACTGTTGCCTGCTTTGTGACTCAGGGCAAAGCCTTAACCTTAATACTTCCAGCTAACTCTCTAGGTTGCTAAATTGTGAATCTGTTGCCAATTTGCATTGGAATGGGGTGGTTGGGAGGTGGTGGAGACTTTCACTGAAGAAATCACAGTATGGTCTATCCTGCTCCCCGTACTCATTTTACAGATGAGAAAAATAAGTCTTAAAGAGTTTAGGTGACTTGGCCACAGTTGTATGGCTGGTGTCAGAGGCAGGATTTGGTAGGTGTCTTACTACTTCAAGTCTCATGCTTTTGTTTTACCACTCTGTTTCTCTTAAATGCTAAATGTAAGCAAACAGAACAACTTCTCTCTGGATTGGGGCTAAAAAAAAAAAACAACAGAAAAGCGTACTATTGAAAAATACAATTTGCTAAGGCACCATCTTTATTGCCTAATTATAGACTTAAACCGCTGCGTGTGCTCTGACTCTATCAAGAAAACCTAAACTGTCTGGCTTCTGCCCTTAGCTGCTAGGGAAATAGCCTCTTAACCAATGGCATATGTTCTCAATCAGCCCCAAAGTGTTGCTTCATGTACTTTACCCCCTGCATTTCTGATACAGGGTGGGAACATTGCATAACAAAGGACATAAAAAAATGTTGCAATCAAGGGAAAATGATCAAAACCATGGACTGAGTTCTAATGGATGTGCTTGGCACACCTACTAACTATGAAAATGACTATTGACTGAATTCCTGGCAAGGACTTCTTAATGTCTTTATTTGTTCCAGTGATGATTTGATGAGCTATGTCTTTCCATTACTGGAGGTCCTCAGAACACAAGCTAGGTAAGGACAGGATGGAAGGGGTCAGTGAGACCATTAAAAAAAAGGATGTTTAAATTCAAAACTATTCCTCAAGGTG
This sequence comes from Bettongia penicillata ogilbyi, assembly GCA_023548195.1. Classification (NCBI taxonomy): domain Eukaryota; kingdom Metazoa; phylum Chordata; class Mammalia; order Diprotodontia; family Potoroidae; genus Bettongia; species Bettongia penicillata. The sequence goes on from JAJHZJ010000685.1 coordinate 844,352, forward strand.
CTTTGTGGAAAAGCCACACAAGTCCCAAAGGTCCAAGATTTATCCAGGGAACCTGGAATTCTTTCATTTTTATGTAATAGTTACAAAATGTTTCTCCTTCAGAGAATTACGATATATTTATTTAAAAGCTAGGAACCCATTCACCTGCCTGGACCCACCACTGTCTTCTGACTTTCTTCCCTAGCACCTAGTAGATTGTTAATACATGTTCAAGGACTGATTAGTCTCTCTCACTAAATATCCAACACAAAAAACTCACTTGCCTTAACTTTTGAGTTACTGTCATTAGATTCTATTTCCACTCCAATTTCTTTCCATTAGTCTCAGTAAGTTATTTTATGCTTCTGCCTATCCAATATCCCTTCTCTTCCCAATTTTGGGCCAATTTCTCTGCTCTTGGTATACTTCTGTCATGGGAAGAGACAAAAGCTAGCCCTCAGTTTCCTAGAGTATGCCATCTCCAGTTGCCTGGATCTGTATCTGGCCATTGGAATCCGATGGTTTGGAGAAGATGGTGAGTTTGATGACTTTGCACAGCCCTCACTTAAATCCAACTCATTTGCAAGTCATGGCGTTGCTTTCTTGATGTCCTGGTTCTCTTTGAGAGCAAAGGCAAACAACACCAATAGTAACAATGCCACTTTGGGGAAAAATAAGGGAAGGAGGAAAAAGAGGAGAAAGAACCAGACATAGAAGGTTTTGTATTCCTTTAGAAAAAAAATAAGCTACCTAAAGGAGAATTAGAATGCCATGCCCTCCTGTCTCCCAAACTTTCTTAAATTTGGATGGCAAAAGATGCCCAGTTGATTTGGGTTTTACAGGCTCCTCCCCTCCCTCTTCCTTCCCTTCCCCTCCACTCCTCTTCCCTCCCCTCCCTTCCCCTTTGGATAAATCACTTTAGTTCTTGAAGAAACTTGGAATACTAGAAAGGACAGTGAGCTTGGAGACAGGAAGGTCTGGATTCAATCCTGCATCTAGGACGTACCAGCGGTTTGATCTTCAGCAAGTTACTCAATTACAGCTTCTTCTTTTGTAAAATGAGGGCTATGCACTAGATAGCCACTAGATAGATGGTTGTAAAATTACATGTAAATTTAAAAAAAATATTTTTAAAAATAATAGAAGAAAGTCATTTGTAGGCATGGTTGTAAACCTGATCTGACTGGTGGGTGGGTAGGGTGGTAGGGTGGAGAAGACACCAGATTTAAAGTCAGATCTGAGTTTGAGCCAGGATCTACCATTTAGTATCTTGTGTGACTTTGGGCAAATCATTAACCTTTCTAAGCCTCAATTGCCTAATCTGTAAAATGGGGATGATAATTCTTGTACCAATAATAACTGGTATACAGCGCTTTAAAGTTTACAAAACACTTAACACATTTTCTCATTAGAACCTCACAGTAAGATAGGTATTTCAAGCAATATCTTCCTTATTTCCATGGTCATACAACTATTAATGTCATAGATGAGATTTGAACCCAAATTTTGCTGGCTTCAAGTCCAGCATTCTATCCACTTTGGTATACTACCTACATCACAGTGTTGTTGGTAGACTCAAATAGGATAATGAATATAAAGTGCTATATAAATATATTTCTTTACATAAACAAATATAGCTGTGGTTTAGTGAAGAGGGTATTGACTGTGGAGTCAGTAAACCTTGGTTTATTTGCCATCTTTTCCACATATTAGTCATGTGGGAAAGTCATTTAATCTCTCTGTGCCTCCATTTTCTAATTTGTAAAATGAGTATCTTAATACCTGAACTACCACTTCATGAGATTATTGAGAATGAAGCACTTTGTAAATTATTAAGCACTATAGAAATATATATATATATATATATATATATATATATATATATATATATATATATATATATATATATATATATATATATATATATATATATATATATATAATGTGTTTAGTCCTCCCAACATCACTTCAGCTGCAGGAATTGAGGGTATCCACCACATTTCTCTGAGGACACAGAAATGGTAGAATTTGGAAATTATTCTAAAGGCATTACAGGCTCAGGCAGCCTCCTTGGCTCAGCTGTTTCCAATCCTTCTTGTCACTAACTGATGGTTGAAAGCAGACCTACATAAGCAGATATTCTGATGCTGGTGACCTTGAGACCTACCATCTTTGCCTCTGAAAAATTCAGAGCAAGCATGCAACACAATTGAGGTGGATTATTTAAGTAACAGATTCAGATTGGGTTGTAGAAAATGTTTTCCTGCCCTGCTTGCTCTTCTATGTAGGACAGTCTTACTATTTAGGGTTTAATTTTGTCATTCAGGGAAAGGCAAGGAATTGATCCTATCTCTCTGATTCAGGCAAGCCAGGGGTCAAAAAAAAAACTTCTGGGGGAACAAAGATTTTGCCACATTTCTTCTAACTCAGGTAATGGCACTGATAAAACCTTATTTTCTTTCTTCAGATCTCCTTTTCCGTCCCCACTTTCTTTAACAACTATATTATCCTTTTCTGATTTTGCTTAGTTTTCCTCCTCAAAAAAATTAGCCACCTCCCTAAATGTTAAGGCCATCAATGACTCGTCAAGGGTTGTGCTTGTTCTTCGTTGCCAAAGAAGACCATGGTGTCAGAGAAATGACAACATGACTTGCACTTGACTTTGTTTTGGTGAGGGAGGGCTGTGCAGGTCACCAGCCTCACTTCTCCTCCAGAGCCCTCTGAATCCAGTGACCAGATATTCATCAGGGTGACTGGAGATGACCCAGGAAGCACTGGGAGATCTTGGCCTTGCACAGTCCTCCCTCACTCAAAACACTGACTTGTCAAAGAATAATAATAAATGACGGTTTTTGCAGTGCTTTGATGTTTACACACACTTTACGTATATTATCTTGTCTGCACCTTAAAACTATCCTGTAAGTTAGTCTTTAGGCTTTGTTTCGCTTGACTTTTGGTTTGGGATTTGTGTGTTCATTTTTGTCTAGAACTTGGGTCTTCCTGGCTCCAAGTGAAACCTTTCATTCACCTTAACACGCTGATTCCCATGTGATACCAAGTCATTTACCAGGGCTACCGTTACCAGAATAAAGTCTTCAGATCTCATTAGCTGATCAGAGAACGGCCACATTCAGTGCTTTCCAATAGGACCAATCTTTTTCATAGCTTGTATAGTGAAGAGCTTACATGATATGATTTCAGGAGAAATTTCTCTGCCTGCATACTCACACAGACAGACACACACAGACACATACACTTACACACACTCACACACACATACTCACACACACATATACACACACACTCACACACACATACACACACACACACACACTCACACACACATTAATCTTTTCCACTTACTAGTTAGTGTCTACAATTCCATGGTTAGTTTCTTGAACGCAGGAAATTAATCTCATTAAAATGGTGTCGTTTGTTACAGTTTGCCCCCCATTCTATGATGTCTTGACTTGCAAGTGAATGAGATTTAAATGTGGCAAGAACTAAGCCTTTTTCTCTGTGGGAATTACTTTCAGATTGTTTCCTAAAAGTAGGCTTCTACCAGGTCAGAGAAGGGGAAAAGGAAGAAAGAAGATCAACAGTAGATGGGCTTCTGTTTGAAGGTAAAAAAGCGGTACTAGTGAGAAGGGCAGAAAGAGCTAGGAGTACCAAGGACTAAGAGTTTAATCCATAATTTTGCCAAGACCTGACTTCACTTTGCAGTATCTCAGTCATGCTTTTCTTCACTTCTGTCTCTTGTTAGCTTAGAATTCAAGCAGGAAGATGCTACCTTCTTAGGTCTAATACTGCAAGGAATAATAATCTCTCCTAACATCTTTCTGTCAGCTCTTTTCCTTCTCTTCCTTTATTACAGTCTGTAAATTCTTCATCTTAATACAATCATGAAATCATATGTCTTAAAGAATGCTTTTCTTCTAGATTAACTACTTTCCTGTCATCTACTTCTCCAATGTGCCATAACTCCCTGTGACATTACCTTTTAAAGCCATCCTTTGCTAAGTAAGAGTTGCTAACCCTGGTCCATAATCACAACCTTCCTAAGCAGTTGGACATCCCCTCCTTCTGGTATACTGCTGTTTTTTCCTTAATACAAACGATCACCAAAGTGCTCAAATGTTTACGAAACTATTTGTACCTCCAACTATTTTTCACGCTGCATTAATTACTGCTGTGAAATTGAATTTCACTTTGGCTTCTGCTTGGAAGTAATTTTCCTCTGCAGAGTGCATAGCCTTCTTCCTTGCTGTTGAGTGCTTGGCCTCTCCATTCTATTTAATCTTTCTAAGACCCAGCTCTCCTATCCTAGGGAGCTGCTGAGTGCTTTTGCCTACAGACTCATTCAAACCAATTTACTTACATACCTTCATTTTCATCTTGCTCTCTTTGTCATTCTTTGCAGGATAGAGTTCCTAATTCTTTTTAGAACCTATTTTGGTCTTATTCGCATTAATTTCGGGGGTCCTTTTCTTCCTGCATCTCTCTTTACTCCATCCTCCTTCCAATTGTCTTCTTCAAAAAGTTCACCTTCGTTGGTGTGAGATCCTTCTCTATTGTCTTTGCTACTGTTTAATTATCATCCTACATCTGTTCAGTCTCCATTATCCATAGCAGAGATTTTTCTGTCTCATTGGAGACCTCATCGTGACTTTTCGCTCTAGATATGATTTTCCTTTTAGCCATTTTTATATTCTAACTTTTAGATCAAAAACTATGTAAAAGTAGACTGTGTGACATAGGCATTCGGATACATTGCTATTGAGCTTTGAGTTTGTTGTTATTATTTAAAGTGTAATGCTGCCATCACTCCAAAATCTCAAAATGCATCTCTTGTTCTTGAACTATTCTAGCTGATTCCCTTGGAGTTCCTTTAGATGTTTGATTCCACCAAGGAAACCCCAATGAAGGGCAGTAGATATAGTGGAGGGAGAGCTGGCCAAGGAACCAAGAAGACCTGGGTTCATGTGTGAACTGGACAAGTCACTTAATCACTTACTGATCCAAGCAACACTCTGAGACTATAAGCTGCAGAACAGATACTGATAAGCATTGGCAGAGAGAATTTCCTCACTAGGAGTACCCTGTACCAATGCAATCATAGGTCTGGTTAAAAATAAAAAGGATTGAAGGAAATCTGATCATTTCAACCTTGAGAGAATCCAGATCCTCTATGGCTTCTGAAAAAACCACCTGAGGAGGGCATAGGAGTCTTCAAAGTCTCTCTTGGGTTTGGACTATAAGCCAGGAAACCCAAAAATCCCAGTAGGTCAGATGAGGGGTTTTATTTTGTCATAAAATGACCAGCTACTTTGATGCCTGTCTTGGAGGAAAAGAATACTCTCAGGAGTGCAAGTTAAGTAATCAACTAGAAGTCAACCAATAAAAAATCAAGAACATGGAGACTAAGAGATGTTTTGATTAGGTGAAAATCGAATTTGATCCAGGGAACTGGGCCATTTGACCTTCCTTTTTATGTTAATTAGTTAATTATCCCTTTCTCATGATCCCAAATATGAGAAATCATTTATATTTACTCATCTTGAAAAATGTCCAGAAGGACCAATCGATGGAGGAGGAGTGGTACTGACAAGAAGATATCAGACACTGTGGGTCTGTCTCTTGCCAAAATAAAGTCAAACGTAACAGCCAGAAGATTCACGGCTTCCTGGCTCTCAGCTTGGCCACCCAAGGCAGAGGAATGATTCTATCCTTGGGAAAAGCTTTTTACAGAGGAACGAGAAATGCAGACATTTTATAGTTTTCTTAGTTCTTTCACCTTCTCAAATGACTCTATTTGCTTCTGTGTTGCTAAAAACAGAGATGTTGAAAGGTCAAAAAAAATGATTTCTTAAGTAGTAAACTTCTATTTAGATTTTCATGTACTGAAAAGTAACTTGACAATATTCTTGTGTTTATAGGCTAGGTTTATAGACTAAAAGTGTCACTTTTGATTAACCTTAAAGTTCTTTCATTTTATCAGGGTAAAAGGAGTAATCGGTAAGGTAAATTTAGTCAGAGTTTACCTGAATCAGGGGTCCTTAACCTGGTGTTTGGTGTCCTGATGTCTTGGACCCTTTCATCTGGGCCACAAGCTCTCAGAATGATGTATTTCAGTAACTGAAGGAAATGCTAATTTGCAGTGAGAGCAGAAGTTCTTCAACTGAGTTCATGGACCTCATGATAGATTTCAGAGTTATCTGTGAACCTGAATAGGAAAAAAGTATCTTTATTTTCACTCACCTTTAAGTAAAATTTAGCATTTCCTTCAATTATTAAAAAAAACCACATTATTCTGAGGAAGGGTCCAGAGTTTCACCAAATTGCCAAAGAGGGTCCATGACACACATGAAAAGATTGAGTCCTAGTTTACTTAATTAGTAAAAGTAAAATGCAATTTTTTTCCCCATCCAAATTCACAGACTTCCAGAAACCTATCCATAGATCTGTTGGGAATCCATGGACCCCAGGTTGAAAACTCCTGATCTAAATGAATATGTTTGGGGATACATTTTGTGGATATCTTCATGAATTCAGTGGCAGTGAAATTCTTTATGTTTAAAACCCAAAGAGAATATAATCCCTTTCATTAACATGGGGCAAGGATTAGCCAGTGTAACAATGAGTAAGTGTCCTACAAATTACATGACATAAAGGCTACGCCTACCTCAGTGTAATATCCTTGGTTAACTGTGTTCTTGAAGGAAATGTACTGTCACTCCTACTCACGGTTGTCTCAGAGGATACCTTTTGTTGTTCGGTGGTTTAAGTTGTGTCCGACACTTTGTGACCATATTTGGGCTTTTCCTGGCAAAGATACTGGAGTAGTTTGCCATTTCCTTCTCCAGCTCATTTTTTCTAGTTGAAGAAATTGAGGCAAACAGGGTTAAGTGACTCCCAGGGTCACACAGCTAGTAAGTATCTGATTTGAACGCAGGTTTTCCTGACTCCAGGTCTGATGCTCTATCCATTGTATCACCTTCAACCCTTAGACTGTACCTTGTACATAATAACAATACCTAATACAGGTTTGTGATTTAGTTATTTCTCATTAAGAACATATTTTCATTGCTGTTGATGTTTCCAGGCAGCACAGGAGGCTGTGTGAAAGAAGAGCAGGATTTTTTATGTAAACAGGCAGAAGTTTCATGCCAATGTTGGCTGTGATTATTTTAAAGCACTTGAGTGCATGAGCATCCACCATAACTTGCTTATGCTTCAGAGGGAAACTAACCAGCAAGATCCTTCACCAAGAGATGGCTATCTGGTCACTTCAGTTTAAGACTCATTTCTCCAGTCATTTTGCTTGTTAAGTTTTCGTTACCGTTATTGATTGACCATATATGCTTGCAGTGTGTTTATCTCTTCACTGGACTTATATATAGAATTCTAGAAAACCTGTAGGAATGCTTTGCATCAATTAAGTAATCATAGAAACTCAATTTAATGAGTATTTATTAAATTATTATATCCTTTCTTCCTAACATTTTGCTAGAGTCCATAAATGATTCAAAAATATTACATTAAATAGTTTCTACTTCTAACTCATTTGCAATTTAATTGAGGAAGCAAAAATGACATCCCTGGAGGAATTCTGTAGCAGGATGCTTTGCAATGTGGTGGGGTTGTTTTTTGTTTTGTTTTGTTTTGTTTTGGGGGGAGGGTTGTTATTTTTTCTTTACCAGTGGAGGTCTTCAAACAGTTATTGGATTTCTGCTTGTCTGGGATATTATAGAAATAATTCATGTTTCAAGGTAAACATTAGGTTCAATTACCTGTATGATCCCTTCCAACTCTAAGATCCTAGGATTCCCTGATCTTAAGAAGAAACCAATAAAAAGAAAAAGCTAAGTGTGGGGTAGTAATTAGAACGCAAATTAATTGGTATAGGGATCACCAGTGCAAGTGAACAGCTTCTTTGCAACATAGAGTTGTCTAGAATACTCAGAAGTTGAGTGTCTTTCCCAGAGTCACACGGGCAGTGTGAGTCAGAGACGTAACTTAGTCTTCCTTTTTCTGGCATCTCCCCTCCCCATCCTAAACCCATCCACTAAACAACGCTGCCTCTCCAAGTACAAAAAACAAATGACTTTGCCTGATACAGTAGGTGCTTAATAAATGCTTGGTGACTTGTTGATATGAAGAAAGCTGGGTTGCAAGAGTTTGCATGAAAGAAGAGGGACTTAAGTGTTAAAGTAGACTTGGACTGACAGAAAGAAGAAAAGACAATTCAGGCAGAGCAAGTAGAAGGAAAAGTACTGAGTGAAGAGTGATTGGAAGTGTGGCTCAGTAACTTGAATGCAGAAGATCTGGGTTCAATCCCTTGCTCTTTTACTTAGCAGCTCTGTGATTGTGGTCATTATCTAACTGTATATATGTTTGTGGTAAGTGCTTTAATCCAACCCCAATGCAATATCCACAGCAACCACTATGGATATTCATGCGCATATCCAGGGTAAATTTGCAAAATATAAACTCTTTTCCTCAATAATGAAAGCAAAATATTTATTCAGATGCCAGAAAGCCAGCTCCACCATGGTAACAAGGAAGTTTGTACCCCTTACCAATACAGGGAGCACCATCACCTCCAAGCCTTACCTCCATTCAGCCTCCCCATAAACAAGCTCCTTTAGGCCAAATTCCTCCCACTCTCACTCAAGCTAGTTGCTCTGTCTGAGCTCTGCCTAGCTCTCTCCCAGCTCTGTCCTTCCTACTCTGCCCATTTGGCAAGCTCCTCCCACCATGGGCTCCATGTGACTCAAGCCATGGTCTGGGTCAAAGCTCAAAGCAGGTCATGTGGGCCTGGGAAGGACAGGGAAAATATTCAAATTCCCTTACCATTACAGTAACCTTTCTGAGACTGATTTCCCTTACCTATAAAATAGGGGATAATTATACTTCCACTATCTACTGCACAGAGTTGTTAGAAAAATTCAACGTCACTAGGAGTTACTGTTGTCATGAACATGGTGACATGAGGAAGATTGTGCTTAGATCACCCACACTGGATGGGTATGATAGGAGGCAGACTCTGGAGGACTTTGAAGGACAAGAGGAGTTCATATTCAGTCACTGAAATGATAATTTGCTCTTGAATTTCAGAGGGCACTGTGATAATGGGGTGAGTTGGGTGGCATTTTTGCATGGTGTTGGACATATGTGCTTTGGCTCCATGGCAGGGACACATGTGATCTGGCCCATTCCTAAAGGGGATGTGAAAACAGAGGTTCAAGATTTATCCCTTGGCCCCAGTCTTATGGGATGGGGGTAAATAAAGGAAATTCTATGCCCAAAGGGATTGATGACCTTGCTATGAAGAGCTGCCCATTCTATCTCTGAATTCATACAGACTGAGGGACCAACCAGAAGCTTGTGTCCTTTAGTAAGAAATCAGAGCAAATGTATCCTTATCCCATGGAGCCAAAAGGGAAGGGAGAAGGAAGTTAAGCCCCACTCTGTGGTAAGTGCTTTAATCCAACTCCTTCCCCTGCAAACACACACACGCACACACATGCACACACACACACATATACACACTTCTAAAGGAACTTTGTAGTACTTTCCTGGCAAGATTTGAAGTGAAGTTAGTGTGTGTTTCAAAGGTAATTCATAGGGATAGCACTCTTGAGTTTCCTTCCTTCCCTCAGCCCATTGTAGGAACATATCTTATAGAACAAAATTAAAGGGGAAAGGACAGTCTCACCCCTTTACATTTACTTCTTTTCTCTATCCCAGGGGGGCAAATTTAGGCTTAATCAACAATTATAGTAAAGTTTTAGCTATCTATAAAGTAAAGCATTGTTAGGAGGCTGTCTGCTGATCTAGTGAATCATGTTCATTCTGTGGAGAAGGCTGCCAACAGAACTGAAATTAAGAAACTAGACCATGAAAAAAGCAGCAGGACATATGCTGAGGAAAGTCATTCTGGTCCACTGGGGAAATGCTAACCAAACAAGTACAGTCTCCTTTGTCTCTGATTGACTGGCACCCAAGTTGCCCTCAAAGTTCCCTGGAGAGATTTTGAGTGAGCTATCTTCATGCTGTTCCCATCACCCTTCTCCCCAGATTCTATGCTATCAGATTGGAGGGCTCTACCCTCAGTTTGGGATGACAGGTTTTGGTCTTACTTACAATCTGAAGCCCATATGTTCCCATGGGGCTGATTGCCGAAGTCTCTGAACACATGGTGAGCTGTTAAGAAAACCTGCCTGTGCAGGCCATCCAATAAACAAAGCCTCCCACTGGGTGTGATGCCATGCTGTGGTGCCACCTTAAAAGAGCTGTACATGTACAGAAATACTGAACTCACAAGAAATGAAAAACAGAGACATTGCTTTAAAAAAATGTTACCTACTGTCCTTGCCAGGTAGCCACTTGAAGATGGAGAATGAGACCTATATTTATACACGTAGCCAATGGGGTAATTTGTTTTGCTTAAGCATGCACATTTATTACAAGGATTTTTTTCTTTTCTAATAAAAAGGGGAATGGAGGAAGAGAAATCAATTATTGCTAACTAAAAAAATAAAATTTTAAAAGTGTCTGGAAATATCAAAGACAGCAAAATGGCCAATATAATACACTGCTGACTTTGTTTCTTTACTACAACCTTTCTCTATACCAGGCAGGAAAGTGTCTGTATCTGGAGTGAAAATAAAACAAAAAGAAAAACCACTTTGAGTTCAAAGCCTGCCTCAGACACTTCTAACAATGTGACCCTGGGCAAATCACTTATGCTTTCACGATCTCAGTTTCATCATTTGTAATATGAATATGATCATAGCACCCAATTTATAGGGTTACTGTGAGAACCAAATGACCTAATATGTGCAAATCTTAAAGAGCTATTTGAAGGTTTGCTGATATTATAGGAAGAAAAACTGCTGCCCAGGTGATACGTCTCCTCGTGGTCCCTCCATGTGCTGTGCTCAAGGTCATAGCCTTACTCATTGAGGGATTGAGTATTATTAAGAGCCAAAAATCCTGGCCTGTCCCCTAATCATGGTGGCTCCTCCCTAGAATAGCCCCTTTGGATTAGGAGGTAGCGTGATATAATGGCAGGAGGTTTAGGCTTGTACCAGAAAGACCTCACGCTAACTTGAGAGTTGACTCTGGGCAAGACTCATCTATAAAATGAAGACAGTCATAACTATAAAAGTTACCTTACTTTAGAGGGTTGTTTTAAGGAGCTATTCTATGTAAATGTCAGCTATAATTGTCATTATCAAATGACTTGGCCTTGAATATGAACTCTTAACCTAGAGTCTGGTCCATGGTCTTCACATGTATCAGTTTCATCAAATCCATGAACTTGAAGGTGGAACATACATGTATGTATGTATATGTGTACATACATCTTTAGTTACACTAACCTCTAACTGAAATATCATATTTTCTTCAATTATGAATGTAGGCAGCGAACATTATTCTGAGAAGGGACCTAGAAGCTTTGTCCTTCATTTTAGAAGAGGACCTGTGACATCATTGGTCATATCTTGACTTGTGCGTGAATTGGATTTAAGTGAAGCAAAGTTGCACAATTATCTCTTTACCCTCTCTTCCATAGTGCTCAAAGTCTCAAAGTTCAGTGGCAGGATGACTATCTATGACCTGGGACGAACTGGATGACCTTGACATCTTTGATACCTGACCAAGCTCTAAGTGACACAGCAACTGTGTCAGCAGCCTTCATGGCTTTGGAGAAAAATTGTTCTCATCTTCCCATTCCTCCAGGAAAAGTCTTCACATGTTTGGGGTAGAAATTTCGCTAATTCACCAACAGGTTTGAGCCCAATTGGTGGCTCTCAACCTAGTTTAATTATCTGACCGCTTTTACTGGAGTGTGGCTGCTATGCATGCTATGACTTCTTGGAGTCACAGGTGAGAGTTAGGTGAATCAGGCAGACACTGAATCTGGGTGAGCAGCCCTGAAAAGAACTCAGCAAGCCCTCATACCAGAGATGCTAGCCCTCCTGAACACTCCATAAACCCCTTTAAGAGACAACCAGAGAGGACTGTGACACAAAAAAGGTTAAGAACCCCTAACTCAGATGCTATAACACAGTAACTTATCAGGGGTTATTATCACATCATGAGAAGGAGCCTAGGACAGTAACTGGAGAGTTCACCTCCAAGTCAAGAAGACCTAGGCTGATACTTGTGTATATGCCTGTGCAAGTCACTTCAGTTCCATCTCCCAGTAACTAAGACAATATAAATTGCAGAATAAGTGCTAATCTGCTTTAATAGACAAAGTTCCCTCTGTCTACCAAAGAAACCATAGGTTCAGACACCACACCTTTCCCTGCTCCATCACCAATCACAACATGATGCATTAATTTATAAGCAGGCTTCAGCATCATGATAGGATGAGACAAAAGACAGGTGGGTTTTAATGAACCTCATTGTATTGATTATTAATGGACTAAATGACTAAGGGAAGGAAATTTCCTTTTAAGAAAACAAACAGATAACTATGTATAGTGTGTTAAATAACACTGTCTAACTTGTTTTTTGAAATAACTCCATGAGGTAGGTACTAATTTTACATGGAGGAATACTGAGGTTTAGTTCTTGAAGTAATTTATCCAAGACCTCCAGCATTCACAGTCTCTTCTGGTTTAGGGTCCAGCACTTTCTGCTAAGCCACAATGCCTCCAAGGCATTAATTTCTCTCAGAAAAGAAGGAGAGTTAAGGAAAGAAAGTTGGAAAGATCAAGGATATGGGGCAATTTTGATTAGGTTACAAGACAGTTACATTAAGTTATTCTGATTAGGATACTGACCAAAATTTATAATATGCTGGACAGTCTACTAAAATATATAATGGTGTGTCATGCTTTATTCATAGAACTTAAAGAATTAAAATTTTACAGTGTCAATCAACTCCAAAGTTCATAATGGAATTTGGAATTTTAGTTTTAAAGTATCTGCATAAAGGTCCATTGCTGTAGTGGAAAGGACTTGGGGGTGAGGAGGAGTCTTCTGGCCTTTGATAGCTCTTTTAGGTTTCTTTCATTGATTGGGGGAGAAGAAGAGTATCTGAACAGGACACTTCGAATTGAGGGATGGTTTTGGGGAGTAGAAAGGTGACATAGAAATCCCACTCTAAAACTCACCCTAGTTCTGTTAAAAATTTTATGCAATCTTAAAAAAGCACATATCATTATTTTCCAAACATAGCTACTCCTCTACCTCAAGCTATTGATTGTAACTAAAGTTTTTTTTTTATTAAATTATTTTATTTGCTTTCAGTGTTCTACGACTACTTCCATATATGTTAGATATTTTTCCCCTCCCTGTCCTCCTTCCCCGCCTCCTTCCCCACTCCCTCCCTGAGACGGCATACAATTTATATAGATTCTACACATACATTCCTATTAAATATATTTTCACCTTAGTCATGTTGCATAGAAGAATTAAAATAAATCTGGGAAATCATAAAACAAAACATAAGCAGACTATTTTCTTTTGTATGATTTTTTTTATGACTAAAGTTTAAAAAAAAGATATGCAACGTTCTCTGTCTCTTGTTCCCTACTTCTGCAATGAAAGGAGTTTTGTTGTTCAGTTATTCCAGTCATGTCTGACCCTCGATTTGGGGTCTTCTTGGCAAAGATATGGGAGTGGTTTGCCATTTTCTTCTCCAGCTCATTTTACAAATGAGAAACTGAGGCAGAGATTTAAGTGACCTGCCCAGGGTCACACAGCTAAAAAGTGTCTGAGGCCAGATTTAAATTCACAAAGATGAGTCTTTCTGACTTCAGGAACAGTACTCTAGCCATTGTGCCACCTAACTGGTCTAATGGAAGAAGGGAGAGACATTATTTTTTCAACTCTTCTCCAGGACCAAGTTTCTCAGTCATCATAATTACATAGCAATTGGCACTTTTTTCTTTCTGTTGATATTGTAGTCATTGCAAAACTTGATTTTGCTTACTTCATCCTATTATAATTCATATAAATATTCCCAGACTTTTCTGAGTTTTTCATTTTCCTTGTTTCTTATAGTAGAGTAACATTTCTTTCACATACCACAATCTGTTTGACAACAGATCACTTGATGGACAATAACATCCCTGCTTGATGGATATCTGTTTTGTTTTCACTTCTTCGCTACCACTAAAAGTGCTGCCATCAATATTTTGGTATATATAAGACCATTCTTTCTACATTTGATGTACTTGGGATATATGCTTAGCAGTGGGGTGTCTGTCAAAGGATGTGAACCTTTAGTCACCTTTTTAAGCATACTTTCAAATCTCTGTACAGAATAATTGGACATATGAGTAACTCCATGAACAGCTTATTAATGGGTTTATCTTCTGACATAACCTCTAATATTGAAAGTTTTCTGACAATTTGTTGCCACCTTACTCAAATGACCTATTCCTTATTTGGTTCACCTTCCCCATCTTACACATCATCTTCCTATGTTCTTGGAACAGTTGCACATCTTTGTATTGGAGCAATGGAAACCTGAGTGGGTAGGTAAAGAATTACTTTGCTAATATATATATATATATATATATATATATATATACATATATATATTATAGCTAACTATATAGCTAATGATAGGCAAAAGCAGCTAGCAACTGAGCAAAAACAGTGCCCATGAAGAATTCCCTGAGCCTCAGTTCATAGAGATAGCCTTACCTGCAGGGTGCAAGGTTGTTTAGGTAAGTTCACTAAGCGACTAAGTTAACTCAGCTTCATTGGTCTTTGTTCTCTATTTTGGTTCACAACCGTCCAGGAGGGGCCCTAAGTTTAGCTGGTTGTGCCAATAACCTATGGGCTCTGTAACACAGCATCCTGGTCTACAGTCACCACCAGAGCATTGATCCTATGTTCCATGTTGGTCTGTCTCCCTTCTCTGTGACCTGAGCAACTACCATTTGTGCCTCTGTTTCGTTCATGCTTGTGCCATGGTCATTCTCTGCCTACAAAACTGTCCCTCCTTTCCAGCAATAATATCCTTCCTTCAGAATTTAACTCAAGAGTTATCTCATCCACAAATGCTTCCTAGACTTACCCCTCACATCATACTGATCTTTTTTTATCTACTTAGAGTTTTCTCAGCACTTGTGTATCTAATGTCAAAGTTGTTCTCTCTTATTTGCTTTTCTCCTGCATGAGACTCACCATATAGTTACTTCCTGTGTATTTTTTTTCTGTCTTCTTCTGTTATAAGGTTCGAAATACCAGAGACTATGTTGTTGGTTTCTTTCCTGTTTTTTCTATCACCTAGAACAATTCAGAGAATGCAATAGATAACTAATGCCATAAATGCTCCATGAAAAAATATACGTATATATATATATATATATATAGAGAGAGAGAGAGAGAGAGAGAGAGAGAGAGAGAGAGAGAGTTTTCATGGACACCAGGAATAATTCAGTCTTTAATTCAAGCTCCATGGCTATTAGTGTTTTATGATGTGATTTTTGTGCCATTTCCTATGTGGTTTTTATGAGTTTTCTAGGGTATGGATGATAACACAGCAATTTTTACACACATTTTCATGCATTTCAATCCTCATTTTCCTTTGACTCAAAGCCAACCTGATTTTTGAGCTTGTGTGGGAAGAAAAAAACATCTTTTTTAAAAAAAAAAAATCCACTCTGTATTGTAACATTTCTTGAAATATTTTCTGTAAGGTGTTTGATCTGCAGGTTTCATGGATTGGTTTCGGGCCAGTTGCTTGATTTTTGCTTTTCTTTAACCATAATTGAATAAAATTACACACACACACACACACACACACACATCAGAAGTGCCATAAAAGAGATCATTAAAGACATATATGACCAAAGAAGGAGGTGAGCCAGTCTGGGCAACTTCAGTGATACTCAGCTAGTCATGAAAAATTAAAAGATCTAGAGCAATTTTCTTCTTTTCATTTAATAGTATTTTATTTTTTCCATTTATATGTAAAGACAAGTTTTTACATTCATTTTTCTAAAAAATTTTGAGTTCCAAATTTTTCTCCCTCCTTTCCTTCCTGCTCCTCAATATGGCAAGCAATCTAATATAGGTTACACATGTGCAATCATGTAAAACATATTTCCTTATTAGTCATCCTGTGAAAGAAGAAACAGAACAAAATAAAAAACACACACAAAGTGAAAATAGTCTATGTCAATCTCCATCCAGACTTCACCCATTCTTTCTCTGGATGTGGATAACATTTTCCATCTTGAGTGTTTTGGAATTGTCTTGCATCATTGTATTGCTGAGAAGAGCTAACACTGCTCAGTGTTACTGTTACTGTGTACAATATTCTTCTGGTTCTGCTCACTTCCCTTAGCATCAATTTATGATGTCTTTCTAGGTATTTCTAAAATCTGCCCAGTAATCATTTCTTATAGTACAATAGTATTCCATTTCATTCATGTACCACAACTTGTTCAGCCACTCCCCAGTTGATGGGTACCCCCTCAATTTCCAATTCTTGGCCACCACTAAAAGAGCTACTACAAATATTTTTGTACATACACTTTTTTGTGATCTCTTTGGGATATGGACCTAGTAGTGGTATTGCTGGTTCAAAGGGTTTGCACAATTTGATTGCCTTTAGGGCATAATTCCAAATTGCTCTCCAGAATGGTTGGATCAGTTCATAACTCTATCAAAAATGCATTAGTGTCCAATTTTTTTACATCTTCTCCAACATCTATCATTTTCCTTTTTGTCATATCAGCCAATCTGATAGGTATGAGGTGATACATCAGAGTTGTCTTTAACTTGCATTTCTCTAATCAACGGTGATTTGGGATAATTTTTTCCTATACTTATAGATAGCTTTGATTTCTTCATCTGAAAACTGTCTGTTCAGGTGCTTTCACCATTTATCAGTTGAGGAATGATGCATATTCTCATAAATTTGACTCACGTATCTATATGTTTGAGGAACAAGGTCTTTATCAGAGACATTTGCTATAGAAATTGTTTCTCATCTTTCTGTTTTCCTTCTAAATCTTGGACACATTGGTTCTCTTTGTGCAAAGCCTTTTTAACTTAATGTAACCAAAATTATCCATTTTGCATTTCATTATACTCTATCTCTTGTTTGGTCATAAATTCTTCCCTTCCTCATAGATTTTACAGGTAAACTATTCCTTGTAAAGCAATGGTTCTTGATGTTTCTGCGTTGTAAGTCCTATGAGCAGACTGGAATCCCTTGGATCCCTTCTCAGAATGGTGATGCTTCTCTATGCAGAAAATAAAATATATGTGACTATAAAAGAAATCAATTGGAGATACAGTTGTGAAAATGCTAAAAACAAGCCAACACTACTACCACCAAGTTCACAGATGGCAGGTGAAGAGCCCCTGACACAGAAGCAGGCTCCAGAATGTTGAACCAAGTCTTTATATACAACCTATAGTATGATGTTGAAGGACAAGGACAACACAGAATGAGAATGCATGGATAGAGTACAGTCTGAACCACGGGAAGGTGATCCCACCTAATGTCATCATAATTCCATTGAAGTCTCATATGAGTTCAAAAAAACTAGGTTAGGTAGAACAAATATCAGTAGGAATAAAAAGAAAAGGACTCAAGGTCTTTGCTGTTGATCTAATTGAGATGCAGATGGAGGCCTTTGGGATTGGGGAACCACCTTGGTTGGCAAGAATAAAATAAGCGAAGTTAAAAATGGCATTAGGTTTCATTGAGATTGGAATCTCCATAGTTTTCCTGTCCCCAGATGGATTAGTTTTTTGCCTTACCAGTCATAGATATGCATTCTGCCATCATCATCATCTTCTTCATATCTAGCATTTATTAAGCAACCAATTCACATGATGATTCATAGATGACAGTTAAATGACATAGTGCCTCCCCCAATCAACTCCATAGCTTATCATCTAAAGAAGACAAATTTGACATGAAAATTAATAAATGTTAGCAAATGAGACAATGACATGAAAACTGATAAATGTAGTTAAAGAGTCAAAAGCAAGAGACTATATAAATATATCTGTAGATGTAGAATTAGTACATGGGCTACATTAAGAGGTATATGAAAAGATGACAGGAGAGGGAGATGAATCTTTTACCCTTTTTGCAGAGATTGACTGATGGAGCTGAACAGCTTCCAGATGGAATTAAATGCTTGAATTCTAGTATTTGTTCTTTTTCATGAAGCTATTTAGGTAGCATGGTATAATGGTGGGGTTGGGGGAGGAGGTTTGAAAGGAGACAAAGATAAATCACTGGATTTGGATCAGAAGCCTTTCATTTGAAGTTCAACTCTGTATCTTACTCACTCATGGGACCCCCATCAATGCACTGAGGATACTATCCTAGATGTTACCCAAGCTCCCTTCCAGAAGTAAATTCAATAGTAGATATATAATAATCTGTATTTTCTATAATTATTCCATTTGTACAACAGGGGAAGGGGAAAAGTATAGGAAGCAAATTCTGCAAAAGTAAATGAGATGGTTAAAAAAAATCCAGTGTACCCAGAAGGGAATTATTTACTTAGTGCCAAAGGCACTAAGATGTGAGATTTAGTGAGGAAATTTCGCATATGATTATGTAAAGATTAGCTCCAAGGAGCATTTTCTCACTTTCAAATTATCTGAGGCAAAGACATCTTTGTATTAATTCACATGTATTAAATATTGATGTAATTAACAAATCAGACTTTGAACAATTTTCAGAAAGCCTACAGGCTTTGTGAGGGGGTCAAATTGTCAAGTTTGTACTTGAAAAGATTTAATACACTGGAGTCTCTATTGAGATCATATAAATTCCCAGAATATGAGGCTTTTCAAACCCTTGTTTGCTATGGTCAGTTCTGGGTAGTTAATATGAGTAGCTCTCTGAACTACAATATACATGCACATGAACCTTTAATTTTCTTAACACCCCTCCTATTTTTCATGGAGATCCTTTAAAATTCATGGGTTTTTTTCCTATTTGTTTATTTATTTAATTTTTTACATTCATTTTCAAAATTTTTTGGGTTCCCAGTTTTCTCCCCTTTTATCCCCTCCCCCCACTCCAATACCCCAAGCAATCTAATTTTCCCTATCTCAATCTGCCCTCTCTTCTGTCATCCCTCCCTTCTCTTGTCTCCATCTTCTCTTTTCTCCTGTAGGGCCAGATGCCTTTTTATTCCTCATTAACTGTATGTCTTCTTTCCTAGTTACAACAACAATATTAAACAGTTGTTCCTAAAACTTTGAGTTCCAAATTCTCCCCATCCCTCCCTCCCCACCCATTCCCTTTGGGACGGCAGGCAATTCAATATAGGCCATATCTGTGTAGTTTTGCAAATGACTTCCCTGATAGTCGTGTTGTGTAAGACTAACTGGATTACCATCCCTCCTAACCTGCCCCTCATTGTTTCTCTTCTGTCTTTTGATCCTGTCCCTCCCCAAGTGTTGACTTCAAATTGCTCCCTCCTCCCTTTGCCCTCCCCCCCCATCATCCCCTCCCTTGCAATATCTCCTTCTCCCCCACTTTCCTATACTGTAAGATAGGTTTTCATACTAAAATGAGTGTGCATTTCACTCCTTCGTTTAGTCAAATGTGATGAGGGTAAACTTCTAGTTTTGTTTTGTTTTTTTTCTCAGCTCTCCTCTTTTTCCCTCCACTAAGAAAAACTCCTACCTGCCTCTTAAATGACATATAGTTACCCCCCTTCCCTTTCCCTCTCTTTCCTCCCCCTACATTTCTCTCTCACCATTTACCTTAGTTTCTTTTAAGGTATGGTCCCATCCTATTCAGTTCAATCTGTGCTCTCTGTCTCTGTATGTGTGTGCATGTGTGTATGTGTGTGCATGCGTGTACATGTGTATGTGTGGTCCCACCAACTACCCAGATACTGAAAAGTTTTAAGAGTTAGAAATATTGTCTTTCCATGTAGGAATGTAAACAGTTCACTTCTGGTAAATCCCTTAAGACTTCTCTTTGCTGTTTCCTTTTTTCATGCTTCTTCTCATTCTTGTGTTTGAAAGTCAAATTTTCTTTTCAGCTCTGGTTTTTTCATTAAGAATGATTGAAAGTCCTCTGTTTCATTGAAAGACCATATTTTCCCTTGAAGTGTTATAGTCAGTTTAGCTGGGTAGGTGATTCTTGGTTTGGGTCCTAGTTCCTTTGCCTTCTGGAATATCCTATTCCATGCCCTTCGATCCCTTAATGTAGAAGCTGCTAGATCTTGGGTTATCCTGATTGTATTTCCACAGTACTGGAATTGTTTCTTTCTAGCTGCTTGTAAGATTTTTTCCTTGAGCTGGGAGTTCTGGAATTTGGCCACAATGTTCCTAGGAGTTTCTCTTTTTGGATCTCTTTCAGGTGGTGATCGATGGATTCTTTCAATACTTATTTTGCCCTCTGGTTCTAGAATGTCAGGGCAGTTTTCCTTGATAATTTCATGGAAGATGATGTCTAGGCTCTTTTTTTGATCATGAGTTTCAGGTAGTCCCATAATTTTTAAATTGTCTCTCCTGGATCTATTTTCCAGGTCAGTTGTTTTTCCCATGAGATATTTCACATTCTCTTCCATTTTTTCGTTCTTTTGGTTTTGTTTGGTGATTTCTTGGTTTCTCATAAAGTCATTAGACTCCATCTGTTCCATTCTAATTTTGAGAGAACTATTAAATTCAGTGAGCTTTTGAGCCTCTTTTTCCATTTGGCTCATTCTGCTTTTGAAAGCATTCTTCTCCTCATTGGCTTTTTGAACCTCCTTTGCCAATTGAGTGAGCCTATTTTTCAAGGTGTTAATTTCCTCAGCATTTTTTTGAGTTTCCTTTACCAAGGTATTGACCCGATTTTCATACTTTTCTTGTATCTCTCTTATTTCTCTTCCCAGTTTTTCCTCCACCTGTCTAACTTGCTTTTCAAAATCCTTTTTGAGCTCTTCCAGGGCCTGAGCCCACCCGCCACCCCTCTGGGGTGTCTGGGGTACTGAGGCCCCCGCCCTCCACGTCTTTCCCTGATGGCAAGGATATGTCCTCATCATCAGATCCGAAGGTCGGGATCATTTGCATTTGTTGGAAAAAACTCTCTATAGTCTTATTTTTCTTCCCTTTTCTAGGCATTTTCCCAGCCAGTTACTTGACTTCTGAGATTCCTTTCCACCCCCACCTGGATCCGCCCAGCTAGTGCTTGGCCTCTGAGATTTAAATGGGCTTTCCTCCTGCTGGCTGTCAATCAGTGAGCTTTAGTTCAGGTGCTGGGGTGGGGGGCAGGGCCGCCTCCCAGACTCTGATGCCTCTGGGGCTTTATGCAGAGACTTTCAGGAATGGAGCGGGTGGGGGCGGGGTGGGGGGGCCCGCCTCCCAATCTCAGTTCCCTTGGGGGTTTTGAGCAGAAGCCTTCAGTAATAGAGCGGGGTGGGGGCAGGGCCGTCTCCCAGGCTCAGCTCCGTCAGGTTTTATGCGGGAATCTTCCGTAATGAAGATCCTGCCTGCTGCTGTGGGATTCCTGAGTCCTGGCCACTGCCACCTCAGCCGCCGCCCACACCTCTGCCTCAGCCTCAGCCGCCGCCGCCCATGCCTCTGCCTCCGCCGCTTCCTGCCCCCGTCCCTGCCACCGCTGCTTCCTCCTGAGGGGGCCCGAGTCACGGAGACGCCCTGCTCCCCCTCTCCTCCAGGCCAGCCTTCTCTCTCACTGACCTGTAGCTTCTGTGGGCGGAGGGACTTTCCCGGCTGCCGGAGCTTCTGTCTCTGAAGCCTGCTCGGATCAGCTTCTCTGGGGCCGCGGCCAGGGCAGCGCTGGGGCTGGGGTTCACTTTCCGGGGCGTGCCAGACCCTGGGGACGGGTCTTCAGGGCTCTCTGGAATGGAAATCTCTTCCACTCTGCTTCTGCACACCTTGTATTGACCCAGAAGTTATGGGGGACTCTTTTTACATTAATTCTATGGGCTTTTGGTTTCGGAGCTCGTAAACGTGCATCCTTCTACTCTGCCATCTTGGCTCCGCCCAATTCATGTTTTTTTTAAATGTGTTGTTATACATAGGAACTTAAATGCACTTTGATGTAGATGTAGATTTTAAGGTATTGTTTTTAATAAGATAACAATACCTGAAAATTCTTTTAAAAGTCAGAAAATTTGAAACAGGTTAATTTTTAAATGATCAGGTAAGATTTTATTAATATGACTCAATGAAGAAGTAACAGAATTATATTTTACAAGGTTTCTATTAAGGACTTTGAAGGTCCTAAATTCCAAGGAAGTTATCAATATGGTCAAATAAATTCTTTTTTACACTAAAGCTAGATCAATGAATACCAAATATGCCTTCTAAGGCCAGTGTCAGACAAGTATCACGTCTATATGTGGGTACTTGCTCCTTAAAAGATATCTTCCCAACTATCTTCCCCCTTCCCATTCAGCCTCTAACTTTAAGATTTATTGGACGTAGTAGTGATTTCCCAAGCGATCCATTTTTGTCATCCTAGATTTCCTTTTGGAAATCAGTCACCAAAGTAATTAAATTTTAGCCTGAATCCTTGAGGTTTATGTCTTCTTTTTTTTTAGCTGCCTCCAAGTTCACCAAATTGTTGTAATTATAGCAAGAAGAAACGAAATAATAAGAATAATTGCTAGCATTTACATAGCACTTTCAGATTGGCAAGGTATATATCTAATAGATATGTACCTATCTACATATCTGTATATATGTATATAAATTTTATCTGCACCACAATCCCACAAGGTAAGTGCTATTATTATCCCCCTTTCTACAGATGAGGAGACTAAGGGAGATACATATTAGTGACTTGCCCAGGGCCACACAACTAAATAAGTCTGAAGCTCTTTTTTGACTAAGTAGAATGGAGAACTGGCCATTTATGCCACCCTTCCCTGGGGAGGGGAAGAAATAAAAATTCTTTTCTAGGGTACAGTAAATCCAAATTGGAGGAACCGCTGCTTCAGTGACAAAATCAAGGAAGAGAAATGGAACTTTCAGAAAGTTAATTACTACCAGAGTGAAAACCTCTTGACTGCCAAGCTCTCACATTAAAATAATACCAAGCCTCAGCTCATGGGCCACCTCTTATGTGAAACCTGTCGTGATGCCTGTCATTGGTAGTTCTCTTTCTGTTTTCCAATTATCATGTATACACATAATCTATGCATATTGTATCCACTCTGCCTTGTTCCTTTCACTTGCAGAGTATAAACTTCTTAAGGGCAAGGACTACTTTTCATTTTGTATTTGTACTCCCAGCATCTATCATATTGCCTTTCACATTGTAACAAGTGTTCAGTTAAGTGTTCAAATCTTGAATTGGTTATTTGCCTAAAACTGGAAATTAAAAATATTTCTATTTCTTGGTGAATTGCTAGCAAAGAAAAGAGATCCAAATCAACCAAACTAGGAGATATTTGGGGGTTAAAAGGGCTTCAGAATTCTCAAATGAAACCTTGCATGATGTCGATTTAAAAAAAATTCTTTGGAAGTAAATGAGATTATTTGGTTTGGGGACAATGTTTGGTACAAAACATTTTATGCAGAAAATTAATTTTTAAACTCTTACTTGGATTTTGTCTCTAAGAGGTAATCTTAAACCTCAGTATTAGGTTGGGCTAGAATCTTTCATGTTTTCTGCTGAACTTTCAAAATGATCCTTCTAATTATACTGACTATGTAGTTCTTAGCGCCAGGAACTCCCCAAATACAGAGACTATGTTCATCGGAAGACCCTATCCATCACTCTCATGGCAGATATGTGAATGTGTTATTTCTTCTACTCTCCATATGTAAAAGTAATAATATTCTATGTCTAAGACACTGCTTTGTAAATGAAATATTCAGATAAATTGGGGGGTGGGAGATAAATTCTGTACATTTGTATGATTAATCCCAGCTTAACTGAATCGTGCCTCACAGATTCTTGGTTGAGCAAAGGACCTGGGCCCTAGGGTGTCCAGATGTCTTCTCTGTTGTCTGGAGTCTCTGAACATAGATCCTGATGAGTAGGGCAGAAAGCCAAGAGGATCATGCTGACTCACTCTATAACCAAATGTTCTTCCTTGAATGCTGATGGAACAGATCTCTTTTGTACACAACAAAACTACTATACGGTGGAGGATGCTGAGACATGTTGCTTCCTTCTGTTTTACGATATTTGTGATGTCTTGCCTTAGCTTATCAATATTATGTTCTGTCTTTTGTAATGAATTGAAATAGTCCCCACAGATCCATTTACTACAACCCGGATTGGTTTGTTGTTGGCTGCTTGTGCTCTCCAAGGATGCCATATTACCTAAACTTTTCCCTATGTTACTTAAGTTTATCTAAAACTTGTTTCTAAGCAGCTATTTAGGCTAATGAGTGTGATATAGCATGAAAAAGTAATATCTTAGTATTAGAACCTCAGCTGAAGTCAAAGCTCTAACATAATATCTATGTGACTCTAGGCAACTTGCTTAATTTTTCTGAGCCTCAGTTTCCTTATCTGTAAAATAACTAGTGATAAAAAATAAAATAACTAGTAATGTAATATTGTGTAAAAAAAACTAATAATGCTTATACTATTTGACTCAAAAGGTTTCTGTTAGGAAAACTGTTTGCAAGCCTTTAAACACTACACAAATAAGAGTGCAAATAAATCCTCTGTACCCTAATTTTTCAAAAGATCTAGGATTTCATCGATGTGAATATTTCCTATATAGTACAGATCATACTCAATCTACAGTCTTTCTTAGTATGCTCTAGGAACTTGGGATACAAAGGTAAAAAGTGAATTCATTCCAATTCTCAAGAGGCTTGTATTTCATTGAGGGACGTTTCATAACGTTTTATAAATCCTTCTTCAGCTTACAATAGTTGATGGTTTCTGGAGTTATTGTGGCCAGAAACATACATCATTTGGTTACCAGTTCCAACTCGTGCTGTCTCTACTCCAATCATGATCCCTACCCTTTTTCTCACAGAAACCTTGTGCCACCAAAGAACCCTGGGCTCTGATAAATGATGTTTCACTTCGTATTTCCCTGAGCTTTCTTTAATTCCTTCTCCTCACTTTAGAATATAAAGCTAGGGATAAGAGGCTAGGGATCGTTTGTCTTATTTGTAATTGTACCCACAAAGTGTTTAATCTGTCTGTCTCTATCTGTCTGTCTTCTAACGAAGAGTCTCTCTGAATTTATCCTGGCTGGTTCTCAGACAGTTGACAAGACAATCCAACCTTACGCCAATTTTCAAAAACTTTTCAGGTTGAAAAGAATGCCAGAGCACTAGAATAACCATCAAAAACCCAAGCTCATACCCAAACCACAATGAGACATAGAAGTAGAATGTTAGTAGAAGCCATCCCCTGCAATAAACATATGACCTTTTCCTCCTTTTCTAATTCTATGGCTTCTTCCCTTTCTGTACTCTATGATCCAGTGCCATTGGCCTCTTTGCCAATCTCTTGATCACCTCTGTGAGTTTTCACTGGCTAGTCCCCATACCTAGAATGTCTTTGCCTTCTGGCTTCCCTCAAGTCTCAGCTGAAATCTTAGTTTCTGCAAGAAACTATTCCCAGTCTCCCTTAATGTTAATACCTTCCCTCTGAGATTGTCTTCATGTTATCCTGAATATATTTTTCTTCTATATAACTATTTTCATGTTGTCCCACTCATTCAATTATAAGCTTCTTGAGGACAGGAACGGTTTCTGCCTTTTTTCATTTCTCAGCCTAGTACATCATAGGTGCTTAATAAATACATGTTGACTTGTAGTCATGAAGACTTGGGTACAAATCCTACCCCAAACACTTACTAACTGGGCAAGTCACTTAGCCACAAGGTGCCTGCTTCTTCATCTCTAAAATGAGGGGATGGACTCGATGACTTCTTTTCTCCCTTCTTATTTCCCTCTAGTTTTATGAATATGTGAACCTAAAGATAATATAAAGGAAGTTAAGGAGGTTTGAAAGATCCCTAGCAACTCATGAGATCAGGTTAGACCTCATGGAGGAGACCTCATTAGAACTTGAGCCTTTGAGAAAGACAAGGACTTTGAAAAGTGAAAGTAGAACAGAGTACATTCCAGGGGTAAATGTAAAGTTTTATATTTGGGTTCAAAAAATTAACATCCAAGGACAACAAAAGAAGAAATGTCTAGACAGTTAGGTCTGCTGAACAATTTCAGATTTTAGTATACTCTAAATTCAGCAGTAATTCAATAATGGGATATGGCTGCCATCAAATCTAATGCAATAATCGGTTTCATTATAGCCTATTTTCCAGAAATAAGTGAAATTATTTTCTATAGGTACTCTGCCCTGAACAGATCATACTGGAATATCATATTCAATTCTGAATGCCATATACTGTATTAGGGAGGATGTTGGAAAAACAAAAGAGCATCCCAAAGAAGCAACCAGGATAGTGAAGGAAAGACCTTGAAGTCATGTCATTCAAGGACTAGCGGAAGGTATTAGGGTCATACACTTAAGGAGGAGATATGGAGGAATTGACCTTAAATGGAAACTCAAACTCTTTCCTCTGCATCAACTTCAGATTTGCACTTGCTGAAAAATTGTTTACACCTAAATTCCTGCAAGAAATATACTCCATGTTGACAGTGCAGTTTATTTATGCACATCCAAATGCCCACAACTGATAGCTTCTAATACAGGACTATTCATTAGATGAACCGCAATTGTTTATCTACTTACTTATGGCATTGCTAGGAAGTATCAGATATTGAAATAAAAGGGAGAGAAAGGCAAAATTAGGCCTAGTATAAGGGAAAAAATTGCTAACAGCCATCCGAACTGCCTCCAAATTTGTGTATTTTAAATTTGGGTCCAGTGTGACAACTTCCTCCAATACAATGGGTTTGTCTTCAGTCAGTGCAGCTGACGGAGCCTCAGAGACACTGATCTCATATTTAAGTCCCTAAACAAAGGACCAAGAAATGCTTGAACTGCTGACCTGCTTCAGTTCTAGTGAATGAATTTTCCACCTGGAAAATCCCTAAAGCATATGCTTGAGTTTTTGACTTCACACTTGTTTCTAGGGCAGTGAGTGCTGCCGAGCTCATTTTAATAAGCTATCTCTTGAGAGAGGATTCAGAAGCCCCTCGTAGAATATAGAGGCATATGAAACACTGCTGTGGACAATCCTGAGTCACAGCCTGGGGCACTCATGTATTTCAGTGAGGCTCCAAACATCAGGGCCACCCATCGGGGTCTCTTAAGGAGACTGATAATTGGGGAATAACTAGTACAGTTCCTGGAGGGATTTGCCAAGTACAGTCAAGCCAAACCAAGTTTCCTAGGCCTGCCAAGGCAGATAACATGAAATGGTTTCTTTGACAATCTATGGAATTAATTATCACAAATGCCACTTAACTGTAAACAATTCCTACCCAATTTGAAGCTGATGCCAATATGCCTTTAGCACAAAGAAAGGAACATGACAAAAGAAACTTAAGTCAGGGATTTTATATGGTCATTTTTTTTTACTGAATTTATGGAATCATGAAATGTTTATCTAGTTTTTTGGAAGCATTTATTAACCCCCACACATACCCAATTAAAGTCCAAGGTTTGTGAATCAAAAATAAGTCTTGCTTTTTCCCGAATTGTATCTAGAGATAGAAAGCCAGCTTCAGAGTCAGAAAGATTTACATTTATGTTCTGTAATTCACATAATTTTTATTTAGAAATATTTCTTCTTTATATTCTTTCTAAAAATTTCTGAGTTCCAAATCTCTCCCTTTCCTGCTCATTGAGAAGTCACACAATATATCAATTATACACCTTTATGTAATTCTGAAGCTGGAAGGGACCTCAGAGACCATCTAGTTCTATCCCTTCATTTTGAAAGTAGGGAAGCTGAGTCTCTAGAGGGTAAGCAATTTGCCCAGAGTCATAGATGAAAAAGTGCTCAGAAGCAGAATTTCGATTTAGATCACCTGACTTGAGAACCACACTGCCTCATGAACTGGTCGCATCATATGGAGCAAGTTACTTAACCTCTCAGTGTCCAGGTAACCATCCAAAACGATAAATGGCAGACTAGCTACATTAGTAGAGACGATTTCCTATGAGGAGTTTCCTATATCGATGAAATCATGAGTCTGGACCAAATCTGTGCATCCAGAAGCTGCTGACCTTAGAGCAGGTAAATGGTGCAGTAGAGAGGTTATTGTACTTGGAGTCAGGAAGACCTGATTTTCAATACTACCTCAGACATTATACCAACTGTGTGACCATGCACAAGTCACTTAATCTCTGTCTGTTTCATTTCTCTCCTCTTTTACTGTTTAATTTTATTGTCATATCTGACTCTCCATGACCCCACTTAAGGTTTTCTTGGTAAAAATTCTGGTTTGCCATCTCCTTCTCCAGCTCATTTAACAGATGTGGAAACTGAGGTAAATAGAGCTAAGTGACTTGCAGTGTCTGAGACTGGATTTGAACTCAAGTCTTCCTGAATCCAGGCCTCAGGCTCTCTCTACTGTTTCACTCAGCTGTCCCTTTTCCTCTAAATAGGGATAATGATAGCATGTTCCTCACAGGATGGTTGTGAGGTTCAAAGGAGATAGCAATATGCAAAATGTTTTTCAAAACTTAAAATGGTGCATAAGTGAATGCATAACTTAAAGTTGCAGAAGGTCAACATATAGTATCTCATTGGTTCTACTAATTCACTAATTTGGCTACTGTTGATATAATGTGCTTTGCTTTTATCAGAGAAATCCTACTGTAGTTATATGATGGGTGTATAAGTGGATAAAGCACTGACCTTGGAATCAGAAAGACTCATCTTCCTGAGTTCAAATCTAGCCACAGAAACATATTGGCTGGGTGACCCTGGGCAAGTCATTTAGCCCTGTTTACCCTAGTTTCCTCATCTTAAAAGGAAGTGGCAAAGCATTTCATTATCTTCATCAAGAAAACCCCAAAGTTGGATGCAACTGAAAACAGCAATACCTGCAATTATACATCTTCTTCAAGTCAACTAAACAAACATTTATTAAGACCCAACAATGAAAGGTCTAAGAGGGAAAGGCAAGGTGAGTCAGTCGGCTAGCTTTTATTACTATCTATTATGTATTAAGCACGTAAGAGTAAGAGTAAGCTCTGTAAGAAGGTAAGGGAATAATTTTAAGCAAAGTTTTAGGCAAAACTCAGATGTTGGAGGGAGAAACATGATGAAAGAATTAAAAGGAAAATAAGAAGGAGTAAAAACCTGGAATCTAGGCAGAGTAAGGAGGAAAGAACTATGGCAGAGTGGAAACATTCTGCAACTGTGATGGAATGGATAAAAGACTGAGCTTCTAACATATACTGGCTCTATGATCTTGGGCAAATCACTTAATCTCTTTAATATTTCACTTTTTACACTTAAACCAAAATACCACCACCAAGGGTCCTTGTTTGCTCTAACTTCATTCCCTATACCACCACCCCCCTTTCTCTTTATTGATCATTCTTTCACTGTCTTCTGTCTGCATCACACAGTACAAGGGTGAGAAACTTACACCTTCGAAACCACATGACCCTCTAGGTCCTCAAGTGTGGCCTGTAAAAGGAAAGGCCATATATGGGGCCATATATGACCTCAAAGTCATAAGTTTCCCACCCCTAGCATGGTAAAAAGAACCTTGGGCTTTAGTTACCTATTAACGATGATTTCTCTACCTTGTCTATTTTGATGATCATTTTTATTGATGGTGAAAAATGGAAGCCAAATAGGGAAAGTTCAGTTTTCTCTGTCATCTGTTACCAACACACCATCTGCTCTGATCAGACATGTTTCTTTTTTATTTTAATTGGAGCAGTTTAAAAAAAATTCTCAGCCTTTTTTCTCAAACCCTAGCTCATTCTAGGTTTCAGCCTTTCTGATCCTATAGGTCATACCACCATTTGTGTTTCCCCCTTCTAGCATTTGTATACATCCTTTTAATATTAGAATAAGTTTTGGTAAGAGCCCTGAACATTTCTTAGCTTTCAGATCTTAGGCAAATCCTTCAGCTTCTCAGTACCTCAACATGTCCTTCTGTAAAATGAGAATAAATAAGGCTTACCATGAGAGGAAGCTGTGACACAATGGATAGAGGGTCCCCTCTGTTGTTTTGTCAATATTTTGATGCCCATCTTTTTCTTGCCATTATATCATCAGGATTTCCTACCCCTCTTTATCTGCTCTTTCAGTGTCTCTAGCCACAGGACCAAATTTTTTACTTCTCTTTTCCTAAATTCCATAGTTCATATCATATCGTACCTAACTTTATTTTTTACTCTGCTCTAATTAATATTGTAAATATACATCCTCTAATTTTATCCCTTTTAGGGTAGCTTGGAAGTTGGAAAGGTTGGTCCATAGTCTCTCCCTACTAAATGACCCTCTTGGCTGCTTAAAGAGGGGGAAAGAGGGGAAGTCTGCATAAGGTTGTTGGAAGTCTTGTCACAAGGGATACTGAGAGTAGAAGTCATCAATGACTTCTTTAGGATCTGGATATTAATTTGATAGATTGTTTTCTAACAGACTTTCTTTCCCATGCATAAAAACTTTCCTGCTGATTGTGGATTGAGCTGCCTTCTTTCCCCTTTCTCCTAACCTTAAAATAACACCTGGATTCCCACTGCCCACACCCAAGATTCTCAGATATGTATTCTGTTTCCTAGAATGTTACACTGCTTGAGGTTAGTCATTTAATAAGTACTTATCGCATAACCACATTGATTGGGCATCCCGGAAGGCATCTCTCTGCCACATTATTTCCACCCTCACTTATGAGATTTTCAACAGAAAAGTATACCACTGGAATGCATACTATTTGTTAATAGAGGTTTTCACTATAACTAACAGGAATCTGACTATTCCATGACTGAATTCCCAAACTCCCTTTAGCTGTGAAGATAGAAGAAAAAAAAAAACAAAAGGTGAAAAGAAAAACCATCCTAAGCTCTTATTCCTGTCTGTACACGCCTTCCTCCTGACCTGTCGTTTTACTCTTTCCAGTAAGGATGTGGTTGTCTGAAAGACTAATCTTGACTCAATTCAGATATACAACAATTAGCTGTCTCCTAAGTGCAAGGAACTATGCTAATAAGATTTTATTAAATGCTAATAATAATTTATTAAACACTTTCTATGTGCCAGGCACTGGAATGTGTGCTAAGGATAAAAAGAAAGGCAAAAACCAGTACCTGACATCCTGGTACTTACATTCTAGTGGGGGAGAGACAACATGTAAATAATTAGATAAACATTAAATTCATACAGAGTAAATGGAAAGTAAGTAATCTCAGGGAAAGGCGCTAGCAATAAGGAGAGCTTGAGCTGAATTTTGAAAAAAAACCTAAAAAGTGAAGTCTAAGGACTGGGGAAGGACAGAGTGCTCCAGTTGTGAA
Organism: Bettongia penicillata ogilbyi; assembly: GCA_023548195.1. Taxonomy (NCBI): domain Eukaryota; kingdom Metazoa; phylum Chordata; class Mammalia; order Diprotodontia; family Potoroidae; genus Bettongia; species Bettongia penicillata. The sequence continues at coordinate 875,676 of JAJHZJ010000685.1, forward strand.
AGAAAACCAGTGTAAAGGCATGGATGTAGAGATTGAGCATGACATGCAAGAAGCATCAAATAGATCAGTGTCTCTGTATCGCAAAGTGAAATGTAAAACAAGATTGGGAAGATGGGAATGAGCCAGTTGAGTTTTAAATGCCAAACAAAAGAGCTGATATTTGATCCTGGCGGTAAGATGAGGCACTTGATCTTTGAACATTGATTTGTCAATCATTCAACAAAGCTCTGAGATTATAAACCTATGAAAAGATTAAGGCAAAAAGATCCCAATTTCCCTTAACTCCACCAATTCCCACCATAGCCCTGGAAAAGAGCTAAAAATGAAAATCAACGAAGTGATTTCTGATGTTTAGTCCAATGTTTTCTTCCTAAAACAATGTCATCCATCCCTCTGTGTTTTATTCCAACTAGGGAGACTCCTTTGTCAATAAATTTTGGCTAGGGGATAGGGTAGAGAATGTTATTAGAGAGAAAAATATTTGTGGAGTTTCTCAATGTTTTCTGAAAAGGAATTGCTTTATGACAGGGGATTGCTGTTTTCCAGATTTAAGATAAAAAACTTAAAAAAAAACAACTTGTAAAAATCAATGGGCCATCCAAGGAAATTTCATGTGCCAGTTATCCCCATAATTAAGTAAAATAAGATGTTCTTATGCAAGTTTGTCCTCCAAAATTGTCTGAAAAAAACTGGACTTTATGGACACAGCTATTAATACCTGTTTTATATGTGACTGAATCTGAAAGATTTTTAACAACTCCAGGTTTATTGGGGTTTTTTTTGCCAATACTTGTGTTTTATTTTTTTAAAAAAATGCTCTTTTGATTTGATTCCATGATAATGTCATTAAGTCAGCAGTGACCCAGATTGGAAAATTCAAACTTGCCATGTGTCCTTTCTTTTTAAAGAATATCTAAATTGGGAAGAAAAATATTAAGAAATAGTGAAGACATAAGGGGCTGAAATATTTGTTTAAGGAGTGCCAAGAAAGTAATATTGTGAACTTTTGAGTCATAAAGTTATTTCTGGAACTGTCAGGCTTTTGCAAACATATAGTATTATTGGACAGGAGTTAGATAATTGTGGTTTTCTACTGGCATCTCTCTTCAGATACATAATATTTGTTTCTTATTCATCTATCTTTTCTCTCACTTCTAAAAAAAGATAGACTAGATATGTAAAAGGGGGCTTTTATATATCCCTAAAAGTCTTTTAGACTTTTCCTCTTCCTATATCCTCTAATTAAAAATCTATTGTAAGGATTTTCAAGGCTGTCTGTGACAGTTGAGAGGGAAAGCTGGATCTTCACTCCTCAAAACTCCTTGTATCAGTGCAAAGCAACAGATGCCTTGAAATTGATCATCCTACAAGAACTATCTCTGAGAGACTAGTTGCCTTCCAAAGGGTTACAAAGGCAGCATATATGGGACTAAAGCCCACTTTCTTGACTTTTAGGCAATATCTCTGTTCACTAGGACTTATTGTATCTCTTAAGTTCATCTCTAAGTGATGCAAATTGTCACTTGATACTGTACCTCCTGTTTCAAAATTATACCTCCCTACTCAAAATGAAATCGAATTTGCTTTTCCTTCTATGTCCTTAACTCAGTTAGGTATTTTACAAACTTATTCACACCAGTGTGTCCATAAATGATAAAGCTTTGTTACTCTTCTTGAATTGTGCATTTTAAAAAGGAGGGCTAACGATCTGGTGGTCTAATGGTACAATCTCAGACTTAATGGCAGATGTCTAGGGATACATTGACTTTTGGAATGCCTCTCATCACCACAATGATGGTCTATTCCATCTATGACCTGCCACTCAGATTCCTAATTGTGAGCTCTTGGTCAGATCAGATTGATAGTATAGCATGGTAGAAATAATGATGGATTTGGAGGTTGATGACTTAACTTGGAATTCAAACTCTGCTGCCTATTATTTCTGTGACTTTAGGTGAAGTCACAGGATTCCCATGAACATCTTTATCTAATTAAATGTTTCCTAGGCTCAATTTAGATACTTCTTCCTCTAAAGTCTTTCCTGAGTTCTTCCCTAACTAAAAGTAATCTTCCTTACCAAACTTTTTTTCCTTCTATTTGGCCTCTGCTATATATATAATACATTTATATCATATATATTTATATCATATAATTATATAACATATATTATATATTTGTGATATATATTTATATAATATATTTATATGTATTTTAAAATATATAAATATTATATTATATATTTATTATTATATAACATATATTTTATATATAATTTATATAATTATTATAATATAAATATATTATATAATATTATATTATATTTTTTATTTTGTATAGTTTACACATACATGTTTATAATATTTACCTGCATAGTTTTCTTATCTCTCTTTGACCAAATTTTCAATTTCTTAAGACAAGGATGCCATCTTATTGTGTCTTTATATCAGATACTGGAATCTTTTTTCTCTCCCTGCCTCATCCCCCCAAAGAAAGAGTAAGAAGAATAATGTCCACAAGGACATGTATGCCTGAGAGTGAGGCTGATAACTTTTGGAGATTGGAAGAGAAATGGATATATGAAAAAGGAAGAGTCAAAGAGATAAGGGGACAGAGTACCCAGACAGAAGATAATATGGTCTTGTTGTATTGGAAAAGGGGTACAAAGTGACTAGAGAATTCTAAAGAGTCATCCTTGCCTGAGAAAATGGTAGACAGGGTTGAGGAGCACCATGAGAAATGGTTTTAAAAAGTTATGGCAAAAGAAAAAAAGAAAAATTTTCCTCACCATCTTCTTACCTCCCACCTTGAATGAAAAGAGGGCATTGGGTTAAGAAAAGTTTTAGGGGTAGAGGAAAAGGTAGTAAAGAGAAATAAGTGAACTACCAAAGGAATATTTGTATTTGGAACTGTATATAACTAGAGTTTATATCTTTGGAATCAAGTGTTCCTCCTTCCAAGTCCTTCCCTAGATCTGCAAGTTATAAAGAAGATGGTGACCTGCTTTGTTAGAAGAGGTCCCTCTTCACTCAGTACTTCCTACACCAGTGAAATAACAGGTCTACATTCTATCCTTGTTCTATCCCCAACATTCTTGCTAAATGCTTCTTGAACTGAGTTGAATTCGTACCAAGACAAAAGGACCTCATTTTTCACTAACAATTTTTAAAAGAAATGATTACTCAATATTTTGGAAGAAAGATGCCTTTTGTGTTATGTAGAAAGCAACTTGATTGCTCCTTCATGTTGCTTGAAAGATGGCAAAGGGCTGGGTTATATCAACTGAAGAAAATCTGATGTTGGCACAACTTGAGAACTTTAGGAATCATACTTCCAGTAACAGTAGCCGATGCCAGCCAAGATGTGTTCTTAACAGAAAGTGTTCTGTGTACATTTTTTTTACATGGAGCAAAGTTAGGAAATAATACCTGGTGCCTTTCCAAGGAAGAATCTTATCCATGTTAAAAGAAACAATAACTAGAGTCTAATAATAACTTAAGAAAATTTGTGAAACTTTTTGTTCAAACCACCACCTTTTTGAGCTTTGCTTAGTCATAGAGCAGGAAAAAAAAGATTTCTTAGCTGCTCAGGAGTCTGCTCACACTTCTCGTTAGAATTGTACAATGTTTTTCAGGCATACACTTCGCCTGTTTTCCATCATTGTCATTATCAATTTCACAAGCAACCTCCCAACAAGTAACAGCCCTGACAACAAATCCCACAATTTTCCAAACCCCTTATTACTCCAAATATTTGTGGGACAGCAATACCATGAAATTATTGACTTGTCCTAGAGGAATTGTTTTAAGATGAAGAAGTCAGTAGCCAGGTTCTGCAGATACACTTTTCAAAGCAGTTAAAGTTTATATTTCTGTACATTAGCTAGTTCTTCTGTTCAATACAAAGATTAGTAAGATCGAATCCTTTGAATTCCAGCACGCAACTAATAGTTACCAAATGCTTGTTGGTTGGGTAAAGATGGGGTTGTTACCTTCGAGGACCTTACCATCTGAGGGAAGATAAAACATGTACGCAAATGATCAGAGCATAATAGGAGCATAAATCTAGACCTGGCAAAGACTGTAGCGGTCATTAGTGCAACCCCCTTATTTTACAAGTGAGTAAACTGAGGTCCAGTTTAATGCACAATAGAATGCGATGATACTAAGGAGAGATAAAAATGTAAGATTTGAGGAGGAAGAGATTATAGCTGGGAGGTATCGGAGACGAGAGTAGCAACTGGGCTGTCAGTAGGTAGATGTGGAAGATTAATGGGTAGGGGTGGAGGGAGTGAAAGAAAATCTAACCTTTCTTTACTTGTCTTATACTCTGAGGTCCAACATGTGCGCTAAAAATGCATTCATGAATCATTTTTAAAAATAGATTTTTTTTCAGGGAGAAACTTTGAAAATAAAGATAGGATAATCAAATGAGTTTCCATATCAGCCATACTCTTTTTGTTAAGTTGTATATTTTCATGCTATCAAAGTTTTTCTGAGGCATTACCATTGGCTTCACTAGATTCAAATTCTAAACATAGAAATTGGGAAATAACAATTACAGATTGAAAATAAAATTTTTTTGACTACAACATTTTGCATCCTGTGTGGTAATTGAAAAAATAACAAGAGTGAGCCAAACTTAGTGACAGTGGGGCTGGAATCTACTTTCTCTTTAATCCTTACTAGTAAGGAAGTGTAAAAGATTCATGAAATTCACATGGAAATCTACTCATTTGTGACTTTTCACCAAAATTCACTTAAGGACAATGTTTTGGAGAAAATAGTTTGAGAATTGTAATTGGTACATCAAACCTGCAACAGAGCATAACTCCAGATGAGATCAGAAATCAAAGGAAATAAAAATCAACATGAAATGGAGGAAATTAGTCGCCTACCAGGGATTTGGCTGCAATAACCTGTTTTACATGATTTAGCATTGAATTCATAAATGTTGATATGCATTCTTTGAACATTTATTGATGCATTTTGTTTTTAAGCAGCAAAAGTTCCACTTTGTGAGAAGTCTCTTGTAATATATGAGAACAGTTAAATAAATTGAAGGATTCAGTGATCTCATCTGAAAATATGTGTAACATTTCACAGCTATATCATATCCTCACCTCTCTATTAACAATAATTAACTGAAACCTGTTTTTTTTTTCCTACCTCTCACTCCTTATTCTACTGGAAAAGGAAAGAAAAACACATTTATTTTAAGAAATATGAAGAGTCAATCAAGATACTCCCTTGATGGCTGCATGCAAATATATATGTACAGATACATATATATATATGTACATACATATATGTGTGTATGTGTATATATATTTGGTATTTATGTATGGTTCATTCTGTACCCCTAAGTCTAATACCTCTCTGTTAGGGATAGTATGTTTCATCATTACTCGATGGTAGTAAATAGCTATTGTATTGATCATAGTTCTTTCAGATTTAAAAATTGTTCATCTTTATATTGATATTGTGTAAATTGTCCTTCTGCCTACTTTTTCTTCCTCTTCTAACATAATAATTCTCAATCACATTCCTGTACCACATACAACATAACTTAATCATTCTTCAATTGATGGACATTCCCTTAATTTCCAGAGCCATAGAAATATTTCTGTACATTAAGGACTTCCTTTTCTTCTCTCTTTGATCTCTTTCAGATATAGGTCTAGCAGTGGAATAACTGGGTCAGAGGACACAAGCTGGGTCAAAGGTTACATACTGTTTAGTAACGTTTTGCGTATAATTCCAGAATACCTTATGTAAGGATTGTACCCATTCACAAGTCTACCAGTGTGCTTGTTTTTCCATAGCCATAGCCTCTCCAACATTTATTATTTTTATTATCTTTGCCATTTGGAAGGGTAGGAGATGGAATTTCAGAATTGCTTTAACTTGCATTTCTCTGATTAGTAGTGATTTGAAGCATTTTTTTCATATGGCTATAAATAGCCTGGGTTTTTTCCTTTGACAACTGTCTGTTCATATCTTTAGATTTATTGATTAGGAAATGGTTATTTTTCTTATAAATTTGGATCAGCTCTTTGTATTGAAGTAATTGGATGGTACAGTGGTTAATATGCTATGCCAGGAGTCAAATAAGAACTAAATTCAAATCCGACCTCATCCTTTTACTAGCTATGTGATCTTGAGTAAGTAACTTAACCTCTGTTTGCTTCAGTTTCCTCGTCTAAAAGATTAGAATATAATAGCCCTTACCATCTAGGTTTATTGTGATAAATAAATGAGATAATATGTGCTGGGCACATAGTAGACATATAAGTGATTATGATTTTATCTTGGAAATGAGATATGTATCAGAAAAACTTGCTGCGAAGCTTTAATTCTCCTTCATAAAATTGCAGTTGTCATGTTGGATCTTTACCTTTGACAAATACCTTATTTTCCCAAATCTTGCCTTCTTTAAAACCCATAGATTTTCAATGGAATTTAAATCAAGTGTGTTCCTAGGCTGCTGAATCATTTTTGCCTCTATCTTATGGAAATATTTCTCAGCTTCTTATGAAATGTGGCTCAGTACAAGGTCATGTTACAGTATTCCATTTCCATTTGGGAATTTCTGCAATTGTGGAGCAATTTTACTTCTTGGCATAGCAATATATACTAGTAAGAATATGTTATTTCTTCAGTAGGCAAAATGCCTCCACTCTCACTTGAAATAAAAATCCTTAAAACATTTCTTGGTAGATGTTTTAAAATCTGATGAAGATAACCAGGATTTAGTCTCACCTGTGTTTTTTCTTATAAGAAGTAGAATTTTGGGGGGAAATGGGTTTCATCAGTAAAAATTCCCTTTTTTCAATTTTCGATACCCCAGCCCTTACATTTTCATATGTATGACAAAAGTTTTTTTTTCTTTATAGCAAAAGTTACATTCATTTTAATAATGGGTCTTCTTGCTGTTCTTCTGACTTCATGAAGTCTATGGTACACTGTAGAGAAAGCATAAACAACCCTTTCAGGTGCTTTTGAAAGTCTTTGCTTGTATTTTTGGATGTTAAACTTTTTACAACTATAGTTTGTCACTTCTTGCTATTACTTTTCATTTTAAACTGTACTTTCTTCATATTTTGGTATAACTGGTGCTTTTTCATCATAGACTTCAATAGTCTTTAAAACATTTTGACTTTCCCACACCAAGAGCCACTGCAATGTCTTTATCAGTCAATGGAGTGAGTCCTTGGGGAACTATAGCTTTTGCACCACTTTTTGGAATGTTATCCATTCGTATAAACCACAGAATCAAAAAATACATATAAAAAATTGAAACACATTATTATGATCCCAAATGCAGTATGTAAGCTATCAGAGAACTAAATATGGGGAAAATAACTCTTTGTGGATTCAAATGGTCAAGGGCAGTTAGCTGTGGATTAACACACATAGTGATTGCTATCATAAAATGAAACCACATCAAAGTTGTTACTCACCCCCAAGTAACCTCACATCACTATAGGTTCAGACCAAGTTGTGAGAAGTTTTAAAGAGAAGAATTTATATTTGATCCTAGAGGCAATAGTAATTTGGAATTTATTAACTATATGAGTGATGTGATCAGACTTGCACTGTAGGAAAATGATCTTAACTCTATGTAGAATCAAAATCTTCTCATGGGATTGGGGAAGGGATTGATTTGATGCAGGGAGACCAGTTAAGAGGCAATTGCAGTAATATAGGCAAGAGGTCATGAAGATTATGGAGGTCGCATAGGTAGGGATAAGGGAAAGAATTCAAGAGATATTGGGGCAGAAATAACAAGATTAGAATTACTAGATATGTGGAGTAAAAGGGGTGAAGCGGTAAAGATAATGCCAAGAGTATGAACCTAGGTGCCTGTGAAAGGATGACAGTATGCTCAACAGAAACAGGGAAAGTAGAAAGAGGAGTATGTTTGGGGGGAAGAGGAGTTCAGTCTTGGACATGTTGAGTTTGAGATGCCTATGAAATGCCAGCATTTGGAGATCAGATGACCATGGATTTAGAGTTGCAAGTGTTTTCTGAAGCCATCTTATCTAACCCCTTCATTTTACAATTGAGGAAAATGAGATAGGATGAGGTTAATGAGCTGAAGGTCACATAGATAGCATGTGTTAGTAGCAGAATTTGAACCCAGATCTTTTGATTCCAGACATGTGCTAGTAGAGCTTAGGAGAGAGAATAGTTCTGGTACTTAGATTTTGGAGGTATCTGATAGATGTGATCATTAGATTCATGGGAGTTGAGATCATGGAATGATTGTAGAGAGAATAGATGAACCAGGACACACCTATGATTGTGTTATTATATAAATAATGACATTAAAGGAGAATAAGAAGGTTCAGATGGACAAGTAGGGGGACAACTGAGAGGGAGAGCAGTGTCATGAAAAGATATCTGGGAGCAGAAGCTGGAAATCATTGTCATATGGTGCAGAGTTTGGAAAGTATGGCAACTGAGAAAGGGCTGTCAGGTGGACAGCTAAGATGTCATTGGTCACTTTGAAGAGAGCTGTTTCTGTTAAGTGAGGAAATCAGAAACAGATTGCAAAGGATTGACAAGTGAGGGAGAGGAGATGAAGTGAAGGCAATGAAAGTAGAAAGCTTTTCTTTTTAAAAGAAATTTGGATGTGGAAAAAGAGGAGAAAGAGAGAGAGAGAGAGAGAGGAGGGAGAGTGGAAAGGAAGGAGGGAGGGGGAAGGAGAGGGAGAGAAAGAGAGAGAAGGAAAGAGAGAGAGTGAGAGAGAAAAGAGAGAGAGAAGTTGATTTCATTTTAAATATCATCTCTCTATATACTAGTAGGGAGTTTTTTGTTTTGTCTTGACTTTTGGTTTTGTTTCAAGTATAAGGAAAACTTGAAAATGATTGTAGGCAGAAGTCAGTAGGTAGATTAGGGGTAGGGGATGGATGAAAATAGGGGAAATGTTGGGAAAAAAAAATGGAGGAAATGAGATCAATGAATTGCCCTTGGTGAGAAGAGCTATCTCATTCTTCATTAGAGATTAGAATAAAGGTGGAGATGGAATTAATTAATTAGTATGGTAATCAGGACACACTCAACAATTTCTTCTTTAGACTAAACAGAATTCAAGTTTCTTTATCCTTTCTTCCTGAAGCCAGTTTCCATCCCTTTGATTATTTCTATTTCTTGGACCATCGTTTGAAGGCAGGAATTGTTTTTCGCCTTAATTATTAGTATTTAGTATGCTGCATGTCACATAGTAGGTGCTTAAAAAAGTGAAGTGCTATGATGACACAGTGCCTGGTGCATATTAAGTGCTTAATAAGTAGTTTATCTGTTTTGCTTTCTGTCCATCTACCTATATAATCTGTAAAAACTAGAGGCAAAGGATGACTTATTTAAGTAACTTCATACTTTTTTTACTTTACTACAGTTTCTTAATTGGGATTTCACTACTGTGGTGTTCTTACAGCTGTACAGAATCCATAGTCCTCCTTTGTCCCTGTACTACTCCTGGATACTCGAGGTCTACCTACAAATGATCCTGGACCACCAAAAACTGTTCGTTTTTTTCCTCCCCTCTAGTGGCAACAAGATAGTCACATAAAGTTGAAAACCTTTCTTTCTGCATCCTCTCTTCTTTGTTTATCTTTCCTGAGACACTTTATCAATGATCCTTCAAATGTGGTGCCCATAACTGAACTCCAGATGAGGTCTGACTAGGGCACAGTGCATTGAGATTATCATTTTATTACTGGAAGCTACGTTTCTCAGGGCAACCTAAGATTGCATTAGCTTTTTTTGGTTGTCTTATCACATGGTTGAGTCATATGGAGCTTGGTGTCCTCTAAAATACCTATTTTTTTTTCAGACAAACTGCTGTCTAACCACACCTCTCCATCTTACACTTTATGAGCTTGATTTTTTTAAAAAAATCTCAGTGAAAGACTTAACATTTATCCCTAATGTGATGGGCAGCTAGATGACACAGTGGATAGAGAATTGGAGCTTAGAATCAGAAAGACTCTTCATGAGTCCAAATCTGACCTCAGACACTTACTAGTTGTATGGCCTTGGACAAGTCACTTAACCATGTCTGTCTCAGTTTCCTCATCTATAAAATAACCTGGAGAAGAAAATGGCCAAACCCTCCAGTATCTTTTCCAAGAAAACACAAAATGGAGTCATGAAGAGTTGGACACCAATGAGATAATATATGTCAAGTGATTTACAAACTTTAAGGTGGTTTATGAATATTACCTTTCATTATTATTTGTGTCCCAATATCTAGCACAGCTCCTGGTACATAGTAGGACCTTTAATGAAGGTTTGTGAATCATTTGCTTGCTTGCGTTGTATTTTCTTTTCATTGTCAGGGTCTGCATTTATCATTTTTTTTTCAGTTGTTTTAACAACTTGTTAAGCCCCAAATAAAATACTAGACACCACTGTGAAAGACATGTTCCTTGCTTCTTATCTCATAGCTTGTCCATCGGGGACATATAAACCTGAGGGTTCGCCAGGAGGAATCAGCACTTGTATCCCATGTCCTGATGAAAACCACACATCCCCACCTGGAAGTACTTCCCCAGAGGATTGTGTCTGCAAGGAAGGATATCGGGCAGCAGGCCACACATGTGAAGGTCAGTTCCCCACACCAAAATAAAAAATTAAACAAAAAATAGATGAAAATATACCAATTGTATACAAAAATACAAATTGTATACAAATATACAAAAGGGCAAAATATACAAATTTCTTGTGGGGGAAAAAATCCAATTTTTTTTCATCTTTGGGTCATGACTTTACTAATACATTATCTCTTTGACTTCTGGGTAGGAAGTATTGGGGAGTAAGAGGCTCTGGGAGACTATAGAGCTTTATTCATCAGAGACAGAGTTATCAATGAAGGATGGGAAATGATAATAAGGAGAAAAGTCTTTAATGCCAATATCAGCAAGAGCTCACACTCAGCTGTTACCGTATCAGTGATATTCAAAGTTTGGGTCATTAATTCTCTCAACCTCTAGATTAGAATTTCAATGGAAGTTCAATTCATAATTATTTACATTGATTTTTTTTACTAAGTATCTTGCTTACAGCAGCCCTGTGAGCTAGGTAATTACGATTATCCTTCTAACTTTAAAAAAGGAGAAAATTGACAGCAAGTTTAAGTGACTTTCCTAAAGATACACTATTAGCAAGTGTCAGACATGGGGCTCAAAGCCCTATTTCCAAATCTAACAATGTGCCTTCCTGACCACCTGTGGGCAGGAAATCATGCAAAACAGTTTTGTGCCAATTCACTTTTCTGGTCCATGGGTTCCAACTGAGGCATGATTCATATTAACTGAATCTTCTTTGGTAGATCTAGATTATTATTATGTATATTATTATGATTTGGTAGATTAAACTATAGCCTACAGAAGGCTCAGAAGATTTGTGGTCAAATCCTTGTTCTGTCCCTTAATAGCTGTGCCACCTGAAACAAGCCACTTTGTCTTAGCTTAATCCTTTGTCATATGGAAGAAAAAAAATTAGTGTTGGTGTGAATTCCAAGCAATGGGCCAAATTCATTCTGTACTCAATATGAAACTTTGCTGTAGTGAACCTCTGAGTTTAACCTTTTTAAAAAATTGTTTTTGTTCAACTTAACTGTTAGTTGTCCACTGCCCTGCCCTGAAACCTCCTGAAAACGGCTACTTTATTCAGAACATCTGCAACAACCACTTTAACGCAGCCTGTGGAATCCGTTGTCATACTGGATTTGAATTGGTGGGAAGCAGCATCCGCCTCTGTCAACCCAGTGGTTTGTGGTCTGGTTCAGAAAGTTTCTGCCGAGGTATGAAAATCACCAAGTGAACTTACTCATTGATCACCGTTTGCTCTCACTGATTGATTTAAAGACTGCTCATCATTAAAACACTTATGTGATTCTATGTATTCCTTGGAATACTGTTTGATTTTTTTTTTTCAGAAAAACTTCTGTCTAGGCACACCTCTCTATCTTACACTTATGAGGTTGAGTTTTTGGTTCCAAATGGAAGACTTAATATTTATCTCTAATGTAATGTCACAGTAGAAGGGAGAAAGGATAGGAAGTTTTTAATTAGAACAGCTGAGTTCACTTGGCAGACTAGGATAAACAATCCCTCTTACATATTTTCCACGAAGAGGATCTCCATTTGCTTCACATTTAGGGCTCTCTCATGAGTTTAAGAAGGAAATGTATATAATTCAAAAAAAGATTATGCCCTGAAAAATATAGGAAAATGGGCCTAACAAAAAATTTTCTCTGCCACATTTGCATGTTATGATACATTTGCATGTAGGATAAATTGAATAAACTCCAGTGGAAAAAAAAAAGGTTATAGAAAACCAAGGAAGAATCCTAAGAATTATAACTTAAGAACTCTGAGAATTACTTACTGGAAAATATATTAAGGAAAAAGAAAGCATAATTCCTAGAAAGGTTCAGCAGGCTAAAACAGATTTGGGGATTATAGTAAAGCTATCTTATTTAAATATATTAAAATTCATGGTTATACGCAAGTAGTAGACAAATATGTATCTCTGAACATTAATAATAAGGAGAGAAGTCAGTCAGAAATATTTATTAAGCACCTATCATGTGCCAAGTACTATGTTAAAAACTGGTTTAAAAAAATGCCAAAGACATTTCTCTCAAGGAACTCACAGTCCAATGAGGGAAACAACATGCAAATACTATGTACAACAAATTATATGCGGGATAAATAGGAAATGCTCCAATGAAGGAGATCGGGAAAGGCTTCCTGTTTCGCTGGGATTTGAAGGAATTTCCTTGAGGGGAGGGTCAGTCTTCTCTATTGTCTTTGTGTCTCCTGCATCTTGAACAGTTCCTGACAGCTAGTAGGCACTTACTGAATGCTTCTTGACTGAACGTTGTGATCTCTCCTAAAGAGATGAGGTATGAGAAAATGGGTTCTCTTTTATCGATGGAAATGACACTGTTGATGATGTCAACAGTGGGACCTATCCTTTGCATTGTTTTTTCTCTGGTGCTGAAGTTTGGAGCCATTTTGTCCATAGTCATTCATTTAGACTTGTGAGAAAATGGTTAAATGTTGATGACCTAGCTGCCTAAGATTAGGGGTGCAGGTTGTAGTTAAGGAACAGAAGGTAATGTATTCACATGTTGGGTGTTATCTCTATCTCTATCCCTATCCTTACCTCTATCTATCTCCATCCCTGTCTCTTCTGTTTTCTCTTTCTCTCTCTTTTCTCTCTCATTCTTTCTCTCTCTCTCTCTCTCTCCCTCCCTTCTTCTTTCCTTCCTTTCTTCCCTCTCTCTTTTTCTCCATTCCTCCCTTACCCCCTCTCTTTTTCTCCCTCTGTTCATCTCTCTTTCTCTTTCTCTCTCTCTCCCACCATCCTTCTCTCCACACATACTCATACACATACTCACCCACTTCCCCCATTGGTGTACTTGTAAAAAATATTTTACTATGGTCTTGACGATAACGTAATCCCCTAGATTCTTGTCCCATTTCAACATAATCACATACCAGTATGGTTTGGAGAGAATTCATTAAATATCCTCTTGTGTGCGATTTTGAGAGGTACATATCCTTTATTTTTTCAACTGTGAATATGCTGTATCCTGCAGGGAGAATCTCTGAGGTCAGGTACTGTCTCACTTTTCATAACCTCAGTGCCACAGAAGATGTTTAATATAAACATGTATGATTTTTGGAAAAAAACAAACATTTTCTGGTACAATTCTCTGCCAATAGTAGGAGCTTAATGATTAGTATAAAGTCATTTGAGGATCCTAGAATCATAAATGTATACCTCTAAGGGACTCTGTGGATTATGTCCTTATTGCAGGGTTGGGGATGTTATAGTGGAATTTGGTTACAGTGACTTGTACTGTAAAATTAAGCTGATTGGGATAATACTGTGTAGCCTATACCTGGGTTATTTTGACCCCTGCAGATATTATTCACATGATTAAGACCTGAGGAATTTGGCATTCTTGTGCATTTTGGAAAGACACATGGTTTCCTTGTTTCACATTTCCCATCACATTACAGAATGTGCTTCTCGGTTATTTATGTAATAACTACTGGGAAAATTATTGAAAGATGCCAAATTTTCCATGTTTTGACACTAGTTGGAAAGAGCCTGGTGGTTTGCCTCCCTGATTAGCACTGCCAGTCATTTGGTAAAATTAACTCACTTCAACCACTTTGGGGAACTCATCCAAGGGCCTACACTAAAACAGATGGTAGATTTAAAAGACTCAATTTCTCTTGTTTTGTCCTGTTCCATTTCAGCTGTAGTATTATTTAATTTCTTGTAAAACTGACTCACAAGATCCCAAGGCTGCATCCTAAGTTCTTCTAAACCATAATGCAACCATTGAAATTATAGTGTGTTCAGTGAATTTTTAAAAAGGGTGGGAAAGCACGTTCAACTAGGTTTAATATGAACTACCATCATTTATGCTTCAAAGTGGTGTCTTTGGATCAGGCTGAGAGAGCACAGGGAGGAATTCAGGGTGTAGACTGGAAAGATTGCCATTGGCATGCATGGATATCTTACCCTGGGTCAAAGCCTCAGTGGCCTTCAAATTAACTATAGCCTTGCATGCAGATACATAGTGTGAATTCTATGAAATAATTCAGAAAACTACTGAAACACTTAGGCTTCCTTATTAGTACATCAGTGACTTACATGTATTTTTAAATCAAAGTTTGAAAAAACCTTTCACTTCTACATTTTCCAAAATATTAGCAATGCCATGTTATTTCTTTAAGAGGTGTTATGGAAGTTTAAGTAGCAATGTAATTATCATTCTTGAATTTATTTAGTTATACTAAAGTCCATTTCATTTCTTATTTTGTAGTTCGGACATGTCCTCAACTTCGCAAACCTGAGAATGGTGAAATCAGTTGTACATCAGGTGAAACATTATACAGGACAGTATGCTTGATCACCTGTGATGAGGGCTACAGACTAGAAGGGAGTCCCAGACTCACTTGCCAAGGGAATTCCCAGTGGGATGGGATAGAACCCCGATGTGTGGGTAAGTTTTCAATCCGCAAACTACTTTGTTTACATCTGTTATAATCCAGTGATTTCTTGTGCTGACCTCACCCTCAAACATGACTCACAAAAAATTAGGTTATATACAATGCTGTAACTTGTAACTGCCTGCGTATAATATAATATTTAATTTACCGGGCATAATTAAGGAACAAGGTGTTTGTTGTTCTGCACAAGTGAATTTTCCAAGTGATGTTTCTCTCATAAAGAACGAAAGTTTTATTTCAATCATTTGGGATGGACATCTTTCCAAAATGTTCTCTGACCATAGTATTTCAGATATGGTCTTCCTAAGACGATTATTTCTCTTGTTCAGAATACTTTGCCTCTTTTGATGCAACCTAGGAGAAGTGTGGCTTTTATGGTTCTTACATCACATTGTCTCATACGGAATTTGAAGTCCACTTAAACTTCCAGAGGCAGCTAAGTGGTGCAGTGGATAAACTGCTGGGTCCGGAATCAGGAAGACCTGAGTTCAAATCCAGCCTCAGACACTTACTAGCTGTGTGACCCTATCTCTTAACCCTGATTGCCTCAGTTTCCTCATCTGTAAAATGAACTACAGAAGGAAATGGCAAAACCTCCAGTATCTTTGCCAAGAAAACAACAAATGGAATCACAAAGAGTTGGATAGTACTGAAAAAAACTGAACAACAATTGATGACTTGAGCAGCCAGGTGGCTCAGTGGATAAAGCGCTGGATCTGGAATCAGGAAGACGAGTTCAAATTCAGCCTTACTGGCTATGTGACCTTAGGCAAGTCACTTAATCTCTGTTTGCTTTAATACACCGGAGAAGAAAATGGCAAAGCATTCTAGTATCTTTGCCAAGAAAACCCCATAGGGTTATTAGACATGACTAAACAACTGAATGACAAACTAAAAAAACTAAAAGATAACCCCAAACCCTACATCTTTCTTCAAAGAAGCTGTTGGCTAGTCGTGCCTATCCTAAATTATAAGTATGAAGCTAATTTTTTAACTCAGATGTAGAACTTTAAATTTATTCCATTTAAATTAAATTTTATTAGATTTGGCCCTTTTTTTAATTATTGGAAATGTTTTATGGATGTGGACTCCATCACACATGTTAACTGTCCCTTCTAGCTTAACATCATCAGTGGATAAGCAGGCCAACTATGCTTTCATCAAAATCACTGGCTAAAAATACTGAACAGTGCAGAACCAGGTGTGGCTCCTTGGTGAACTCCCACAGAGACCTCTCTCCAAGTTCATATTGACCTACTAATGATAGGTCTTTGGACTGAATCAGCAAATTCCTGAATACTCCTAACTGTACAGACATCTAACCATATCTCTCAACTTTGTTTAAAAATATAGCATGACTTTAAATACTTTACCGAAATGTCTAAGTATTTACAATTTAGGAATAAACAATTCTCAAAATGTGAAATAAGTATACTACATCTAAGTATGCCATAGAGCGTAAAATATTGCTCTGCACTTTAGTCAAGAGAGACCTGTGTTCACATTTCAGCTCTCGAGATAGCTAAATAACTGGGCAAGTAATTTAATCGCTCGAAACCTTGGTGTTCTTATCTATGAAATGGAGGCAATAATACAAATACCACCAGCCTCACAGGGTTATGGTGATAGGAAAACACTTTTATTATGACTGCAGCATCCCCATGATATTGCAATCTACAGAGTAAATTATTTTATTTTAGTATGATCTGTTCTTCATGAAATCATCCTATGATGATTGGGTCCCTTTCTAAATAGGACCTTTAATTTATTCTAATTAAATTCTAATTAATTCTAAATAGGGTCCCTTTAATTTTTCTAGCAGTTAAGCATACTGGTCTATAAATTGCAGAACCTGCCCTAATAAGGTTAAAATCTACCCTACAACATTTCTTGTCCTTTTCATACTTTCAAAGATCATTGACAGATGCTCATCAATTGCACATAGCAATATTCTTTCAGTCTCCTAAGGAAGAAGTGTCAAAACACATGTCCCACTGGGCTGTGTTACTTGGGAAATACTTAATAAGATACAATAGAACATAGGTAATGTTAATATTTGGTTTTCTAAATTATAATCATCCTAGCCTCTCTGAACATCAGACAAACCTTTCTTTGAAAACAAAACAAAAAAACCACCTTCTTTGTCTCCCTTGGTATTCATTGCCAACTTTGGCTCCTTAGGGGGTTTTGTATTACTAATACTATTCTTACAGAACCAGTCCTAGCCTAGCCTAGGCCTCATCCAGTAATTATGTCTCATTCACACATGATTTATGGGACTAGTGCTATGTAGAAATAATGCTAAGTCTGAGCCTGATCTCTCCAGAGACCAAGATAGGACAAGGGAAAAAATACCTTTAAAGTATTAGGGGAGAAATTTGTACTTTATTCTTGACATAGATTTGAAGCAAATATTCTTTTCTAAGAGAAACTTTCTTTTGCTTTTTATAAAAAAAATTTTAAATTTTAAAAAATAAAATAAACCAGACAATACTTTTTAAAATTAAATCCCATTCATTTACCTATCTATACTTTCATGTTTTCTATATTTAAAAAAAATCTGAGTTGATTGATGCATTCTCTGTGTGCAAATAAATATGTGTCTTTATGGCAGGCAGTGTATTATAATGGAAAGAGTACTTTGGATTCAGAAGGCGTAGATTCAAATCCTGATCGTAATGTTTCCTACCTGTATGACTTTGAGTCAGTTACTTGATCTTTTTTAGTCTCATTTTTTACATCTTAAAAAAATAAGCGTATTGGACCAGCTGTCCTCTAAGATCTTTCCCAAGTCTATATTATGGGTGCCATTGGCAGCTCCTTCTCCCTCTTCTCATCAGAATCATATCTGCCTGTATCTGTAGAATTTCACTCCTTAGAGTTTCCTATCTCTCTTTGACTGACTTCTAAAGAATATTGGGCCTCTGGATACTATAATTTTATCTGCTGAATCTTTACCCAAACTTGGGCTGTATATTGAATAATAATCAACTTTCCTCTCCTCTATCCTGAACTCTAGGATGAAGTTGTCCTTTGTCCCCAAGGTCCCCATCATTTCTCCTGCCTTCTTCTAAGATCCAGAGTAACAATTCCCTTATTACTTCTATAGTATCTAGAGTATGAAATTATCATTATGGCAAATCACAAATTTTTCAGCTACTTTTTGTTAGAGGACTTCAGCAGAAGAACTCCAGATAGTCGAGGTCCCCCAGTACATTACGCCTTCCATTCCAAATTGTAGTCTATTTCACAAACTCTTTGTCAATTCTGTCTATCCAGATACTTTGTAGCATATTACAATAACATCACTCTTGTTTCTTCTTCCATTAACCACAGCACAAACACTCTGTCACATTGTATTTCTATACTTCTCACATGCATATACCTTCGTGATATAAAATGGTCCTCTACTCCCTCTTTGAGCTATCTTGCTGCTTTAGACTAAGATGTATTCTTCTAGAACCCTATTATTGCCATATGTGCCAAAGCTATGAGTTCTAACTTCCCTCCAATATTAAGATCTCTAGTTCATCCTGTGCATCACCCTTACTTTGTGAATTTTTATGTTGGTGTCTGAGGCCACGAATTTTGTTTATGTGTCTGGAATATTATCTCTTATCAATTAATGGTCCTCTAGTCTACTATTCTTTCTGATTTGTAAATATTTCTTTTTATGCTACCGGGCTAGGCAGTTGCTTCCTTCCCTCTCCCTTTCCACTATTTATAGTTTTATATTTATTCCCTCATGATCACATTTGTAAAACTGTAGGCAGGCAAATATATTCTTACTGTCCCTTCTTAGCTGTGTTCCATCCCTAGCCAAGATCTAATCATTCAGTTTATTTTTAAAAGCCATGGTCCAAAAGTATAGATCCAATTCTGAGATGCTGCCCCCTTAGCCAAATTTTTACATATCAGATTCACCTTTCTCTTCAGAACCCTCTGTCTCCAGGTGGCAAGAGTGATGGAAAAATACCACTTGTGACTTTAAGACTTTTACCAGGATTCCATAATCTTTAGCAATGCTTTTTTTAAACCTGTTGTGTTATTTGTTCACACACAAATCAATAATTCTGTCAAGTATTAGAATATTGACCATTAAGCCCCACATATATGTCCCAAAGAGACAATATGCATTTCTACTGTTTTCTCAATAGCTACCCCTTTACTTTTCAGGAGTCACCAAACACCATTCTACTTTTCTTCCTCCAGCCCTTTGTGAATCCCTTCTCATCTGCTAGCGTCTCTGGATCATTCCTTGGAGCACAACATGCTGCTTCCTCCTTAGATGGTCTGGTCTGGCTTCCCCCTTTGCAGGGGCAAACTCAGGTCTGCTCCTTGGGTCTAAGTCGGGTCCTGTTTTTTAGTTCTTTCTGTGTGACATTCTTTTACGCTCACAGCCTTTTGATATCAGCTAGTTCTGCCGTCTGCCTCTGCATAGTGTTTTTCTTCATTTCCTCCTTGAAAATGTTCTTATATTCTTTCAAAGAACACTTCTCAGATAGTCTAGAGAGAGGAGAAATGCATTCCTCAAACCTCTCACTTTTCCACGTAGGACAAAAATTAGTGCACTTTCCATCTAGTTTATCTGTATCTTGTATTGCCTATTTATTCCCATGCTGCCTCTTCCATTATAATGTAAACTCCTTGAGGACAGGGACTGTTTTTGCCTTGCACAATTCCCAGCACAAAGTGAGCAGGCATACATAAGTGTAGTGTTGTGCAAACACTGCAAATCAAGGCCTGATTTATTGTTTTGTTGGGTGCTCAGACTTAAGAAAAAAGATATTTCTCTGAAGAATACTTCCTTAAATGACTATTAAGTACAGGGCCAACTTGCTCCCAAACCTTATCCAATAACACCAAGAATGACTTTAAAATATGCTTTACAAAGTATAGAGTACCCCCAAAGTCTTAGTGCAATTGAAAATTTTAATAACTTAAATTTATTAGTGTTAGCTTTAATACTTTAAAACTGAATTAAGACTTTAGGGACATCTTGTATAATGGAAAGAACACTGTGTGAAGTTAGTAGAAACCTTTGTTTCCTTCTCAACAGTGGCCTCCAAAGTTGTTTAATCCCTCAATATTATAGACTATGCCTAACATATTTTATCTCCCTTGCCCCTAGCACAGTGATTGTAAATGACATCTCAGTCCCAAATCCAGCATGAAAAGGTCTAACCCTTTCCTCTTCTTTTTCTCACTAGATCATTGCCCCAATTTCACTGGATGTACATTTGAAGGCATATTATTTACATATCTCATGATGTATAATCATAAAAGGAAAGCAATTATCAGTAGATATGAGTTTGAAAGTATTTCCAAAAAATTTCAGTGTTAGGCATCATAGATTAAAGCCATCAATTGGTTGCACATCACAGGTAGCAAAACAAACTCTACAATGAGTTTGCTTGTAAATTATTCTAAAATGTGGGATTATACTACATGTATATATGTATATGCTAAATCATATGAATTATTTTTATTTTCCTCAAAACACTTTAAAGGCAGGTATTTGTAGACGTGTGCTATACTCACACAGTTCATTCTGACAAAGATCAATCTCTTTTATTACTATTTAGATTATAAGCCATAATGCAAAAGTTTGAACTATTTATACTACATTTAAATAGATATTAGGTAAAACCCATTTCTAATCCATTAGGAAAAGCTAATTTTAATAGGAAGAACTATTTCAAGCAGAAAGAACTTCTCCAGTCCGGATATGACCCAGACAGAGAGACTACAGTTATGTAATAACAATGATAAACATATCAACAATGAAGAAAAATGTATTATACCAATAACCTTTCTAGGGAACACATCTAAAATTAATTGTTGCTGTGAAAGCAAGATTAAATATTTTACTAGAATACCATTTCTAGTATCACTGTCCTACTGGAATGCTCAAATGAACCACAAACAGATTCCTGTAAGAGAAAAGCCTAGGTATATTTCTAAGATCGGTATACACTTACATGCCTACATGAAGTAAATATATTCTTTTTCACCATTATTTAAGCCAAATCCTAATTATAGTTCTTTTGGATGGAAATTTCTTCATTTGTCCCTGAATGCAGGAAATGGAAAGCTGTATTTAGAGTCAGAAAATCCTGGGCCCAAATTTTGCCCTGGATTCTTACAGCTTTATGACCCAGGACAAGTCACTTTTGTCTGCCTCAGTTTCCTCCTCCATTAAATGAGAATAATACCTCTAGTATTTAACTCTAGAGGATTGTGGTGAGGGAAAAAAGGATTAATGTATTTTATAAACCTTAAAGTACTATATAAAAGGATTTTTGAGGTTAGGGGAAATCTCAACCAATGATTGTTAGTAGGGACTTGCAGGGGTGAAAACACCTTCTCTCTATCAACTGCCTCTAATTTATAGCCTTAGAGATTTGCCTGAGGGCACTGAAAAGTTAAGTAACTTACCTGAGTTCAGGTAACTGGTACATGTTAGAGTTAATATTCATACTCAGATCTGACTCCAAAAATGGCTCTCTATCCACACTGCTTAGCAACTGGGGCAGGCAGATATTACATAACTTGCCAAGAATCACAAAAGCTATACTAGTTATGCTATATAAGCAACTGAAGCTTGATTTCATTCATTCAGTAAATATTTATTACATACCTACTATATGCTAGTCACTGTTCTAAGTATCACAGATACAAAGGGGAAAAAAAAACAGAGCCTGTCCTCAAGGACTTAACAGTATAATTTCAACTCAACTGTCTCTGTACTGTGCAACTTAGCTGCCTTATATTTAGGTCTCTGTGTCAGGCTCTGAGGAATATAAAGTGGCATAAAATACAAAATAGGAGAGAAAAAAAGGAGGAAGAGGATTGGTTGGTAAAAAGGATTGGTTGATAATTCATTCTTGGAAAAGTGTAAGATTCTCTGACTATATACTTGGAATATTTATTAACACATGTAAGAAGGCAAACACATAATGGTCTGATCATAAAGAAATTCCCCTAAGAGTTAAAGGGATCATTTTTTGAATGTAAGCCTGAAATTATCATTAGCCACCATGGAGTTGGACCAGATATCAAAGTGTCATGGAAATTACAGGAAAAAAACCGTCAGCTATTCTTAGTTTGGCAGGGTGAGATTCTTATTCACAATTTAGTTTCAGGACCAGAGGCACATCATGGAATGGCCAGTTGCCAACCAAAGGGAAACATCCAAAAATGTTATTCCAGATGGCTTCCCAAGAACATAGTAGCAATAATTTACATAGGCAACCATCTAAGACTATTTGTTGTAGAAAAGGTACTGATTGGTGTTGGGACAAGGAATTTTCCGTTCTCTACAAAGCCTACTCTTCACCCTTATGGTGATCCTTCTATCCATGGACCAGTCTCTCCCTATCTATTTCCCTTGCTATGGTTTCATTTGTTTTCTTAAATGGCCTTGACCCCATGCTCTGTCATGTTAAGATTTCAGTATCTCTCACGCCTACCCTCAACTTGTTATAGGTGAGATTTAGGAAATCACAGGCCTAACCCCCTCCCTGACCACCCATTCCCCCATCAAGTCTCACCTTATATAGTATTTAAAGTTTATAAAAATTCACAAGTTAAGAAATGAGTCTAGAAATTAGTAATAGGTTCTATCCACCCAGGCATTGTAAAGCCCCTATATTTCTTTTAAAATTATTTACTGTGAACTTAAAATTAAGCATCAAGACAAAGTAACTTGGCAACTATTTACATTTGATCAAATAAATTTCTAGAAATAAAATGTCATAACAACTTCAGTTACTCCCTCTAAGTCTCCCTCCAATTTCTTCGTACATTTGTTTCTATTCCATTTTCCTTTTATGTGGTTAGTCAGTCTATTAACATCCGTTTTTTTCACTTTAAATTATTTTAGAGACATGTTTCCCTATTTCTTTTACTTGTCAATTTGAATTATATTATAGCACTTCTTTTGAACCTCAATTTTCTATTTGAAAATTTCCCTACTGTTAGACACTTAGATGGCTTTCAGTCTTTTGGCTTAGGGTATTGTTTTGTCTTGTTTTTTGCAATTTTCCTTTATTCTTTAAGTACAGAAAGAGCAAGCTATCTCATCTGTCGGTCTATTTTATTAGTTCCCTAAATCTAATGATTCATTCTCCACACTTAAGTTAGAGCCCACCCACCAGACTCTAGTCTTCACTCTCATCCATTTTATTCCTCCCCAATCACACTATGATCCAGTTTACCCCTCTTTTAGCTTATTCCTCCTGCTCTATTCTCAACAAACATCTCTATATCCTTGACCTTTTCAACTAACATTCCAATTTTTTGCTGATTTTCCCCATGAATACCTTATCCATTATAACTTTCTCTAATGCAAGTTATTCTTTATTCCTCTATCTCCCTCCCCCAATCTCCTGAGTTGTTAGAATCCACTTCTCGCATCTACAACTGGACCATTCCTCTATGAAGATACTTAAATGATCCTCTATTGAATTATATCCAATCTGTTTGTGTCCTCTTTTCCATCATTGTTATAATCTACCACATTTCTTGGCCATTCTTTCAACTTTCTCATTGACTTTAATACTTGGTCTGTGATCTTCCTCTATATTTTTTCCTCTGGCTTATCACCTTTGTTTAACTTCTGTTCATACCCTGCCTTGACCCTATAATCTCTCTTTTTAATATTGCAATACCACTAACCATTCTGGATTGACCAGAGCAAGACTTTTAAACACTTGAAAACAGCAATATCTCTTCACTTTTGACCCTAGTCCCTACCCCCAGTTCCCAGTATTCTCCTCTACAGACTTAAACATCTTTCATCCTTTCAACTGATCTTCATGTGATATGGACTTACGGCCCTTTGCCATCCTGGATGCTTCCAGCTTATAAATGCCCTTCCTCAAGTGGAAACAATACTCCAGACTGACAAAGATGGAGGGCAGTTAGAGTATCATCCCCTGGTTCCTGGAAGCTGTGTGCCCCTCAGTGGAACCTAATTATCACCCAGTTTCTGCAGATTGAGCATTCCACTTCTCCTCTTTCCAATATGGTACTCTATCTACCACCTCAATCCTAATTATTCAGGCTAGTCCTTCTAGTGCATTTTTATGATGGACTTCTCAAAATAATGTTTCGAAATACTTAAAATACATCAGATCACAAAGAATACCAATTATTTTAAAATGCAATTATCAAAATACTTTTTAAAAAATATACACAGATTCACATAACCCAGGTAAGGAGCCACTGATTTAGGGGCAAGGTATATATGAGTCACTTCTGACACTATCTGGGTGACCTTAGGGAAAATCACTGAACTGCTCTGGACTCCATGCTTATATGTAAAATGAGAGAATTGGACTAGATGGTCTCTGAAGGTCCTTCCAGTTCTAGAGTTATGAAGCCGACGTTCCTTTCCTCCTATTGGGAACATTAGTATCTACCGCAGGTGCACTCATGGTCTTGGTTACATCTATCTTCGTATTCTCAGTGTCTTGTATAATATCTTGCACATAATTGGTGCATGACAAATATTTGTTGAATCCAGTTCATTTCATTTCAGTTCTCCCTTTGATCACTGGCCTTTCTCTTACGCAGATTACGAGCAATAATTTTGTTTTTTAGTGTCTGGTTTCTGTTTTTATTCTCTGACTCTAGGTCCCAACCTCTGTCTTACTTCATAATAGTTTACTATATTCTGTCAGGTTTAGACATATGATAAATGAGAGCAGCCTCAAAACACATAACATTGGAATAGTTGACTTTTATTCCGATGTACTAGATAACCATATGACATTTAATAGAGTAAGAAATTTAAAAATTCAAAGCAAAATTTCCGAAATGAATGAGTCACTTTTTGTGATTGCCTCCAAAAATTTCAAAATATGCATCTTGACAAATCTTATAAACTCAAGAATGTAAGCAAATTTTTGATAGTGTCCCAGAGAAACACAAGGTTTATGAAACCATCAATTCATAGTTTTCATTAATTAACAAAGACTTGGAACCAATTATTACTCTACATGTGTGTATGGAGTTTGAGAGTGAGGGAACCTAGACAGTGGATTAGTACGCTATTAAATTTGCCTATAGATATAAGATGACTGGTATTCAATCCTGGCTCTGCCATTCAATACATATCACCTTGGAAAAGTCTCAACTTCTCCAGACTTCAGAGAGATTTCAACTAGATAATGTTTGAGAGCCTCCCCCCACTCCAAATCTTGTACTTGTTTACTAGTTTCAGTAGAGTCTGACTCTTTGTGACTCCATTTAGGGTTTTCTTGGCAAAGAAACTGGAGCAGTTTGCCATTTCCTTCTCCAGCTTATTTTACAGCTGAGGAAACTGAGGCAAACAGGGTTAAGTTGACTTGTCTAGGACCACACAGCTAGTAAATGTATAAGGTCAGATTTAAACTCACAAAGGTGAGTCTTTCTGACTTCAGGCCCAGCATTCTATCCACCACAGTTATAGTTATATTATAACTATATATATAGTATATATGTATATATAGTATATATAGTATGTATATAATTATATATAGTTATATACAATATAGTTATATTGTTGGACTATTATTATAGTTTATTATTATTATCAATGCACATATTGGGTGATATGTAGTCTAATAAAATATTATTACAATTGCATATATTGTTTTCCTGCCAACTCTCTCCTTTTAAAAATGATAAAAGCAAGACCCAGAATGAATGAGTGTCTTGACAGGGGTGACATAAATGTTAAGTGGAAGATCAAGATTTGAACACAGGTAACTACTAATTCGAAATTGAGGTCTTTTCCCACAGTATCACACTACCTTGCCAATAAACCCACCTTGATATTAGTTAGAGGTGACAGTAGACATTACAGCAAAGTTGTAGCTGACGTCTCTGCACGGATCAAATATACATTTCATGACAAAGCTAGAAAGCTTGCAAAAATAACTTTATTCCTACTGGAAATATGTAGTTGCTATTTCTGTGTTAAATTGTGTTTCTTTACAGGAGCAGATTATTCTGAGTATGGGTGTGGACACAAAGTAAATATTTAAAAGAAAAATTTATAGTATAAAAGAAGAGATTTTGTATTTTAGTTAGCAAATAAAAACAATTCTATTGGCATCCAAGATGTTTCTACCTCCAAGTCTGTAAAACATAAAAACGAAGCAAAGCTTTTATAAATGTCATTGAATCTCAAGAAGTTATAACTATCTCTATATTTGAAAAGTAGGTTAACACTCTGAAACACTTCAAGGTTGTGAATTCAGTTCAATTCAATTCATTAAGTATTTAAGTACATAATATGTGTAAGAGACTGTATACAAAATATTGTAATGATAAAGTATACAAAACCATTATAATAGCAAGCTAACTTGTCTTCCTTCCTCAAATTTCTTCTTCCAGTCTGTGGTCCACTCAGTTAATCAAAGTACAGGCCTGACCATATCACCCCTACCCTGTTCAGTGAACTCCAGTGGCCCCCTATGACCTCCAAGATCAAATTTAAAATTCTCTCACTTTTAAAAATCCTCATAACCTTGAGAGCAGTGATTTATTAGTTTGTTTGCCTTTGTACCTCCATGGATACAAAGTGTAGAACTTCTTTTTGTTTTCTTTTTTGCCTTTCTTTGTTTCCCCAGGCATAGCACAGTACTATTAATAAATATTTATTAACTTGACAATAAAACAAGAGATACTCCTTAATTTAGACATATTCTAAAATACCTATTAAAAAGTTGCAAGTTATACAATTTTAACATTATTCATAGGTATTCACATCATTCAAGATGTAATTACAAGAAAGTAAGGAGGTTGATTTTGGGCGATAGCTTTTGGAATCAGTCTCATTATCTTTCGTAGTGCCTTTATTTCAAGGCATATTACTAGTACTCATGTTCGAAAAATAGAATTTCAGAATGGAAAAGATACTAAGAGGACATATAGCCTAACCTTTACCTAAAAAACAATAGTACCCTCTCCTATAGCATCCCCCATAAGTGGTCACTTAACCTGTTCTTGAGGACTTCCAATGAGGGAGGAGACAGCCACCAACTTTAAAAGGCAAACCATTCAACTTTTAGTAATTTTAACCATTAGGAAGAATTTTGTTCTGTTTTTTACATCTAGGTGATCTCTGGCTCTTTGTAACTTCATCCCATGGTTCCAAGTTCAGTTCACTGGATAAAGCACTGGACCTAGAGTCAGGAAAACCTGAATTCAAATCCAGCCTCAGACGCTTGCTAGCTGTGTGACCCTGGGAAAGTCACTTAACCTCTGTTAGCCCTAGTTCCCTTATCTGAAAAATAGGAAGGATAATAATAGCATCTACTTCCCAGGGTTCTTGTGAACTCAGACAAAATAATATTTGTAAAGTGCTTCACCAATCTTCAAATATTATACAAATACTAGCTGTTGTATTATTATAACTATCCTAAAACTGACCAAGATTCCTGGATAAACAAGTTACTTAAATGTACAAACATGGTATTTTTAGCATCCTTGCCAAAAAGAGGTAGTATAGCTGGTGATGTAGGTGGGTGTGACTCCAGGTAAGTCACAACCTATATGACCCTGGGCACTTAACCTCTGTCTGCCTCAGTATTCTCTGCTGTGTAATGCGAATACTAAAAATAATAATTCTTACCCCCCCCAAGTTTTTTTTAAAAATCAAATGACGTAATATTTGCATAGCACTTAGCACAGTGCTGGCACATAGCAGGCTCGTAAATGCTTCTTCCCTTCCCCTAAATCCTACACTGGTGTAACAGGATACAGGTCCAAATAAGCTACAATTAAAGCATACTTGCTCTTCTGCAAGCAATCTATGGACATTCAGTGTAAAAGGACAATAGCCACTTTAAGAAATGCTCAGTGGCAGTCACTTTGAAATCATAGTATAAAGTAGGCAAAAACCATAGCATGGTACAGTGGGGGAAGTGCTATCTTTGAGTCAGAGGATTGGGTTCAGTTCCTGGTTCTGCAACTTGCCTGGTTGATTTGGGGTAAAGAATTTAATTCCTCTGAACCTCAGCTTCCTTAGGCCAGGTGAAAGCCCCTTCTGTCTCTTACTCTATGACCCTATAATGCAACTTCCTGATTGAAGAATTTTCTTTTTTAAAGAGGCTTATAGTGACATGTGGGTATCAAAATGTTATGATTCAGTGAATAAAATATGTACAGATAAAAGTCCTGTGCTTTATGACATAGAAAAAGCATCCTTAGGTGAAAATGCTTTATAGAAATGAGTATGGGTTTTTAAGGATCCCGATAACACTTTGAAAGAGTTTGAGAAGAGTGGCCAGTTCACATCCAGATTTACTCATTCTTTCCATCTTTCTTTTCTATCCTACTCCCTGGGTGAATTCTTTGGAGTTGACATTTTGTACTTTGTTTTCTTATGTGTTTGACTCATTGTGTACCTAACAGCAACACTGGTTGGCAATAATACTGTGCCTTTAATGCCTTCTAATTTTGGCATAATCAGTGTCTGATGTTTTTGCAGACTCTTGTACTCCTGGAGATATTTTATAAAAGTTTAAGAGTAATTTTCTCAGCCATGTTAGTTTGACTGAATGCTTTTGGTAAAAATTGATTTGTTATTTTATGGCCACTTAGAAATTCATGTTGTTGACTCAGCCTGGTAAAGGGAAAACAACTTTCAATCTCCATCAACTTCCTGGTGACCTTTCTTGAACTTATTGATAATATATCATTTCTCCAGATAAAGAGTTCTAAGATTCCACAAGCTTGGCTGTAGCTAGGAGGAATTTATTAAGCATTCAAATATTTACAACTATTCAAAGGTCAGGGAGAGATAAGAAATGAACTGTTGAATTTGATTAAATGTTCTTTGGTTTTAACGTATCAGGAGTCTCTAGGGCAGAGCAAAAAAAAAATCATAGTACTTACATTCTTCACTTCAAATGTAATATCATTTAACTGCCAACTTTTCAATTAACTTGAAAATACTAAAGGAGATCATCAATTTTAAATGGTAAACAAGTTTGGCATATGTCGATAATATAGGCTCTAGTTCAATATTTTTCTCTTTTGTATTCTTGCAGGGTGGGGGGTCACATCTTTGAAAGTTCCACTTAAAATGCCCCAGATCGTTATCATATTCTATGCAATGATGATATTAGTATGACTTCTAAGGAATACATTCCTTTGTTTTCAGAGCATTGATATGGTTAATTTCCCATAATGAAAGAGAAAACTTAGTAGTGACTAATCCTATGCATATATAATCCTATACTACTATCAATAATAATAGCATTTATAGAGTACTTTAAGGTTTGTAAAATATATTACATACGCTATCTCATTTGTTCCTTGCAACAACTTTGTTAAAGTATAAGTGCCATTATCTCATTTTATGGATGAGGACATTCATCCAAGAGTTTAAATGACTTTCCCATGGTTGCATAGCTAGAAAGAGTCTGGGACAGAATTTGAACTGATTTCTTCTTGACTCTATGTCCAATGGCCTATCTCACATGTTCTAGGTGCCTCTAAATTAAATAAACTCTGAGGTCCCTTGCAACTCTGAAATTCTGTGAATTTGATTCTATAAGTCATCCTTACACCAAGGGCCATAATGTGTTATTATATTTCACTGACAATAGAACAAAGTGAAATGGACCTCATTAAATTCATAGGATGAAATGAAAAAAGAGTTTACTCACAGTGTAATTATATAATGGGGGAAAAGAAACTCATGAAGTTGAATCTGTTAATTGGAAATATTCTTTAACATATTAAAGATAGAATTGTAACCCAATTTAGCAGCGCATATTTATGAAATCAAATAGAGATATTCTGACCCTTTGGCTTGCATAAAGGATCATGTAGGAATACAAACCCTCCAAGAAATAGGCACAATAATAGCACTGTTTGAGACAGCCAGTAGAAGTTTATCCACTCTTTTGCACATGGAGAAGGTAGTGTAGGGAAACTTATGAGTATCAAGCATCCTGTTGTATTACAGTGGTGTGCAGATTAAATGTAACGAGGCAAAATAATTTAATGCAATGGTATACAATATACCTTGGGACTGCAAGCCATCTTCAAAGTGATGATCCGTCCTCTTAAAATCTTGCACAAACTATCCCTTCCCTATCTTCCTAGTCCTCTTCTCTACTCTAGTCCCAGATCCAACCATGTTGGTCTATATGGTGTTCCTCATGACTCCTTGCATTTCACCAGCTTGTCATCATGTCTAGAATATTCCCTTTCCCTACCTTCAAGTCTTAATTTCTCTAGTTTTCTTCACTACTAGGCTAAACTTCCACCTTCAGCAGGAGACTTTTCCCAGTCCTTTGTCCCCTACTCCCATTGGTGTTTTCCCTCTGAAATTACCTTCCAGTTATATTTTATATTTCCTTTCTGTTATCTTTGCCATTCGAATGTGAGCTTCTGAAGGCATGCACCATGTTTTTCCTTTCCTTACTTCCAGAGTACTGAAAACAGCACCTGGTGCATAATAAATACTTAATAAATGCGTGTTGATTGACATGGTACAGTCACTTATTTTACACAATTTGGCACTGTGCTCACAAGATTTTGACATTTTTAATTCTTCATGATGAAATCATACTTTTATCACAGTGACTATTACTCCCTAAACTTACCAAGAATCATGATTTTTAATTTTCAGAGAAAATTTAAAAATAGATACTTTCAATAAGATACTTGTGATAACATTCTTGTATTCATCTTCCTTAGAGCGCCATTGCCCCACTTTTCAGAAGCCCAAAGGTGTGACCATTCACCCATCAAGCTGTGGAAGAGGACTGACCAAGATTGGTACCGTATGTCAGTTAAGTTGTCCCCCAGGATTCGTCTTATCTGGAGCCAGGGGAGATGTGAGATGCACCAGTTCAGGGAAATGGAGCGCCAAAATTCAGACGGCTATTTGTAAAGGTATGCAGTCTGTTTCTACAAATTAAAGGAAGAAATTCCTATCCAATGCCATGTTAGCACAAGATGAAACCCACATGGAGTTCACGATGCATTATTTCTACCATCATTGTCATCATTTTGCATCAATGGAACACCCTTCGGGTATATGGGATCCTACTAAGTACTCAAAGGTTAACACAGTGATTTTGTTGTACCTCTTGAACTCAGTCAGTTTATAATCCCACAGACACTCTAACTCGTAAATGTTTGTAATAAGGTACAGTTTGTGTTGTCCTCTTTTATTCTGGGACAATTAAATGTTGTCTGGAAAAATATATCTTTAATGGTTTAGAGTCCAGGAAAATAAACTATTTAGTTTATATAACATGATAAACTCCTAGCAAGATAGCCCAAATTCTAGGTACTTTTAAGGTTAGGCTCCTCTTCAAACCACAGATCATGGGACCCTACGGTTATGTTTACTTCCATTAGTTAGCTTGAAGACACGCTTCATTCAAAACAGAGATCTTTGATGAAATAGCATAGTGATAAAATAACAATAGACTAGTAACTCTATAAACTTTGAGGTCACTTTTTTCAAAATATGCAATATTTTTCAAAATACAAAGGACTCACAAATAGTGCCATCCCACATCAAGAATCTGTGTGATCAAGGCAATTTTGTGGCAAATATGTATCCAGGATACATATGTCAAAAGACAATTCATGTCTCCAAAAATTCAAAGATGCTGATATCATCTAATGATCCTATAGTCCTTTTCTCTGATGCTGCTTCCTCCCATGAGGCTTTGCTCCCAGATTGCTCCTGTCAAATGTCATGTCTCAACTTTTTCTGCTGTCTCATATCTTTACTCCAGTTAGTCTTTGAGATTGTACAAATATATTTAAGACCTGTTACTCTATCCATCCATCTGCTAAGGGAAAGAGAATGTTGAGGTTAATGATCATTTGTCCTTACAGGGAGGAAAACAATTCATTCCTATCAGCCTACTGTGATAAAGTAGTCATCTCTTTCAGACAATGTTATTTAGGTCTTGCGCTCAGCCAGGCTGCTCGTATAACCTAATGTAAACCTAGGTTAAGGTTCTATCTGTTCTCAGGGCTCTTCAATTGTTACTCTTTAAACTATACCCTCTTTACTTCTCATCAGAGCCCTGATTCAAAATCTCATCTAACATGGTCAGAAATCCCGTTGAGTTAACTTACCTTGTATTCAGTCTGTGTGTACTTAAATATGAATATGTTATCTTCCCTGATAGAATGGAAACTCCTTGAGAGCAGGTATTTCACTGCCTAGAACAGTTCCTGGTTCATAGAATGGGTATAATAAATGTTTGTTGAACTAAATTGACTATCCAGTAGTCAAAGAAGTAATCTGTTTCTTCCTCCAGTGTCAAGCTCAGTGTCTTGCCCAAAGTAAGCCCTTACATTTTCTAACTGAACCAAAAACTAGTTCTTTGCTTTCACCTGAGGGTGCTAGAAGAAAGAGAGGCACTCTGAGCAGGAAATTCAGGAGTTCCTCTAGCTCTATCCATCAACTTGAGTAGAGAGTTAGAGCTGTTACTAATGCATTGTTTGTCTTTCTCTGGATCAAAAGTGCATAAGCCCCAAACCTGAAACTTGAAAAGACAGAAAATCTCAGATGAAACAACTCATGTTTATCACTTCCAAAAAATCCTTGTGGGCATACAACCTTGAAGGAGTTTTCAGAAACAAGAATTGCTTAAAGGAGAGAGAAAAAATATTAAGTGGTCAAAATTCTAACTGCCCTTCTCCCTAATTGCTATGTGAATCTAGTTACTCTTTAGAAAACACAATTGCAAATCTCAAAGACTAGATACTACTGAAAAGGGAAGCAGGTGGGGATCCAGGCCCAATTTCTGTAATACTGATATTTCTAGGATTCTGCATACTGTTTTTAATATGCATTCATTGTTGTCATTTTTAAAATTAGCACAAACTTATTTTAACGGACATTAGGTATGTGACTTACATACTATATCTAAAAGTGCATTTTTGATTATTACATTTGTTTTTGAGCTTTTTTGAAGCAATTGGTATTAAGTGACTTGCTCAGGGTGACACACCACTGCTAATGATGTGAAGCTGGATTTGAACTCAGGTGCTCCTGACACCAAGGCAGGTGCTCTATCCACCGTGTCACTTAGCTCACCCTATACCGAACTTTTAAAAAACATATATTGAGTGCTTGTGATTTTATATGACCTTCATTTTCAGACATATCTTTTCCCCTCTCTACTACCCATTGATCAACTCTTTGTAATTAATTTTGAAAAGAGAGAAGGGGGAAGAAGCAAAATTAGTCAATATCATTGAAGTCTGATCCTATATTCAGTGTTCCATACCCATGATTCCTCCCTCTGTAAAGGAGGAAGATAATGTGCATTTATTATTAAAGAAAGAAACTTCCTCCTTCAAGTTTTATTGTAGCATCGTAATGTTTGAGGCTTTTTTTGTTATTGCTCTTAACTGAGTTCTGCAAAATTGTTTGGAAAATTTAACTTTAGCTAGAGTTCAGAATGAGGTTAAGGAGTGGGTCTGGATGCATTTCCCAATCCTAAAGCTGCTGTTCTGGCTGCCAGATTTATTTATTAGCCACGCAATAAAAGTAGCAGAGGAAGTGGTTCAGTTTCCTTAAGCCTCCTGAGCAAAGGAGAATTTGCTGTGGGTTCTCCTATTCCTTGCTAATGAGCTTTGAGACCATTTGTTTTCTAGCACTGTAATTTAGATTGGTAACTAAATATAATTTATAAAAGATTTGGAAGAGATGCTCTGGTCCAGGGAAAAAAATAAAATTCTTTAAAATTACGAGATGAGTTAAAGATTCGAATCATATTGGCTTCATTCTCTGTGTGGAGCATTGGCTGTTGGAGGAACAGGAAACTGCAGAGATCTTGCCTCCACTACATGTGAAGGAAGAATTATTTGTCCAATATAATACTGTGGTTTTGTAAATATGAGTCAACACTGACACCTGTTCTCTAAGGGGTTTGCCTCGCCTGAACTTCTTTCAAACCTTGGGGGGAAAACGATCAGTGTGGGAACTGGAGGCAATGTAATACAAGAGAAGGATTTGGATTCAGAGGGACCAGAGTTCAGATCCCAACTCTGATGCTTAATATTTGTGTGACCCTAAGATCTCTGGGATTCCAGTTCCTCATATCTACTGATGGGGTGTATTTGATGGCCTCTAATGCACCTCTAAAGCTGGCAGCTAAGTGGCACCAGAACTGGACTCAAGAAGACCTGAGCTTCCCTCCATTTCTAAGACTGCAGCTCAGTCTTTGTTACTGTTATAGCTGGTCATTCTTCCAGCTGTGAGGATTTTAGTGCTTGTTTCATACTTTTTCTCTCTTCTGTTATGCTTCAATGTTCATATTGATGTACTGTCCAACATTTTGACCTCCCAACTCATCTTTCTCAGCTCCCATCACATCTGTCTTCCCTCTACTTCACATACTTCTCGGAGGGCTGGTCCATTTTGGACCTTGCCATCCCTCCAAACTACCTTCGAGACACTGATCTGGGATAGTCTTTTCTCTGACGATAATCCAATTTTCTTACTTGTTCCTCAAATTCTTTACTCCTCTACCTACTCTTCTACCTTACACTAACCTTCATTCTCTCAATCTCTCCTTATTCTACCAGCATACCACTCTGCTCTGACCTCCCTTTCTTCCTTCCATACCTTTGATCCTATAATTAATGACTTTAGCTATGTACTGTCTTCCATCTGTGAATCTCTTGCCCTTTAATACCTTCCATATCCCCTAATTCTCCATTATCCTCCTTCAGTCCTATTCCCATACTTCTAAAAAAAAAAGTTGAAGGAAACCACAATATCCACTCCCAATTAAGGTTGTCTAATCCCAATGGCACCTTCAGTGCTGACCAGCAACCCTTTCTTTTTCTCTGACTCCATATCACTCCCAGAACTGAATGTACCAGACCTTCTCCTCCAGCCTCCACCATCACCATTCGACTTGTTCCTTTTTAGATAATTACAGTGACTCCCACTGGACTTAGAAAATCAAGGACACCTTTTTTTAAGTTCCTTCATCCTTTCCACTCCACACTTTAAATCATCAACAGAGGCAGGGAGGTGACATAGTAGATAGTGATGTGGACCTGGAAGCAGAAAACCTGAATTCAAATCTGGCCTCAGCACTTGCTAGCTGTGTGACCCTGGGCAAGTCCTCTTGACCTCAGTTTCCTCCACTATAAAATGGGGATAACAATAGTACTACTACCAGGGTTTTTGTGAGGATCAATTGAGATAATATTTGTAAAGTGCTTAGCACAATGCCTGACTCATAGTAACTGACTAACAGTCTCCATCATCATCCTTACCTTCCAGGGATGCCATAAAGATCAAATGAGAGAATATTGTAAAGCATTTAGCACAGTACTTGGCACATGATAAGCCCTAAATAAATGTTGCTTTCCTTCTTTAAGTATCAATGCTCCTCTCGTGGTTCAGTGTCTAAAGAAGATGGGGTCCCTATCCAAGTATAATAATACCTCTCCTAATGCCTGAGAACTCATCACTTTTTTGGGATCTTGTCTCTATTAAACACTTTTCTCATCTTCAACTCTATCTTGACATACTAGCTCCTTCCTCGTTGCCTACAAAGATGAACTGGTCAGTCCTATCCTGAAAAAAATCCACCTGTCATCCCCGTAAGCCATTATCCTATATAGGAAAGCTCTCAATGTTAAATTCCTACAGTCATCTCTACTTGCTGACTTCTCTTCCTCCGTCTACTCACTGTTCAATCCCTTGTTTTGTTGTCTAAAAGCCATCACCCTATTTTCCCAAAAGTGACAGGTGAACTCTTCACAGCTAAGTCTGAGTGTTTCACTCATTCCCTGAGCTCCCTTTGGCTTTTGATACGACTGATCACCTCCTCTGCCTGCATACTTACTTCTATAAGATTGCTTTCTCCTGCCTCCTCTCCTCGTTCTCTGGCCATTCTTTTACAAATCTCTTCGCTAATTTATCATACTTCTCCCACCCTTTAAACAGGAATATCCCTGGGAGCTGTAAAATGGGTATAGTAACACCATCTACTTCATAATGTTACTTTGAAGATCAAGTGAAATAATATGAGTAGAGTGTTTTACAAACCTTATAAAACATTACATCAATTTCACCTGTCATAATTATCACTGTCATCATTATTGCTCTTTTTCGAGCACTCTTCTCAATCTGAACTCCTTTGGAGATTACATTAGCTTCCATGGGCTCAATTAGTATCTCTACACAGATGATTCTCAAACAGGTCCAAATTCTCTCTTAAATTCTAGGTCTTTGTTGTCAATGGCTTCATTTCAATCAGGCAGTCCCAGCAGCATTTCAAACTAAACCTGTCTCAATATCCCCCTGTCTGTTAAGGGTAACATTAACCTTCTAGCCATCCCAGTTCTTAACCATAGAGTCATCCTTGATTCCTCTCTCTCTCTCTCTCTCTCTCTCTCTCTCTCTCTCTCTCTCTCTCTCTCTCTCTCTCTCTCTCTCTCTCTCTCTCTCTCCCTCCCTCCCTCCCTCCCTCCCTCCCCCTCCCTATAGTTAGTTGCCAAAAGTTTTTGGTTTTATTTCTACAGTATCTCTTAGACCTATTTTCATATTTCTATTCACACAGCCACCACCCTAATTTAGACTTTAATTACCTCTCTCTTGGACTATTGTAATAACCCTCACTTGATCATCCTTGAGTTTTTCCCCTCTTCAACACATCCTCCTCATAGCTGCCAAAAGTATCTACCTAAGGCATAAATATCACCATGCCACTCAACTTCCCAAAGATCTTTAGGACTTCCTTATTGCCTCTAGTAGAAAATAGCCTTCAACTTGGAATTTAAGACCCTCCAACATCTTATTTTGACCTAACTTTCCAGTCATATTTCCCATTGCATTTTTATACAGTTTATGTTTTGGTCAAATTTGATACTTTATATCCTGATCCTATTCATTCATATAAGCCATCTTTCATATCTAGAATTCATCCCTTTCTCATTTCTTCATGGAAGGTCCTTTGTTTTCCTTCACAACTCAATTCAGGTACCAACTCCCCTTTGAATATGCCCTGTGCCTCCATCCCTTGGGATCTGTCTTTAAATTACCTAGAATTTACTTATCTGAGTACATGATATATCCACCATCATCCCCTGCCCCCAATAAAATGTGTACTCCTTTTGGGCAAGAATTATTCCATTTTTATCTTATCTCCACCACCTAGCACAATAAGTTATACATCGAAGTTGCTTAACGTGAATTTATTGAAACAGATCAGAACTTTAATGAATGAATTATATTATGAATCAATGTATTTATGTTTTTCTTTATATATTTTCTGAGTTAGATGTGGAGGTTCCTCAAATCACCTGTCCTAAAGACATTGAAGCTAAGACTCTAGAACAGCAAGACTCTGCTAACATTACTTGGGTTGTACCAACAGCAACAGATAACTCTGGTGAAGAGGTAAGATGTACATAGAGATGGAGTCTTTTTCATATGATTTTAAACCACCTACACATGTTCTTTCATTTGTCTGGTGTTTGCATAACATGCTTGTATCAACCTAAGTTTTAATGCATACTCTGAAGACAAATAATCTTTTTGAGTTGAGAAGTTGAGACCTACAGTTGAGATTACAAATTTAAAACTTATCTGTCTTAATTAATTTTCTGTCTTATCTGACTTAAAGAATTGTTCTACTTTTCAGTAAGATTACTGAAAAGGGACCTTAAAGAGACTACCTGGACAGGGTTTAGATGATTTTAGAAATCCTCTCACTCCCTCATTTGTAAAGAATATGAAATAAAAGTGATTTGGTACTGCTTTCTGATAAAAATACAATATTTTATATGTAATTGTGTGGAATGATCTGTCAAGTGTTAGTTTGGCAATTAATCCAGAATTTAACTTGTACCTAAAGAAGTATCCTCAAATTTGTTCTGCTAACATGTTTTAGAGGGGAAAACTCCACCTCGCTTTCACCCACAATTAGATACACTTTCATTCTAAGTCAACCTACTTTTCAGGGGAGGTTTTTCAGTTGGGGATTGTAGCAGGCACTATTCAGTTTGAAATATGAATAGTGTGTATTCATCAATGGATAATCTGTTAGGTTTTTTTCGGTCAAATAGAAATTAGAATATGAAAGTGAGTTATGGTAAGAAAAATGGTTCATGATTTGGAAGGCCAATTTTCTAATCACCATTTTGCTACTTCTTATTTTCTGTCATACACACATACACACACAGTATATAAATGCACACAGAGATGTATATGTCTATGCATATTTTGCAGTGGTCTAAGAAATCTCAATTTCTCATTTTTTAAATAAATGTGATGGAAACTAATCACTTGAAATAATAAGGATTTCTTACAGTTATAATGTTCAGTTCTTAGGGAAAATACGCCATATGAGTACAAGAAGGGATTATTTCTCAAAATGGACATTCAGACAAAATTTTAACAAGAATGTTTAGAAAGTATTCATTCTTTTCACAGTTCAAGTTTTCATTGAAATTAAACACTATGAATTTAAAGTGTATTAAAATATGTCTTTAAAGAATACATTATGCTATTGGTGTTGAACTTAAATATGAAGAAAAAACCTTACTTATTTCCAAAAGGTATCAATTCACGTTACTCCAGCTTTTACGCCACCTTACCTTTTCCCAATTGGAGAGGTTGCTATCACATATACAGCAGTTGACCAGTCCAGAAACCAGGCCCGTTGTACATTCAATGTCAAGGTTATTGGTAAGTCCTCTTCAGAAATATTTGGATGAAGTTCTAAAAGCTACCTGTAGCCTATTTCTCATTTCCCTCTTTACCTTGTAGGAATAAATCCCAGCCTTCCTGAAAATGAGAAAAGTCACAGCATTTGTATCATATCATGAGATCATGAAAATTTACCATGTTATATGGCTGGCTATTTTTAAAAAAAGTAAAGTTTTTGATTTGAAGATTTTTAAAAAAAACTCCCTGCAGTGAAATGATAACAAGACTAGGGTAGAAAGTTACCTCTGCTCTATAGGTTATAAGCTTTTGCTATCAATAGATAAGGTTTGAGCTCAAACCCACCTATGACACATGCCAGTTGTGTGGCTAGGGGCAGATCTCTTGACTTTTCAGTCATCCAGACAACTCTCTTGGCATTACAAGTCAGAGAAGAGTTGATGATTTGCTTCAAAAGAGTGAATTCCCTTAGAGGAAATTTCCTGTTTCCTACTGATGAATTCCCTGGTCTGCTTTCACCACAATTTACATAAATAAAAAAATCTGAAAATTTTTATGAGCAATTAGTTCCTCATTAGCTATAATTCCAAGGCTAGTTCTAAAATTTACATTTCCATTTCAGCATGGAAAATACCTTGGCTTTGATTCATTTAAAAACAATCCATTGAAATTAGCTCAGAAATACAATTCTGTGGAGTACCTGCCAAAGTTCTTGTGTTTTCCATATGGAAAGAAAATTAGCTCCATAGTCATCAGCTTGGAATGTGGATGAGTTTGCAGTATGTTTGAACACATAGATGGACACCAGCCCAATTTAAGATGTAGAAACCTGTAGTATAGATATTATAATTCTTCCATTCAGATAGGTGGTTAGAACTGTCTACCTTGTAAAGCTGGGTAGACAGCTAAGCCAGTGCTCCTGCTGACCTCAGGCCAAGCCTGACTTGATTGTGGTGTCACTCACTGTTGCT
This sequence comes from Bettongia penicillata ogilbyi, assembly GCA_023548195.1. Taxonomy (NCBI): domain Eukaryota; kingdom Metazoa; phylum Chordata; class Mammalia; order Diprotodontia; family Potoroidae; genus Bettongia; species Bettongia penicillata. The sequence continues at coordinate 915,364 of JAJHZJ010000685.1, forward strand.
AATTAGTGAAAGGGAATTCAGTATCTTGAACTTGTATTTCATTCTTAAAATGTTGAACCTTCATTTTGTTGATTTGGGGATCTTTTGGGGTGGAGGGAAGGAAATGATCATGATTTTTTTTCTAAATTTTTTAACCTATGGAAGGTTAAAAGAGAACATGAACAAATAAGACACAAGATGAAAAGTTGTTATGGTGCATTAGGAGGAAAGTACCCATACCAGTTAGACTATGGGTTCATCATAATCTCAGAGTATGAACCTCTGAGTATTTCTGATAATTGATTGATTGATTCTTACTGCTTTTATGATTCATGCTTGTTTTATATGCTTGAGGGACCGAGGCTCTGGTCCTAGGGAACCTTGGAAACAGAAGTCATTCAGGAAGGAAAATAACCAGTATGATAGGAAATCATAGAAGATGTTTCATTCATTTTACTACTGATTGATTTTCCTTGTTATCCATTAAATGTCTTTATTATGTTAATAGCTAAAATAGTGGCTTCTGGGAGGAACTGAAGTGGTAATAAACATACCTAAGGTCAGAAAATTTAGTTACATAGTCATAAGACCCTACTAAGAATATTAAAAAATCACCAACCTAAGCATCTGTCCTTTTGGTGAAGTCAGCAACTGACTCCTGACATAAAAAATTGTCAGTTATATTTAACCTTGGGGGTAAGGCATAAATGAAGAGCTCTGGCCTTCTATCAGAGGACCAGGATTCAGATCCCAGATCTGATATTTACTACCTGTGTGTCCTTGGGCATGTAACTGGAATCCTGACTCTCACTATCCTCATCCGTAAAGTGAGGATGGTTAGACCAGTTGACCTCTAAGATCATAATCTTATATCTAATAATAATATTATTTTTATCTAATAATAATAATAATAAAAATCTAAAACTGATCATAATCTACTATCTAAATCTGGGGTCTTAAATTGCTAAGGAGCAACATAGAAAAAAATTTCCAAAATGGAATGAGCCATCTAAAGAGATAGTAACATCCCCATTAATAGCAAAGTTGGATGCCTGCCCACCATTTATGTTTTAGAGAAGATTCTCCTTCAGGTATAGGTAGACTTTGCAATCCCTTTCAATTGTCTGTGCTTCAATGACCCCAGATAATGACGTAAAGTATCAAAGATGGAGGAAGGGGCCTGACAACAGGTAGCACCTGAAAATCTACTAGCTGCTTCAGAACTGCTGCCGCTCCCCTATCCCCCCACTCCTACAACCTATGCCAAAGCAACTGAGGAATCCGAGAAACTGTCAATGTGTAATTCATCCCATCTGTAGAGAGTTTATGCCAAAGATTCCCATCATCCTATAGAGAAAAATGAAATATAGACATTCCCCTCGCTCCCCAAAATTTTTTTCTCTTCCCATAAATTGTACATCTCGTTATATATTTGTCTATACAAAGGGACAAAGGACTACACAATATGCCCTAGAGGGCTATAAATTAGCCCAAGCAGCCTGTGTATCATGATTTCGAGAGACTAGAACTCTAGCAGTTGATTTGAAACAGAACACTGCCTCCAGAATCAAAGTACCTGGGTTCAAATCTTTTCCCTGATGTTTACTATCTGTGTGACCTTGGGCAAGTTACTTAGCACTTCTGAGCCTTAGTTTCCTCCTCCCTAAGATGAGAAGTTGACCTGTTAGATGCTATTTAGCTCTAACTCTATGAGCCTATGGTCTTATGATCCTTTGATATTATGAACATACAGTCTTTTGTATTCCAGTGGTTAATAGTGGTGAGATCCTGGGCAAGTCCCTTAAGGTCACTGAGCATCAGTTTCCTCAGCTATTAAAAAAAAATATGAGGGGCAGCTGGATGGTACAGTGGATAAAGCACCAGCTCTGGAGTAGGAAGGATCTGAGTTCATATCTAACTCTGTGACCTGGGCAAGTCACTTAACCCACACACAATATAGGGGGGACAATCTTTATATTATTTCCCAGGGTTGTTATGAAGAAAGCTCTTTGTAAATTCTAAAGCTCTATATAAATTTTGTTATTAATATTGTTGTCATTGTTTACATTGAACACTGCTATCCCTACATAATTACTTCCTTTAGGTGAATATTGTTTTTCCACTGTCAAGTCAGACTGTACTGCCACGGTACCTTTAGGTGGTCTCTCTTCTAGCAGACACAATGTGCCCACCATATAGCTGAAAGAACTACAAGTACATACAAAAAATAAAATAAAATCCACTGCGTACATGATGATATAGGGAATTCTTTGGATGATGCATGTGCAGACTCCTATTTTCTCTTGTGGCTATTCCACTCACTGCTAGTTCAGAGCCTGTGGATAGCCCATTCAGTATTTAGTTTCTCTTTATGCTTTCATGTTCTTTAGATGTAGAACCGCCTGTCATTGATAGGTGCCGATCCCCGCCTCCAATCCAGGGCCCCAAGAATGAGTATGCAGCAACCTGGGATGAGCCTCAGTTCTCAGACAACTCAGGTAAGGGAACCATCATCTGGTTTTTAATTAAAATACATTATTGTCTGTCTTAGCATAATAAACAAAAGTAGGAAGTAGAAAGCAAATGACGGTTGTTAGAGTCAGTGACAACAAGAAAAGATGGAAAGACACTTCAATGCAGTATAGCTCTGTAAGAAGACCACTAACCTTAGAAGGAAGTCAGTGGAGTGAGGTTTTAGACCCAGACTTTCCAGTGATTTGCAATGTCACTTCTGGCAATTTGCTTTGCTTCCCTGGGCATGGTGCACACACACACGCACACACACACACGCACACACACATTCATATATACATACACACATATAAAGACATGGGACTAGGTGATCTCTAATGCCTCTTCTCATTTTGTGATTTTTGTAATGCCAACTTTTTTTTTAAGGTAATGCAACATAAATGCCTACTTGTAGCTAATGGTTAATGGAAAGGTAATGAGCATTTATTAAGTACCAACTATTTGCATGTAGCATGTAACGTGTTGCTGCGGATACAAGGCAAAAATGAAAAAAAAAGGAGCTTACTTTCAATGGGGGGCAGGGGAATCATGTGGATAGCTTGTAAATCTATTGGGTCTCAGTCCTTTTAAGTGAGTAAGGCACCCCAGGGAGTGAAGTAGTAGGGGAGCTGAGGGTTTCTCTATGCCAGTAGATAATGCCTATCTCCTGTTACAGATATAACAGGGACTCCCTCCTTTGACAGGAAACCCACAAGAACTTAGGGGCACTAGAAAAAAAAATTATGTAGAAGAAGATGTTTGAACTGAGTGATGAGGAAAACTAGAGATATCCAGAAGAGGTGCGTTCCAGGCACATGGCAGGTGTGAACAGGCTGAGAAGAAGCATAAGAATGGCATCGGAGAGATGTTTGATTAGAAATCATGAGGGTTGGGCATGTAGCTTGAAGAAGAGATAACCCATGGAGGCTGACTATGTAACCCCCAGTAGCATTCGAGCATCAAGAGACCTAAAGAAAAGCTTCTGAAACACTGGAGAGTTCGCTTGTGGACAGTTTAAGGGAGGACCTGGATGATGAGTAGACATAATTGGATGGCATAATGGAATACTGAGGAGGATCTGTATGTAGATGAGATTACAGAGCTATTGAAAATGCAGCATGGCCATAGTGAACTTGCAGTCAAGACCTAGTTTCAAATCCCGCCTCAGACAGTTACTGGTTGTGTAACCCTGGCCAAATCATTCCATTTTCTTAGCCTCAATTCTGCATCAGTATAATGAAGGGTTGGACAGAATGGTGTCCAAAGTCCTTTTCAACGTGAAGTCTTGGAGTTTTTGATCACTGATAACACCTGCCCGTGCTACTTTCTAGGAACCAGCATGTACTTGTGTAAATTATTGAATATCTGAGAAAATAGGCACTCCTGAAGGGCAGTGAGTGGGAATAGACGTGTACTTTTCTGTAACCGCTGACGTGCTCAACATGGTGCTCTGTGCTAATCTGTACATAATATCTGTTCACTGGAAAGATGCATAATGAACTAAAGCATGTAAAATAACAATAGCAAAATGAGTAAGTTTTGATGCTGTGCATAACCCTCAGGTCATCATTAGGTCCTATAGCCCAATAGGAAAATGTAGAAAAACAGCATATTTCATGGTTAAGCAATAATAAAAATAATAATAATAAATCCTAAATTTTTTCTACTCTGGCTCACTTTTTTGTTTCTAGGAACTTTACTAAGCATCACTAGAAGTCATTCCCCAGGAGATCTCTTTCCCCAAGGAAGGACCACAGTACAGTATACAGCCACAGATCCTTCTGGCAACAATAGGACATGTGAGATTTATGTTGTCATCAAAGGTATGTATGCTTCTTAGGATTATGACCTAGCCCTGAAAAATGGGAAGTCGACGAACATTTATTAAGCATCTACAATGCGTTGGGCGCTTTTCTAAACATTGAAGATGCACTGCCCCACCCCCAAAAAAATCCTACTTTCAAGAAATGCACAGTCTAATGGGGAGGTAATATTTAAATTATTATGTAAAATAAAACCTATATAGAAGATAGATTGGAAATAATCAAAGAGGGAAAGCACTAGAAATAAGAGGGTTGGGGACAATCTTCCTGTAGAAGGGACTTTAGCAGAGATTTGAAGGAAATCAGAAGTCAGAGATGATGAGGGAGAAAGTTTTAGGCATGGAGATAGCCAGCAAAAATAGTCATGATCTATGAAGTGTCATGTTCAAGAAAGAGAAAGTAGGCTAATTTCACTAGATAATTTAATAAATGGAGAGTAGTAAGGTATAAAAAGACAAAGAAGGGGCCAGCTTATGAAAGACTTTAAAAGAACGTATAGTTTATATATGATCCTAAGGGCAAAATGGCCACATCTATGCTTTAGGAAGACCTATTTATTGAGTGGAGGACAGACTGAATGTAGTTTGTATTTGGGTCAGATCTACCTTTTTCATCAGAAATGCCTAGAATTCATCTATTTCATTAAATACTCATTTTTCTCCATAGGATTATACCCAGTTTTGCTGGGTAAATTATTCTTGGTTGTAATCATAGCTAGTTTTCCTTCTGGAATATCATATTCCAAACCTTCTGTTCCTTTATCATGATAGCTGCTAGATCTTATGTGATTCTGACAATTACAGTTTTTGAACAGTTTATTTCTGGTTGCTTTCAGGATTTTCTCCCTGACACGGTAGCTCTGTAACTTAGCTATAATATTCCTAGAAGTTTTCATTTTGGGATCTCTTTCAGGAAGCAATGATCAGTGGATAGTTTCAATTTCTATTTTGTCCTCTAATTGTAAAACTACTGGGACGACTTTCCTTTATAATTTCTTGAAATGTGAGTCTAAACAAATATTCTTTCTTGCTCATTTTTTGATCATGGCTTTTAGGTAGTCCAATAATGCTTAAATTATTTCTCCTCAATCTATTTTCCAGGTCAGTTGTTTTTCCAATGAGACAGTTCATATTTCTTCTACTTTTTTCATTCTTTTGACCTTGTTTTATTATTCTTGGTGTCTCATGGAGTTATTAGCTTCCATTTGCCCAATTCAAATTTTTAAGGAATTATTTTCTTCACTGAAGTTTTGTACCTCTTTTTCAATTTGGTAAGTTTTCTTTTTGAGGAGTTATTTTTTTCCATGAGTTTTCATTACCCTTTTACAATCTGGGCAGTTCTATTTTTTTAAGGAGTTATTTTCCTCAGTAATTTTTGTGCCTCTTTTACCAAATTGTTAATTCTCCTTTCATAATTTTCTTGCATTGCTCTCATTTCCCCCTCAAGTTTTCCTCTACTCCCCTTATTTGATGTTTTCAATATTTTTTTGTTCTTTTTTTATTACTTTATTTTACTCTTCTAGGAATGCTTGTCAAACTTGTGTCTAATCTCGATTTTTCTTTGAGGCTTTGCTTGTATCTCCTTTCACACTGTTGTCTTTGTACAAGCTTGGGTTTTGATCTTCCGTGTCATCATAGTAGCTTTTTATGGTCAGGTTCTTTTTTATATATTGTTTGCTCATTTTTCCAGCCTATTTCTTAACTTTTGACTTTAGTTTAAAGTTGGGATTTGTTCACCTGGGGTGAGGGGAGGAAAGAAAATTGACTGTTCTAAGTTTTAACTGGGCTTTTTTGTACTACTGCTTTTGGTTTGTTTAAGGGATTCTCTAAGTTTTGGATATTTTTAACATGATATTATCCTGGGAAGAAATGTCACCACTGCTCTCCAATTCTGCACTCTAGTTTGTTCCCAGGAAAAGTCCCTGACCCCTTACAGCTCCAAGCACTCCTTTCTGCTGAAACTGGGACCTGTCTTGTGCCACAGGCCCATTCCTATGGCCAGTGCCAACACAGTGGTTCCTGGTAATCTTTTTTTGACCAGATATCTAATCTCCTTACAGTTTCTGGGCAGCAAGAGCTGTCAGTAAGTACTACTACTGCTGTAGCTACTGCTGCCTCCAAGGTCACCCATAGCTGGTGTTGCTGCCACTCTACACTCCAAACCAGCCCCTACCCTAGTGCAACAGATTTCTCTTTCCAAACTCCAAAGTTGTTCTGGGCTGGAAAAATGTCTCACCCTGATGTTTTGTTGGTTATGCCACTCCAGGATTCCATTTGAGGTGTTATTTTAGTTATTTGAAGGAGAAAGCTGAGAGTTCACTGGAAAGCTCCCTTCCATCTGCCGTCTTGGCTCTACCTACCTCAAAGCCTGCTTTTTTCCATCCATTTAGTGGAAAAAAAATAAGCAAGAAAGAGTATTGTTTTAAAGCAAAACATTGGCACTGTTCATATCTAGATTTCTGATGTTCCTTGTCATCAGATGCCTTCCATAAACATTTCATCAAATATTCTGTCATGGAATGACAAAGTAGTCATCTCATATTCTTATTACCGTGGTCTTTACTTGAAGGTGGGGGTTGAAAGAGCCTGAAAAATTCATTTTTCTGCTGTACAGTTTTGTCCAGATTGTTTTCAATTTTAATGAGGGAATGGCAGAAGCAGCCCTATCAACCTAAGAGTGCTTATAGCTTTTCCTAAACATAAAAGCATATACCATGCCCAAAAGCATGCCCATGCTTAACTACTTTTTAATAGCATTTATGAAACATTTTTTCCTATCTTTAACTTCAAGAGTTACAATGTAAGTCTTTTTTAGGAGTAGTAGGAAAATAAGAAGACCATCTCCCCAGACCCAGCCTTTAAATTTAACACTTTGTAAGCCTTAGAGCAGGGGTGGGGATCCTGTGGCCTTGAAGTCACATGTGGCCCTCTAGGTCCTCAACTGCAGCCCTTTGAATACAAACTTCACAGAACAAATTCCCTGTGAAGTCTGAAATCAGTGAAGTTTGGATTCAAAAGGCTATACTTGAGGACCTAGAGGGCCACAAATAGCCTTGAGGCCACAGGTTCCCCACCCCTGCCTTAGAGTATTATGTAAGGAAAAGCAACTGATGGTTGCTGTATCACTGTATATTATGGAATGTTATCTCCTTAAGGGTTGGGACTGTGTGTTTGCCTTTCTTTTTATCTAGTCACAGTTCTTGGCACCTAGGAGGTGCTTCATAAGCACTGGAGTGATTGTTGGTTGTATATAATTATATTTTTGCACAGGTTCTCCCTGTGAGGTTCCATTCACTCCTGTTAATGGCGATTTCATATGTACAAATGACAGCATTGGTATTAATTGTACATTAAGTTGTCTAGAAGGCTATGATTTTACGGAAGGATCTGCTGAAAAATATTACTGTGCCTATGAAGATGGAATCTGGAGACCCCCATATTCTACTGAATGGCCAGACTGTGCTGGTAAGTTTACTTTGGATTAATTTCTCTAATAATTAATTAATCCAAAAAAAATGTGTTTCTAAAATATTTAGAAATGTGTATTTAGAGAAATGTTATTTTTCCCTAAGAATCAGTGTCATTGGGTGTCAAGGGACACTAAAGTTCAAAGCCAAGACAGGGGATAAGAAAAGTAAGCCATAACTCCTGGGCATAAGACACAGGGGCTGCAGTGAGGGAATACTTTTGATATTACTTTTTACTTCTTTATAAATGCATTTATTTTGAATGCTTCTCTCCATTATATATAGATACTTGTTTTGTGATAAATCTGCTTACTTGGGCAAGTCACTTAACCTTTCAGTGCTCCCAGAACTAGTATGAATTTTGTCAATCTGAATTGGTCACGGAAATTTCCCCATTAGGAGTGCCTTGTAATTACTGGGTATAATTTTTTCCTATATTCTAGTAAAGGCTCAAAGCCCCTTCTGGATAGTAATAGATATGGAACACAATTTTCAAACCTCCCTAAGATAGAGAGATGCTTCAATATGTTTCAGATTCTAATCCCGTTGGCACTAAGGACAGGGAATTCCCCTGTGCCATTAAGGAACCGGCTGCTGAGTCTAGGGGTCTGTGGCATTGTACCCATTCCCTTTCTGTTAAGGAGCCCATCTGTTCCTTCCTCTACCAATGTACTCTGGGTTCAGATGGGGAATCTTGACCACCTAGAAGAAGGATTAGACTTTTTCTCACACTCTTTGGCTTGTTCACCTCACCTCCTCTACCATTCAACTAGTTCGTCAGGGATAATTTACTTAAAGTTTAAGTTTAGGCTCCCATGTGAAGTTCTTCCCAGAGGAGGAAATAAAAAGTGACTCAATATACAGCATTCATCAAGTAAAGAACAGGTTTATATCCTACACATGAAAAGAACATATCACACACACACACACACGTACACACACACAGTAAAATAAAGCACACATAAGCATGTATTAACAGAGAGATCTAAACTAATCAAGCAAAAGTTTAACAGTTGTTATGCTCTGCTGGGAGGTTAATTCTAAAACCTTATCAGAATATAAAATGATTTGTAGGACAACTGGCCAGGGGTTTCAAATTTCACCTCAACTCTGCACTGTGTTTCTCAAAATCCATGATTTCTGACAAGCTGTGCCATGAATTGGGTTCATCCTCAGGCCAGTGGTCATCTGCTTCAGGAACATTGAGGTAGGTGTTAAGGATTCTTCCCCAACTGTAGCCAGACTCAATAGAAGAACCAAGGTCTTTCAATCTCTTGAACATACAAAATAGCCTCAAAATCTGGATGCATCTAGGATCGAGACACATTCATTTGAGACAAGTAAAGAATTAACACAGAAGAACCAAACCCAAGATCAGCCATGCCCAGGCAGGTTATAGATTTTATCTGCCATGTATTCATGGTCACAGGGCAGTCAGAGTGGGGTACTAATTTGCTATATTTTCTCCCTTTCTGTGTAAACATATTTTAAAAATACATAATCGTAAGCAGACATCATAATATTGCTTTGAAATAAAAGTGTTTAACCTATTCTCTCTAGTATGTGTGAATGCATTTCATCAGTTAACACAGCTCAGTCCTTTGAGATATTTTTAAATTCTGCTCCTTCTTTAAGCAGGTTCTTTAAACATCTTTTTGGGCCATGGTTTCTTGATCTATAAAATGAGACCAAGAATCTATGTCTGTGATAGTAAGAAAATCAATAGTCTTCTCTATAGAAGTGAGATATAAATTGAAATTTTCAATCTTAAATCCTCTCCTATTAGGTCTGCCTTGGGCTAATAGGATGTTATTGACCATATCACTCATTGCCTCACTAGCAGTAGCTTCAGTATTACAGCTGCAGAATTCACCTCTGAATTACAGACTCATAGAATTCAAAATTGGAAGAAATCTGTACCCAAAGCATGAATCCTCTCCCAAATATTCTCAGTGAGGAGTCATCTAACCTCAAACTGAAGAGAATCAGTGACAAAAAATTCCATTTTTTTGATAACTCCAATTAATAGGAAATTCTTTCTTATGTTGACACAAAAATATACAACTTCTCTTTGTTTGTCATTGCTTTTTCTTCTGAGGCCTATGGAGTAAGTCCAACCCTCTTCCAAAAAAATTATTTGGTGACATCCTTTTGAGTATGTCCACATAAATGGAAGGATAAGATTTCTTCAATTCAGAAATCCCCAATCTGGAAAGAAGATTGTCTTGCACAGTGTTAGGAAAAACAATATTGGCAATCCATTCTTAGCTTGCTAAACAATTCAAGGAGATATATTGTGAAAAACTTGCAGAGCTTTGTTTCTGGTAACTACTAGAACTATTCGTGACATTGGAAGGTTGAAACTCTTGGGCTTTGGAAATCAAACTCTTATCACTGGGTAGCTTTGTTTATTTTCTAAGAAGCAGGAATGCTTCGTAAGTGGCATCTCTGGTTTTTGTATTGGACGATGTGAGAAATGAAGCATTCAGGTCAAGCCATTTTGCATAAACTTCTCCATGTCAGAGGTCATCTAAAGTGAAAACCCCTCTGCTACAAAAGCACTGACCAACAAAAACTTCTTTCTCCCTACATTTTCTAGTAAATCGTTTTGCAAATCATGGATTCAAATCCTTTGAGATGTTCTACAAAACAACTTGCTGTGATAACAATGATCTCCTCAAAAACTTTTCTAAAGCTTTTGAGACTACTCTTGGTGAAATGGTAGGTTAGTAGTATTCTTTTCTTTTCTTTTAGATGTTTGAAGGATATTATTAAGACTTTTTTCATAATAAAGTTGTCAGAGATTTGCTTGGTAATCTGCATCTTGAATAGTTGCTCTGAAGTTCTCTTTTTCTGAGTTTTCTGTTGTGCCACCTGTCATCAAGCATAGGTTTTATTCATGAGTACTGAATTCCAGGACTTCCCTATATTTGTTTACTCCACAGTCATTTGTTAAGTGCCTGTTGTGGGCCATACATTGTGCTGGACACTGGAGATACAAAGAAAAAAAATTCTATTGTCCCTGCCCTCAACAAGCTTATATTCTGTTGTAGAAGAGAGGCAACAATATGAGAATAGAAGAGTAAATACTGTGTATATAAAATATATGCAGAGTAATTTCCAGGGGGATAATTCTAAGGGGGCACTAGTACCTGAGAAGATCAGAATAGGCTTCCTAGAAGAAGTGATGCTTTATGAAATGGTTTACTTAAAACCCATAGACACATGCATGCTAAGTTAACAAACTAGGGCAGGAAATTTGAAGTAAAATTATTTTGACTGTAAATATATATAATTTGTAATTGGAAAAAATGCTGCTACCCCAAAGTGTTTTATTTATTTTTCTCATGAAAATCAACTGCCATTCTGTAGATCATAAAGCTCTCATTTAAAACAATATCACTGATTCAGGGGGAAAAATAAGAAACTGGACTCTGCAGAGGTACCTAGGTGTCATAGCAGATACAGTGCCAGGCCTGGAGTCAGGAAGACTCATCTTTCTGAGTTCAAATCTGGCCTCAGATACCCTGGAGAAGACACTTAACCCTATTTCCCTCAGTTTCCTCATTTGGAAAATGAACTAGAGAAGGAAATGGCAAACCACTCCAGTATATCTGCCAAGAAAATACCAATTGGGTTCACAAAGAGTCAGATACAACTGAAATGACTGAACAGCAGAATCTCTCTAACTTTGTTTTAAGCTGGTAGAGGGCAGGAATCATATGTTATCTCCCACAGTACTGTGGAAGTAAGCATTTGATAAATGCTTATCAGTTTATCTTTAGAATCTATATAAAATATGTTCAAAAAAAGATGAAAGATTATTATCATTCTTAAATTTAAGAAAAAAGTTAACCAACAAAATCCTTGAAGACTAAATTAGTACCTATCTGCAGTTGGGAAATCAATGGCATAACTCCAAAATCCTAAACATCACCAGTATACTGTGGAAATGAAGTAGCACAAACACTCATGGAATACTCTTTCTCCCCATCTCTGTCTCCTGGATTACTTTAAGACTCAATTTAAATCCCATTTTCTACAGAAAACCTTTCCTGTCACCCCCACCCCACCCCACTTCTATTGCCTTCCCTCTGCAATTGCTTCCAATTTACACTGTATACATTTTACCAGTATATAAATGTTTTTATGTTCACATCTCCCATTAAAATGTGAATTCCTCATGGGCTGGGACTGATTTGCCTTTCATCGTATCCCCCCAAAACCTGGCAAATAGTAAACTCTTAATGAATGCATGTTGAGTGACTAATTCAGGCTTTAAAATATGTGCAGAAACCATAAGCAGTTGAGGTGGAGGGAGGAGAAGGGTTAAATTGTTATTTGTCAGTCACAGCTCCAAGAAGCTTAAATTGTAAGAGGTTGAATTTATGAAACAGAGTATAAAGATATAGAAAAGGTAGTTTGATTTTATTATTGGACTTACAACTTCTTCATTTGGAATTTTTAGGTCCCCTCCTTTTGTAACGATGCTGATGATATTGACTGCAGACTGGAAGACCGGACACAAAAACATTGCCTAGAGTATAATTACGATTATGAAAATGGTTTTGCAATTGGTAATTAAACATTGTAATTCTACGTGATCTTTTCAGTATCACCAGTTTTTAGATAGGATACATGAGGGGGGAATATTGGAATGTAAGAAAGATTTATTGAGTATAAAATTAAACTGTATAGAGATCATTAAGGAAAACTGAAAACTCTACTACATAATTTAATACTAAACAGAATCAATATGTTATTTAAAGATCTTTAAGAAAGCAAAAAATAAGATGTTATAATTATCAAATTATATGGGTTAGACAACCATTGGAAAATGCAATACAATATCTTTGGACCTAAGATTAATTTTATAATCATAAGAAGGTAAACTTGAAAACATAGCCTGGGTCCAGTGGGGTGGTACATATCTGTAATTCCTGATCCTAAAGGGGCTGAGGCTAATGGATCCCTTTCAAGGTCAGGAGTTCTGAGTTGCTGTGAAAAAATAGTCTTTATAAACATTTTAATTAAAATGTGATATTTTCCTTGAAAGCAAAATTTCATGTTTTTTTGTTCTCCCTCTTTTACTTGTTTCTTTCCCTCTCTTTTCTCTTCTTTCTTTTCTTCCTTCTAAAGGAAAAAAACTAATTTGAATGGAAAAATAATTCTCCAGTTCTAATATATTTCTCTAACTTGACCTAAACTGATCAAAGGCCACACTAAGGCTGACACCAATGTAGTGAATTTCCAAGCATAGGGAAGGTCAGTAGAACCTGGATAAGTAAAGAAGGCTCACTAGTGGCTGCTGCACTTCCAGAAACAAAACAAAACACTCTAAAATATACCTTATCAATATTTTAACTGAATTAGCATATTTTCTTTGAAAGCAAAGCTTCTTTTCATTCTCTTTTGTTCTGTATCTTTTCTCTCTCTTCTTTCATTTCTTCCTTCTAAAGGAAAGAACCAGTTTGAATGGAAAATTAATTCTCCAGTTCTGATATATTTCTCTAATTTTGACTCTATAAATTCACCTAGGTAATAATAATTCAGTGAAGGTTATTCTGAAGTTCAACTTTTTACTACTTCTGGAAAAAAATATGGGCTGACAAGGAAATTGATGACATAAATAAAATGTCAAGAGTACTGTTTGCCCTGCTTCACTATTATAAGAAATCTGCTTACAATTGTGCACAAATCTTTGTGTCTAGTGGTTAGTAGTGAGCCTTATCTGTTCATTAAAAGAGCCCTCTTTTCATCTCTACTTCTCAAAAATGATAACATGCATGTGAAAATACTGTTATGTCAGTGGTACTCAACTTTCTCATGAGGAAGACCTACATTTATTAGTTTTAAGCCAGAGATCTTGGAAGATAACTAGGTTTAGTACTAGTTATATCTCATTCCTTACTAGGAATGGGAGGATAGAGCCAAAGACAGACAAAAAATATAGAAGGAGGAAAGAAGAGGAGAGGGGAAGATTTGTAGGATTTTAACTTAATTTTATTTGGCATAGTATAACACTACTATAGACTTATAGCGAAAAGGGACCTTTGAGGTCATCTAGTCCATATTATATTTATTTACATATCCCCCCTGTTAAATAAATGTGTGTGTGATATTCATCTAAGTTAAGAGATTTCATTTATGTTAAGCAATATTATTCTAAAGAAGCAGAGAAACTATTCAATGAGACTAGGAAAAAATTTTCATTTGTTTCATTACTTCTCTCTTAGGGTGAATTTTATTAATTTTTCTATGAAGAAAGACAAATAGTCTTCTCTTTCTTACTTCAAATCTATCTCTCCCTTCTTTCTTCTCCCTCTCCTTCTCTCTCTCCTCAGTGAGAACAGACACTAATGCGAGTCATATCATTGCAGCTGGGAGGAAATCTTGTCATAGTAGTTGACAGTCACTTAAAAGAGGTTAAGAGAGTAAGGAAGTGACAGGAACAGGATCATCCTGCCAATACCAGTGCCCTGCTAAAGTCAATAAATCAGCAATCATTTATTAACTCCCCTAGTCCCAGACATTTTTTAAGTGGATAAATGGGGATAAAGATAAAAGGGAGCTAGCCCCTGCCCTCAAGTTTAATCGGTTTTTATGGCAGAACAAAAACCAGCCCACTTCAGTAAGGAAACAACTACCAAAACCACAGTGGGTGTCCTTTTCCAAAGTCAGAAATTTTTGCTTGGTATTGGTCATCAATGGTTTACGTTTTGCAGTTTGCAAAAAGCATCTTTATAACCATTATATCATTTAAACCTCACAGCACACTGTGTCCTGTAAGGTATTTATTAATCCCAATTTATACAGAAGGAATCGAAATCTGAGTGATTAAATGACTTGTGCAAGATTGCATAATATAATGAGAAAATATCAAGGCCAAGACAGAGAGGCCTCCTAATTCTAAATCCTATACTTCCCCCACCCCTGTTCCCCAACAGAGTATTCATCAGCTGTTTCTATGTTTTCTTTGTATCAACTGGCTAGGACCTGGTGGTTGGGGTGTGGCCAACAAAGTGGACTACTCTTATGAAGACTTCATGGATGTCATTCACGAGCAGCCTCAGAAGCCTGTGGTGGGTTCTGGTAAAACTCAGTCTTCCCGGATCAAAAGGCATGAAAAACTTAGCACCTCAACGTCTGACCATAAAATTAAGTTAATATTTAACATTACAGGTAATGAAGTATTTTTTAAAAACTGAGTATTATTTTACGTTCCCACAGATGACCTTTCCTTATCATTTCATTTTACTGTCAAGTAAAAAAAGAAAAAAGAAAAAAACAACCACTGAACCTAAGAATTAATGAGAATTTCACCCTTTGAATTTCCCAAGTCCTTTCAATACCTTTATGCTACATATAGGTAGAAAGTTTTGTTTCACCTTGACCTGCCACATTTTTTAAATAAAGAAATTTGAGTGTGGTTTTGTATATTTCAATACAAGAATCTCAGTCGAGCTCCTGGGAGTTTTGTGTGACATTGTTCAAAGAAATGATGAATCATTCTTAGAGCAGTGTTACATAGGTGCATGGCATTTGTTTTCTTTTACTCATGTTAGAATTCCTTTGGCATTTTTAAAAAGAGTTTTCTTTTCAGTGAGGACCTATTGCTACAGCTTTACAAAATACCAGGTGTACTTGGTTTTTTTTTCTCATCTCAGCAAGTGTACCTTTGCCTGATCAGAGGAATGATACCCTCGAATTGGAAAACCAGCAACGACTCCTGAAGACGTTAGAGACAATCACCAACCGACTCAAAAGGACTCTCAATAAGCAACCCATGTATTCTTTCCAACTTGCATCTGAAATGGTTGTAGCTGACAGCAATTCACTGGAAACAGAAAAGGCCTTTCTCTTTTGCAGACCAGGCTCTGTGCTAAGAGGACGAATGTGTGGTAAGATTCTTACATTTTACCTAAACTGGGCCTGCACAATCTGTGATCCACCAAAGGATTTTGGACGGCCCCCAGAAAATGTAGAATATTCTTTATATTTTGGGGGGGCCATTCGAAATCAGAAAACCAAGCAGTATGTGTAAAATGCCTTTGCTTTTTCCATTGTTCACAACAAAGTTTGTAACTATTCTTGGATTGTAGGAGTTTGAGTTGGAAAGCTCCTTGGGAATCATTGAGTCTAACTCCTATAATTAGACAGATGAGAGAACTGAGGTCCAAAGAGATGAAGTGATTTGCCCAAATTCTCACAAGGAGTTAGTGATAGAACAGGGGCTGAAACCCAGGGCCTCTGACTCTAAGACTGTCCTTTCCACTGTACCCCAAAGACTCAGACTAAGGAAACTATTCTTCTTATTGATCTTATTAATCTATATTTAGGGATACAAAGTCAAGTCATGTCATTCTTAAATCCCACAACTTTCAGCAGCAGTTCCAAATCAAAAGAATTATGTGTGCACTGTAGCCTAGTTCACACAACAGTCATAATTTGTATATAATTTGTATATATAATAAATATATAATAAATATATCACTCTGTCAAGCCATGCCTGTTGACTTGAATTCTGTGTACATTCTGCAGACATATAGCTGGAGGATCATGACCACTGGTTACTCAGTTGTTGTCCTTCGTTCTCAAGGAGGACATGTTAAGTTTCAATGCCCAAGTGTGGCTGCTCAGACCAATATGAGCCTGGAATGCTCTACCACAGGTTGGGCACAAATACTCCAAATTTGGGTATCCTGCATTTCCTTTGAGCTATCTCAATTCTGCTTTGCTCATAGAGCACAGGACCTTCTCTGATGTGGGCGTGCCATGCTGACTGGTCCTGTGCCAGTGTCTTCCATGTTGCACAATTCCAAAGTTCTTAAGAGGGACCTTCAGAGTATCCCTTTATTGCTTCTTCTGACCAACATGTGAATGCTTGTCCTGTGTGAGTTCTCCATGAAATAGTCTTCTTGGCAAGCATATATTTTGCATTCGAACAGTGTGGCCAACCCATCAGAGTTGTGCTGTCGGAAGCATAGTTTGAATGCTTGGCAGTTTAGTTAGAGTAAGGACCTCAGTGTCTCATACCTTATCCTGCCAGGTGATCCTCATAATCTTCCTAAGGCAGTTCAGATTGAAATGATTCAGCTTCCTGGCATGGCGCTGGTAGACTGTCCAGGTTTCATAGGCATGCAGCAATGAGGTCAGCACAATGACTCTGTAGACTTTCAGTTTGCTAGTCAGTCTAGTACCTCTTCTCTCCCACACTTTCCTTTGGAGCCTCCCATACACTGGCCAATGCATACATCAACTTCATTATCAATGTGTACACCCCTAAAAAGTACACTACCAAGATAATTGAACTTATCCACAGCATTCAGAACTTCTCCATTTGCTGTAATTGATGATTCCCTATATGGATGACCAATGACTACTATAAAGGAGGGAGTAAACCTAAGAATTAGAGCAGAATAGGAACTCTGGGTTAGAGCAGAATAGGAACTCTGGGTTGCCTCCCCTGGAGATACAGGTAAGGGTAGGGAGAGATCATCCTCCAGGCAGTAGGAGAAATAGGAGAGAACAGGCAGGCTGGAAAGAAGGGCTTCCTGTGATACCTCTCTGCTGGATCTCTGAAAGTCACAGGCAGGAGTAGATGTGCTGGTCAATGTTTAACAACCAACTCTAAGGAAAAAAATTACATACACACAATACACTTTTAAGCTTAATCTGCATCATTAACATTTTCTCCATTACTTCCTTAAGTATACACGACCAGCAAAGCAAAAATCCAGTCTTGGGCTGTAGCATTTATGGATTTCCAGTTTGTAAATGCTCACACTGAAAGGGCCGGGCTGAGCTGGTCCTGGCACATACCTGATGTTGGACAAAGATGGGGAGTCACTTTGAGTAATTCATAGATAAAAGGCCCAACTTTAGACTCACTTTTGACTGTCAAAGTTAAAATATCTATACCCAAGATCACAACAGACTTCAAAGGTAGAAAGAACAGAGGGAAGACCTCCTGATTGGGGGTGGGGGGAGTTGTAGGAAGGAACTCTGGGTCATCAACCTATATACTTTAATCAATACAGACATTACTACTGTAATTAAGTAATAATCATCACAAAACACTAAAATATACAAATATAATGAAATAGATCTATGAATTCATCAATTTGGGAGTTCCCTCCAATGAAGTAGATTTCTGACCCTACATGCTTCCCCATCTTGTATGGCTTTCATCCATGTCCTCTCCAGAGTGCAGAGCATATTCCAAAATGCTAGAGATCTCCCACCCTTTCTTTTGGTACACTTATGACTCACTGGCTTGATTATCCCATCTTCCTATCGTAAAAGTTCTTGATGATGTACTTAACTTGAGTTCTTCAGAGATCATCATTGGTCATGTGTTGGAGCCTAGTCAAACTCATAACGCACCTTTCCAAATTCCATTGTCATCCATGTAATGGTCATGTTTAGTTGTTTGGAGGCAGTGGTATTCCAGAAGTTGCTACCATATGGCACCACCAGTAAAATGCTTGACTTGGTCATCAAAAGATATATGAATGGATAATTTAAGAAAGAAGTGCAAATTATCAATAATTCCCTGAAAAAGACATTAACAACCTTTTTTAAAAATAATTATTTATTTTCAGTGTTCTATAATCGCTTCCATATCACTTCCACATCAAATATTTAGTGAAAGTGATCAAATTCAGTGTGGATAAGTTTGAAGAAAAACAGTTCTTAGATTTTTTTTCCCCTCCCTCCCCGAAATGCCTTGCAATATTATATAGGTTCTACACATACATTCCTATGAAATACAGTTTCACCATAGTCATGTTGAATAGAAGAGTTAAAATGAATGGGAGAAATCATAAAACAAAACCAAAAAAATGACACAAAAGAAGATGGTCTGCTTCATTCTGCAATCCAGTTTCATAGTTCTCTGGATGTGGAAAGCATTTTGCCTCAAAAGTCCATTGGGAATTTTTTAGATCCTTGAACTACTATGAAGGACTAAGTCTACCAGAAAAATTTCTCACACACTCTGGTTGCTGCTGTGTGCAAAGTTCTCCTGGTTCTGCTTCTTTCACTCAACATCAGTTCATATCAGTCTTTCCAGGCTTTTCTGAAGTCTTCCTGTTCATCATTTGTTATAGCAAAATAGTATTCCATTACATTCATATACCACAACCTGTTCAGCCACTCCCCAATTGATGGGCATCCTCTTGATTTGCAGTTTTTGGCCACCACAAAAAGAGCTGCTATAAATATTTTTGTACATGTGGGAAACATTTTTATGATCTCTTTGGGATACAGTCCTAGAAGTGCTATTGCTGGGTCAAAAGGTATGCACATTTTTGTAGCCCTTTGGGCATAGTGGCAAATGGTTCTCCAGAATGGTTGGATTAGCTCACAGCTCCACCAACAAGGCATTAGCTTTCCAACTCTCCCACATCTTCTCCAACATTTATCATCTTCCTGTTTTGTCATGTTAGCCAATCTGATAGATGTGATGTGGTACCTCAGAGTTGTAAAATTCTTTAATAATCAGATGAATATAACTTAAAATAACTGTGAAATCCTATGTTATTCATGTATGAAATATTTAGTAAAAGTGATAAAATTCAGTATGGATGTTTGAAGAAAACAGTCACTATTTTATTATTGAATTGGAATAGTAATTTTGAAAAACAAGATGACAATATCAAGTGTTATAAAAGTATGCTTATATGTTATAAAAGCATAATTAAATCATTCTACTACCCCAAATATGCTATGGACAACAATAGGAAAAAAATTAGGAAAAAAGTTAAAAATTAAAAACAACATCTATTCTAGTCCATTGATTGGAGAATGACTGAATAAGCGGTAGTCTGCAAACACAGTGTAATTATTACTATCATTTAAGAGAGGAAAATTTGAAATATGTGAAAAAATATAAGACTATGTATGAAGTGAGGCAGAGTAAGGAAACAGAATCAGAATAGCATACACATAAACTGCAACTATGTAATAAATGGCAATGACCATAAAAACGCTAGCAGAATCTCAAAAAATATCTAGAAGAGAAAAAAGATCAGAAAAGCTGGGGAAGCGAGCAAGATGTTTTTGTTAGTTCATATACACATTTTTTTTAAAATGTAGACAATTTATAATTTGTAGTTTTATGCACTATCTTTTTTTTGTTTTGTTTATTTACACTTGTATTTGGTTTTGCTAATGGTCGCTAAGTTGAGAATTTCAAATCAGTTGGCAAGCTCATCATTCAAAAAGATGTTAGAAGTTTTGTCTTTCAGAGTCTGGTCAGATTTCCCTTCATATCCCACACAATTCTTTGGATCAAGGTCATGGTAACCTTAGCAATGACCTCCAGGTTCTAAGCTCTGGTCTTAAACATCCCGAGGAGATTTTATTTCTCGGCTTTCTTCAGATAGTCTTGAGAAGCAGTTCACTTTGATCTCAGACCTCTTGGGCCTCCCTAGATCCAAAACCTAAGGCGAGGGGGAGGAAAAGGAAAATGAATCCAAAACTGAGCCATTTCCCTGGGAATAGAGGGTGGTGGGAGGGAAGGGAGGTTGAGTTTGAGAACTACAGAGGCATCTGCCAATGGAAATAATATCTTCAAAGTGGAGGAATAAATCAACTTTTCCAAACCAGTCAACCCTTAGGAATGTATCAAGTTGAGCAAATGTACCACTTTACTACCTTTGACATTGGTCAGTCCCCAGAATGGATATTGTTATTGAGTTGTTTCAGCCATGTCTGACTCTTCATGACCCTATTTGGGGTTTTCTTGGCAGAGATACCACAGTGGTTTGACATTTCCTCCTCCAGTTCATTTTACAGATGGGGAAATTGAGGCAAACAAGTTTAAGTGAGTTACCCAGGGTCACACAACTAGTAAGTGTCTGGGGACAAATTTGAACTCAAGTCTTCCTTACTCCAGACCCAGTGCTCTATCCAGTGTAGCTGCACAGAATAAATAGACCGTCGCATTAATCTTCAGAAAATCATCTTCAGCTTCTTATCATGTAAGGAAAGATTTAGATAAACAACTGAAGACCCATTTGGGGTGAAGGGGGAGGGATGTTAGAATTTAAATTGACCTAAATCAGTTTTCTCCCTTTCTGTGAGGTGGGA
Organism: Bettongia penicillata ogilbyi; assembly: GCA_023548195.1. Classification (NCBI taxonomy): domain Eukaryota; kingdom Metazoa; phylum Chordata; class Mammalia; order Diprotodontia; family Potoroidae; genus Bettongia; species Bettongia penicillata. The sequence goes on from JAJHZJ010000685.1 coordinate 936,238, forward strand.
CAAGTTACCCTACTTTTATTGTGAATTCAATAGGACAATTTAGTTTTCCCTAACATTTAATTCATCCTTTTAAACAGCAGAGCCCTGAACACCCATATTTTGAGTACTGCATTTTGTCAGCATAGCAATGATGTGTACTATTGCAGGCAGAGGAGCACCATTATTTCTAGAAGCAGCTGAGGTCAGGCTGATAAGAAAATGGCCAGCAGTAAAAACTTCTGCCCTAAACAATGGTGCCTGAAATTGTGTTTGACCACTTTTAGTTTCTGGGATGAAAGAGCTCATCTTACATTCCACCATGGCAATTCACTTGAATTCTGCAATTAATCTTCACTTGTTCTGCTTTGTCTCTCTATAGTTAATTGCCCCTTGGGCACCTATTATTCTCTGGAGCACACTGTCTGTGAAAGCTGCTGGATTGGGTCCTATCAGGATGAGGAGGGGCAAGTGGAGTGTAAACTTTGCCCCGCTGGTAGTTCCACAGAATACCTCCACTCCAGAAGCATCTCTGAATGTAAAGGTAAGTAAACCAGAGCCTGCCCTCATTCTACCTTGTTTTGTTCTTATTCGGTCATTTCAGTCATGTCCAACTCTTCGTGAACCCATTTGAGGTTTTCTTTGGCAGATATACTGGAGTGGTTTGGAGTTCCTTCTCCAGCTCATTTTACAGTTGAAGAACTGAGGCAAATGGCTGTGACTTGCCCAAGGTAACACAGCTAGTAAGCGTCTGAGGCTAGATTTGAAGTTAGGTCTTCTCGACTCCAACTGGCACTCTATGCACTGTTCCACACAGCCACCCTTCGTTCCAGCTAAAAGGAACCAAAATAATTTTTTTTAATTTTTAAATTATGACTTTCGCATGTAACAAATGGTTACATAGGAAAGTGGGGCATGTTGAAAGTAATCATATTGGCTTTTTAATGTCCCTTTTGTGTTTTATTTATAAATCCTCACATGTGTATCCTTACCCTTTAAAGAAGTTTATTAATCTTTGTAAATTGAAATTTGTAAAACCCAAGAATTATATGGAATATAGGTCAGGTTCCACTATATCCACAATCTGAATGGCAGCGATATTCACTTGGTATGTTGGAATTTTCTTTAACCAAATTCTGCTTGAAAAAAAGTGCAGTTCTTTGTAGCATTTGCAAAATTTCTACATAGAGAAATTCACATTCTGTTATTTGCTATGAAAAAAAGAGCTTTTGTTGATATAGTGTTTGCAAGTCATTCTATAAGGTTATGGATAAAGACTTACAAAAATCTAATTTGATCACTGTGGCAACTCTGAAAAGTAGGTACTATAAAATATGCCAATTTTATAGATTGACAAACTGTGGCTCAAAAAATAGTCATAGGATCTTAGATCTATGTCTAGAAAGGGACCTCCCAAACCATTTAGTACAATCCTCTAATTTCAAACTGAGGCCAGCGAGATGAACTTGCCCAAGACAAGATCGCACAAGTTAAAGGGAAGACAGAATAAAAAATGCAAATTTATTGTCTCCCAGCAAATTCTTTCTATTGTGCCATAACTAGCAAAGATTCTGAGGCAGAATTGGAAGCCAGGATTTGGCTGACCCAAATCCAACATTCTTTCAGCTATATCACACACCCATTCATAATTGGATCGGATTTGTATTAAAATAGGAATTAGTAACATAAAGATAATGGCTAACGGGAGTATTTTTGCTACTGAAATAAATAGTTTATTGAATACCTTCAATATATTTTCCCACAGTATTATCAATGACAGAAGGTTTAGATAGGCATTTTAGTACATGCATGTATGCAGGCATTCTGAGAAAATTACTTCTTCCTAAAGAACAAAGACATACTTAAACAACAACATCTAAAAGCAATTAATATCTCATTTCAAAAGTAGCAAATGTAGACATGGAGTTTCATCCCACTATGGTAGACTTGGCACCATCAAGGTCACTTGACATCCTTCTCGAATGCTAAGTATACAAAGATGAAAGTCACCTTAGGAAGAAGGATGAAAGGAAAGGACAGTAAACTGAGAACCAGAACGGTGTAGAAGAGATAATATCATACCAGATAAAGTCAAGAAACCTGGATTCTAGTCCTGACTTTGCCACTAGTTAGGGGGGTAACTTTGGATAAGATACTTTATCTCATTGGGTCTCCGCTGGAAACAAATAGATGATTTTGGAAATCCCTCCTAGCTGTAGTAGGCTACCATGTTAGACTTGGCTATTCCACTAACGAGCTATATGACCACAAATAAGAAATTTAACTTCTCTAGACATCACTTTCCTAATGGATAGAATTAGTTAGACTGGACAATCTCTAAAGTCTCTTGCAACTCCAAAATTCTTTGAATCTAAGACTTTTTGTTTTCTATTTTCATATTCCTTCCTTCAAGGCTCACATTGGCAAGGTGTGCCTGGGGTTTGGAGGAAGGGAGGATCTATGGGAAAGGAGTTCAGTCTGGTTTTGCATAAGGTAGCCAAGCAGTGGTTATACCTTATACTTGGTTTTTGTTTGTTTGTTTCCCCTTAAGAGAGGTATTATGTGAGGAAAAGGGGCAGAAATGACACTGCATTTAGAGCTAAGTTCTGGATTTGAGTCTGGGATCTATAATTTGATAATTGAATGGCCGTTGGCAAGTTCTTTTTAAAATATTTTATTTATTTGTTTGTTTATAGTTTTCAAAAGTCACTTCTATAAGATTTTGAGTTCTAAGTTTTCTCCCCCTCCCTCCGCTCCCACCTCCCCAAAGCAACTTGTAATCTGATATAGGTTATACATGAACAATTATGTTAAACATATTGTCATGTTGCAAAGAATTAGAACCAAAGGGGGAAACCATCAGAAAGAAGAAACAAAGAGAGAGAGACAAGGGGAGAGAGAGAGAGAGAGAGAGAGAGAGAGAGAGAGAGAGAGAGAGAGAGAGAGAGAGAGAGAGAGAGAGAGAGAGAGAGAGAGAAATAGTATACTTTGATCTGCATTCAGATTCCATAGTTCTCTCTTTTCCATCATGAGAATTTTGAAATTGTGTTAGATCCTTGTATTTCTGAAAAGAGTTAAGTCCATCAAAGTTGCTCATGGCTGTTATTGTGTATAATGTTCTCCTGGTTCTTCTCCCCTCACTCAGCATCAGTTCATATAAGTCTTTCCAGGTTTTTCTGAAGTCCATCTGCTCATCATTTCTTATGGAACAATAGTATTCTATTACACTCATATGCCATAACTTGTTCAGCCATTCCCCAATTAATGGGCATCCCTTCAATTTCCAATTCTTGGCCACCACAAAAAGAGCTGCTATGAATATGTTTGTAAATGTGTGTCCTTTCCCTTTTCTAGTGATCTCTTTGAGATACAGATCTAGTAGTGGTATTGCTAGATCAAAGGGTGTATATACACATTTTTGTAGCCCTTTCGGCATAGTTCCAAATTGCTCTCTAGAATGGTTGGATCAGCTCACAGTCCCACCAACAATGAATTAGTGTTCCACCTGTCTCGCATTTTCTCCAACATTAATCATTTTCCTGTTTTATCATGTTAGTCAATCTGTAAGGTGTGATGGGTTTTGATTGAGTTGTTTTGATTTGCAGTTCTCTAATCAATAATGATCTAGAGCATTTTTTCATATGACTCTAGACAGCTTTAATTTCTTTATTTGAAAACTGTTTGGCAAGTCCTTTAACCTCAATCTCTTTATCTCCGAAATTGGCGTAACACCTATATTGAGTCCATCACAGGGTTATTGTGAGGATCACATGACATAGTGAGAGCAGAGATATTTTTTGCCTTTCTTTGTATCTCCAGTGCTTAGTGTAGCATGGGTATGGTGTTCCTTAATACAGCCTGGTACATAGTAGGTGCTTAATAATTTATTGACCGTTTATTGGCTGAATGACTATATGAATATCAATTATCCTTTCTGTTCATTGGTTACTATTTCTGATTTATTCATCTAATAATAAATAATTTATTAAGCACCTGCTATGATCCAGGCACTTTGCTAGACCTGGGGATCCAAACGCAAGAATTAAACGTCCCCTGCTCTCTAAAACATATTCTATAGAGGGAAAGCAACATGTCCACAGAGTGTGCTAACCTGTCACCCAGCCTGAGCTTCACAAGCCATCCATCTCGAGCTGTTTGTAGTTATAATGCTGCACATCAGAGGCTAGAAGACATTATATCTTTGCTTGACGTTATTAGGATAATTCTTCATGTCTCTCCTGCCCCCTAAGTTGGATGGGAGACAAATATGTTCCACACGGTTATTGCCTTGGAAAATTTAATCTCTTAGTGACTGTTTATGCATAATTTTCTCTTTTAGCTCAGTGCAAGCAAGGCACCTACTCACCAAATGGTCTAGAAACTTGTGAATCATGTCCTCTGGGCACTTATCAGCCAGCATTTGGTTCCAAGAACTGCCTCTCTTGTCCAGAAAATACTTCAACTGTGAAAAGAGGAGCTGTGGCTATATCTGCCTGTGGAGGTGAGCAAAAGCTCAAACACTGAAATATAGCCATGTATGTTGTATGTTCTCTGTGTAGAGAAGTGGATTTTCAAAAACTCAATATTTAAAATGTTTTTTTCTATATCTTTTTCAAAGTTTGTAGAAATTTGAGAATATAGAACTCAAATCAATGAATTTTAGAGGCAATCACAATTAAAACTATTACTGAGGGTTGCTTTATTTTTTCCTTTTCCTTTATTTTTAGCCAAATTGGCTTAGAGTTTTGCAGATAAATATTCTTCCTCAAAAGAGAGTCTAATAGTATTTCTTGGTTGTAAAACAGGTCTTAACAGTATGATTATTTTACTTGGAAAGTGCAATATTCCTTTTTCTAAAGTGTTTTTGAAAATTGTTTCTATCCAATATTTTGCTGTATTAGCAGAATGGAGACAAAGGAAATAGAAAAGGGATTGTGAAAGATTGTTCCGGACAAAACTTCGCTTTGGTAACTGTGAATAAATTGTGCGTTAATCGTACATCTTAGCCAGTAAAGATGTAATTCTCAACTTTCATGACTCTTGTTCATGGAGAACACCCCAGTTATCAAATTCAATCAGGAATCATTTTTAGTGCCTAGCAGATGACTTTTCTGGGATTTAGTCACTGTTCTAGGGAAGTTTGCAATCATTGGAAGATTTTTAAGTGGGAAAAATAACTTATGATTTGATAGCAGAGTAAAGAGCCCTGAAACTGAGCTCCAGAAGACTTGGGTGCTAGTCCTAGTTCTGCCACTAACTAGTCATGTAACCTTTAACAAATTAGCTTGCCTCTCAGGGTCTCATTTTCCCCATCTGTCAAAACAGATCGTTGAGCCTTGGTAGTCTCCTGGGTTCCTTCCAGCTTTATAATTCTATGAGTGATGAGATTCATGCCTTAAAGCATGATTTGAATGAATCAGAAAGGCAATGAGTGGAACATTTGTTCAACCTAATGCTTCCCCAAGGTTTCTCTGGTTTGGCACATATCTGACTTGTTCCCTCTATTTGAGGATATTCATTTGCATTGGCAGAAAGACCCCCTACCCCACCTCCAGGCTCTTCCCAGACCCAAGATTCCAAAACTTGGAATTTTGAGTACCTCTGACTTCACTGAAATTGCTTGAATTTTGTTAACTAAAATTTAAAAGAATATAGATGTAATGTGTCTAGTAATTACACTAACATTCTGTAGTCAAATGAATTTAACACATAGTTAAAGAATACCTACTAGGTGCAAAGAATTGTACTGTGCACTAAGGACACTAAGTAAAATATGTTCACTTTTCCTCCTTTATAGGTGATTTGGACAAATTAAATTTATATAAAGAACAATTACAAACATTTCAGTTCTCATTCTCTCTCTCTCTCTCTCTCTGTCTCTCTCTCTCTCTTTCTCTCTCTCTGTCTCTCTCTCTGTTTCTTTCTCTCTCTGTCTCTCTGCATGTGTGTATGTGTGTATGTGTGTGTGTGTGTGTGACTCACTCTCTCTCCAAAGCACTGTGCTAGGCACTAAGGTTGATGTAAAGATTATTAAGGCACAAGCCATGAATGCCTAAATGATGGTTTGGTGAGGACAATATGAGATATATACAAAACAAAATTCCAAATAAGACAGATTATAATAAAAATGTAAAACTAAATGTAATAAAAAGTTAAAAAGTAATAATAAGTTTTATCATTTTGTTCTTCAGTCATTTCTGACTCTTCATGACCCCATTTAGGGTTTTCTTGGCAAAGATACCGGAGAGACTTGCCATTTCCTCCTCCAGCTCATTTTACAGAATTGAGGAAATGCAAACCCAGCTAAGTGACTTGCCCAGGGTCACGCAACTAGTAAGTTTCTGAGGCCAGATTTAAACTCAAGAAAATGAGTCTTCCTGACTCCAGGGTCAGGCACTCTATCAATTGTGCTACCTGGCTGACCCAAGTATATCATAGAAAATTCAGAGGAAGGGGAAAGAATTTCTAGAGAGGGGTTATGAAAGAATGAAGTAGGTGACATTTTAGTAAGTTCTTCAATAATTAAGATTCTAGTAATCTGAGACTGTGGGAGTAGTAAGATGCAATTCCAGTCACAGGTAACATCATGAGTGAAGACGTATCTAGTTTTGGCAGAAGCATGTAGCACACAAAGGGGTCTAATTTAACATTATTGTCTGGAGACATTGGAGTGTAAAGGGTCTTAAATGAAAGACTGTGGAGTATGAACTTCATTTGGTAGGACAAGAATCATTTGAAATTTTTGAAAAGGAGTATGTGATCAGAGCTATGTATTAGAAAAATTACTTCTTAGGAAAGAAAACAAAGGATATCATAATATTATCGACTGATTTAAAAACAAAATCCTTGAAGTTATAGAACAATTTTAATCTATAATTCAAAGACCCTTGTTTAGTGCCTGGTGGGAAGAATTATAAAAAGTCATTGAATGAATTTGTAAGCATATTCTATTACTAAACAGAATTTTCCTTCTCTACTGAACATGTGTCCCTTGGAATTCTGCTTTGTAGGACTTGGTTAGACGAAATGACTGGATGTTATCAAGGGTCATAATGCTATCACTGTATTTGCGCATCAATGTGATTGATGCCCGCACCTGGCAAATGTATTTATTTATACTGTCAATAGGAATGAACACGTAATTTTCACAAGCAGTTTATTCATCTCTGTAAATAGACCAGTAGTCTGCTGGATGGGGTCAACTTTAGGGCTTTCTGACTTAAGTGAAGAAAATACAAGGATGAAAAGCAGAGCTCCTCTCTTCAAATGGAAAAAAGACAAACAGAAGAAACCTACTTTCTTCCCTTTGGAAGAGACAGCAATCATTATCTTGGAATCCTTTCCTTTTTTCATTCTCTATGGAGACTTTAAATTAATTTTTACAGAAAATGTTTGAATTTCTAATTAAAGTATATTTCAAATACTTGGCACAATTTAGAAAGATTATTCTTTAGTGGTAGGGGGAAGGAAGCAGTCACAAACAGTTAGAATGACTGAAGCATTTGTAATTGTGCATTCTGTACTTGGGGAATTTCTCTGAGAAATGTGCCTTCACTTCCACTGAATTCATCTTAGAAGGTTGAGGAAATTTTTTCATTTTTCGTAGTCTTTTTTAGTATGAAAAATGGGTAAATGATCTTCTCCTCCCTATGGAATGTAATATACCTTTATGGCATTTTTAAGGGATCCAGAGAAAAGTGATTCTCCCAAGAGAAGAATGATATTCTTCTGCTAAAATGGGCAGTGGCTGATGTCTTAAGGTCATGCCATGAATTTTTCTTGATGTTCAGGAAATGTCTTCTTTTTTTCGAACTGATTTTTCCCCCTTTTACAGTGCCTTGTCCAATAGGAGAATTCTCCCGCTCTGGCATCAAGCCATGTTATCCATGTCCCAGAGACTATTATCAACCCAACCCAGGAAAGTCCTTCTGCCTTTCATGTCCTTTTTATGGAACCACAACAATCATCGGGGCAAGATCCATCACAGACTGTTCAAGTAAGCTGATAACAGGTTCCCATTGTTCAAGAGAGGTGCACTGGGGATACTGATCAACTGCGGCTGGGCTCCCACTGTCATGGGATTCTACTTAGCTATGATTATGGCTGTTCTTACTCATATATACATCTTTATTCGAATCAATCCACAAGCATTTTTATGCGCCTCCTGTATTCCAGGAACTATGTTGGGCACTGAGAATATAAAGAGATAAATGAACAGGCTCTACTGGAGGGCAGGAAGAGGGAGGATTCAAAATTTACATATATTCAAAATATTGTAGGGTCTTTTTAATTTTTAAAAATCATACCTGTGATGTCATTGGTATAGGAAATACTCAATGTGGAAATTCCAAAATTCTGGAAGTAAAAGAGTCAGCAGAAGGTTTGAGTAGCTAGATTTGTTTATGCAATTCAGAAGATTCTTTAATTCACTTCAATTCAAGAAGTGCTTAAGTACCTGCAGAATATACTACTTTGGGCAGGACACTAAAGGATAAAAGTATGAATAAGACATAGTTTCCATCCACACTGAAGCTTAACATCTTGTTCATGTTAACCATGTTCCACTAAATGGACTGGGACAAAAAGAAAAGACAAAAAAAAAGATCAGTGAGAGTTCAGAGGAGAGAGGGAGAGTTCCCTTCTGTTTGGAGGGAATTAAGGAGAAAGATGTGTTTAAAATGGGCCTTGTTTAGCATTTTGGTAGTTGAAGTAGAGGACAGAGGAGGACCTCCCAGCATTAGGAAATGACATGAGCAAAGGCACGGAGGTGGAAAATATGAGAAAAATTGAAATTTTCTTGTTTGGCTGGAGTGTAGCTTTCATGAAGGAAATTGTGTGAGATAGGAGGGTTTAGAGCCAGACTGTGGAAGTGGCTTGATTACCAGGCTAAAGCATATACATAGACATATATATAATATGTATATATATATACATATTATATATATATATTATTCATTGTTATTGTTCAGTGAGTGTCTGAGGTTTAAACTGAAGATGAGTCTGCCGACTCCAGGCCTTGGCATCTTAGCCATTGTACCACCTTGTTGTCTTATTCAATGAAGGCAAATCATTTTGATGAGGGCTATGATTTAGATGATGTAACAGAACTAGGATTTGAACCCAAATCTTTGCACTCCAAATCCGGTTCTCTTTCCTGTACAGATATTTAAATAAGCATGGTGATAGGAATGGATCTGGTATTGTGTATCAGATAGCCTCATTGCAATGATAAGCAAAGAATGAAGAGTCAGTGTCTGACATACTCTGTCCCCAAAATCTTAGCTCAGTTTTGAGCTTTAACAATTTCAGAAAAACAAATGCTACAAACTTAGAGAAAATACAGTTTGAAAGTTTAATCATTTTAATATTTAGTTCAAAAGTTTTGAATAATTTTTTCAATTTAAACTTAATTTTGTGATTACATTGTTAAATGAGTGAATTGGTAGATGAACTCTTCTTACTTGGTAAGGGAAGAAAGGGAAACTGGGGAAGAGTAAACATTTATATAATACCTACCATGTGCCAGGTACTGTTCTAAATGCTTTTCAAGTATTATCTCACTTGAGTCTCACAACAGCTCTAGGAGGTAGGTGCTATTATTATCCCTATTTTATAATTACAGTAACTAAGGCCAAAAGAGTTTAAGTGACTTGCACAGGATAACATAGCTAGTATTAGTCTGAGGCTGGATTTGAACCCAGATTGCCCTAATACCTGGCCCAGTACTCTATCCACTGCGCTATTTAGATACTTGGATACTTCAATCACCTGATCTATCTCCTTTAGAGTTTTTCTGGCAGAGTCTCATCACAACCATCATATGTGCATCAAACCGTCATTCTCTGGACGATCTTCAGGCTTGGATTACAAACTCAGTCCTTAATCATTGATTAAGTAGCTGATGAAAGCTTTTAGAAAGTTTAAAAAGTGATTAATATAAGGCATAAGAGAACGCTATGCTGAATTTTAATTAGACAAGTATTTAAAAATTGTAAATAATTAACTTTTCAAGATTTTTTTAAGTTTGTAACATTTAGACTTCTGAAGTCATTGAACTTAAAATTGCCCCAAGACTGTTGGGATAAACTACATAGGCAAAGAAGCCAATTAAGGATGCAAGAAGAGGTAAACCTACAACACTCACAACGCTGAGGTCTTAATCTTTTTCCTTTTCGGCCAGTGGAAGCATTGACAGTTGTCTCCACTGTTCTGACATTGGGGCCCCTGCTGTTCTAGAGTCCTCCCTCTACACACTGTTTCCCAAAATTGGAAGAGGAAGCAATGGAGACAAGTGTGTTTCAGAGTCAATCGAAAACTGTCTTTTTAAATTGTGTTGGCTATGCTTAATCCCCAGTCCTCCATGCCTAGAGAAGGGGTGCTTGGTGGCAGGCATTTGGACCTATAAGAATGAATGAATGGGTGAATGAAAATTATGCTCAACATATATAGGGTAATTCCAGCTGTTGCTGACTGGCCACAAGCCTCCTGATATCATCTCTTGAAGCTTTGCTGAATAAACAATCGATAACGTTATTCAGCCCACATTTGAAGCTTTTAGAGATTGATAGGACCAGCTATCATCTTCACTTCACTGCCAGAGCTGTCTAGATTCCAAGGCCACTTCTGTGACACAATGAGGTATTATGATAGTCTTTTAATGGAGGGTTACACGGACATACCTATTGAATTATCTTGTTCTAATCCCCATCTCTTTATCTTTATTGATTTCTATTTAAAATTTTTGATCTGTTCACCTAAGAATTTATATATGTGTATATATATATATATACACACATACACATGTATATATATATATATGTACTTCTTTTAAGTTTTATAGAATACAATACAGAGATTCAGAAAACCTAATGTTAGTGTATTTTCACTGAATTGCACAAAATAAACTGTTTTTCTACACCTTCTCCCTAGGTTTTAGTTCAACTTTTTCAGCAGCAGAGGAAAGTATCATGATGTCAGCCTCTCCTGGACATGTCACCAAGAAGTATGAAGTCAGCAGCCAGGCAAGAATACCACCTTGTAGCTCTAATGACAGAAAAAGAAATAATTTGCTCCTATTATGTATCTGATACTCAGTTTAACTACGTTCTCTGAAGAAAAAGAGGAAAAATGACTGTGACTATAAAAAAAGATGAGGTTACACAGATGAATCATTGGGTTTAATAGTGAAACCCCAAAAGATGACAGCTCATTAACACCTTTAAAAAAATAAATTTGTAGATTTTTTTCCAACGATGACAAAGGGACATGTAATGTTATCGTTGCTGTTATTTATGTTGCTGTGTCTATAGATGAAGGGTTTTGTGTATGTGTGTAAAATGGAACTTTTCATTATAAACATGGAACATTTTTAAGTGGAGAATATTTTGAAGTAACCAAAAACCCTTCTTGATTGGTAAGGAGGTTCATTTACCTTTCATGAGAAATTTCATTTAATTTTTTCAACCAAAAAAACTTCTATTTAAGTATGGTATAAGAAAATACCAGAAGCATAATCTTTCATGCTACCAGATAAAGCTCATAGTATCTCCTAAATCAACTGTTTCTTCACTAATCAATGATAATGAGCAATTATTTTGGAAGTCTTAATAACCAAACTGAGGTAACCAAGTTTGGTCCCATAAATTCCTTGGTCTTTAATATTGTTGGGTCAAAAAACAATATTCCTTCTTGGAGAGGTAGAAGGATAATTAATTTATTACGGCAGTCTACCATCCATCTCTCTTGGAGCTTCATATCAAAATGTCGTATCCCTACACCTTACCAATAGCCAATCAGTTTATAGCTTTCCTGGCATTCAGCCCAGTGGAAATAAACATGGTTTATCCTGGGTCAACATTCCCAAATCAAGGTTTGGGGAACATGGTGGTGAAGTCTATTTATTCCATAAAGGGCTTAGGATATGCAATTGACAAGTGATAAAGTCTGGAACAGTTAGCCAGGTATCCCCCAAATAAAATGACCATGGCTTATTATGGATTGTCTAGTCTAGTTCTGTTTGTGAACATGAAATTTCTGACGCTTAATTTCTATCATGGACAGGTTTTCCATGAGTGTTTCCTAAATCCATGTCATAATAGTGGAACCTGCCAACAAGTAGGACGGGGATATGTTTGCATCTGTCTTCCTGGATTTACAGGTAAATTAAAATTTCATTTTATATGTAATTATGCAGAAATGTTGCCTGTAGCATGAGATATAAAAACACTCTGATAAATTAAGCATAATGCAAATTATAAGGGATTACTTTAGAACATGCATAAACATTCCAGTCTGATAAACAAAATAAATTAGGTGCACCTTCATGTTGGGGAGAGGGCGCATAAAGGAATCAAACCCTATTTATATTTCAAGTTGTGTCATTTTGTTTCTCAATGTGTCAGATCAAGCCTAAGGTTTTTGTTCTAATACAGACCAAATTTACATGTGCTGATTCTGTAAAAAACTATTGACCCATAAGCAGAGCATCAACCAAACAAAATATAGTTATACGCATATGTGTGTATACGTATACATAAATAAGATCAAAAGAAAAATAATGCATTGGAAAATATTTACAGATAAAAAGTTGATAAAATTATAAATAAATTGTAAATAAACAAAGAAATAAAAGTCGATAAAATTGTAGATAAAAAATTGATAAAATAAGGAATTTTAAAAAACATTGCATAGTAAATCCCAGTCACTACTGGATAAAGACTGTAAACAACTATATAGAGGGGAAGAATTAGAAAGACAGTGTGGTGTAGTTGATGGAGAGCTAGCCTCAGAGTCAGGGACAGCTCACATCAAGTCCTGCCTCTGACACTTACTGGCTGTGAGACCCTGGACAAGTCATTCGACCACTTGTGTCCCAGGAAATCTCTAGTATTATAAATTTCTGAGTAGATACTTATATATATTGGCAGAAGGAGCTTCCTCACTGAGAGTTTCCTACACCAAGGAATTCATAGGTTGGTCTAAAAAAAGGCAGGAAAAGCATTGTTAACAATAATTTGAAAAATTGTCAACTTCACTAATATTCAGAGATACAAATCAGACAACCTGGAAGTACCAATTCCATACCTATCATCTTAGCAAAAATAGTGAAGTGTAGTGCTGGCAGGCCTGTGGAGGAACAGAAACACACTAAGTCCTTACTAGTAGAGTTGCAAATTATGAGAATCTTTATGGAAAGTAATGTGGCAGTTGATAGTAAGACTTATGAAAATAATTGTCTTTGATTCAAGAATCTTGTTGTTGGGAATATATACTTTTAAGACCATAATTTTTAAAATAGTATCTATTCAAAGATTTTAATAGTGACCCTATTTTGCAACATTATTCCAAAAAGAAGGAAATAAGCCTAAATGGCAAATAATAGGGATGTGGTTAAATAAATTGTTTTGCATTAATGTAATGAGAGGATATAATGCAATTAAGGTCAATAAGTATAAGAAATATCAAAAGTATGGAGACACCTATGTGAAACCATTTAAAGAAAAGGGAATGGAAATATCTGGACAAAGAATCCTGATGGAGACAGAGGGAGTAACTGAGAAGTCATGACATTATGCATTGAAAAGGATTTATTTAAACATATAGTTACAAAGCAACTTTAATTCAAGTGTGGATTTTTAATATTATAAAATAATATAAATTTATATGATAAATTATAAAAAATGATCTTTAAATAGGATTATTGAGAACAAAGGACAACTGTATATGTGTTATTTTTAGGTGGAATGTATTTTCTATTTATTGTCATAAGTTGTAAAGAGACATCATGCTGTAGTGTGCTATACTTTGGAGTTCAGGAAAACTGGATTTAAGGCCAGTTTCTGAAGTCATTACCTGGGTGACCTCAGCCAAATCACTTAATTTGTATGTACTTCAAGTAACCATGAAGTCATAAACGGGGTTGGAATCTTGCAAAGGCATATCACCCTTGACTATGTCTACACCCTGACTTGCATCTATATTTTGTTTTATTTTTAATCAATCTTTTACTTACAACCAATGCTAGAGACAGGCCTGAACAAGCCTAGGGTACAAAAAGAAAAAGACCCCAAAATGTAATTTTTAAAATAAAATTATAATTTCTAAATGACTTACTGTGTTGCAAATTGTGAGACCAAATCAGATCAGAATAAAAGAAAGGACCATTGGCCAACTCTAAAGATTTTTGGGGGGGAAAAACAGAACTAGAAGTCATGTAGGATGAAATATATGGGTTGTATTGAGGTCTGCATCAGTGGAGAGAGTACCCAAATCAGTGAAACTGGAGATCTTTCAAGTAGCGAATATCATGAGACAAACACAACTTTTCCCCGTTGCCCCAAGTCAGTATAAATATATTTCTGCAAATTTAGGATCGCATACCCGCTCCTCTTGGATCTTGTCCTCAGAACTATAATTGTGCTTTAGCCTCAGCTATTGGCATATCTTCCAAGGGAAAACATACTGATACTTTGTATCAAAATGCTATGAGAGCTTTTGATATGAAAAAGTCAACTTAAAAAAATCACAATATAAATAGCAAAGGAGAAACTTGAGAAAAGTGAAATGGAAACATAACCATAACTAACATGTATATATCAGCATAAGGTAAAGAATTTTATCTGTATTCTCTCATTTCATCCTCATGAATTGGGTGATATTCTTATGCACATTTTGAAGATGAGGAAAGTGAGGTTCACCTAGGTGAAGTGACTTACCAAGTTCATATGGCTAGTAATTGTCTGAGGCTGGATCTGTACTCAGGTCTTCCTGACTCCTCTAGGCCACAAGATGCCTCAAAGTCCTTTGAATTAGATATCTGTACAAACAAAAGCAGGAAAGTCAGAAAGTAATCATGGCAACCCTGAAGGCTACCGCTGCCCACTTGGGTGAATGGGAAATGATAATGGTCTTGATCCTTTCTGTTTCTTGTCAGTCACAGATTCTGAGAGGATGTTTCCTCATTTATAAAATGGAGATAATTATACTTATACTACCTATTTCTCAGAGTTGTAAAGAAATACAGTGTGGCATAGAAATCGTTATAGGAATAGGAGAGATGGAGAGAAAACATGGTGACAGGAAAGATTGTTAGACTTGGAGATGGAACCCCTCAGTTTGAGGGGTTCGGTCAAATACCATCTTATGACCTTGAACATGCCATTAGCCTTCTCTAAGACTCCATTTCCCCTTTCTGTAAAATGGGGCTGAGGATATTTCCATGCCCTACCTCATGGGGTGAGAACATGTTTTGTAAGCTGTAAAGCTCCATATTTTCATCTCTTGCCCTCAGTGCCGTTTGTTTTGCATTGCAGGCTTAAAGTGTGAAGTAGATGTGGATGAGTGCAGTTCATCACCTTGCTTCAACAATGGAGTGTGCCAAGATGGCACTGGCATGTTCACTTGTCAGTGCCCAGCAGGTTACACAGGTAATGGAATAAGTTTTTTTCAAATACAGGGCATTGCTGACATAAAGTGGAAATGCATTTCGAAAAAGAGTATTTCTGAGTTGGTCTTTCGCATTTTTTACAATTTTGTGTCAAGAAGCATGGTTTCCTATTTTAAAGTACTCTGAATCTTTTATTGCTTTTTCTTTTTAAAGAGCAGAGCAAAGTATCTCTTATGAGGCTACTTGACTCTACTTCAAATATATATTTTTCAATTCCCCAGGGGACCTACATCCATGCATTTATCTCACCACACAGCATAGCCTCAAGGCACTTTATGCGATATTTCTCATTCTGAGGGCTTTGCATTCTTTCCATGTCTAAGGGTTATTTTCCTCACCTTTGTCACAATATATCATTTTGCTTAATTCATTTATTTCTGTTTTGCTTCCTAGAGTGGAGAGATTTTCATCTTCCACCCTTATTAAAATCATTTGGCTCACAAGGATTTGTAACATGGTAGCTGTCTCTGTTTACTTCTATTTTAATTGTAGTTAGGGTTTGGCAATGGAATTATTGAAATAAGATATGATTTTATAACTATGAGAATATAGCTTAAGCATAGATTTTTAAGTGTCATGTGGTCTACTTTGTAATATCCTTTTAATATATAACATATAGTACATTGTATCGTATATTATAAAATATATACAATATAGCAGTCTACTATATGTTCTAAAATATAATATATTATAAAATGTAATATATTATATATTTTAAAAACATAACATAATACATCTTAAAGATTTTTCAAAGATTTGTCAGATACTAATAGCTTTTGAAACAAAAAAAAAAATTTAGAAGGAAAATAGAACTATAGACATATGAGAGAAGCCTAAACAATCTTTCTATAGTAGTTGTAACCGTATATTTGAGTCCACCCTGAATTTATATTTCTCTACTTGGAGGCCACATAAAAATAGTGACTTTCATTTGGGAGATGTCAGCCTTCACAAATGAATTTCCTTAGCAAAGGCTAGGAAAAGTAATTCATCTACTAGATCACAGATTCAGACCTTGAAGGGACTTTAGAAGTCGTTTGTCACAAACTCTCCTTTTACAGATGATTCAGAGAAGTTAACTGACTTGTTCCAAGTTGTACAGTTATAATTGACAGAGCTAGAATTAAATTCTGGTATTCTATTTTTTCCATTGTACAACACTGAAGCATTCACTCAAGTAAATTAAACCTAATTATCTTTTCTAATGAAAGCCCCTCTCCTCTTCCTCTCTTCCCTCTCCCCTTCTTTCTTTTTCCTCCTTCTCCCTCCCTCCCACTCTCCTCCTCTTTCTTCTTCCTGTCCATTTTTCCCTCTTTTCCCCCTTTGTCTCCCTCTTCTTTTCCCTCTCCCTTTCCTCTTTACTTCCCTCTCTACCCCTTACTTTTCCTCCTCCTACCTTTTTTCCTTTCTCCTCCTCTCCCTCTCCCCTTCTCTGTCTTCCTCTCCCTTTCCCCTCTTTTCTCCTTTTCCTTTCCTCTCCCTCTTTCCCAGAATTCTGTTATTATCTTGTCCTAACTGATACTTTTCCTGGTGTTCTATGGCACTGCTGATTTGCTATTTTCATATATGCTATATGCCAGGAAAGCTTCATTGATCTCATCATGCATATGCACAGTATATCCAAGTAAACCATTATTTTTTCACATTGGTAGGCCTTTTCATATTTGCTCACACAATCACTATCAGCATGTGGAGCAAAGCCCTGCTGACATCATGAAAAATTAGTTTATAGAGCTCTCAGCGACTTCCATTTTATGGGAGGAAATTTCCTTTCCCCCTGCCCAGGTTTGAAATTCCATTTTTGTTGGCATATCCTCTGTTCAGGGACTTTTAACTTTTTCTGTGACATGGACAACTGTGTCAGTCTGGATTGACCTATGGACTGCTTCTCAGAATAATATTTTTAAATAATTGAAGGAAATATTAAATTGCCATTGGAGTTTAGTGAAAATAAACATGTAATTTTTTTCAATCCAGGGTCATAGACCCCCTGAAATCTATCCACAGACCCTCATGTTTAGAAGCCCTTCTCTAGCCTAACTTCCTTATTCTACAAATGAGAAAACTGAGACCCAGGATTATGCAGAAGCAGAATTATCATGGCCAAAACATTCGTCACCAGAGAGTCAGCCTTCTAATAATGAGCTGCTCTCCACTTAGACTGGTCTTTGGTTGGCAGACATGCTCTTCATTGCCAGGCCTGTGTAGAAAGATTTCCAGCTTAGTAAGATCTTCCAGAGCTTATGATTTGTTGGCACAGCCTTCAAGAACCCAAGGTCACCTCCATGCCACAATGAGGCATCAGAGAAGGACATCAGTGAAGGATGTATTCAAGTGTAATTAAGGCTCTCTCTCTAATTCATGGTTCCTCACATTTTTTGTGTCATGGGGCACATGGCAGTCAGGTGAAGCCTAAGGACCTCTTCTCAGACGAATATTTTTAAATGCATAGGCTTACAAAAGAAACCAATTATATTGAAATACACTCATCAAAATACACATTCACAAAGCCAAGGTTAAGAACTCCTATGTCTAATTGTAATACAGATCAGAAGTTCATACTCTATTTTTGCAAGAAAATGAAGGCTCTCACTTAGTTTTGCCACTGTCACCATCAAAATTTTTGACAAAATAAAATGTGTTCTTACAAAATGTTTTTAATGATGTCAGTTAGCAAATTCTCACATCAAAGACAAAGCTAGTAATATCCCTAAGAATGTGGAGATTCTCCAGATACTCTAATCCACAGATGATGTGCTGATTGCAAATATGACTAAGCGTCCTCAGTATTCTATTTACTTAAAATAAATCTGTCTAACTGTTCATGCAAAACAAATGGTATGAAATGTCATTGACCAGATGAGGACACAGTTGGATAAGCAGTCCCTTATTTTAACTGACTCAGTTGCCAATCTAGTGGGCCAGGTGACTCTCTAAGACTAGAATTAGAGGAGTTACAAACATATACTAGTAAACAAAGTTGATAAGGGACCTCCCTATGCCAGTAAAATAACCGATCCAATTCATATTCCTAAACACACATGCACGCAAACATGCACACACACACACACACACGCACACGCACATCCATGTTCAGTGAGAGAGAGGGACAATCTGCCAGGGCCTCAAGGCTTCATGTGACTCCCAAAGGGATGCACTTGAGGACCTAGAGGACCACATGTGGCCTTGATTCCACAGCTTCCCCACTCCTGTATTAGGTCCAAGATCCAAAATCTCATCTTCATAAAACTAGCATTTTCTTGGAGGTGAATATTAGAACCCCATGATGTCAACAGAATCAGAATTGTAAGTGACTGAAAAAACAAATAAAAAAAATGGATGGCGAATATAAATAGGCTGGATCCAAGAGAAGTAGTTTAGTCTGGATCACTTGTGAGGAATAGCCCAGCATTTTCATTGATGCCAAGACTCTCACTGCTACAAAATCCCTTCTTCTTAAAACTAGCATTTTCTTGGAGGTGTTATCTGGATGTGAATGTTAGAACACCCCCAAAATGGATGGTGAGTATAAATAGGCTGGAACGTATTGTGAATTATGGTTTGCATTTAATAAATTAAATGTTGCTAAAGGAAAAAGTAAATAAACAGCAAGGTAGAAATGGTGGTGATGATCCCTATATCTGTAGTGAAAAGTTGGAAGAGTTTCTATACACTAGGAAGACTGGTGAATATGGTAAATTAGAAGGTTTGGGGAAAACACTTATTTTCTTGCTTTTTCATGGATAGCATGTTCATCATGAGTGTTTACCTTGTAACTCCAATGGAGATTGACTCAAAGCGCTGCTCTTTCATGAGACTAAATCATGAACTCATTTCTAAAAGGCTACAAGGTCCCTTCTAGCTCAATTAATACATGAAGATATGAACAGTCTACATTAATGACTGTGCCATATGATGAGACAACTTGAGAATACACACATATTTACTCTTCTTGAAGTTGTCATGTACTCATATAACTGGTAGCCTTCATGGTACAAGTGCCATGAATCCTATTTTTAGGCAGTAGAATCCTAGAATTCACCCACTCCCTGCAGATTTTTCTAGGTAAACCTAGGGCTTCATTCCTGGTAAAGAATGGCTGACCACCTCCAAAACTTAGAGAGAAGCTTTTGGTATAAATTAAGTGACTTAACAGTGTTTTACAGTAAGATTGTAAACAAAGTATTTGAAGAAAAGATGTTTCTTGAAAGTTTTCAAGTTAATAGAACTTTCACTTTAATGTCATCATCTTAATTGACATAAAGCAAAGGTATATATTGATAAATATTTGTAGATACTTTTAATCTACCTTTTTGTATCCAGAAGCAAAGCATTTTATATTATCTTTGACACATTTTTGCTCATCCAAATTATAGCTATCCTATTTGTAATGGAGGCCTGGCCAATAAAAATCTTCCAGTACTCACGCCCAGACGGAGGTTTACCCTGTCTTCTTCACTTTGACCATCCAGCTGTGCTATATACATACTGTGCTATATACATGCATAGATCAGTTCTCCATTACACCTAATTAGGCAGTCCTTACATATTTGTGCACATGGCTTATCATTCCTGCTTGATTATAATCTCCAAAAGGGCAGAAATGATGTCTTATTTATCTTTCTGTCTCTCCTAGCATCTAGCATAATGTGGTACACATAGTAGGCACATGGTAAAAGTAGGTGGTGCTATTTCAAATTCCTAATGGACATCCTTTGCAGGTCAGTTCTGCGAGGGAAATATAAATGAGTGTAGATCCAATCCATGTTTAAATAAAGCCACTTGTATCGATGGTATTGATGGATATCATTGCTCATGTGTGAGAGGATTCAAAGGTAAGCTTTTCTACGTTTCTATCATTTCTGTTTGCTTATGATTTTTTTCTTTACATTCATGGGTAGACTTTTTTGACATTTTTTTTTTTAAATGATAGCTTAAAGTCACACAAGTTGACCAGCTTCTTACAATTTAAACTGAATTTTTGTACTTTAAGGTGGATGAATGCAAGAGATGCTGTGTATGAGATGCAAAATTGAGGTGACACATGCAAAGCTAAAGATGAGAGAGAAAAATAACTGATATAATCATTGTCTTTGAAAAGGAATCTAAGGATATAAACTGAAGGCTTTTTTCAAAATAGTTATAGATTAATAAGACTGCTGATTTGAATTCTCACATAGCAACTATAGGCCAGTTGATGAAAGCTATTTCATTTGTTGTAAATTATATTCATAGGGCTATTGATTTCATGTTAGAAGAGTCCTCACAACTCAACACAGAAGACCATTGATCTGAAACCGCAGAGACTTCTTTTAGTTCTTTCATTTTACAGATATGGAAACTGAGGCCAAAAGACTTCTGGTTTGCCCCAAGGAACATAAGTAATAAGTGGCAGGGCCAGAATTTTAAATCAAGTCATTTGATTCTCCCTGTTTTGCTCCTACCACTGGTAGAAACTACCACCTTTTCCCCTGTCCTGATGTAACTTTTCAAGAAGGCAGACGTCCCCCTGCCCCAGCCCTAGGACCCAATAAAGGAAAGCGTCATCAGGCCATCACCATCATGATGATAAAGCATTTATTAAACAAGCATTGTGTTGGTCAGTGAAGATATACTGCCTCCAAGGAATGCAGAATCTAGTTGGGAAGAAAATGCATATGCGGAAAAGAATGAATAATAAAACACAAAGGATCTGCTTTGCACCCAATAACTGTTTCAGCAATTAAAGAGAGAGACAGTTGCAGAGAAAGAGAGAGATTGGTGGCAAGGGGAGTGTGAAGAGGGTCACAGAGGAGAGATGACAGTGGGGCTGATCATGCCCATCTTCCAGGTACGAGTCATTCTTGACTCTCCCCTCTCCTCTAAATCCCCTTCCCCCCAGATTCAGCCAGTTGTGAAATGCTGATGATTCTACCTTCCACAATATATTTCATCTGAACCCTCCTTGCAACTTTCTTTCATATCTCCATCATCTTACACTTAGGTTGTTGTAACAGCCTCTTAACTTCTCTTCCTGCCTCCAGCATTTTCCCTTTTCCAGTCTATCCATTCCATTGTTTTAATAATTTTCCTAATGCACCGTCCTGGTCCTGTTGCTTCTCTACTCAAAAGTCTTCAGTGTTTACCCACCGAACCAGACTACTACTGATTATCTCATTCTAAACCTCGAAGAGTTTTGTTCTAACTTAAATTTCCAATCCTAAATCAGAGATGGCATGGTACAGTGAACAGACTGTTGGACTTGGTGTTGGGAGGACATGAGTTCAAAGCCCACCTAAGATGCTTCCTAGCTCTGTGACTCTGAGCAAGTTATATAGAACTCCCTAGGACATATCTACTAAGTCACACATAAGCTACAATCTAGGTTGATTGAAGGGATGCCCACACCAGGAGTCGTTGGAGTTCCTTCTCCCATGAAACCACAGATCCTTTTTGTATTTCAGTATCTCACAATATTTTTCCCCCACAAAGTTTATATGCCAAAAAAAATTGGACTAATAATTGTCCTTTAGGTCCATCATGTTCTCTCCTATGCTTTCACCATTTCTCACACCATCCATCACCCATGCCCCAAATGGACCCTTTCTCCCTCCATCTATTTCTGTTAAAGTATCTCTCTTACTTCAATGGTGCTGCCTCTTTCAAGAAGCCAGCTGTGATTTTTCTACCTGAAGCTACTTTCTCCCACCACAGATGATGAAAGTACCTTTTCTAGACTACCTATCCTTTGTGCTAATCACACCTTGCCTTATCTAAGGGTTATTTAGAAACACAGCCTATTCTCTTCCAACTTTCATTTAGATGTGAGCAACATGAGCTCATTTCAGCTTTGTATCTTAACTAACAAGTACAGTGGTTTTCATGAAATGAGTACTTAATAGAAGTTTATTGAAGTCCTAGATCATGAAAGAACTAGATTGTGCCTCATTAGATATGTTGGCAAGCTCACTTATGGAGCACATTACAGGCACAAAGTACTTTCAAGTAGTCTGAATTTTATTATCCCCATTCTGTGGACAAAGAAACAGGTTTAAAGAGGCAAATTTGGAGAAGTTAAATGACTTATTTCAAGATCACACAGTCTGTAGATACTAGACTCTTGGGGTTGGGAGGATATGGGTTCAAAGCCCCTAAAATACTTATTAGCTCTGCGACTCTGGACTTAAACTCAATTTCAGACTCCACATTCAGTACTCTATTGGCTACATATAGTCACTTAACTTCTTTTTCTTTGGTTTTAACATTGCCGATCTATTTGTATTATTTTATTAAAATTGTATTATAATTTTATATTCACATATATAATAAAATTAAATTTGTATTTAAATTATTTTATTAAAATATTTTACCACAATTATCAGAATATCAGCAACAGCAGTGTCATCTTGTTCTTGTCTTTTTAAATGATGTTCCGATAGACTGTCCAGGAACAATTTACTGTTATGTGTGTGTGTGTATAACATTCTGAAGACTATTGACAGATGGTGCTATTATTGTCATAAATTATTATCATTCCTTCAACCATCATTTTCTTATCCCTTCCCTGCCAGGCATTCACTGTGAAACAGAAGTCAATGAATGCCAATCAAACCCATGTTTGAACAATGCAGTTTGTGAAGATCAGATAGGGAGGTTCTTGTGCAAATGCCTTCCTGGTTTTTGGGGTACCCGGTGTGAAAAGGATGTGGATGAATGTCTCAGTAGTCCCTGCAAAAATGGAGGAACCTGCAAGGACAGCATCAATGGCTTCAGGTAAAAAACCAGAACTGGTTAATTTCATGAAATAGCATATGAAGAATTTAGGTTACGTTTGCATTTGCCAAAATATTCTTTGACTTATCTTTCCTTTCAAGTACTTTCCTAGGATGAGTAGAGAGACATAATTTAAAACTGTGAATTAACTTTCTGTTCATTCTCAAGATTTATCATTCCTTTTTTATGTCATCTTTTATAAATTCATTGAAAATATTTCTTTGTGAAAGTGATGACTAATTTTATTTTCTTAATATTATCTTTTTTTTAATTTGATGGAGGCTTTTTTTGGGAGGGGGGAGTGAGCACAGAGAATGAGAGAGGAGAGATCCATCCATGTACAGTATGTATTAATGTAATGGAATATTTTCCTCTATTAATGCAAATTATGATACTTTCCCACCCCCTCATCCTGTGCAAACTCTATCTTTCTAAAAAATTTTAGTTCCCTCTGGTTCAGATTTATTCTCTATATTCTCTTTATTGATGTGGCTCATGTTTAAATATACAGCATAAACTGGTAACATATCTCTCTGGTTCATAGCTTCAGATATTTTAAATCATTCTCCCTAAGATATAATAGCTATATATGATAGCTATCCAGTATAACACATGACTTAATATATCATAAAATAAATTTGAGTTACTGTCGTTGTATTAAGTGGCAAACTGAGTAAGGGGCAGCATGATATAAAGGAAAGAGCACAGGAAAAGGTCATAGGACCTGGATTCAAATTCCAACTCTGCTCATTACTATATTATATTCTTTGGTAAGCCACCTAACTTCCTGGGGCTCTATTTCCTTAAACATAAATTGATGAGCTTGGATTTGGTTCCTCTTAAAGTGTAATCTAATTATGATCAGATGATTTATCCAATATTAGATTATAAATTAAATATATATATGGTTTTAAGATTTTTATTTTACATATATTTATTAATATATGTGTGTATATAAAAAATTCTAGTGTTTCTACTTTTGGTGTTATATCTGATACTTCTTTCTCCATCCATCCATATCTGATCTGTTGCTCAATCTTTCCCTCTCTTCCTTTATAACATCTCTCACATAGAACTCTTTCTTTATACACTCACAGTTAACACACAAAGTTCGATTACTTACAGCCTAGTGGACCGGACAATTCAAAGGTTCTTCTTCTGCTCTCCTTGTATCATCTCTTTCCCTTCCACGTAGATGTCAATGTGATTTTCCTTAAGCTTAGATATTATATATTTTACATTTATTATGAATCAGGATTATTAAAGATTTTTGCTTCTCTGTGAATTTATGGTGTATCTCATGAGGCAGATTCCTCATTAGAGTTACGTGTACATTTCCTAATTTACAAACACATGACTATGTATGACCAGCTGCTCTCAAGCTGTCTTCTTCCAGCATCAAGCCTTAGCTGATCAGGAACCAAAATGGTCTTGGTCTCCTAGCACCACCTGGTGGCATTTATGGGGAATTGTCTAATTCAATTTCTTCAAATATTTTCTTCTCAAGATGTTTATTTACACACTTTGCTTCCCTACTTGATTCTACCTTTCAATGCTCTTAATTCAATTAATTTCACTTCAAGAATTATCCTTCCTGCATGTGCATACACATTCAGTCAAACAAATGACTAAATTCATGTCCATCCTCTCTTTAATCCCTTTCCTTTTCCCTTTTAGCATCCAAAACATTTATCTCTTTTTTTTCTCGCCTAAACTGGTCATTCCATTTTCAAGCAAAAGAAAAAATAGTCTAAAGTAATAACAAGGGAGAAGACATAGATATATCTATTCTACATCTCCCTATATGTATATCTATATCTAGATATACACGTATAATATACATACAAGGCACACACAATATATATATATATATACACATATAGACATACATGTGTGTAGATGTATATATATGTATGTATGTTCAAGGAAAACAATAAGAACTAATGTTGACAATCTTTATTGCCCTTAAAAGTATCTGGAAATCTACCTAAGAATCTCTACAAAATTTCCCATCAATCTTCTCATCCTTCTCCAAGTGACCATGTTTTCCTTAACCTCTGGCAGGCCAGATAAATAACAATCTCTTTCTTTGGATCATATATTTAAAGCACCAGTGAACCTTAGAAGTTCTATAGTCCAAGTACATCATTTTATAAAAGAAGTAACTGAGGTTCAAAGAGACTAGATTCCTTGCCCAAGGCAGACATCATTAGAAGCAGAGCCAGCACTGGACACACAGATCCTTTGACTCCAAATTCAGAACTGTTTCCACTGGATTTTCAATTTTATTGAACTGTGGAATCATAGGAACAAAAGAACTTCCGAGGTCATCTCTCCCACCCTCCCACCCAGATCAGGAATTGCCCATGCATCATCCCTGACAGATTGCCATACACACCGAGCTGAAATATCTTCGGTCAGGGAATTCAAGTCTATACTACCATGTTATCCCCAGTTCTAGCTACCTGAAAAGTCTTTAATATTGAACCAAAACTCTGCCTCCTTGTCACTGCTGTACATAGTTTCTGAAGAAACTTTTCAACATGGCAAGCCTTCACATGTAGGAAGTCGGTGGTCTTGTCCCACCTTGTCTTCAAACTGAAGACCTTAAGCACCCCCAAGCCCTGCAATCTGTTTATCTTTCCATCATAGGATGTGATCCTAATCCTTTGCATTCTGAATTACCCTCCTCTGGATCTTGCTACTTTGCCTTTTAAAATAATCACTCAGGGCAGAGTACCATGGGACTCTGTTCCATGACTGAGACATACTTTGATTTATGAGGATTTAGGCCTAGCTTTAACAGCATTTAGTTTTAAATTTTTAAATAGGATACTGCATCAGTTGATTATATTGAATATTTGGTCAAGTGAAACATCAAAATTTTTTATTCACATTATTATCAGGTTTTCTTGAAATGGTAATTTATTGCTATGTATTTTGAATCCTCTCATGTTCTACTGTGCACATAACATGTTTTTTTCCTATTTTATATTTGTTTTAATATAGAAGTTTATAATGTTTCTTTTTCTTGTTACATATTTAAGGGTTTTTTTTAATTTAAAAATAAATAAAAGTTTATAAAAAGAAAGAAAGAAGGGCAGTTTGGTAGCACAGTGGATAGAGCACTGCCCCTGGAGTTAGGAGGATCTAAGTTCAAATTGGACCTCAGACATGACACTTACTAGCTGTGTGACCCTGGGCAAGTCATTTAACTCCATTTGCCTTGCCAAAAATAAAACCAAAACAGGCCTCTTCCATCTAGTATCTGCATAGTAAGTCTTGGTAAACATGGAAAAGTCCAATTAGCAACAGAAATAGAATGTTATTTAGGAAAATTTCAGCGGTGGGTTTGGTAGTTGGTAGTAATGTGAATTCAGTGAACTACCTATGATTCACGGAAGGGTCCCTGGAAAGATTGCAGAGATCCTAAGCAAAACCACTGGTGCAGGATATAATTTTAGTTCAATAAGATAAAAAAACTCAACTTCTGGGTTGTGGTTGAGTCATTTCAGTCATGTCCAACTCTTCATGACCCCATTTGAAGTTTTCTTGGTAAAGAGACGAGAGTGGTTTGTCATTTCCTTCTCCAGCTCATTTTACAGATGAGGAAACTGAGACAAACAGGTGAAGTGACTTGCCCAGGGTCATATAACTAGTAAATGTCTAAGGTCCAGTTTGAACTCATGAAGATGAGTCTTCCTGACTCCTGGTCTGGCACTCTATCCACTGCGTCACCCAGCTGCCCTCAGCTCCTGCGACTAAGGCACAGAAAGCAACTATGTCTTAGTCCGAAGAATAAGAAGCTACTATTCTAGAATTAGAATACTAGGTCACAGTGGACCCAGAAATAAAGGTAACTTGAGGAATCAATTGGTAATTAATTGTTAGGTTGATCGATCCATCTGAGAAACTATGTATATTTGTCTTCCTGGCCAATGACTATTTATAGAGTCTAGCTAGCAGTTAAGTGACCTCCTCTGGATTCATGTAGAACTCGTCTTTTGTTTTATATAAATTCAGACAACTATTGACCCTTACTTCTGCTAAATTTTATTTTATATTGGTTTTAGTCTAGTGTTCCAGTTTGCCGATGTAATTTCAAATCATGAGTCTGCCATTATATTAAATATTCCTTAGCTTTATGTCCTATTTGATAACCATGTCCTTTCTGACTTTATCCAAATCTTTAATAAAAGTGTTGAATGGATCACGGCCAAGCAGAAAGCCTTTTGACATTCCCCAATCACTTTCCAAGTTGACATACCAAGTTGAGTGTCATTGCTCAGTGGGGTGCAGATGCACTAAGTAATTTTCTCAACAGGGCAACACTATCTTATCCGTAAGGGTGTCATGATCAAAAAAAATTATGTTTTGCTGAAACCTAAAATAGACTATCATATTTCCTTCAATTACCAGTTTTTCAAAAGAAATTAATTTAGTTTGGCATTACCTCTTTTTAGTGTTCCTAGAGATTTTGCATTGCTTTTTAAATCCTTACAAAACATCTGTTTAATAATCTATTTCTCGAGTTCTTGATTTCTTTAAATGCCAAAAAACAAAAAAATTTGAAATCTCTTTCTATATTTCATATAAATGTGAAGAATGAATATTGAGGATCTTGAAATATAATTTTCAAAATGCACTGGGTTTTTAAAAATAAATTAGTATAATATTTTCCTGTTTCAAGTTTTTGGTTTCCTTTAATGATTAATACTGCGACAGCATTGCTTTTTACTGTTTTTCATTGCTTGTGTGCAGTATTAAGGCTACAATTTGGATTTACTAGATCTTTGTGGGAAGCTTGCTATGATCTCTAAAATTGTTCTTATTAGAAAGAAATTCAGAATGACACAGGATTGTCTTACAAACACATTTTGCGGGGTGGGGGGAACATAGCCTGTTTACAAGTTGGCCAGTCAAGCAGCACTTATGAAGAGCTTCCTGTGTGATAGGGATACCAATGTAAGAAAAGAAAAGATCATCTCCTGCCCTCAAGGAGTTTATGTTCTAATTGGAGGCAACACATAAAAAGGGGGAGGAGAAGGAGCTACCCATGTTGGGACATTGTGACATCATCTGGAGAATCAGGGATGACTGGTGTGAGGCCCTTCCCCAAAGTAGGGTTTGGGAAGAACTCCCCAAGGGAGAAAGACCCCACAGGAACAGAATCAGGAAGCAGCTGAAGTATAGTGGCCAAGTACTGGCTCAAATCTGTCTATTTTGTTCTTTTTCAGATGTCAGTGTGTGGCAGGATACACAGGGTCACTCTGTGAAGTGAATATCAATGAGTGTGATTCCAACCCATGCAAAAACCAGGCCACCTGTGTGGATGAGCTGAACTCCTACATCTGTAAATGTCGGCCAGGCTTCTCAGGCAACAGGTGTGAAACAGGTATGGAAGAACAAAGGGTCAGTGTTGCTGTTCGGTCATGTCCAACCCCATAGACCAACGTGTCCATGGCTCTTAGTAAAAATACTGGAGGGGTTTACCATTTCCTTCACCAACTCATTTTACAGAAGAGGAAACTGAGGTAAACAAGGTTAAGCGACTTGTCCAGGGACATGTAGCTAGTAAGTGTTTGAGGTCAAGTTTGAACTCTGGTCTTTCTGACTCCAGGTCCAGCGCTTTATATACAATACTACTAGCAGGGGTCAATAGGAAGTGTTTAATTCAGAATTTATAGACTCAGAAATTAGCTTGGATTAAAATGATTTTCCAAAAGTAGATCTCAGGTGTAGCACAAACTAAACAATAGCACAATGAGCCAATTAGTTTTCTTCTGGCTTACATTCCTTGGGCTGGTTCATTTCTGTCCAAACCCTAGGGGCGTAGGCCACATGGTTAGAGCAGTCATTCCTAAACAGACCGCACCCCAGCCTGACCAGCCATCTATCAGAAGGGAAAGTGGTTGAGCCCGAAATGATAATGTATCTTTGGGTTCTTGGAAGTAGAAGTTTTTCCAGGGATGTATAAATCGGCATGTGTGCACACACACACACTTTCACACTCATTCATACACTCAGTGACACACACACACACACACACACACTCCAATACCAATGCCAACAGGAGAAGATTCTTTAGGACATTGGTGATAACAGAGAACCACCTACGGTGAATCCTACCTTCCATAAGGAAACTCCAGCCTCATCTCCTACCATCATGTACTTGAGAACCTCTGACCAAACCAGGCGTGGAGCTTAGGGCTGGAAAGTGGCAATTCATTTCTTGATGTCATGGTTGGGCTTCTCCCAAAATACTGGTTTGAATCTTCTCTTTCTAAATGGAAAATGCTTTTCATTTTTGCTGTTTGTTTGTTTTCCATCTGGCTTAACTTTAGTTTCTGAATTGTTTGAGGATGAACGAGCAGCTAGGTGGTGCAGTGGACTGAGTGTGGGCTCTGGAGTCAGGAGTCTTCCTGAGTTCAAATGTGGCCTCAAAAACTTACTAGCTATATGACCCTGGGCAAGTCACTTAATGTCTCTGCCTCAGTTTCCTTTTCTGTAAAATGTGGATAATAATAGTACCTGTTGCCCAGGGCTATTGTGAGATAATAATTGTAAAATGCTTTGCACAGTGCCTGATACTTACTATACATTGTTATTTGGTTGCTCCTTTAGTTGGTACCCCACTTGGGGTTTTCTTGGCAGAGATATTAAAGTGGTTTACCATTTCCTTCTCCAGCTCATTTTACAGATGAAGAAATGGGGGGCAAACAAGGTTAAGTGACTTGCCCAGGGTCACTCAGCTAATAAGTATCTGAAGCCAAATTTGAACTCAGAAAGATGAGTCTTCCTGACTCCAGGCCTGTCACTTTATACATTGCACCACCTAACTGCCCAAGCACTATATAAATATTAGTTATTTATCATCATCATCATTATTATTATCAGCAACTCCCAAAGACTATAATTACAGAGGTGGAGTAGATCTGAATGAGTAGAGGGAGTTTCCTGACATAGTGGAATCAGAGATATGTTCTCTATCTATAGAAGAGATGGCAGAGATGGAAGGTGAGCTTAGAGTGGGAAGCTCTAGCATCGAGGGGTACCCTGAAAGGTTTACAGGCTCTTGAATTGAGTCTGGAAGGAAGCCAGGGATTCTGAGAGGCAGCAGTGAGGAGAAACAGCATTCTAGCCATGAGGGAACAGACAGGGCAAAGTAGGCAAGGAGTCCAGGATAGATGGTTCACAGAATATGTGGAAAGGAGTAAATTATAAAAAGACTTGAAATATAGGAAGAAATGAGATGAAGAGACTTATATGCTATACTTCCCTACCTACCAGACTTTCCAGTCAATTACATTCTGATTTTTAAAGCCCTCACAATCTGGCTCTTCCCCCAACTTACTTTTCCAATTTAATTAACCAGTACTTCACTTCTGATAGTCTATGGTCCAGCGAGACTGGTTTGCTATTCCTCATACCTAACATACCATCTCTGCACCTTTGCACTGGCTGTCTCCCCTTCCTGGAATGGACTCCCCCTCTCAAAATCCCTTATTTCCTTTAAAATTCTGCACCACTTTCTCCATGAAGTCTTTCCCACTTCCCACAGCTGCTAGTGACCCCCCACCCAAATTTTTTTTCCTACCATTATATTTGGTAGTGTTCTGGTAAATATTTAACAACTGCCTCTCTAGATGGAAATAATAAATCAACCACTGCTTTGTAGCATTTACTAATTTCCTAAGTATAAATGATCACCCTGAAAATTTAACAGTCACCTTGCAAGTCAGTTTGGCTTACTCTAGCACACCCTTCTTTATATTTGTATATATATATATGTATATATATGTATATATATATATGTATATGTATATATATGTATATATATTATATATATGTATATATATATATATGATATATTTATTTATGTGTAAATTGTTGTAGCACCAACACGATATTTACTGTGCCTATGGCAGACATAACTATCCCGGTGCAATTCTCAGTCATGAAATACAACAGACTCTCCACATGGAAGGCAGAACCAAAACTTTTATTCAGACACCAGAAAGCCGAGTGCATCATAGTAACAAAAATCTATACATAATAACAATGCAGAGAACAGCACTATCCCCAAGCCTTCCCCCTGCTAGGCATCCTACAAACCAGCTCCATTAAAAAGATCACAAGCAGGCTCCCTTAAACAAAATCACAAACAATTTCTTTTACTCATACTAGCCAGCTGCCTGCTTGCCTGCATCCTTCCTAGGTCTGACTAGACTCTGACAGATTTCCTCAGCTCCATTCTAGCTCCACCTCTTCCTGTTCCACTCATTCAGCAAATTACTCCTTCCACTGACTCAGGCTTCCCTGTGACCCTGCCAGGTCCCCTGGGTCTATTAATGAATGAGAAAGATCTTCACATTTAAATTACCATTACAGTTGTCCCCTTCAGTAGAAAGGAAATTTCTTGAGGGCAAGGCCTGAGGCACTTTTGTCTTATACTCCCAGAACCTAGTTCAGTTCTTGACCATTGGTGCCTAATACATGCTTGTTGGTTGACTAAGATATACATTACTTCACAAACACATGCTAACTAAAAGAAAAGCAGTGAGATATAAAGGAATGAGTGTGGGACATTCAACTAATATCTGGTAGCTCTGTGACTATAAGCCATTTAATTTCCCTGTCTCTGTTTCTTCTTTTGCAAAATGGGATTCTACCTATAATACCTACTTCACAGAGTTACTTTGAGTTCTAAATGATATATAAAGCACTTGACAAATCCAGAAGTACAATGTAAATGACAACCTATTGTTATATAATTATCATATTATTATATTTATATTATAATATTATATATTATTACTATACTATTATATATACTGTCAATTCTTTCAATTCTACCACTGACTCATACTGGTTTGAGACCCAGAGCAAGTCTCTTAACTTCTTCCTCACTGGGAAGCTCTCTAAGATTCTCAGTTTCCCTGGTATAGGAAGTACTCTATGAGACAAGTGGTGGAGAGAAAACACTGGTGGAGAGAAAAGTATTCTGGGAAATGTGGAGGGTTTTTCTAATTGCTGTTGTTAAATACTTACAATTTCCCTTACCACTTCCTCCAGCCTCCTTTTCTTTCACTTTCCCCAGAAGCCCTCACCTTTATCTGATTGTTGTCTTTGTTATTTACCTGTGTAAGTCTGTTATCAAGAATGGGAATTACCCTCTTTTCCTTTCAGAAAGTCTTCCTGGTTATGAATTGATTCCTTATCTACCCTACCTTTTTCTGGAAACAGGCATTCAATAATTATTTCCTGAATGCCTATTGAGTACTTGGCCCTATTTCAAGAACTTGTCCCTGGACTTAAAAAGTTTAGAATCTTATAATGTGGATTCTAGACTCTTATATGGGTTCGAGTCTTAGTTTTGTCCCTAATTTGACTTTGAACCAGGTACTTATATTCTTTGAGTTCCATTTACCATATCTGGGAAATAGGAGCTAATAAATGCTAAGTTGTTTTGACAAATATAAAGCACGTTAAAAATATAATATTATTGTACATATGAATTATATATGAATATCACACTGGTATTCACATAGTGTGATAAAGCTCATTATTATATATGGTATGAATAATATATGAGCACAGTAAGACCCAGCCTTCCATACTGACCTTGGATTCATGTCCTGACTCATTGTATTGCAAGTTTGACCCTGGATAAGTAATTTAACATAATTTAAACTTTCATGCCCCAGATAGCTCTTTAAGCTTACCAATTCCAGATGAGTTGATAAAGGACCTTTTCCTTATGCCAACCCTAAATTTGTCTCCTTGCAGTTTTCACATATTGCTCCTACTTCTGCTTTCTGAGACCAAGAAGAAACAGCTGAATGTTGCATTTTTCCAAACTGGACTTACCTGGTTTTATTTGGGGCCATATTGCTCCCATTAGTTGAACAATGTCTTTGCACATATCTAGAGCTAAATGTTTTTCATATTTGTTGCAGAACAGTCTGCTGGTTTTAACCTGGATTTTGAGGTTTCTGGCATCTATGGTTATGTCATGCTTGATGGTGTGCTCCCATCTCTTAGTGCCATCACATGCACATTCTGGATGAAATCTTCTGACATTAACAACTATGGAACTCCAATCTCTTATGCACTTGAGAATGGAAGTGACAATACATTCCTTCTCACCGATTATAATGGGTAAGTAGAACCAGCAATAAATAGATTTGCTGTTTGTGGTTGTTTTACGCAGAAATTCCTACCAGCTCACTTACAATAATGAGAACAAGAGTTGAGATTCAAACTAACTGATGATGGGGATGGTAGATGGAAAACAAGAGAAGATTGGCTGGGCTTTGGCACTGATGCCCATTACCGATCTTTCAGATTCTAACTCAAATGCCATTTCCTTCAGGAAGCCCTTATTAAGTCCCACTTTTGACCACTCCAGTCACAATGACCTTTCACCCCTTAAATCCCTTGGAACACTTTTCACCTCTCCTATGCATTATTGTGTAGTGTTTTTTACATGAATTAATTGTGTATGTTCCATATCTCCCTCCTAGACTGGAAACACCATTAGGACAGAAAGTATATGTTACCAAACTTTACATCTTCTTTAGCACCTAGCACAAGTGTTCTGTACAGAGTAAGTGCTTAGGATTCAGAGGTGGGGAACCTATGGCCTCAAGGCTACATGTGATCCTCTAGGTCCTCAAGTGTGACCTGACTGAATCTGTTTGAACAATCTGTTCTGTGAAGTTTGGGTTCAGTCAAAGGGCTGCACTTGAGGACTTAGCAGGCCACATATGGCCTCGAGGTCACTGGTTCTCCACCCCTGGTTGGTGATACTAAATGAATTGAATTAAATGAAAATGAGTTTAATTGAACAGTTTATTTGAACAACTAACCTCCCATACTCTCCTGGTTGGGGTTCCCTACATTATCCTAAAGGTGGGATAACTACCCTTCCAGGGAGCAAAGAATTTGTAACAGGATTCCTGTCATATAAAAAGGGCAAGTCGGCTCAATAGAATTGGGTAAAGGCAGCATGGTGTACAGGACAGAAGGCTGAATTCAGAGTCAGGACTGAGTTCAACTAATGATTCTTACAGACAGTGGTTTTGTGTTCCTAGACAACTCAACCAATCTATTGATGTAGCTCTCTAAGACCATACATTTCAAAGAAAGTGCTAGTCTAGCCTTCATTGGCAGAGGCAATGTCCTCATTGGGTATTGTCCATAAAGGGAGTAGCAGAGAGAAAACTTGTGTATCGTGGGAAATAGTATGACATCTCTTGTTCAATGGCCTGCCATGCCTGTTATTACTTTCTCACGTCTCCTTTTCTTTCATTTTCTTCTAAACCTCTCACTTTATCTGATTGTCTTTTTTGCTGCCTACTTGTATAAATTAATTTTCACCAACAAGAACTACAATCTGCTGTTTACCTTTATAAACCTCTTCCTTATCATGGGATCATAACCACTTTGGACCAGATACATATTCTTTGAGTTCCATTTACCATATCTGTGAAATAGGATGATAACTGCCCTATTAGCTCAGAGTGATCAGGGGAACAGAATGAGTTACTAAATGTGAACGTGTTTTGAAAAAACTAAAACATTAAAAATATTATATTATTATAATGTGAATAATATATGAAGACCACATTGGTATTCACATAGTGTGACAAAGCTCTTTATTATTCATAGTATCATCCTATCACTTTGCTGGCAGTAACCATTCAGTGATTATTTATTGAGTACCCACAAAGTGATGGCCCTATTATTAAATCAAAGTGCTTAAAGTCAAATATAGAAAATAAGTCCATTCCATCAGGAGAAGGTGCTCCATATAAATCTATTTAAATCTACTCTTAATTCTCTGTATGAGTCTCATGATGCATTGATTACTGGGGTGACTTCTTTCATTTCAAGATAGACCACTTTATCTTAGCATATTCTAAGACTAGTATCTTCCATGCAAGAGAACTGTGAGTACCCTGAGAGCAGAGACTGCTTGATTTTTTCTCTATGGACCCCCAGGGCCAAACGCGGCACACGGAACATTTTGTTCTTGTTCAGGAGTTTTAAGTTGCATCCGACTCTTCATGACCCCATTATGGGTTTTCTTGGCAAAGATACTGGAGTGGTTTGCCACTTTCTTCTCCAGCTCATTTTACAGATGAGAAAACTGAGGCAAATAGGGTGAAATGACTTACTTGGGTTACTTAAGACTGGATGTGAAGTCAGGAAGATGAGTCTTCCTGTTTCCAGACGCTGCACTCCATTCACTGTGCCACCTAACCTGCCTTATATGGCACATAGTAGGGCCTTATTAAATGCTTTTTAAATGAATAAATGTGATCCTTTTATTACAAAATAATTTAATGTGATATAAGACAAAATGCAGAGACAAATCTGATGCTGCAATATTTAAGCAAGTGGGAGAAAAATTATTTTTTATTTAGCATCCTGTTCCCACTGAAACCTTCAGAATCTCTTTGTTATATAACTTTACAGTCCCTTTCCTAGTCAAATTTATCTAATTATTATATATGTTGTTTTGTTGATGCTAGACTCTAAGCCCATGAAGGATAAGGACCATGAGTTATTGATTTTTGTATTCCCACAGTGCTTAACACAGAAGCCAAAACAAAGTAGGTGTTCAGTGTATATTTGTTGAGTTGTTATGCAGAAGGAAGCATACTATTGAACATAATTGAACATAATGCCCATCTTTTTTTCTTTTCCTATAGGTGGGTTCTTTATGTGAATGGAAAGGAGAGGATAACAGACTGTCCCTCAGTCAATGATGGCATTTGGCATCATATCTCAGTCACTTGGACCAGTACTGATGGATCCTGGAAAGTGTATATTGATGGAAAATTATCCGATGGTGGTACTGGCCTATCTGTTGGTTCATCTATCCATGGTATGTCTTTGAATAAATGATTTTGTCCCTGTAGTAGCTATAGAACATACAGTCCTTGGATGCTCTTTGATTTAGATATTTTTTTATTGTCCACATTTTTTGACAATTTTAATGTGTATGGCCTCATTTATCTATCCCAGCTCATCCGAAATGTCCATTTATTGCCATCATGTTCTAGAGAAACTAACTGGCACAGCTCAGTGCATCAGATGACCTGGAAAATGTGTTACACATGGAAACACACTCCTAGATCATCAGCTTTGTTCTCTGTCCCTAATGAGTTCATAAAGATAAGGTGGTATTATAGAGATCGGTTAGTTCAAGAATATTCACCCAAAAAACTGAAAAATATGATGTCATTTATTTGGGATCATGAGCTATGCTGAATATAATTTATACAGTAATATATCTAGACAATAAATATCAGTAAGCATGGGGATACAAATAAGTGAAACAGTTCCTGTCCTCAGGGAGCTTCCATTCTGTCAGGAGAGACCATCCTGTTCGGAGACTAATTCACTTTGTGACTCAGGGCAACATCAGTCTCTCAATTTACAGTTTTAAGAAATGATTACTATGCCTGCTAATTTAGCATTCATATGACATTCCCTGTTTCTTTTTGAGTCCCAGTAAGTTTAAAAGTAGAACTTATTTGAAGAATCCTAAAATTTCAGGTAAATGGCCCAAGAATCTTCCTCATTTTCAAAAGGAAATCCTCGAATA
Organism: Bettongia penicillata ogilbyi; assembly: GCA_023548195.1. Classification (NCBI taxonomy): domain Eukaryota; kingdom Metazoa; phylum Chordata; class Mammalia; order Diprotodontia; family Potoroidae; genus Bettongia; species Bettongia penicillata. The sequence goes on from JAJHZJ010000685.1 coordinate 973,029, forward strand.
AACAGAGGCCCCTAAGTGGCGTGATGGAAAGATCTATATCCCAGGAAAGGCCTTCTTACCTTACTGGTATTTTAGATCAGTCAATTAGCCATATTTATTGTGCAACTCCTATTAGGTGAAACAAAAGAAGATACAATTGAATGATACAAGAAATAGCATTTATGTCAGAAACATCAACATATATTCAACCAACTCTTTTCTATATTGACATTCAGAATGGTATAAAGACGGTGTTGGGTGAACAGGGGAAAGAATGAAGCATAGAAGAGAGTTTTGAAGAGATGGTAGACAACGGAGCCTTCAGAGGCTACTGAAAAAGGTTTTTCAGAGGCAAAGATTAAAATTGTAAGGAACCAGCCAGTGGGCAGGGAGGAGCATGGGAGGCAGTGCAGCTTGGTGTGAGGGCATATGCAGGGTGTGTTAACGAAGAATGAGATAAATGTTACAAGCCAGCATGACTACATTTTGTGGTTTTTTGTGTGTGAAATTCCCATGGAACTGTAATTATTAAATACATTTCTTTTTTTAAGTTTATTTATTTTTAGTTTTCAACATTCATTTCCACAAAATTTTGAGTTCCAAATTTTCTCCCCATTTCTCCCCTACCCCCACTCCATAATGCCTTGCATTCTGATTACCCCTTCCCTTAATATGCCTTCCCTTCTATCACACTCCTTCCTTTCCTTATCTTCATCTCTCATTGAATCATTGAAAATCATCGAATAAATGATTTTGTCACTGTAGTAGCTATAGAACATACAGTCCTTAGATGCTCTTTATTTAGATATTTTTTATTGTCCACATTGTTTGACATTTTTAATGCATATGGCCTCATTTATCTATCCCAGCTCATCCCATATATCCCATAAAATTCCCTCACTACAATGGCCTCCAGCTCTGTCAGCATGCCTTCTCCTTGCTCCAGGGTCAGGCTCAAGGCTGAGATTCAGATCAGCTACTAAATTCCCCCAGGAGCCTTAGGTGGAGGGCTCCAAAACCAGATGCTGCTGCTGTAGTGGCTGCTGCCGATGAAGCCTGACTACATTCCCTTTCCCAGGGAATTTTGGTTTTGTTTTTGTAGGGAAAGATAGATTTTTATACTCCATTACCTGTATTTCTTATTTCTATATGCAAAAACAATTCTCAACATTTGCTCCTAAAACTTTGAGTTCCAAGCTATCTTCTCCCTCCCCACCCATCCCCACTGAGAAGGCAAGCAATTCAATATAGGCTATACATGTGTAGTTTTGCTAAAAACTTTCATAATAGTCATGTTGTGAAAGACTATATATTTCCCTCCATCCTACCCTGTCTCCCTTTTATTCTATTCTCTCATTTGACCTTGTCCCTTCCCAAAAGTGTTTACTTCTAGTTACTCCCTTCTCCCATTTGCCCTCTCTTCTATCATCCCCCTCATCCCACTTGTCCCTTTCTCCTCTACTTTCCTGTAGTGTAAGATAGATTTTCATACCAAATTGAGTGAGCATGTTATTCCCTCCTTAAGTCAAATGTGATGAGAGTAAGCTTCACTTTTCCTTTCTCACCTCCTCCCTTTTCTCCTCCATTGAAAAAGCTTTTTCTTATCTCTTTTATGAGAGATAATTTGCCCCATTCCATTTCTCCCTTTCTCCTCTCAATATATTCCTCTCTCACTCCTTAATTTTATTTTTTTAGGTATCATCCCTTCTTATTCAGTTCACCCTGTGCTGTGTGTGTGTGTGTGTGTGTGTGTGTGTGTGTGTGTGTAATCCCTCCAACTACCTAAATATTGAGAAAAGTCTCAAGAGTTACAAATATTATCTTTCCATGTAGGAATGTAAACAGTTCAACTTTAGAAAGTCCTTTATGATTTCTCTTTTCTATTTACCTTTTCATGCTTCTCTTGATTCTTGTGTTTGAAAGTCAAATTTTCTATTCAGTTCTGGTCTTTTCATCAAGAATGCTTGAAAGTCCTCTATTTTACTGAATGATCATTTTTCCCCTGAAGTATTATACTCAGTTTTGCTGGGTAGGTGATTCTTGGTTTTAATCCTAGTTCCTTTGATTTTTGGAATATCATATTCCAAGCCTTTTGATCCCTTAATGGAGAAGATGCTAGATCTTATGTTATCCTGATTGTATTTCCACAGTACTTGAATTGCTTCTTTCTAGCTGATTGCAATATTTTCTCCTTGACCTGGGAACTCTAGTATTTGGTTACAATATTCCTAGGAGTTTCTTTTTTTAGATCTCTTTCAGGAGGGATCGGTGGATTCTTTCAATATTGATTTTGCCCCCTGGTTCTGTTAGGGGCCAAGCTCTGGACCGGCCTTGGGGAGCTGGCTCCGCCCCCAGGGAGCTGGCTCTGCCCTCAGGGAGCTGACTCTGCCCTCAGGGAGGAACATGGGCGAGGCTCTGGCTGGGGATATAAGGAGCTGTCGGAGAGGGATGGGGAGAGAGATGTAACCAAGAAAGAGATGTAGAGGATGCCATCAATAAAGTGAAGAGCACTGACATCCTCAGGTGCATGTGTAGTCGTTGTATTCCCTCCATGGAGGAGGGGATAGCCCTGTCGCACAGCTAGGCTGCACGTCGCATGGCAGGGGCCAGAGACGTCCGAAGACCCGGGGAAAGGGTGAGATTGCCCAAGCGAAGTCTGGGGGTAAGGGGTGCCACCGTATCCGGGTGAAGGCACGGGGGGAACCCCGTGCAAGAGTACCGCCTGGAATAGTGTCCAGGCGAAGACCCCCAGAGAAGATTACCGTCTGACTTAGTAGCCAGGCATAGAGGTCGGGGAATCGCCCCGAACAGCTGGCGCCCAACGTGGGGCAGCTGAAGAGCCACTTGACCTCCCTTTAAGGGAGAAGGACTACACAACCTCGCTGTTGAGCAGCGGGAAGCCGGGAAGGGAGTATTATGGGTCAGGGAAGTAGCGTTCCGCTGATCCGGCCCGAGGATAAAGAAGTGCTGGCATGTCACCTGTATAAATTATGTAAAAAGGAAGGGATGCGTCCTCATAGTAAGACATGCTGTAGCTTTGTTGAACACAATTGGGAGATAGTGAGCCAATGGATAGCCTCTTATGTGGATGCCACCCCCGGGTTGCTCGTTGAGACTGATTTTGTCATGTACGGGGTGGAAAAAGCAGCCCTTGTGGGCACCCCACGTTGGGTGCCAACTTCACGGGGCTATCTATTCCCCGGCCTTCGCCTGGCTACTAAGTCAGACGGTAATCTTCTCTGGGGGTCTTCGCCTGGACACTATTCCAGGCGGTACTCTTGCACGGGGTTCCCCCCGTGCCTTCACCCGGATACGGTGGCACCCCTTACCCCCAGACTTCGCTTGGGCAATCTCACCCTTTCCCCGGGTCTTCGGACGTCTCTGGCCCCTGCCATGCGACGTGCAGCCTAGCTGTGCGACAGGGCTATCCCCTCCTCCATGGAGGGAATACAACGACTACACATGCACCTGAGGATGTCAGTGCTCTTCACTTTATTGATGGCATCCTCTACATCTCTTTCTTGGTTACATCTCTCTCCCCATCCCTCTCCGACAGCTCCTTATATCCCCAGCCAGAGCCTCGCCCATGTTCCTCCCTGAGGGCAGAGTCAGCTCCCTGAGGGCAGAGCCAGCTCCCTGGGGGCGGAGCCAGCTCCCCAAGGCCGGTCCAGAACTTGGCCCCTAACATGGTTCTAGAATATCAGGGCAGTTTTCCTTGATAATTTCATGAAAGATGATGTCTAGGCTCTTTTTTTGATCATGGATTTTAGGTAGTCCCATAATTTTTAAATTTTCTCTCCTGGATCTCTTTTCCCGGTCAGTTGTTTTTCTAATGAGATCATTTCACATTATCTTCTATTTTTTCATTCTTTTGGTTTTGTTTTGTCATTTCTTGGTTTCTCATAAAGTCATTAGCTTCCATCTGCTCCATTCTCATTTTTAAAGAACTATTTTCTTCAGTGAGCTTTTGAACCTCCTTTGCCATTTGGCTAATTCTGCTTTTTAAAGCATTCTGCTCCTCATTGGCTTTTTGGACCTCTTTTTCCAATTGAGTTAGCCTATTTTTAAAGATGTTATTTTCTTCAGCATTTTTTGGGGTCTCCTTTAGCAAGTTGTTGACTCACTTTCCATGATTTTATTACATCTCTCTCATTTCTCTTCCCAATTTTTCCTTCACTTCTCTTACTTGATTTTCAAAATCCTTTTTGAGCATTTCCATGACCTGAGACAATTGCATATTTATTTTGGAGGTTTGGAAGCCTTGACTTCCTCTGATGGTGCATTGTTCTTCCTCATCTAAAATAATGGAAAGAAATATCTGTTCACCAAGAAAGTAACCTTCCATAGTCTTATTTTTTCCCTTTTTTTGGGCATTTTCTCAGCCAGTTACTTGACTTTTGAGTCCTTTGTCAAGAAGAGGGTATACTGTGGGGACGTCTAAGTTCTCAGTTCCTCCAAGGTGGCACAATCAAAGGAGAGGAGTTTACTCCTCTTCTGGCCTATGCACTGATCTGGGAGCAACCAAAAACTTTTCTGCCCAGAATCTGCAAGTAGTAAAATTCCCTCTCTACAATGGCCTCCTGTTCTGCCAGCATGCCTTCTTGTTGCCCCAGGGTCAGGCTCAGGGCTGAGATTCAGATCAACTGCTCAATTCCCCCAGGGGCCTTAGGTGGAGGGCTCCAAAACTGGATGCTGCTGCTGTAGTGGCTGCTGCCGGCGGAGCCAGACTACATTCCCTTTCCCAGATGAAATACCTTTCTCACTGACCTTTGAAACTTTCTTTGGCATTTGTGGGCTGAGGGTTCTGAGAACCACAGCTACTGCTGGGGATTCCTCTCCCGAGGCTTGTTCCTGTCCTGTTTCTGCCAGCCCTGACTGGCAAGGGCTGGACTGGGCTCCATGGGCTGCGCCCTGCTCCATACCTCATATGGTAGACCTTTCCTGTCAGCCTTCCAGGCTACCTTGGGCTAGAAATCTCTTTCACTCTGTTGTTTTGTGACTTCTACTGTTCTAGAATTTGTTTAGAGTCATTTTTTACAGATATTTTATGGGTTGTGGGGGGAAAGCTAGAGTGTATGCATCTTTCTACTCTGCCATCTTGGCTCCACCCATTCCATGACTACATTTTGGTCACACTGCAAAGAGAGATCATCTTATAAAATCATAGCGCAACAATATATACAAAAGAGTAAGTTTGTAGCCTCCAATTCTGTCCTTGTCCATTTGTAAATATATTTATCAGAACCTCAAATAAAAATGAGGGTTTATCTATTAAGGTTGAATTATTGGTAGATATATGTATACATGTATATCTATAAATTTTGAATTTAATTAGTATTTATACATATATGTATATATGTATATGCACATGTGTCTATAAATTTTGAATTTCTTTTCCAACTAATTAATGTTTATAGATATATATGTACATACATATCTGTATACATATATCTATAAGTTTTTAACTTTTTCCCATCTCATTAGTGTTTTCAAAGATCCTGAAGGGAATAAGTTTCTATAAGACTGAGCAAATTCTCCCATTGACTTCAATTAGGTGATAGCATTGATACAAACTAAGTACCTAAGAGAAAGTAGACAACCTAGAATTGAATTATTTCTCAGTAAAATAATCTTCCTTTATTAATATATGTCTTTATATTTTTTTTTCTTTTCTCTGTTATCAAGTAGTCACAAAGTCAGTACTAATGTACAAAATTCTGGGGGGTTTTGTTAAATGTTTTACAGACAAAATTGTATTTATCAATAAACTATAATTTATTTTACTCAAAAGATTCTGTGTATAAATAAAGATAAATAAGATAAATGTGGTATCATTTATATGTAAAGGCATAGAAGGGTAGTAATCTGTGTCAATAAGGATTGTGCTTATGGAACATATGGAACCCAGATATCATTTATATAGATTATGCTGTCACTAAATAACATGCAAAGAATATTTCAAAAGCCTGGCAAAATAATTCAAAACTATGCAGAAACATTTTTCCCCTTTTCTCTTTTTTCTCACTCTAGGAGGTGGTGCACTAGTCCTTGGGCAAGAACAAGACATAAAGGGAGAGGGATTCAACCCAGCTGAGTCATTTGTGGGCTCTATAAGCCAGCTCAACATTTGGGACTATGTCCTGGCTCCAGATCAGGTGCATTGCATTTTTACCATATGGTAGGAATATGACGTGACAGAGAAAAAGAGTCTTGGAAATTTCCATTGCCTAAGTGCCACTACATTGCATTGCCATCTTATGAAGCAGAATTCATCTCTCAATTCATGTTCATGTTCTGACCAGCTGGGTGATCACAGTCTAATTTCATACAGAAGTATTTATGAGATCAAATTTCATTTTTGGTTTCTTGAATATTACTGATTGCACCATATCTCATAATCGTATATAGCCACAAAATGACAGAACTACAAAGGAATTTAGAAATCATATGGTCTAAATTCTCATAAAAGTAGTGTGGTGTGTTAAGAAAAGTCCTGTGGAAAGTGTGCTGTATTTCAGTCCAGCAGTCCTGGGTTCAAATTGTAGTTGGGCCTTTTATCGCCTTGTGACAACTCATTGGGCAACTCATTTAACCCCTTTTGGCCTCAATTCCTCATCTATAAAAGGCTAGGTGACCTCCAAGGACCCTTCCATTTCTAAATTTAATAGAATCAGTGATTTTGTTTTTAATTTCATCTCCAGCAATTATTAGCTGCTTGACTTTTAGAAAATTACCTAGCCACACTAATCCTCAGTTAAGGAAGGAAGGAAGAAAGAGAGGGAGGGAGGGAAGGGAAATAATATTTGCATTACCTACCTCATAGGCTTATCATGTGTGAAATGTTTTGTAAACCTTAAAGTACTATATGAATATCAGTCCCCAAGAGGTTAAGCATAGAATGCAAAGCTAATTATTAGCAATGTCTGGTCTAAAACACTGATCTAACTCTCAGTTAATTACTCATTCCATTGTTACTAATATTTCCTACAAATATCTATACTGTAGTCTCTGCTACATAGTTATTGCTGATTGGTTATTTTCAAATCATATGGTCATTGGCCATACTATACATATAAAGTAGAAAAAAGTATCCCTAAAATGGAAGGCATTAGCAGAAGATGGTTCTTGAGCTAAGTCTTGGTGAAAGCCAGGAATCTCAAGAAAAAGAAGTGAGGAAGGAGAGATAGAGGGGGCAGCCAAGATGAAGTCATGGAAACAAGAGGTGGAGCCTCTGGCATGAGAAACAAGAGGCATGACCAGTATGGGTGGATACCAGAGTATATGAAGGCTAGTAAAATACAAGGGTGTGGTAGGAAAGAGAAAGGTTGTGGAGAACTTTAAATGCCAAAGAAAGGAGTTGATATTGATCCCATGGTAACAGGGAAGTGGAGTTTACTAGGTAAAAGGGTAACATGGTTAGACCTGCACTGTAGGACAATCACTTTGGTGGCTATGTGAAAAATAAGACTGGAGTAGGGAGAGACTTAAGGAAGAGAGACACCTTAGGGGAATATTGGAACAGTGTAGGCAAGAGGTTAAAAAGACCTGAACTAGTGTGGTTGTTTTGTGTGTGACTAGAGGGGAAATGTATACACAAGATGTTATGGAAATAGAAATGGTGAGATTTGGCAACTGATTGGATATGTTGGGTGAGCTAGAGTGAGAAATCAAGGATGTGACTGAGATTGTGAAACTGAATTACTAGGATTGTATTCTGCTCAACAGTAATAGGAGAGTTCAAAATTGGGGTGGGATTTTGGGAGGGAAGATAAATTCTTTTTTAGATTTTTTTTTTAAATACCTCTGGGACATACAGTTCAAAATATCTGCAAGTAATTGGTAATGCAGAACTATGTCTTGGGACACATACACATATGTTCATACATATGTCTGCATAGATATTTTATCTGCATAGAGCTAATCATTGAACCTATGGTGGCTAAGAAGTTTACCAAGTAACTAAGCACATAAAAAAGGAGAAAAGGGTTCAAGACAGTGCGCAAGGTTAACACATGGTTAGAGAACATGATATGGATGATGACCCAGAAAAGAATACAGAGGAGTAGTAAGACAGGTAGGAGTGGGACCAAGAAAAAAATGGTGTTATTCAAAACTCAGAGAAGAGAGCACTGAGGAGGTGGTCAGAAGTATCAAATGCAACAGAGAAGCCAATGAGGATAAGGATTGAAAAGAGGTCTTTAGATTTGGCAGTTAAGAAATTTTGCAATTAAGAAATCATTGGTTAGTTTGGAAAAAGTAGCTTCAGTCAAGTGGTGACTTGGGAAGCCAGATTTTGGAGAGCTTGGAAGACAGTGAGAGGAGAGAACATGAGAGAACAAAATTTAAACTGCTTTTTCAAGGAGTTTAGCTGAGCCGAAGAGGATAACTAACAGGGTGGTAGGATTAATTAAGACTTTTTTTAAGGATAGGGAAGATGCAGCTGAAGAAACCAGTACATAGAGAGACGTTGAAGATTAGGGAATGAGAATTAAATTAGGACTGCTGAGGATAGTAGGATTGTGTTCATCCTTCATTGCTGAAGAAGACCATGACATTAGAGAAATGATGAGGTGACTTGCGCTTGACTTTATTTTGAGTGAGGGAGGACTGTGCAAGGTCATCAGCCTCACTTCTCCTCCAGAATCATCTGAATCCAGTGATCAGATATTCATTAGGATGACTGGAGATGACCCAGCATGCACTGGGAGACCTTGGGCCCTTTAGGCTAAGGTCTTTGCAGACACTCACTTAGGGTGAGGCAACACCCATTCAGTGACTAGGCCTGTTTAAGAAGTAGCCAGGGAATGGCCCCTTTAATAAGGCCAAGAAAAAGAAAGACATCAGGCTGGGAGGGAAACAACAACAGTTACTATTGATAATCACTCTAAAGCCAGGAGGGTTTAGAGGAGCCTTTAGGCAGGGCTGCATTGGTGTCCCAGCTTCATAGTGCAGTAGATTTAAGGTTTTGGGAGAGGAGAGGAGAAGAGAAGAGAGGGGAGGGGAAAGAAGGGGAGGACAAGAGAGGAGGTAGGATGAGAATGGGATCAAAGGTCCATGTAGAAGGTTTGGCTTTGATGAAAAGAGCCACCTCTACATCAGACAGTGGAAGTAAAGAAGGAGAAAGTGAGAGATGATGTCAGGAAAGTGAAAATGAGGAGAAGAAGATAGAGCTCAGGGCAAATGAGCCTTGTTTTTCTTGGTAAAGGATGAGGAGAGGTCCTCAGTTGAGATGGTAAGGGACTGGGTGCTGAGGCAGCAAAGCAGAAACTTTACAACCACCACTGTCGTGATCAGGACAGAGAATCAAGTAAGGAGTATAAGAATTCCCTTTCTGCAGTGATGACCCATTTAAGATCGGATAAAATAAATTTCTTTTGGACTCATGCAACATGATTGTTTGACTTTTTCCAGGAAAAAGTAGAGAGTTTTATAGTTGGGTTTAAATAATAAACTTCAAAAAGTGAATGTTGAAAACTAAAAATAAATTAGTTAATTAAAAAATCATCAACTTCACAATTACAAAATGGAGGGAAGAAATGATCATAAAACAACTACGTAAAGACCTGGGATTTTAGGAGGCTCAAGCTAAATTTCAGTTAACAATGCAAGATGGTAGCAAAACTCTAATACATCTTAGACTGCATTAACAGCCATATAATGACCATAACAAAGGAGATGATATTCACAGTGTACTCTTTTCCGCTAAAAGTACATCTGGAATATTTTGTTCTGGTTACAATATTTTAAGAAGGAAGTTGGCAGACTGTGGGATTTCCAGAAAAGGTGAAATAAAACAGTGAAAGTTCTGAAGACTAAAGCATATGAGTATAGTCAAAAGAGCTGGGGCTGGTTACTGTGGAGAAGAAAAGACTTCTCCAAAGGCATCGTGGACATAAATATCTTCAAACATCTGAAGGATGTTCATATGGAAGAGAGATTAAGCTTGTTTTTGCAGAATTCAGAATATCCTTTGTTCTACCCTACTTCTACCCAACTAGGAGCAGTAGATGGAAGTTAAAAAAGAGGTCTTTAGATTTTATATAAAGAAAAATTTCCTAATAATTAATTATTGAAAGTGGAATTAGGTGCCTTGGTGGGTATTGGGTTTCCCCTCACTGGTAGTCTTCAAACAAATGGCTTGTGACCAGTTGTTGGATGTGTTGTAGGAGAAATTCTTGGGTAGATGCGGGTTGGCCTCTGATATTCCTTCCAACTCTGAAATTCTTCAAATCCTGACATTCCTTTGGCTGGCCAGCCTTGAAAATTGCAAAACTTAAGGAGACCTTAGAAATCATCTTTGTAAATGAGGAAACTGATGAGAATCAACTGGTCATATAACCACAGATAAATTCCTTCCTCCTTCTGGATCTCAGCCTTCTCATCTGAGACACCTAGGGGCATAAAGATTACAGCAATGGACTGAGAGTGAGGAAAAATTATGGCTTATAACTCAACAAGTCACTCAACCATGCACAACCTCAGTTTTCTCATTTGTAAAATAGGGGTAATAATAATAGTAGCCCTTATCTTATAGGGTTGTTGTATGGATCAAATGAAATAATATATGTAAAGTACTTAGTAAAAAGTTAAAATCTATGCAATTTTAGGTGTTATTTGTAGAATGATAAATTATATTAGATGATCTTTAAACTTCCACTCTGACATCCTGTGATAAGATTTTTGACACTGGGAAACTATAATAAAGGTAACTAGCAAGTAAATGCAGCCTGTAACATCTAGGATCATGTTTTTTCATCAATGTGGGTCCAACCTTGGGCACAGTGGTAAGAAGGCAGAATTTATCTTTGCCTTCCCTATCACAGTCTTTTTCCTCCTACTCTTTACTTTCCTCTTTCTAGCCACTAGCTTTCACCTTTGTCCTGCTATCAACACCTGTTCTTTTTTTTAAAGCTCATTCATACTATAGAGTAAATTACTGATATGAATTAATGAATCACCCCTCCCAGAGACATTTGAGTTTTGGCCTTGAATAGATTCTTAAAACAAAGAATTAAATTTCTAATTGTGGGATTTTAATCAGCAGAGAGTATAGAGGAGGTCGTGGCATGTAAGGCTAACTATCCTTCTTGGTCATCATGTAAATGTTACCTATATCTCCATCTATTCATAATGCCAATCCTATGAACACGTCTATGAGTTTTCAATAAGACAAGTTCTTATCTTCCATATTTGGGTCTGAACACACAAAATAGAGCATATTTAAATATATCTATTAAACTTTCAGGTGAAGTCTTTGGCTACCTCTTGTCCAGAAGGACTCAGTAAAGGAAATGTGCTGGCCTGGCCGGACTTCTTATCAGGAATTGTCGGAAAAGTGAAGATTGATTCCAAGAGCATATTCTGTTCTGGTTAGAATTTCTTTTGTATGTTTTAGTTTAAAGTGATCTTAAAATATACTGATTACATTCTTGAGGGTAGTGAGAGAATTACCTAGATAAATCAATTTTATTCAGTTTTATTTGAGTTGAATTTTAGTGAACCATTTCCCCCTCAATAAACCTTTTGCCAAACTGCTAATAGATGAAACTTGTTATTTTCCACCATCTCTTCTTGTGTCTATCCATTCTTTAATAGAAGGTCTAGGAACCATTAAATGACAACATACAGGAGAATGAAGAAGGAGAAAAAGAAAAGCAAAAAATCTAGATAATCCAAAAACTAGACGATCAGACTGAACAATGTGAAACTGAAATGTTTTCTTCACAAAATTGAATGTTTAAGCAGCATCTCTTTAAACAATCTAGAATAAATTATTTTCACACTGAGATAATTTTTTCTCCATTCCTAAAATTCCAGAGATTTTATTACAAATTTAAATCTTCCTTTATTGGAGAGCTAAATGAATTCAAAATGGTTTATTGATTCAAATAGAGGGTTGTGCAAGTAATTGATTTTTTCTTATCTTTCATTTCTTTAACATGCAAGATTATATTTCTCAAACTGGATTGTTAAAACTATTTTCTCCTTCAACCTCATTAAAACAAAATAGCTTTAACTTTAATCTTCTCCCCCAAATTTAATGCTTTTAGGAAAGTCAAGGAGCTTAGCATATTTATAAAAGCAGAATGTGTTTAATGTTCAGATATGCACGAGTAATTAACACTCCATATGTTGGACTCATGCTGCAACCGTGTTTCTCAAAACTGTCTGCTCACATTTATTCTCTCTCCAGATTGTCCATCATTAGACGGATATGTACCTCATTTGCGGACCTTGACAGGAGATTTAAAACCAGGCTCTAAAGTCAGTCTTTTCTGCGATGCGGGTTTCCAGATAGTCGGGGATGCTGTTCAATACTGTCTCAATCAGGGACAATGGACTCAGCCACTGCCGCACTGTGAAAGTGAGCTCCCTTTGTCAATGATGTTATTAGGACACTTGAAAAAGAGAGGCACCTCCCCAGCCCTTTTCAAGGAAGTAATTGGTAATCATTCTATGCCCTTGAACAAACCATTTCTTCTTCCTCATCCGTAAAATGAGTGTTATTGTAGATAACAATTGTTTCTGTTTTCATCAGAGACCCTGAGGGTCTTCCCCTCCCAGATCTATATTTTTGAAGTCATTCTTTGCTTCGTTTTTTTATTAAACCTTAATCACTGAAGGGGTGCTGCCTCAGTTAGACTGAGACATGTTAAAAACCTTAGCTTGAACAGGCCAAGGTTCCCCATTGCATCCTGGGCTGTCTCCAGTTTGATCCATGTCTGGGCACTGAACCCAGATGGCTCTGGAGGAGAAAGTGAGGCTGGTGACATTGCACAGCCCTCCTTCAGTCAAATCCAAGTCACTTGCAATGGCATCACCACCTTGATGTCATGGTCCTCTTCCAGAACAAAGGACAAAACAGCTGATTCTGTGATTTCCGTAGCCTAATGCTATGGGGAATGGAAGAAAGAAATGGGAATAGATAGGAATAAAGAGGGACCTAGCAAATATAGCTAGGAGTCATATACATGATGACTTACAAAACTAGATATGGGCAGAACCAGGCACTTGGAACTCATTGCTCTTTTTACTGAACTATGTCTAGATTCCCACTCATGTATGAAGTGCATTTAAAATTCTATAAATCACAACATTTCATGAAAAGTCAAAGAAAACACAAACGCAAAATGTGGACATTTCACGTAAAATGGTATTTAAGCCTTGTGCTTTATTTTCAGTTAGGCTGCTTTCTGAATTTCAATAGCCTCAAAATCCAAAATCAATCATTCCGTTAGGTCCTAGATTTGTGGGACCCTGTGTGCATTCTAATTCTGATGTGTGCATTATGTAAGAGAGTTTATGTTTGAACTTTCTCAAAGTCCATTTTGATTATATTGGTGTCACTCATGGTATAGTCATGTTCATGGCTATGTTGTAGGAATTGGCTGTGGAGTGCCACCACCTTTGGAGAAAGGCTTTTATTCCGCCGAGGACTTCTATGCAGGCAGTACAGTCACCTACCAGTGTAACAATGGCTATTATCTGCTGGGCGATTCAAGGATGTTCTGTACAGATAACGGAAGCTGGAATGGCATCTCACCTTCATGCCTTGGTAAAAATGAATCTGATGGTGTTAACTTAAGCTGAAAATATTGGATTTTGCTTGGTGTAGATCACAGATTGCAGGTTTAGAGCTGGAAGGAAGAATAGATAGAGGTCATCTAGTCCCACACCCTCATTTTAGAGACAAGGAACCTGAGACTTAGAGAAAATAAGAAGTCTGATCAAATCATACAGATAAAAATGAAAGAGTAAGGATTTGAGAGCAGGTCCTCTGACCCAAGCCAAGGCTCTTTCACTGGATCATGTTCCCCTAACCAAATTTTTGAAATGATCTCAAATATGTTTACATATTGTTGTGACCAGCTCTGTTGCAATCAGTGTTGAGCAAATTCTTAATGATGTCTGTGTCTTCACTCACCCATCTCTACAATGGGATTATGTTGTTGCTATGGTAATTTGTAAAATATTTGCAATTTTTGATAATCTACCCTTCACATTGATGTTGGAGTGATTTTCCTAAAGTAATGTGGCTTCCTATTTGGGGACCTTAAAAGTATTTATAAACCCTGATCTCATGCTACCTTTCAAGCCTTATTTTACATCATTTCCCTCGATACACTCTTGAGTCCCATCAAATTGCTTTCATGTTCTTTCTCACCCACAACACTCTGATTTTCAGATTCTCTCTACATCTGCACTCGATGTTTTCTTTGCCAGGAATGGGCTCACTGCTCAGCCCCACCTCTTGGAATTACCGTTTTCCTTCAAGTCTCAATTCCAGAGACATCTTCAAGAGATCTTTCCTGGTGCCCATAGTTACTAGGGTTCTCTTCCTGAAAGTTACCTTAAGCAACAACTCCCTGGCAATATACAGTAACACTTGTATCTGCCTTGTCATGTTTATACCATATGCATGTTGCAAGAATATAAACTCCTTGAGGGCAGGGGCTGCTGTGCTTTGTTTAACAAATACTTGTGGAGAGATAGCTATCTTAGATTTTAAAGCACAAGGTAATTGGATTATATAAACATGAAGAATTGGAAGTTAAAATGGGGGTGGGGGTGGGAGAAAAGGATGGGATGAAGAGAATTTGAAACTCAAAATTTTAATAAATGAATGTAAAAATTGTTTTAACATGTAATTAAGAAAAATAAAATATTGTTTAAAAGAGAATTGGGAGTGAGAGATGCACTTTTCATCTGTAAAGAAAATAATAAAAACAGACTTTTAGGATCACCTACAAATTTGTTGATGGCATCCAGTTTTAAGAATAGTTACTTAGGTAAAATGTTCTACTTGGATTTTAGATGTCGATGAATGTGCAGTTGGATCGGACTGTGATAAGCATGCCTCCTGCCTTAATACAAATGGGTCCTATATATGTACCTGCATCCCACCCTACACAGGAGATGGAAAAAAATGTGCAGGTAATAAGCATTGCACCACTGGCAATAAAGATTCTGATACAACTTCCTTTATTGCTAGCATATATACATGTATATGGATATATATTTGAAAGTAATTTTATTTGAAGATTGATTACATTTGAAATGCATTAACATTTTGAGCACCATTCCAGTTATGTTTTGTTTTATGTAATTGATGCTTCCATGAAAATTTACATAAATTAAGTATTTTTAAGACCTAATTTCATTTTACCCCTAATATTATAATTTTAAGGTTTTTATTAGCTTCATTTATAATTGACCTTCAGTTGATAATGGCTCTAAACATTATGTGTAAGCTATTAGCTAATGATCAATAAATATATATTTAAGTTCCAGAGTGGAGTTTACTTTTCAAACAGATTCTAATTCTAAGCTGAATTCTTGGGTGTATGAGTGTGTGTTATATTAATAGTCACACCCTAATTTATCTTTTGTGTAAATTTGGAGTTTCTTGCATTGAGTTTTTTTTTTTTTTAATGAAGCATACCTGTGGGAGGGGGTGGAAGGTGAGGGGAGAAGGGTGGAAGAATTTTGAGTGTATGATGTTTATCTACATTTTCCTAATAACTGGTACATTCGATAATTACCAAGGGCCACTTTGCACCTTCTTATACTTTCAGTGCATTTATGCTTCTCTCATTAACTCCACTAGGAACTAGTTGTATTGAGAGAATCAATTATTGTCCATTCTCTGTCCATCTGTCCCCTCCCCCATATGCAAAAGAAGGATGAAAAAATAGAGCTTTCTATTTCCTTATCTTTAGTGTTGTTCTAGAAATAAAAATAACTGCTTAAAAATGTATATTGAAAAAGCTCTGATACGATGTTATAAAGAAGCAATAACTGAGACTTTTTGCGGCATTTAAGAAAAACAACTCATCATTCCATTTTAAAACATATTTTAACCAAATGGATTTTTGGCCCTAAAATGCTGACTTAATACCCTAGTTCTTAGAAGCAAATGTGAATGTTAATCTAATATGAAGTCACCTTTCACCAGTATTATATTATTGCAATTTTGGGACATTGGCCCTACAAAATCAATTTCATTAATGAAAGCAGAGTTCCTAAAAATGTCACCTTTTCGAACATTTATTTTATTTACTGAATTTTTCTTTAAA
Organism: Bettongia penicillata ogilbyi; assembly: GCA_023548195.1. NCBI lineage: Eukaryota > Metazoa > Chordata > Mammalia > Diprotodontia > Potoroidae > Bettongia > Bettongia penicillata. The sequence goes on from JAJHZJ010000685.1 coordinate 989,084, forward strand.
TTAGCAAAATAATCATTAATGTATTGTTAGATATATTTTAATTTTTCAATAGAATTAATATAATTATTAGTAATCAAAATGTATGGTTTTGCACCATCATGTTTTATAAGATAAGCAAAATATTCCTTTATAGAATTCAGAATGATTTTGTAGCCTGAAAATCTGGTCTACCTTCTAATTAGCTTCTTTCTATAACTAATGATTACTTAGAGAAAATGCCGTGCTTGGGTTTTAGTTGTGGATGAATATGCAGTTGGATCAGATTATGGTAAGCACGTTCAAGATTCTCAAACTGCATGAAGTATCCTCACAAACTCTTGGGTTCTCTTCTTTCCTATTTTCAAAACTACTTTTCATTATATACACACATACACATGTATCTATTTAACCAGCCATTTCTTTCTTTCAAGAACCCATAAAATGTAAGGATCCTGGCAAAACAGACAATGGTCAGTCTTCTGGTAATATTTATACTGTTGGTGGAGAAGTTACTTTCTCTTGTGAAGAAGGCTATCAGCTGATAGGAATGAACAAAATTACATGTTTGGAGTCAGGAAAATGGAGTCACCAAATACCATTTTGTGAAGGTATATCTTAGTTAAATTCTTTGTGTTTACTAGGTGCTAGGCTTGTGGTGATTTAAAGATAATGTTAAATCTTTAAATATTTCATCAGCATCTTTTGTATTTGATGCTACTGCTACTATCACTGTTGTGCTTAGTGGATTCCTACATAGATCTGTGATCTAGGCCAAGTCACTTCAGCTCTGTGGGCCTCAGTTTACTCATCTGTAAAATGGAAATAGCAACACTCTTACTACTGGCCTAGTTCACAAGGTTGTTCTGAAAGATGTGCTTTTTAATTTGTAAAGTGTCCTTGTGAATTTGTTATTCTGTATGCAAATTTGTTTTAATTTCCAAATTCACCCATGAATTCTCAGTCTCATCAATGTGTGTGCTGGCTCTATAGGTATAGATCTCAACACACCCATTCCTTCTAATTCTGTTCTATTGTTGTCCATAGTGTCACATTTATCCTCCACGAGAATCTCCCTAATTCACTAGAGGCCTTTCTGTATATTCCTACTACATGTAAAAGTGTAAACAAATATAATGATTAAAATTCACCCCCAAATATTTAGGAAATATATTTTGTTTTTAGTTTATCTTTAAATGATTTTGGCCAGCTAAACAAACATAGTATTTTTTGTTTCCATTTCCTGGAAGCCATTTCCTGCAGTGGGCCTGTTATTCCAGAGAACTGTGACATTGAGGGATCAACATTTACCTATGGTAATAAAGTGACTTACAGGTAGGAATCTGACTGTGATGTAAACAATTTGCAAGAATTTTTTATAATGTGCTAATATGGTAATAATCATTGAGCAGAAAGGGAGCGTGTAGTTCCAAAGATGAGATAGAAAGGGATATTTCTATTTAACAAACAAGTAAGTGAATTGCACATTCAATTAAAAAAAAAATTAAACTACCAGTAAATCACATAGGATAGAACCAGTGGAAGATTATATGGAGGTAGTAATTATATTAATAAAATGACTTCATCCAGTTTTTATGTATTTGTATATTTTCTAATGTTCATAAAAAGTACAAAGTGGAATTATAAAAAAGAAAGAAAAAAGAGGAAGGAAGGAAGGAAGGAAGGAAGGAAGGAAGGAAGGAAGGAAGGAAGGAAGGAAGGAAGGAAGGAAGGAAGAAAAAACAGAGTGCTCCTATGGATTTTTCTTTTCTCTTCTATAGGTGTAATAAAGGATACAAACTGGTTGGTGAAAAAGAATCATTTTGCCTTGCTAATGGCGCTTGGAGTCATTCTCCTCCCACATGTGAATTAGTGAAATGCCCTAGACCACAAGACATAATAAATGGAAAATATGTACTAAATGGGTTAACTTATCTTTCTACTACAACCTATTCATGTGATAGTGGATACAGGTAAAAATCATTGGATACTTATCAGGCTTCCTTCATAGTTCTTTATGGGTTCTTCTTAACAGAACTAGTGGAATTTATCAGTAAATCCTTGTTCCAAATAATAATAACTTGTGTCTTTTTAGGAGTTTAGAGTTTCCAAAATGGTTACAAGCCTGTAGTATTCACTTTTATTGCAATCAGAAGTTATTATAATTATTATTGAAGACAGTAGTTATGGCAAATATTATTTTACATGTTCAAGGTTCAAAACAAGGTTCAAAAAAAATAATGACTTTCCCAAAGTCACAACAAATAATCAATGTCAGAGCCTGGATTTATCAACTTAACTCTCCCATCTCCAGATCCGGTGCTTTTTCTATTCCTAAAACTCACATATGTACACAAATCAATAAACCTCATCAAAAAATACATAATAAATAAAATAAAGATCATAAAAAGTTGATAGTTTATGATGTGGGATGTGTCCCAGGTCAATCTTGATACCCATTGCTGGGCATCCTTCTCTAAGGACAAGAAATTGAGAATGAGCTCAGCTTTCAAAACCATTCTTATTCTTCTAATTGTAGAGTGGCATATGCCATGTTCTTAGGCCAACCTGGACAACTACAAATAAGATTATGCACCACAAGGATGGCACATGAGGGAAAAGACTCAAGAAGAAACACTATAAGTGCCATCTTTCATCCAAGACAAATATTCCACTTCTTTTTCATCACCATGTATAATCCCAGATACACTACCATCCTCCCAATCATCTAGCTCACTTAAATTGCTTGGTGGAACTTCTGCCTTCAATTGCATTTCTCATACAAAGGCAATTTCTTTTGTTTTAAAATCCATCATTTTGTTTCACTTCCTTCTGATCCCATCTCTCCTATTCCAGGAATAGCTAATCAATATTATTCTCTGATTTTTTTAGCTTACAGGGACCTTCAGTTATAGAATGTAAAGCTACAGGAAATTGGAATACAGCACCCCCTGTGTGTGAGCTTGTCTTCTGCGGAGACCCTCCATCCATCAAAGATGCCATCACTCAAGGGAATAATTTTACATTTGGAAACACTGTAACTTATAAATGCAAAGAAGGGTATGTAAACTCAAAGGAGCCGAGCAAAGAAAAACTAAATCGGGCTGAACAATAACCAACAATGTTCCTTAAGCATGAAAATTGTCAGGAAAAGGACAGACCAGTAACAAGCAAAAGGAAACTAACAAAACTCTTCAAAAGCCTCATGTCAAATTCCCCTTCAGTTGCAGACTCATGAGTCCAAACACCTTTTCTTTGATAACAACTTATGAGTAAAAGATGGTTTTCTGGGGAATAAAAATGATTATAACTGAATTGTTGCCATAATATTCTCCAACTTAAACTTTTAATTATAAATATGTTTTTGTTTTGTTTTCTGGGAACATCAAAGTTAGTAGAAGGTGTAGTTCTTACTGATGTGATCATGACAGACCTGGAATGTTTTTGTATGTCTAGTGCCTACTACAGTGTCTAGCACATAGGAAACACTAAACAAATATTTGTTGGGTGAACAAATGAAACTTCAAGTTCAGTCCTGAACGAGACAGCAGAGACCATTTCACCTCTCCCCTCATGAAATATTAAGATGAATTCCAAAAACATAAGGTCACCCATCTTTTGAGACCTATGTTTCTTTCTACCCAGAATCTACTCACACCCTCCCATAGTCTTTAATCTAGGTCTTTTATACAAAATCCAGCACTCTTTCCATTGTATGATACTGCTTTGCAACTTTTAATCATTACTGCCTCTTTTTCAGTGTCTCCAGCTCTACATTTTGATTCTTACCCTGCAATATTTTAGTAATTCTTTTTGAAAACCCTTTAAGATTGTGTTATATTGCTTCTAGAGAAGGAAGAGGGGAATAAAACCTCTATTCATGTACCCAGTTTGAAAGAAAAGTAGAAAATCAGGAAATAGATGGAAAGAGGTGGCCGCCAAAACCCAGTAGATGGTACCAGTGAGCCAGTTGGCAGCAAAGAGAAATGATAGCATATAACAAAGGAGTCCTAAGGAAATACCAAGGACTTTGCCTTCTATTTTCAAGTCTATGGTACCACACCCTCTATAAAGGTAAAAAGTATTACATTAAATCATCATGTAATAAAGACATTCCTGTAAGGAACTGAGGTCACTAACTACAGCTACTTTACTTTCTGATGATCCAAATGTATAAAAGGATAGAACTTTGAAAACCTGGATGACTGGGTAGCAAACAAGTTGATTACAGCGTACATGTTACCTGCTGTCAGAATTGAGACCTTGGCAGGCTCTGGATCCTAGTCAATTCCTGATTAAATTCTCTAACCAGATGGACTCAAGTTCTAAATCTATTGTCCTAAACTTTCTAGTACAGAAGTTCTGTATTGTTAATGAAGATGGGAACTATGTACTGTAGGTACCAGACCTGAGGGAGTAAAGTTGTGAAAGGTCAAGAGACAGATGGGCATTCCTTTCTAAGACGCAAGCGTAGACTTGTCAAGAGGTCTCACTAGCTCTTCTGACCACTGCTGGTGAAAGATCACAATTGCTCATCAACATCATTAAGGAAAATCCTTTTCTTTCTGATTGGGTTAGTGAGAGGACACAAATCTAACTTAGATAATTGTTGTACCAATTTATTTAAACAAAGCTTTCTTATAAAAAAAGGGTTTCTGGGGTTCAGCCATTTTTAGACACTATATTTAGAGTTACATCCATAAATGTCTTGATATCGTTCCTGTTTACTCTGAGTTTCGCCCTCTCTGAAACAACATTTAGAACCCAGAATCCAGATCAAGATTGTCTAGCTTCGCCCAAATATGGTTCATGCTTTTTGAATTTTAGGCTCATGAATACGCAAAGACTACTTGAAATAACTGTAAATTTTTCCTGTTTTCTCATTGTAATGGAACTGCAGAGCATAATAATGCTTAATGGTGAAATAATTATTTCTGAATCCTTGTTTCCCATGAAAACATTATGTGAGAGAAAACTGGGACAGGTCAGATGGCACAGTCGTTATAGCACCAGACCTAGAGGAAGAAAGACCTGAATTCAAATCCAGTCTCAGACACTTGCTAGCTGTGTGATCCTGAGCAAGCATTTGCCCTTGTTTGCTTCCCCACCTGTAAAATGAGCTAGGGGGAGAAATGACAAACCATTTCAGTGCCTTTGTCAAGAAAGACCCAAATGGCATCACATATAAGTGAAATGACTCAATACAACAAAGAAGAAAACCAGCAATTCAAGTTGTTGATAAGAAAGCTAGCATAGCTTGTGAAATGATGTCTGACTGGCATTCTGGAGCAATGAAGGATTGTCCTAAGGTTTTATTTTATTTATACGTTCGTTTGTTTTTAAGGCTTTCCTTGCTATGGATGTGCTCTATACTCAAGGGAATTATATTCATAGGGTTTGTTGTTGCTGCTGTTTTTATTTTTTTCTTGTTGTTTTGGTGCAAACTAATGATTTCTTGAATGTGGAGAACTACCGGGGTAGAATCTTCTACCATAAACACAATTCATCTGCAATTTATGGGCTCAAAGAGTTTCCCAGAGGTTAGTTAACTCAATCATCATCCCATAGCTAGACTGTGTCAGAGGCAGGATTTGAACCCAAATCTTCCTAACTATTAAGCCTAGTTTTTTATTCCCTGGGCCATGATACCAATTTCTGCCTTTATACTTAATATAAATAATTTGGTAAGAACAGATTTGGCCAACCACTCAAGACAAGTTCTAAACAAGTTTTAATGATAAGAGATCTCCTGGGGCTCTTTCTCACTTTTCATTTTATGTGATCAATCAGATCATTTCCAATTACATGGAGTTACTGATTCCTAACTATGAAGATTCCTGGAACTTGCAAAATATGGAGAGATCATCTCAGGACAGTGTGTATATGAGTGAAGTAATTTGTTCAATGGTCGATAGAAATATGTACTTTTATTAAATTATCCTTTGGCATAATTGATAACATGGGCAATGGTATCCTAACACATAAAATGAACATATCCTGTATTCATTGTTATCTCTGTTTACAGATCCCATTGAGATTTTTTTAAGATGCAGGTATTTTTAGAGGAAGTGAATCATTTATATACGTATATGAACATGGTAATTGCCATGAGATAGAAGGGCAAATTCTTTCTTTTCCTTTCTCCTCAAGAAGTAGTCATATCTGCAGTCTACTATTCACTCATACATAATTAAAGGAAAAAGGCAATGTAAGTAGAGTGATTTTAAATGTTTGAGTCTCAAGAAACAAAGAAAAATTAAGAGATACTTTGCCATTGAATATCAGAGATTTGCCCCTAGGTTGCTTTGCCCTAGATCCCCTGGAGGACTATAGAGTTCTTGCAAGAGATCCATGAAATCACATGCACATTATACATAATATTTAAATGTAAATATTTATTTAGTCCTAGCAAACTATATCATGTGACTTGGTATAATAAATAATCAAACATTCTTACTACAGAGTGAGTAAACAATTTCTGCACATATCTATTATGATTTCCTCTTGAAACACAGTGTTTTAAAAATCTTCATGCAGTTTTAGGCTATTAAAATTTTAAACTGCATGAAGACTTGGGCCACTCTATGTATATATACACATACACAGATACACATTTGTATATTTTTGAAAATTAATGGAATTAATAAAATATAAATTGATTTAAAGTGTTATTAAATTCATAGTAGTTTACTTTTTGCCTCATGAATTTTTAGTGTAGATGCCAACAGTAAAACTACTATCGTATTGGGGGACCATGAGATTTTTTTGTATGTTAAAAATGGATCCTCAAGAAAAGACTGGGAATCATTGTATTAAATTTTACCTTCATCTCTTTAGCCTTGAAATCTCACTGTTCAATTGTGCATATAGTCAGGCAATATAATAACAAGTAATCCAAGGTCTTTGTACTATGAGCCATTATTATGAGCAGAGTTTTTCTTTCACTGTAAAAATTCAAAATATGGCCAAATGTATCTTTGTTCCACTAAGGTACTACACCTTAAATTTGTTTTTAAATATTAGATGAAATGATTGACATGTACACAGGGAAAACTAAATTATGGTGACTGAAAGATTCATTTTTATTTTTTAAGGAGAATAATGTTATATCAGAACAGTTTTGAGTCCCAAGACAAGTCAAGACTTTTAGTATATTAGAAATGGTACTGTGATGAATTGGGGAGGAGGGGGTATTTTGGCAGATTATGTCAATTCTTCTTATAAAACACCTGTGGATATGAAATTCTGAGAGGGATGATATGTGATCTAAGTATAAATTTCTTTAAATAAGGAAGATGGGCTAGGACTATGACTTCACTGACATAGAGGACTGGGAAAAACTCTTTTCCCAAAGCAGACCGACAAGTTTCTCTGAAGCTTAAAGTGTTAGAGAGTTGTCTACAATGTTGTCGTGTTCAATGATTTGCCCAGAGTCACCCCGCCTATGTGTAAGACGTAGAACTTGAGTCCAAGTTTTCCTAGCTTGAAGACTAGCTTTCTATGTGCTATGGCACACAGCCCTTCATTTAAATAAGAATAATTTTAAATAATACAAAAATCTAAAGTCTTGGAAAATTTCATTGATTTTTGTGCCATTTTGGTCTATACAAATATTTTAAAAGTTTTTTCTAACAGCATGCATTAGGACTTAAGTCTGAAGAAAAAAACACAAAACAAAGATACTGTACAAAAACACTTAAAATGATATGATTTATATTTTATATATTTCTAGAATTTTACCCAATAATCTTTTGAAAAATATATTCTAATAGAAAAATTAGAATGATTTTGCAGTTGTAATTTTCATTAATTCAATTAAGAATTCAGCTGGAAAGATTCATCAGAGACCTGCATGCTGGGTTATTAGATACCTTCTTTTCATGAGAAGAAATTAAAAGAGCAGTGCAATGTATGTTTAAACAGCTGCTGTTTATAAAGAGTAGGTGGAATGAAACTGCCTTAATAATTTGCTGCCTTTGAATACATAACAAGGATCAAAGACTAGCTATTAGTATTTTAAGTTATCCAGTAACAAACATTTGCATATTTGAAAAGGATCAAAGTAGGGAACCATGTTTTCTTTCAGGAAAATGAAGTGTTGATACAATGTTTAAACCATTGCTGTTTATCATATTGTATTGATTTTGCATAGCATTTATATTTTATATCACTGTGGAGGAGAAAGAAAAGTAGAATTTGTAAACCTGAACATGTATTGCTAGGAATATTAATAATAACTTAAATTTGTATGGTACTTTATAACACTTCAAAATCCTTTCTAATATTCTAAATTTTACCATTTGTTGTTAGTAGAAATAATGCTAATTTACATTTGTAAAGATATTTATATTTCAAAACTTCCTATTTTCTCAAGTTAACCATTTATTATTAATAGCAATAATAATAATGCATGGTGCTTTACAACATTTCAAAACACTTTCACTTTTTCTCATTTGATCTTCTCAATAGTTACATAAAATAGAAAATGCAAGTGTCATTATTTTATAAATGAGAAAAGCTCATTTGTTAAATTATTTGCACAAAATTGTGAAACTATTTGATTCATTCAACAAAAATTGAATCCCTACTATGTGCACACCACTGTCCATGGTGCTCAGTTTTCTCTATTAGCTGAGACACTATCTAAATTTCCTTACCTCTAATCCAGTGTTCTTTTTACCATATGGTATAGTAAAATCAGTGAAAAAGTGATAAAACTAAGCATGTTTAAAGTAACATTTCCATTTTTCTCATAGAGTTTATTTATAGTAAGTACTATATTTTATATTTCTATAATAGTACCAGTGTTAAGGAAGTAAAGAATACTATATTCAGTCACTTTCATTCATATCCAAATCATTATGACCCTATTTGGTACTTTCTTAGCAAAGATACTGGAGTGGTTTGCAATTTCTTTTTCCAGTTCATTTTACAGATGAGAAAACTGAAACAGATGGGAGTAAATGATTTGCCCAGAATCACACAGCTAGTAAGTGTCTGAGGCCAGATTTGAACACAAGAAGATGAGTCTTTCTGACCCTAGGCCCAATACTCTATCCACTATACCACCTAGCTGCCCTGGCAAAAAGCATTCTGATTCTAAAAAGAGAATTTACTTTGGAGACAATTTAGTTTCAAATCCTTCTTCTACTTGCCATCCGTATAAGGCAAATTCATAGTCTCCTAGCCTGTAAAATGAGGAAACTGGTCCAGATTGCCTCTGAGATGTCTCTTTCAACTTTTTGCATCCGTGATTCTATGACATTATGATAGATAATTTTAACTTAAAAATAAAATCCATAAATTCAAGGGGGAAATTTTTAGAAGAAAATTACTGGAGAGTAAGAGAAAAGGAGAATTAATATTTGGTCATAAAAAAAAAAGCTAAAATGGATACAAGGAATGTTTTCAAACCCATACTTGGGATTCATTTCTCTCCTCCAATATCACAGGTACACTCTTGTTGGCACTGAAACCATTGAATGTCTGGCGAGTGGTGTATGGAGTGAAAATGATCAGCAATGCCTAGCTGTTTCCTGCGATGAACCTCCTAGCGTGGAAAATGCCTCCCCAGAGACTAGCCACCGCTTATATGGAGATGTTGCTTATTACTACTGTGCAGATGGGTATAGCTTGGCTGGCAACTCCCAGCTGCACTGTAATGCCCAGGGGCAGTGGGTTCCCCTGGAGGGTCAGGCTATACCCCATTGTATAGCTGATTTCTGTGAGAAACCTCCATCTGTCCTGTATAGCATCCTGGAATCTGTAAGCAAAGCCAGATTTGCAGCTGGATCAATTGTGAGTTTTAAATGCATGGAAGGCTTTGTCCTGAACACCTCAGCTAAGATTGAGTGTATGCGAGGTGGCCACTGGAATCCTTCTCCCATGTCAATCCAGTGTATCCCAGTTCGGTGTGGAGAACCACCAAGTATCAAGAATGGCTATGCAAGTGGAAGCAACTACAGTTTTGGGGCAGTGGTAGCTTATAGTTGCAACAGGGGATTCTATATCAAAGGAGAAAAGAAGAGTACCTGTGAAGCCACAGGACAGTGGGGTAGCCGCATACCTACCTGCCACCCAGTGTCTTGTAATGAACCACCCAAAATTGAGAATGGATTTGTGGAGGTAAGAGATTAATTACTTGGAAATCGCTTGTATTATATTATGTATGTTATGTTATATTTGAAATTTTGTATTTGTTTTGTCTAAGACCAATTTTGACATTGTCTTGGGAAATGTGAATTATATAGTTTGCTTAGGAATTTATTCCCATGGTTGCATTGCTCAACGATTTAAAAAAAGGCATTTATTGAATACCTACTGTGTGCCTACTACTATGCTAGTTGTGAATGGGCCGCTTGCTTCAGTTTCCTCGTGCTTTTTTTAACCTAATTAAAAAAAAAATAGAGCAGAACATTTAGAAAATGTTCTAAATACTGTGACTTGCACAGTCCATTTTCCTTGTAGACATTTTAATTCCATTGTCATTTGAGTATTTTCTTCTCAATGAATAAAACAAATTATCTGATCTACCACAATTACACTTTTGGTTACATTTTCAAACATGCCCTATTGTTTTATTCCCCATTATACAGCGCTCAACTGGGAAGGTCTTTGAAAGTGAAGTGGGGTATCAGTGTAATCCAGGATACAAAATGGTGGGAAATCCTATATGTGTCTGCCAAGCCAATCGCCAGTGGTATTGTGAAAACTCTCCAACCTGCACACCCCTCAGCTGTGGGAAACCTCCATCTCTCCCGAATGGCTATATCAGAGGAGAAAACTTTGAGGTGGGATCCAAAGTTCAGTTTTTTTGTGATGACGGTTATGACCTTATGGGAGATGCTTCTTGGACTTGCCAGAAGTCAGGAAAGTGGAACAAAAAGCCCAACCAAAAATGTATACCAGCCAAGTGCCCAGACCCACCCCTGGTGGAAAATCAACTTGTATTAAAGGAACTGGCTCATGAAGTTGGTTTGGTGCGGTTTTCCTGTAAAGAGGGTTATATCCTCCAAGGACCCTCTATCCTGAAATGCTTGGTGTCACAACAGTGGAATGGCTCTTTTCCTTTTTGTAAAATGGTGCTTTGCCTCCCACCTCCACTCATTTCCTTTGGTGTTCCTGAATCTTCCCCTGCTCTTCATTTTGGAAGCGTTGTCAAATACTCTTGTGTAGATGGGTTTTTCATGAGAGGAGATTCTACCATCTCCTGCCAAGCTGATGGCACATGGAGCTCTCCACTGCCAGAGTGCATCCCTGTTGAATGCCCCCAGCCTGAAGAAATCCCCAATGGCATCATAGATGTGCAAGGACTTGCCTACCTCAGCACAGCCTTGTACACCTGTAAACCTGGCTTTGAATTGATGGGAAACATGACCATTCTTTGTGGAGAAGATGGGCATTGGCTTGGAGGAAAACCAACTTGTAAACCCATTGAGTGTCCAAAGCCCAGTGAGATTCCAAATGGCAAACTTTCATATACAAACCTCCATTATGGACAAACCATTTCATACTCATGTGATAGAGGATTTAGCCTGGAAGGACCAAAAACTCTGATGTGTTTAGAGACAGGGGATTGGGATGTAGCTGTTCCATCTTGCAATCCCATTTATTGTGATCTCCCACAACCTATCGAAAATGGCTTTGTGGAAGGAGCAGATTACAGCTATGGTGCCATGATTATCTACAGCTGTTTCCCAGGATTCCAGTTGATGGGCCATGCCATGCAAACCTGTGATGAGTCAGGGTGGTCTAGCTTTATACCAACATGTCTTCCCATAGACTGTGGTCTTCCTCCCCATATTGATTTTGGAGACTATGTGAAAGTAAAAGGACAAGAAGGATATTTTGATCAAGAAGACGATGCTATGGAAGTCCCATACCTTACTCCTGACCCTCCTCATTCATTTAGTCCAATGGACCATACCCAGAAAAACATGAAAGGCTCTACTGTTATACAGACACCTAACTTTTTATATGGTACTCTAGTTTTATATTCTTGTAACCCCAGCCATGAGCTTTTGGGTAATCCTATGCTGATTTGCCAGGAAGATGGGACTTGGAATGGCAGCGCCCCTGCATGCATGTCAATAGAATGTGACATGCCTAGTCAGCCACAGAATGGCATTTTGCATTTTACTGAGAATACAATGGGCAGTGTAGTGCACTATAGCTGTAATCGAGGGCATGTGCTGGTGGGTTCTAGCGAAAGACTTTGTCTGTCAAATCGACAGTGGAGTGATACTGCCCCGCACTGTGAGGTAATTTCATGCAGTAAGCCAAACCAACTAATGAATGGATCTATTCAAGGAGGGAATTACACATACCTGAGCGTGTTACATTATTCGTGTAACACTGGGTATGAGCTGAATGGCTCCAACCGGAGAATTTGTCAGGAAGATAGTCAGTGGGATGGGGATGAGCCAATTTGTATTCCTGTGGCCTGTGGTCCACCCCCAGTCTCACAGAACAGCCAGGTGAGTGGAGATGAGTACACATTCCAAAAGGAGGTTGTGTATACTTGCAATGAAGGATTCTTTCTTGAAGGTTCTAGAAGCCGTGTGTGCCTAGCTGATGGGAACTGGAGTGGAGGCACTCCAGTTTGTGTTTCTATCAAGTGTCCTGCACCACCACAGATTGTCAATGGAGAAGTGAGTGGACTGGAACACAGTTTTGGGAAGGAAATAGATTTCCACTGTCATGAAGGCTATGTCTTGCATGGTACCACAACGCTGACCTGTCAAGTTGATGGCACATGGAATGGAGAGATACCTCTCTGCAAACCAGTCAACTGTGGCCCCCCTGAAGATCTCTCCCATGGCTTCCTCAATGGTTCCTCTTTTTCTTTTGGAAATTACATTCAGTACATGTGCTTCACTGGTTATGAGCTCCATGGCTCTCCTTTGAGACAGTGTCTTTCCAGTGGCGTCTGGAGTGGTAGTGCCCCTTCTTGCTTGCCCTGTGAGTGCCCTGCACCCCTGATTCAAAATGGGCTCGTTGTTGGAGAAGATTTCAGTTGTGGAAAGGTTGCCCAGTTTCAATGCCTTGAAGGCTTCAAGCTCCTAGGGCCTTCTGAAATTACATGTGAGGCAGCTGGGCAATGGAGTGCTGGCTTTCCACTCTGTGGGCACATTTCTTGTGGCCCTCCACCAATAATCTTGAATGCATTCATCAATGGGAGCAGTTCCCTGGAGGAGAATGCAATCACCTACAGTTGTGTGACTGGCTATGTCATGAGAGACAGATCTGACTTGGTTTGTACAGAGAAAGGGACATGGAGCGAGCCCTATCCAAGCTGTGAGCTCCTCTCCTGTGGACCACCACCTTCTGTAGCTAATGCAGTGGCAACTGGAGAGGCCCACACATATGGAAGCAAAGTAGAGCACAGGTAAGGTAGCAAATCTACACCAGGAAGTCTAAACTTTTGTTGTGTCATAGACTTCTTGGGCAATCTGATGAAGCATAGAGAGCCCTTCTCCAAATAATGTTTTTAAAATGCATATGATAAAATAAGATTACAAAGGAAGCTAATTGTATTGAAATACAGCTATGAAAAATAAATTTAAGTCACAGACCCCCCCCCAGGTTAAGAACCCCTGTTCTGAGGTCTCTAAGAGACATAAGCAGGAAAAGTTTAAAGGGAAAATAAATGACGGGTTTTTTAAAATCAGCTTTTACGAAATGAATGTGTTACAAGTATTTATTTATAAATACAATCAATTATTTAGTGTCTACTATGTGTGATGTACTGTGCTGAGGACTGGGAGATACAAAGAAAAGTAAAATATACCCTCTAAGGCTTGGCCTTATGAACTCCAGAGTTTTTAGAACAATAGCTTACATTTTTATAATGATATACAGAGAACTAGGGCCTGGGCCTCTCATTTCATTGGCATAGGGAACTCCCAGGTGAGAAAACTCCCTCTACCAATGCAGCATAGCAACTTTTCATCTTAGGAAGTTGCCTAGAGCACTGACAGGATGTGACGCAGGCAAGACTTGTACCTAAGATTTACTGGTTTCAAAGTCAGCTTTCTAGCCATTACACCACAGTGCCTCCATGGGATAGGTAGTACAAGTAGTATTATCCCCATTTGAGATGTGTGAACATTTGTCCAATGTCATACAGAGAGTGATAGGAGCTAGAGTAGAACCCAGGTCCTCTATATTCCAAATCTGCCATTTTCCTCCAGTAAATTGACCTATACTTGGCTTCATTCTACCCAGAATTGCTAAATAGTCATTATGTTGTTTGGAATTCCATCCAGTGGTTATTTTTAAATGTAATGATGTCAAATAATAATCATCATTATAGTAGTAACATATTGATTGGGAGATCAACTCTTCATGGGCTTTGAAAGAAAGATTTCAGCAGGTGGCAATGTGGAGAGGATATATTCCCTGTACTGAAGTAGAATGATAGTGGTATGAGTAGAGAGCTGTGGCTAGAAGTGAAAGTTATTGCAGGATTAACTTGGGGGATGAGGGAAAAGGAAGCCCAATGGGATTGTAGGATTTAGAGCTGGAAAGAACCGTAGAGATTGTCTAACCTAAATTTTTCATTTCATGCATAGGGAAAGTGAAGTCTAGAGCAATTAGGCAGCTTACCTGGAGAAGAAGTTGTAGGACAACGAAAAGAATTCTGGCTCTGGATTCAAAAAACCTGGGCTCAAATCCCACTTCCAATGCCTAATATTTGTGACCTTTCCTGAGCCTCAGTTTCCTCCATGACCTCTGAATACCCTGACAGGTGTAATCTATGATCCTAGGATCTACCTGAAATCACATAAGAAATAAGAAAGAGTGTTGGACTTTCAATGTAAGACTTCTGACTCCAAATCAGAGCTCTTTCCAAGACATCTTGCTGGTTCTGAAGCTGTGTCTCAAGGCAAATTTGGTGCTATAATATGGAAATTGGGAAAGCAAGGGAAGTTCTGGGGTAAAGATGGCAAGTTTCAATTTACATATAATGAATCTGAGATGTCAATATAACACCCGATGGAGCTGTCCAGCAGGTAGTATGATGTACTAGAAAAAAAAAACCACAGAATTGAGAAAATATGGGACTTGGGTTCAGATCCTGACCCTGTTCCATAAGATAATTGAATCCATGTGAGCTGATGAGATCACCAGTGCCCCATCTCTTTCCTTGTTTTAACTGTTAAATTCTTTTAAAAAGCTGTATCTTCCTGATTCCTTCCCTTCTCATGATTCTCATTCTTACAGTTAAGCTAATGGTCTTACAGCTTGAATGAAAATGTTCTTTTAAAGGTCATCAGTGACTTTCTAATTGCCAGATTCAGTGCTACTTTCTACTAATTATTTCCTATTTCTCCTGTATATAGCTTACTTTGTATATACTTGGTGGCATGTTGTCTCCCTCTATTAGATTGTAAGTTCCTTGAGGGCAAAGTCTTTTTGCCTCTTTATGTATCTGCCATATTAAGCACAGTTCCTGGCACAAAGGAGGAATTTAATAAATATTTATTCATTAACCATTCATCATCCTTCTAATGTAGGATCCTTCTCTTCAGTTACTGATGCTGTTAACTAAATATTCTCTTACCCCCCAAGCTCAGACACTATACGATGTTGGTTTTACTTTTTATCTGTAATTGTATCATTTTGCCAGTCTAGTCCTTTAATGTCCATACTCACCAAAGGTCTATCCTTAGTCATTTTCTCTTCTCTCTTGTTCTTTGTCCTTTGGTGGTCTTATATATTCTATGCAGATAGGTCCTAAATCTGGATTGGTCTCCCATCTTGGCCTCTCTCTTTGGAGCTACAGAATCTCATCTTCACTTGACTTCAAGAAATCTCCCACTGCATGTCCCATCTCAAAATTAACAAGTTCAGAACCAAACTCACTCTTTTACCCCTTAAATCTCTTCCTCCTCCTCACTTCACTATCTTTGTCAGTATCACTATCATTCAACTGGTCTCTTATGTTTTTCATTTCCTTACTTCTCAGGTCTCCTTATAGAACCTTCAGTCTCTCTACGCTCTCTTTTATCCTTCATGCTTCTTGGGTATTGATTTGGTTCCATCACTTCTCTGTTAAAAAATCTCCAGTGATGCCCTACTGCCTACCAAAAAATAAATAAATTCAAAACCTTCTTCCTGGCATTCAAGGTCTTCCAAAGATTAGCAATACTCTATGTTTCCAACCTTACTAAATATTAATTCCACCACCACCGCTCTACCTTGGGACACACAGAATAACTGTCTATCCCTTACACATACATTGTACTCTCACATCTCTATGTTCTTGTTCAGACTGTATTATGCACCTGGAATGTTTTCCCATCATTTGCTTGTTGAATTTCTACCCATTCTTTAAAGTTTAACTCAAGTATTACTACCTTCGGGAAGTCTTTCTTGATCCCCTGGTTGGTAACAATTTTCCCCCATTTTCCTAAGCTTGATGCTTTATTTTGTAACATTCTACTGCACTTATCATGTAATATTGTATATGATAGCTGTCTGTGTTGGGTTTTTATTTTTCTATTAGACTATATGTTCCTTGAGGACATATAGTCTTGTATAAATATTGTATCTTCCCCAATACCCAGCATGGTGCTTTGCACACAGTAGGCATTCAATAAATATTTTTTTCCCATTTCACAATAAATACTGAAATTATCTATAAAACTGATGATGCCCCACAGTAAAAAAAAAAAAAGTGTTCCCTAAATGTTCCATTTGTCCAACTTACCCCTTCCAGATTCTGTGAAATTAGTTTCCTTTGAAAGGTCTAAGTTTGGAGTTTGGAGTTTAGCCTAGCCTCTACTGGATCATAAGCTATATTTGGAGTGAAAATAGATTTGCCTATCCACCAAGGAAATAAGTAAACCAAAAAGAGGGCAATGTTAATAATGTTGAAAGCAAGGTTTCCTTTAAATAAACCATAACATGGATGTTTGTGCACTTACCATGAAACAGTTATATTTGACAAAGTATCTCCTGGCTTCCAGTTTTGCCGTATGTTGTCCTCAGGAGATATGCCAAATAAAAAGTTCTCTCTTTGACTTCTTGCAAAACTACTTATGGTTAAGAAATAAGCCATAAACAACATTCTCTCCTCTCTCTCTCTCTCTCTCTCTCTCTCTCTCTCTCTCTCTCTCTCTCTCTCTCTCTCTCTCTCTCTCCCTCTCTCTCTCTCTCTCTCTCTCTGTGTGTCTCTCTCTGTCTCTCTCCCTCTGTCTCTCTCTCTGTCTCTTTCCCTCTCCCTCTCCCTTTCTCTCTCCCTCTCCCTTTCCCTTTTCCTCTTCCTCTCCCTCTGGTGTTATACTTTCATCTTTATTTCAGGTGTCTGGAAGGTTATATGATGGCATCAGATACAGATACAATGACTTGTCAGAAAGATGGGCATTGGTCACCTGACAGTATTTCCTGTATTCCTAAGAAATGCCCCCTACCAACAAATATGAACAAGATACTTCTTCTTGGTCATGAGTTCAATGTGAATAAACAAGTTTCTATATTATGCTTAAAAGGATACACTTTGGGGGGAGCTAACACTTCAACATGTCAGGTAAGACTTTACTTCTTAAGAGCAAAGTGCACTGCTTATGCATACACTGACATGTACCTAGTATCCCAGTGTCTTGTAAAGGATTCAAGATTTCATTAACATAAACACTGTAACAAAATGATGTTTCTAATCCAACGTTGATCACTCAAAATTTCAAGTACAAAGGGTCAGTGTACAAAGTGTTCCAACACCTCTCTGTGAAATTATCAATGACTCCTTATTACTTCCCAAGCAGAGCTCAAGCTTCATTGCTGGGCATTCCAGTTCCTCGTAATTGGGCACCTTTTCAGTCTTATCTCATATGACCACCTTCTCTGCACTCTATACTGTGACCAACATAGTCTATGCTGCCTAAAAATGCCATCTTTGTTTTTCTGGTACCCAGAATGTCCTCCTTTCTCCGCACCTGACTTTCTCTATTGAATTCCTATGTATTCTTTAAAACCCAACTCACAGCAACCCTGTGAGGAAATGTTATCATTATTCCTGGTTTGCAGATAAGGAAATTGAGAATCAGAAGGGTCATATGACTTCCTGGCATCACATAGGCTGCACCAAGGGCAGGTCTTCCTGTCTCCAAAGACCAGCCCGCCCTCTGTTCACTAGGGCTGCTTATCACCTTGCACACCATGGGCACTTAATAAATATTTATTGAAGAATGGAATTCTAAACCATACCATAATTTGAAACCTTACAAACAGGATCTTTCTTCCTTTTGTATCACGTATACATATATATGTAATCATATTTAACTGTCCCAAAAGTTTTTGCATAGGAAGCTAACTGATTTTTTTATTTACACCAAACATCAAAGATTTTATTTATATAATTCTTTGTTGTGCTGGAGAACACAATTGTTAGTGCTTTCTTGATAGAATCTTAATTGAAAACTAACTTTTTAAGTTAAAATTCAAATTCGAAACACATTTGTAGAACATATTTGCATAGGGCTCTGTACTGAGCTCTAGAGGAGATAAGAGGGTAAGGTAGACAAAGCCCCTGACCTTAAAGAGCTCACAGCCCAGTAGGGGAAACAAGATCTGTGCATATCTCTAATACAAAGGAAACTATAAGTGCAAAGGAGAGATCCAGCAAAGTGCTGTAAGAAATTTGAGGAGGGAGAGATGTCCAGCTGGGAAGTAATCAGGTAAGGTAGCCATTCCATATACATCCCTGCCTGCCGTCATCTCATCTCTTCTGTCTGTACTGTGTACAGTGGTCCATGCCTGCCGACATTTGCTTCTGTTATCTTTTCCATTTAGCTGGATGGTACTTGGGATCCACCATTCTCTGATGATTCTTGTACTCCAGTTTCTTGTGGGAAACCTGAAACTCCAGAGCATGGGCTTGTGGTTGGCACAGAATACAGTTTCAAAAGCACAATTATTTACCAGTGTAAGGCTGGCTATGAGTTAGAGGTAAGCCAAGAGGAATATTTGATCTTTTAAACTTCTTGGGCACATGTTTTACTGGTATAGGTGACCCTCATTATCTTTTATTCCAAGGAAGTTTGTTCCTAATAGAAACTTTTCTTATCTTAGGAAATAAGTTCAGAACTCCCGTTGAAGTCAATGAGGACTTCTTATGAGTAGAAATATTCAATCCCTAATTTTCACTTAACAAGGTTAAGTGACTTGCCCAGGGTTACACATCTAGTAAGTGTCTGAGGCCAGATTTGAACTCAGGAAGATGACTCCAGGAACAACATTCTATCCACCACACCAGCTAGCTAACAGCAACACCATGTTGAAAGGAAAATTCTTCATTTGGGCTTCCACCCTGATTAACAAGCAAAACTCAGGACAAAGAGTATTAAAAAGATTTTATTATAACCACCTCAAGATAGCAACACATTCAGTGGCTGATCCCTGCAAAACAACAATTGTTTCAAGGTGGGGACAACTTTATAGGTAACTTTAAGATAATCCATCTCAGCAAAAGAGGTGGGGTCCTTGAATCTCAGTTCCTCCCCAAGGTAGAAAGAAAGCAGCAAAAAGCAGGTAATACAACTGCACACTTGGAGTCTCCTTCCCTCCCAGATCCTCCCCCAGCATTACTTAACAAGCAAGGCTGGAAACAAGGGGTAACTCAATCAACAGAACTTTTAACACACGTCTTCTTCTGAAGCAGAGGTTCTTAACTTGGGGTTCATAGACCAAACAGAATCTGTGAACAGATTTTAGGGTATCTATAAAATTGAATGGGGGAAAAAAATCACATCATTATTTTTCCATTCAATTCAATAAACTATTTGTTCAGTGCCAGGCACTGTGCTAAGCACTGGGAATCCAAATAAGAAAAAGGAAGATAGTCCCTGCCCTTAAGAAGATTACAGTCTAATGGAGAAAGATAATGCACCAAAGGAAGCTGAAAAGAGTCACCAGAGGGTAGGGGCACAGGGGTATGATATTCTACGGAGTCAGAACTAAGCAGAGCTGCTGATGGAAAATGGAAAGTTACTTGGAAAGGTAACATCGTTTTCACTAACCTCCAGTTTTCTTTGTAGTCCCATTATTTTATTTTATACATTTAAAAATATTATACTGACAAAAGGTCCACAGGCTTCAGAGGGATTTATGACACCCAAAAAATGGTAAAGAACCTCCATTCCAAAATTTACTTGATGGCATGGTCTTCTTCGTCAATGAAGGATGAACACACAATGACAAACAAGAGAATGGTAAAATAAAATGAGAGCCTAAGGAAAAACAACAAAGAGAATAAAATGGGCATTTATCATCTTAATGAAAGGCAGTGTGGCATAGGCCAGGAAGTCTTGGGTTCAAGTTCCATCTATAACCCAAGCTGTGTGACCCTGGACAAGTCACTTGACCTCTCAGTGCTCTAGGCAGTTCTCTAAAACAGTTGCAGAGAAAATAGCAGTTGTCCTTTGGTAGAAGGAGTCTCTTTGCCCAGAAGTTCCCTGTGCTAATGAAATCACGCATCTAGTCCCTATCTCACTCTTCGAGGAATTTCAGTCAATCAGCATTTATGAAGCCCTTGCACTATGAGAAGTTCAATTCAAAGACAACTGTCTGGGAGGAAAACGCCAAGAAGTGAGAAATAAAGGAGAGCTCTGAGGGCCCAAAATAGATCTCACAAAGATGTTCACTCAGGGTCAGGGTCATTTCTCAAAGGAACACCCTTCATTTCCTTTATCAGAGTCTGTTTACTCCTCTTTTATATTGAATTCTATCCCATTTATTCATCTAGTTTGCCAACCCACTGGATTAAAGATAACAAATTATAAATTGGAGGCAGAGAGAGGACTGGTATGGGCAGGCATACGTTATACAGTGACTATTGAGGCATACATATGGGGGATCTTCATAGACTTTATCTCCTTTGATACTCTGTAAAAAAAGAAATGGCTTGTATATACAATCTCTTATCTTGTGAAACAAAGGTGAAGGTGAAGGAAGTTCTTTACCCTGAATTTCACTTGGATGATTGAGGTCTACATTTGGAAGTGTGGCTTAAAGTCCTAACCTTACTTCCTATTCCTAATATCAGTTTTGGAACCAACTCAGTTATTGGAAGGTTTCAACCTCAACACTGTTTCTCCACACTTAAATGAGACAGCCAGATGGCACAGTGGTTTGAGCACCAGGCCTGAAATCAGGAAGCCCCGGGTTCAAGTGTGACCTCAGACACTTACTAGCTGTGTGACCTTGGACAAGTCATTTAACCCTCTTTGCTTCAGTTTCTTAACCCTGTTTGCCTCTGTTTCCTCATCTGTAAAAATGAGAAGGAAATGGCAAATCACTCCAGTACCTTTGCCAAGAGAAAACCTCAAAGAGTAACACACAGCTGAACAATGAAACATTTCAGTATTTAAATTTTCCTTTGCCTTTTAATGACCTTTTGCTTTGCTTCATAGGGTGACCCTGAACGTGTCTGCCAGGAAAACAAACAGTGGAGTGGAGCTGTAGCTGTCTGCAAAAGTGAGTTGAATATCACTTGTGTCCTCAGATCCTGAGCTGAAGTCCTATCTTGGTCTGCTTTGGCACATAGGCCGTGCCTGTGGAGAAAGGATGTAAATACATCCCCTGAGCAGCTCAGTAGCCATCATGCCTTCATAAAGCAGGCAAACTTCAAAGATTTCTGTCTCATGTTCAGTATTGTGAACTCTACTTGGATAGGTCTTCCTTAGATTGCACGGTAGCTTTTCTATTATTACTGCTTCAGATCCAGTTGATAAATTAAGATGCTTTGTGAAAGGTCACAAAGTAAGTAACATTCATCAGATAGTGTTGATCTATGGCAAGCAGGAAAGAATGCAAGTTTTCTACCTTATCTTTTCTTTTTACTTTTAATATCAATACTTTATGTGCTTTAATTATTTTTAATTAATTATTAAAATTATTTTTAGTTATTTTTATTTTATGCTTTGTCACAAAAATAAAGTTCCCTATGGGCAGCTAGGTAGCACAGTGGCTATAGTTTAGGGCCGAGAGTCAAAAGGACCTGAGTTCAGATGTGACCTTGGATATTAATTGTGTGATCCGAGGCACTTGTTTGCCTCAGTCTCTTGATTTCTAAAATGAGCTTGGGAAGGAAAGGGCAAACCACTCCAGTTTCTTTGTCAAAAAAAAACCCAAATGGAGTCATGAAGAGTTGGACATGATCAACAGACAACAACTTACTTTGTGCCAAGTTGAAAATGCTGATGTTTCCTTAGTGGTCATAAATGAGCTTTCTTTCTCTACCGCAGCAGTTCTAGTTGTCTGAAAATAATTGTGCTATTTATTTTGCAGAGCTGCAAAGCCTTTCTCATTCTTTCAACAAGTATGTATTAAATGCCCACTATGTGCCAGGTATAGAAAAACAAAAAACCAAACAGAAGTCCCTGCTCTCAAGGAGTTCTGTTGTTAAACTTTTCCCCTGGTTAAGCGTATCCTGTGCACCTCTAGGCTTCATCAAAACTGGTTCGGCTAATCAGTCAGGGAGGCATTCCTGCATGTATGAAATGGCCTTTGGCTTTCATCAAGATGTCAGTGAGCTGTCATGTCTTCCTTGCCTACACATATGAAGAAATACAGCTCTGAGGAAGGAACAGAGTTTCATAAGTGGAAATTGCAGGTTGCTCATAACTGGAGATTTGGGTGGGGGTGTGAGGTGGCAATAGAAAAGACTATAGGGAGAAGTTGGCACCTGAAATGAAGTTTAAAAAAAGAGAAATAATTTTAACAAGAGGATAGATGGGAATCCAGTGCAGTCAGAGTTAACAAAGTACTAAAGTCATAGAGTAAGGAGATATATACTTGATGAGGCCTCTGGCTGTGGATAAATGGCCAATAATAGCCCCCAGCCCAAGCCTCTGTGGTTCATCATTTATGTTTTTTATGTCAACCTCCAGAGCTGGGTCTAAGAAAGGCAAACAGAATTAGGTTGTATTTGTGTTTATTTCTTTCAAGCTGGCAGTAGGCATGTGGAGCTGCAGTCAGGACTGAGCTCAATTTGGGAGTAGGTTTTACAGATTATACAGACAAAGAGAAACCACAAAACTGGGTGGGAATAGCCATGTCATGGTGCAATCAGGTACTGCTATGGGAGGTGCGGGCATGAGGGTTAATTAAGGAGTTGTTCCAGAGAAGTCGCAAGGCCCCAGAACTAGAAGGCTTTTGCTAATTCTGTCTGTTAGAGCTTGTGAACTGGCTTAAGTCAGTTCCGTGGTTGCTGGCATTGCAGAGAGAGTTCTGGGTTCAGCAAGTGAACAGTGCAAAGGATCTCTGGTACATCAAGCTCCAGGGATGCTCAGTCTGCCTCCTGATTGGCTGATTCTGATTCCCAGGTCAATCCAGCCTCCTCTGGATAGTAAGGGAGCTCAAGCAAATCCAGGTAGTTAGTAAGGTCATTAACAATTCCATTTTCACAGTGACTTAGAATGAATATAAATAGAAACCTTGAGTGTCTTCCCCTCCCAGATTGATATTTTTGTGATGATAAATTAAGTCATTTTGTGTCTCAGTTCTAGCCTAGCCCTTAGTCACTGAATGGGTGTTACCTCAGACAGACTGAGTCTGGGAAATGACCTTCATTTAGAAAGGTCACTGCACCCTGATCCGTCCCCAGTCATCTTGTCGTGCCACTGGACTCTGGAAGACTATAAGAGTAAGACTGATGACTCTTCCTCACTTAAATCCAATTCACAAGCAAGTCAGGACATCAGCCTCATGATATCATTGGGGGTGGAGGGAGGTACGAAGGATGAACTGTGGGCAGGGTGAGATCAGGGAACGAGTAGTCTGGTATGCCACAAGGCTGAGTGGAAAAAAGATGCTGTCCCTCAAAAACACCTCCCCTTAAGAACCTCAAGAATTGGCCTCTGGACTAGCAAATGTCTTTGTTTGGGAACCCAGATTTGATGGTACGAGCTCAGCAGCATCGAAGAAGCCAGTGGTTGCAGTGAGAGGGTATGTTGGCTTGAGATTAGAGAATGAGTAGGAAAGCTCTGAGTGAGAGTGTTTAAAGTGAAACGGTGAATAAAAGGTGAATAAATTTTGGAGAGTGGCCTGAGGAAGACTGCAGGACTGTCACCTCATTGCCAGTATCCCATTTCCCTACTTCCCATATACACATCCTATATTGAGTAGGAAGCTATGTCCTACTACTCCATGTGAAAGGCATTGAAAGTCATGGACCAGAATAAGGGCAATGGAAAGGGAAAAAAGGGAAACAATATACACTTAATTCCTTTGCATTTACAATCCTCTAACTATTTTCTAATAATAATAATAATAGCTAGCATATAGATAGCAATTTAATGTTTGTAAAGTGATATGTATATCATTTAATTTGGTCCTCATAACAGTCCTGGGAGCTAAGTGCCATTATTATCCCCATTTTATAGATGAAAATACTGAGGCAAAGAGAAATTAACTGACTTGCCCAGGGTCACACAGCTAAGGCAGGATTCCAATTCAAGTCTTCCTGACTCCAAATCCAGATTCTGTGGAAGTAAATGATAACAAAGAGTAATGAGTTCTTAAAAATATAACAGGTTTTTTTTTTAATTTTCCTCCCCATAACACAAATGCAGACTCAGTTGAAAATGAATTAGAGGGTGAGTGAAAAGAGTGTGTCAGGGAGGGCACTGAAGGGTAATGGAAGGTTAATATCATGTTCTATTGTCAGATACACCGTTGGCTCCAGACCCTTTCACAGCTACAGTGTGTTTCAGGACCAGGATATCTCCAAACCCAGTTCCTGTCTGGACTCCTACCCTACCTGGGTCTGGTCATTTAGGAATGAACTGGGGTTGGGAACAGGGGAAATCTGATGCAAGAAGGAAGATCCTAGAGCAGCCTCTTTGGTGTCAGTCATAGATCCCACTTTTCCAAACACCAAGTGGTAAGGGTGGATCCATTAAGCTACCGTAAGGTAGCAGCCTTCTTAGAGTTGTATGGAACACACTGGGTCTATCCTCCAGAGGTGTAGTAGGTTCTTGAACAAAAAGAGCTCTGAAACCAGGAACAGAGAAAGAAGTAGGTATCTGGTCTCCTGGTTAACTGCAAGTCAGGAGGCAGTGAAGTACAGTAAAAAGAAGTCAAAAGATCTGGGTTCACATCTTGGCTCTACCACTAGAATGAACTGAATAAAGCATTTATTAAGCACTTGCTACATGCAAAGCACAAGTAGCAAAGTAAGACAGCCCCTATTCTCGGAAAACTCACAAAATCAAACCTAATGGAAGGCTTCAGCTGCCAGTCAGATGGAAGAGTTGTGCAGGTGCTTAGAGTGCAACCACAAAGCAGAGGTTACAATTCCTGTGTGTGTGACCCTAAGCAAGTCACCTTTGGGCCTCCATTTCCTTATCTGTAAACTGAGAAGGTGAGTTAGATGAGATAATGATATTAATAATGGTAGCTCAAATGTACATGGAGTCTTATGATTTATAAAAGTACAAACCCTAACACAATATTGTGAGAAAACAACTCAGAAAGAATAAGAAACCTGTCGATAGGATCACAGATTAATAGGAGAAGGAAATTTAAATGTCATTATATCTAACACTCATTTTAAGCAATGTAAATTTCTATCCGGGATGGGGAACCTGTGGCCTCAAAGTCATATTTGGCCTTCTGTGTCCCCAAGTGCCACCCTTTGCCCGAATCCGAACTTCACAGAACAAATCCCTTTAATAAAAGGATTTGTCCTGTAAAACTTGGACCCAGTCAAAAGGCTATACTTGAGGACCAAGAAGGCCACATGTGGCCTCAAGGCCACAGGTTCCCCACCCCTGTAAAATACAAACAACGTTATAAAGGCGTACTCAATGACGCACAGGTAGCATCAGTCAGGGTCTGAACTCCAAATCTGTTGCTTTTTATATTACACCATGCTGCCTTTGTCATGTCCCTGGTCAGTGCTCTGTCCCCTAAATCTGGCTGCCTCAAGTCCCTTCCATCACTAAAATAGAGTGTTCTCTTTCTCGTCTATTCTATTCCATTCCATCCTGTCCCTTCCCATTCTATCCCATCCCATCTTATCCCATCTCATTCCATCCTCTCCTATCTTATCCTGTACCTTCACATTCTATCCCATCCCATTCCATTTTATACTGCTTCTAATCTATCATATCCTGTTCTATAACTTTGAACATCTTGGGTGGCATTTTTTAACTAAAGTTACCAGAGACTCCAAAAACGGAATGAAAAGGAAATGAGCAAGAGACCATGTTTATTTTCAGTATGTTTAATTCAAACAATAATGACATGAGAAATTGGTTCTTATGTTTGTGTTCCTCTGAGATATCCAGCTGAAATAGCAAGCCTTGGAAAAATTCTATTAAACAATGTTGATGTCTTATTCAACTGCACTAAATTCTACCTTATGGAGCACTGCTGATTTTTAGGCCTTTAAGTATAGAAATTTAAGTCATCCCCGATAACTAGGTCAACCACAATAAGCAAACAACACACAGACTAATTTTAAAAATGCGAAAATTCCTCATTCCATGAAGTTCTTTTGAAGTAAGAGTAGGACTGAATGGCCTCTGCACTCACAAAAGTTGTTTAGCAAAACCTTCTATTTTCTAGTCAATTCATTTTAGCTAAAAATACATTTATGTGACCAAAGCCACAAAGCCCAGGCTCACCCTGCCCCTATCTTGCAACACTACTTTTGGAGTTCACTGGTATCCCCAGTGGTTGTGCCACCACTACTTCTACTTTTTCCGAGTTTTCAGTTATCAGTACCATTTCTTACCTCCTAAAAGGAACACAGCACAAGGCTTCCTCGTTTTTTCACTCCTGTTCCTCTGTTTCCTGATGGCAGCACCCCACCCCCTTAGTTGTTTAAGAAGGATTTAATATCAAGCACTACTGAAGAAATGTATAATTGTTGAGGGGAGGGGTATAGTAACAGGTGATCTGGAGTAATAGTTTCATAAATCAAAAAATATCATTGCTGAATGTAGGTGCTAGGGTGCACTCTTTCACCAAGGCACACAGTGCTTACTGGGGAGAGGGGAAACAAAATTAGAAGTCCTATGGTTTTGAGGCACTCACAACTCTGGAACTGAGGGCTTTAAAGTCTGTTCCTTTCCTTGGGAAAAGACTGAACAAAATATTATTGATGAGAGTTGTGTCAGTGTTGAACAGATGATATTGCTGCTAAATTGGGTTTGTCTGCAACTAGACTGTTTCTCTGCTGGGTCAGCCTGCTCCTCGTCATTGTTGAGGTACTATTGTACTCTTTCAGAGAGAGTATAAGCCTGCCAAAGTCTTTCTGTAAAGCAGCTTTGGAAAAATTAGCCACTTTACAGAAAGCCTTTGGAAAGTCACGCATGTGAGAAAGAGATATACATAAGGAAAGAAAGTAATAACTTTAAGCCTGAGCAGCAAACATTCTTTCTCTATGCCTTGTCAGTTAACACATCATGAAACTGTTCTCAGTGCCTTAACTTTACAAAATAATTTATAACATCAGAAAATAGGTAAGTCACGTCATTCAACCCTTTGGGCTTTCCTCACTTCATAATGCACAACTGTTGTTGTTCAGTTATGTCCAACTCTTTGTGACCCCATCTGGTTTACATTTCCTTTTCCAGCTCATTTTGCAGATGAGAAACTGAGGCAAACAGGGTCTTGCCCAGGGTCACACAGCTGATAAGTATCTGAGGTTGGATTTGTACTCAGGTCTTTCTGACTCCATGCCCAGCACTCTATCCACTGTGCCATCTAGCTGCCCTTGATGCATAATTAGTTGCTGTCAAATGAGGATCCATTGAAGGAACTGGCAATGTTTATCCTGGAGAAAATGAAGTTCAAGGGAAACATGCTAGATGTCTTCAAGTATTTGGAAAGCTGAGATATGATGTAAAACAAGAATTAAGACTTGTTCTGCTTGGCCTGAGAGGGCAGAATTAGGAGCAATGGCAGATGGAAAAGGCAGAGAAGCAATTTTAAACTTGATATGAAGAAAAATTTCTTGATATAATGACTTAAAAGTTGAATGAGCTGTCTTAGGAGGTAGCAGAATCCCCATCATTGAAGGTCTTCAAGTAATGGTTAGGCAACTACTTTTCCAGTATATAGGAGGGGGGATTCTTTTAGGGGTGGATTTTACTAGCTAGTCCCTGAGGTTCATTCAAACAATAAATATTTATTAAGCACCAACTATAGGCCAAGCCCTGTGCTAGGTGCTCAGGGTACAAGTACAAAGAATGAAACAATTCCTGCTCACAGTGGGGTTACTTTCTAAAGAGGGAGACAAGGATTACAAATAAAAATATCTACAGAATAAATATGAACTCATTAAATACAGTATACAAGTATTTAAATTTCCAGTAGTTTAGGAGGGAAAGCACAAATATTTGAGAGAAATTAGGAAGGACTTCATGCAGAAAATGGTCCTGGAGCTTTGTCTTTAAGGAAAAGAGAGGTTCTATGAGGAGAAGGGAAGAAGAGGGTACTTTGTAGGCATGGTGGATTGCCAGTGTGACTACGTGGAGATAGGTTCCAAAGTTCCTTTAAACCCTGAAATTTTTCAAGTCTTTATGTGAGCTGAACCATGATCTATGATTTAACTCTTCATAACAGATGTAACTGGCATCTTCCGTATGGCCTCTTTGGTGGCATATTTAATCTATCGAAAAGACAAATTGTTTTAAATAATTTAACTGGCTAATTGTTATGCACATAAATGACATTTCTGATTATAAATGAGCTTTCTCTACACAGACCTGGCAGACCTATATTTATCTTGTGCAATTTTATTTGCTATTTTTAATTTCTTTTCCACTCAACTTTGGCTAGAAGTCTATTGGATTATGACCATTTATGGAAACATGGTTTCAGATCTAAATTCCAGCCTTTGAAGCACAGAAAGGAATCCTACCTACAAAGTGTATCTAATCACCCAGTTTTGTGCCTCAATCACACTCTTAATTATTGAACAGGCATTCATGAAGAGGGAAAAAATACCAGTCATGTTCCAAGTTAACTGGAAGAATTACATGAAGAAAGGATTGTAACAATTTGTCTACTCTCAGTCTGCTAAACTGAGAAAGACATTATAAACTATTGAAATGTAGGAATTTGGAGAAGTGCAACTAGTTCAAAAAAAAAAATACATTTGGGCAGTTGATGTTTTTATTTTAGTTCCACATTTGGCAGCTCCAAGATTTCAAAATCAAAAGTCCAGCCAAATTAGATGATTGAAATTCCTCAAATTTCTGATATTAGCAACTAAAACCAAATAAGTATAAATGAGGCAAGGAATATTTTTAAATGACTAGAGGTTTGAAAGCATAATATGTTATGTATATTATATTTATATATGTACATCTTATATATATTGTACATATATCATATTATATTTATTCAAACTATTATTATCTTATCAGCAGTGAAAAGCAAAAATACATTGAAAATGGTGGTTGCATTTTTCCTATAATGCTTCTGTGCAGAAGTGAATTTCTAAGGCTGCATCTTCACATTAAAACATTTTTGTTAATGCCACAGAATGGTTTGATGCCTTTTTGTCTGCTTATTGTAAACAAAGAACTTGACATTTGGTTCCGACTCTATTGTCTTAAACTATAATTAGTTCTGCCAAGTAGGAGTCTGCTGTTTGTAATTGCCAGCACCATCTGATTCCAATAGTATAAGGCAGTGTTGATTCACAGCAGGATTTTTACACTGAATGAGACTTAAATTTATAAATCAGTTTTACTGAATTTGGTGTAGTTTCATCAAAATCATGGGGTGTTAAGGAAAAATAAAAGTTGTTCAATAAAACCCAAGAAAAGAACTTTACCAATTTGTCTGAAAATCGACTCTGCCACTTTTTGCCTATTTAACCTTGAGTAAGTCACTTACATTCTTGGGTTTAAGTTTCCTCATTTGTCAAATGAAAGGGTTAGACTAGATGACTTCCAAGCTGCTTCTAGCTATAAGTCTATGAAATTGGAAAATATCTACTTCTTGGCTTTATCAGTAATTTATCATGTTGCCAGCTAAACATGTTTTTGAACTAGAATACAGTTCATTTAGAATGCAATATCCCTACCAGTCAGCTTTAAACCATTTTATTCCCATTAAAAGAATCAAGTACTTGTGTTTTTCTCTTAAATCTTTCCTTCAATCGTGAGGAAAAGCATTTGTTTTTATTTAGTAGTTTTCTTGCAAAATGGAAGGGATTGGAGAGTATAGAAGAAATTCAAGGCAACAATTACGTTCCACAAATACAAGGGAAAAGATAAGAAACACAATGAAATAAGAACAAAAGTCTTCCAGTATGAACCTGGGCAAGAATTAGGGAGCCAGCCCCATGATCCTTGGTCTCTCTTATGGACTTCAAGAGCTCCTTGAGAGAGAGGCATCTTCTGGGCCTCATTTTCCTCATCTGTAAAATGAATGTATTGGGATGTATTAGTAAAAATTTAAAAATCACAAAGCATCCTTCTAGCTCAAAGGTTCTGTGATTTTTCTATGGTGCCTACTTCTGTTAATTGTAATGTGCTTCTACATACTTAGGTCTTCTCACTGCCTTGTAGGTTTTTTTGACTATTGAATTTCAGCGCACTCAGGCCCAGGCCAGAGAGAAGACAGAGGGTCATCTGGTTCATTTTCTACTCTTCTAACAGGATCCTAGTTACATTACCACAGAGAAATAAGAATTGAATCTATTTTTAAGCCTTCTAGAGAAGGAATTTCCAAGTTCATGAGTAATATCATTATTGTTGTTGCATTATTAAATATATTTAACTCACCAGGAGGCAATTCTTCATCTTGTTCAGTTGTGTCCAATTCTCCATGACCCCTTGAGGCTCTCCTGGCAAAGGTACTGGAGTGATTGGCCATTTCCTTTTCCAGTTCATTTTGCAGATGAGGAAAATGAGGCAAACAGGGTTAAGTGACTTGCCCAGGGTCATAGCCAGTAAGTGTCTGAGGACAGATTTGAACTCAAGAAGATGAGTCTTCTGCTTCCAGGCCCAGCCTTGTATCCACTGTACCACTGAGCTACCCAAATTCTCTTGAAAACAACCCTAAATATTAATTAAGATGATTTCCTATTTTCTCCTACCCTCAGTAAAGATAAATAGTATAAGCCCTGAATACTGTTGAATATCATTAACAACACTGACCCCATTTTTTCTTCTCCAGAGTTAATGATCTAATTAATTTGAGTTTTCCTTATATACTTTACGTTCCAATCTTTTAACCATCTTTGAGTCTCTTCTTTGATTCTCTCTCTGTCTCTCTGAATTCTGTGCATCCCCCTTTCATTATTAAAAACATTTTTAACTATGTCTGTGCGTGTGTGTGTGTGCGTGTGTGTGTGTTGTGTGTGTGTGTGTATGTGTATTCCCTTCCTCCCAATGCATGAGGGGAGATAGAAGAGATGAGGAGAGAATAAATTAGGAGACAAGGAGAATCCAAGTTTTTCAATCACAAATCAGGAGTCCACTAGCCTTGAAGTTGGAAGAGGCCAGATCTCAAATCCTGCTTCCTTCGCATCCTGGTAGAATTATTATTTATTCCCTGAGTACCCCAGGCAACTTAGTAAGACTTTTAATTACAGCTTCACCAAAGTAACTGCATTTCTTGGGAGCAGTCTCCAAACCAAGAGCATTCCCTATAGCAATATCTAGAAGACCTTCCGTATACCCATCCAAAAGATTAAAAAAATTCTGGACATATGGTATGAGGAATAGTTTTGCAAAACCTCATTAAGGTAGTACACTTCTATTTCTCTGAAGTCATGATGCCCACACCCATTAACCTAATGAAGACAATACTATCTTGAGAGGGTCAACAAAATTTCATGTAAATGAAACAATGATCAAATTCTTGGATATTTTCCATAAATAAGTAGTGGGTGTTTTTTCTACAGTTGTAGCAGAAAAACAAATGGTAATTACAGATTAAGTTGAATCTATTAACACAGACTTATTTTCTTTCCCTCTAGAAATCAAGTGTGAAGTTCCAATCCAGTTTGAGAATGGAAGAGTTGAATATGAAAATAATACAGTTGGTCCAAGAGTGATATACTCCTGCAATATAGGATATTCCCTGGAAGGAGAATCTGTTGCAGAATGCACTGAAAATGGAAGTTGGAGCCATCCAATACCTTTCTGTAAACGTGAGTGATAACTAGAATAGGGATTGTGCTTTACTCAATTCTTATACTCCATGGCAAGAGCTGCACTCCAAACCCTGATCTCTGTTAATAAGTTAAAGGAGAGGTTGACTTGCCAGCACATGAAATTATATCAATCTGGTTAATGTGATTAGCTGACACTTCTAACTCATTTAATTCAGGTTTTTAAAGATAATGCAAAACCTGAATTATCAGGCTTATATGTCTGCACAGATGAAATGAACTGGATAATTACCAAATCTACTTCTCTTAGGACTTGTTTTTTAAAGGGGTATTTGAACTTCTATACTTCACTTGGGGGAGATATCATAATACTGAGAAAAGAAAAAAACTTTCCAATATTGTATTACAACTACAAATGTATTCATAAATACAATATTAAGCAGACAGAATATCCTTTGGAATGAGACAAAGCTTCACATGTAATTTGTAGTTTGCCTAAACTATTGGTAACTTTCTAAGCAGGGTTATCTAACTATAACTGAGATTATAATTGTAACTTATTTTTGTCACAGAATTTCAGTAGGAATCTACCAAGTCAGAGGCAGCTAGGTGGCACGGGGTCAAGAGCACTGGACCTAGAGTTAGAAAGTTCTGTAGTCTCAGCTATGTGACCCAGAGCAAGTCACTTATCTTCTGTCTGTCTCAGTTTCCTCAAATGCAAAACATTCATAATAGTACCTACCTCACAAGGTGAATATCAAGTAAAAATTTTTGTAAAACACTTACTACAATGTCTGGCACTTAATAAATGCTTATTTTTAAAAGTCCAACCATACCCAAAGAATAAGCTTCTGTAATACCCTTGAGAAGTGGTTATTTAGTCTTTCTAGTGAGGAAGTCTACTTCCCACTATTTTCCAAGGCAACCCCTTCCACTGGATAATTCTAATTCTTAGGAATTTTTTCCTTAAATCAACCCTAATTTTGCCCCATTTGTACCTTCTACCTATTTTTCCTATTTCTGCTATCTGGAATCAAACAGGACAAATCTTATCTCTCTTTTGCACAAGTGGCTTTCAAATACTTAATGACAACTGTCATATCCCCCCTGAGTCTTCTCCATATTAAACAGCCCCAGTTCCTTCAACAGATTCTCTTGTTGTAAAGTTAATACCTTCACCATTCTAGTTGATGCCTTTTCTGGAAACTTTTTCCCTCAACAACATCTTTTCTAAACGTTAGCTCTGGTGTCCAAAACTAATCACAGCACTCCAACTCGTCAATATAATCTTAGTCTTTGTCAGAAGATATGTCAGTGAATGCATAAACCAATACCATCATTACAAAAGAATGCAAAAACAGACTCCCGATCAAGTCATTAGAACAATTTTCTTGCAAGGTAAAAACAGGCAATTTCTGAAAGTAAGATCTATGTTATACATATGACCAATTTAGAAAATCCCAGAAGAGAAATGGAAGGAGGTTACTTATCCCCACTCATAATCCTCCTTATAGTCAGTCATTTCAGAGAGGAGGAGGGGAGTGAATTGAAGGAATGGGCATTTATTTTATGTTAAAGGAAGTTATGTGTGCTACACTGAAGACTCAAAGCTTTTTAGTAAAAATACAATATGCAGGAGTTCCGCTTTTCTAACCTTGCCTGGGATTTACAAATATCTTGGTTTAGCTGTGCCAGCTTCTCCCTCCCTTTATTCACAATAGTCTTTTTCCACTCCTACCTACCTCCTCCAACATCTATTTTGTTCCTACCCTTGTCACTCTTTCCTAGAGGATCCTCTAACTAGGCTGCTAGGTTTACCAATTAGAAGCTTAGAATTGGGTGAATACTTTCAGTCTAGTTAATGGAGATACAGGGTAGGAAGAAGAGCCTATTCCAGGACATCAGAATGCCAATGTTATAGTAATTAACTAATTCAGAAAACAAGTAATTACATCCAAGCAATGGTTTCTTTGGCAATGCACTCACTTGCAAAACAAAGCAGGTCCAAGATTCTCAGTAGCCAAGGATCTTGGTTTCTCACAGTTAATATACAATTTGGAGGGAGTCAAAAACAGGAAACACAGAAATATAAGGATTGAGATGTCTGGCTTCTCATTGATGGAGGAAAGTCAGGAGAAACTGAGGTGAGAGAAAAAGGGGTATTCTGATGATATTCTTTAAAACAGGTTACAGTGAGGAGGGGGAGTACTCTTGTGAAACCTCCTAAAGTGACTTACATGGAGTTGAAATTTAACTTCATAAAATGGAGTCACTAATGCTGATTTTTAATGTAATATTTTATACGTTATATTTTATGGTATATATATACGTATATATATACGTAATATTTTAATGTAATATTCCTCTCTTTGATCCTGGGTTGATCTCCAGGTTCACTTGTTTAAATGCCTTATCTATTAGGGATTTCTAGACAGAATGACAGTCTACCTATAAAGGTAGTATTAAGGGATATTAAAGGTGAAGAAGCACAAAAAGTACAAATAGATTCATAATGCTGTATACCCCCTAAAGAAACAAACCTTGTTAAATAGATTCTATACATAAATTAAGTCAGACTACAGATCAAACTATTTAGAGGGCTAATCTGTAATAATTTGAGAGGAGAGATTTACATGTTACCAAGAAAACTCAGCAAACATGCACACCAAAAAATAACCTCTTCTCCTTGTAACCTGGTATCCACTCCTAATACCCATTTAATCAGCATCCCAGGTAATTTTCTGGTCCCTAGAAACATCTTCCCTTGGCCATTCTGGAATAGGTTTCATTTTCAGGGCAACTTTGAAGAGGGCTTCTCCTAATAGGTAACTCAAGTCAAGGTCATCCCCTCAACCAAGAATAGATATCCTATAGCAGTTCCCAAACTGCACTCTCTTTGCTCAGCACTTAATATTTTCCTTGAATGGTGAGCTATTGGGTAATAACAATTCAGATAACCATACCTGAAATCAAAACTTAGAACAATACTGAATTATAGCCTCTAGAGATTTAAACTCAAATAGTAAAATTTCACTGATCAGGTGTCACAGTGGATAGAGTGTTGGGCCTGGAGTCAGGAAGACTCATGTTCCTGAGTTCAAATCTGGCTTCAGATACTAACTACCTATGTGACCCTGGGCAAGTCACTTAACTCTCTCTGTCTTAGTTTCCTCTTCTGTAAGTGAGATGGAGAAGAAATAACAAACCACTCCCGTATCTTTGCCAAGAAATCTCTAAATGGAGTCAAAAAGAATTGGACATGACTAAACAACGATTATTTTTCTCATGTTGCAGCAGCAGTTTGCAATTAACATATGTGAGGACTTCTTATTTACATTTATATTTAATTTATAATTTATTTAATTTATAATTTAAGAATGATTGCATTCCAAAGTTTCACCCATACAGTGAATACATAATAGTTAACCAGAAAAAATGCGGACTGTAATAAGCCTTTAAATTTTTTACCTGTTCACAGTTAAGGCAAGATTGAAATCTTTGAATCTAAGATCTATTGTTACTAAATTGGGCAAACTATTTATTAAAAAGTGCAATTTCACAATTCTCATACTTCAATACAAACCATTTATTAAAAAGTTCAATTTCATAATTATCATGTGTTAGCCAAATAATCTATCAGATAAAAATCATTCTTTACTATAAGCAAACTAATAAGATTCCCCAACTTGGGGAGAAGTTACTTTT
Source organism: Bettongia penicillata ogilbyi (assembly GCA_023548195.1). NCBI lineage: Eukaryota > Metazoa > Chordata > Mammalia > Diprotodontia > Potoroidae > Bettongia > Bettongia penicillata. Next base: position 1,024,851 of record JAJHZJ010000685.1, read on the forward strand.
CCCAAATTTCACAATATAAAAAAAATTTAGAAATACAATATTAGGATACTCAATATTACATAGTTAAAACACAAAATAAGACTGGTGACATCAGTTGAATGCATTTCCAAATTATCTTACATATGAAATCATTCATTTTGTCACTTTCAACTTTCTATATTAATCACATCTAAAACTCATTATAGAACAATCCAGCACAAAGTAATTACATTCAATTAAAGAAATAGTAACAGAGTTAATATTTATATATTGCTTATCACATACCAGGTACTGTGTCAAGCACTTCACAGGAAAGTGGGATACTAATGTTATTTTCTTTATATATTGGGAAAACAAGGTAAACAGAGGTGAAATAACTTGCTTAAGGTCACACACCTAATAAAATTCTGAGACCAGATTTTAATTCAGGTCTTCCTGATACATGCATTTTCCAGCATATCGTTTTAATGCTAAATAACTTTATGTGATTTGTATTAAGCTCTGACTTACCAGTTTTCTTAATAGGAGTATGTGTCTTACTATAAATGAGACCACATAATGCTTTAACTTCAGAACAAAATTTTGATCAAATAAAATGTGGATTTGTAAACACTAATGATAACATTAAACCTCAATTTTCCCAAGGATTTTCAGTTCAGAGGTTTCCAGAGTGGGTGGTACTGCCTCTTGTGGATGCTGAAATGATCCAAGGGAACTCTAGTAGCCTCAGGTACAACTGGGAGGCATTAAAGAAAAATAACGGGGCAATGAACACATAAGGAAAGAAGATAAGAAGATTTTGATAAAACATTCCTACACATTTTTCATCTGTTGTATAACAGAGTTAAAGTCATAGTGACTATTTTCCAAATAAATACACAAAATGCAAGTTACAACCAATTAATGGTAAAGTCTGCTGACAGGTCTTAACAAGCAAGTGTTGTCAGGTAAATATGTCATGAACTGCTGGGAAGTCTAGCATTCATTGGCAAGAATGTGTGTGTGCAATGATTTGTTTACAGTATGATACTATATGGTTACAAGATGCATACTGTGTTATCAAAATTTCAATGCAGGAAAACAACTACAAATTTGCAATAGATTATTAAATTTAAGATACATAATTTCTTTAAAAAATTTATATTTTTTTGAAATGACACAAATTTCAAAAACATTAAAGGGTTAAGAAAACAGATTTCCAGAAGAGTGTTGAGTAATTTTGCTTAGTTCATTTTTGAAAAGGGAGCAACAGGCAGTAATTTGGGAGTCTCTGAGTTAACTCATTTTCAAGAAGTTTGTGGTGGCACTCCCCATAACTTTTTCCTTTTGAATCACCCAAAGAAATAAATCAATCTCTTTGATTTCTTTATTTCTTGATTTCACCATTCACTGTGGCTTTTCAATTGTAACTCTGGAAAGGTCAAAGAGGACAGGGCACATAGGCAGGAAATTCTCCTTATTAAAAAAGAAAGAGGATGCTATTCTCAAATACTTCAATGCAGCAGACATATTTCTATATTTTCCATATCATAAAAAATAACTAAAGTTTCTCATATCCTTCTTATCTCAATCAGAGCAAAACCTCCCTCAAACTTCTTTCCAAAATTCCAAAATTCCTTTACTTTCAAGCCCTCCATTCACAGCGTCAACACAAACAGACTCCAACTTTCTTTAACTTTTCTCCCCATTCTTCTCTCATCCCTACTTGCTTAAACTTTCTTCCTCTCTTTATATATCCTTCCAGTGGACTTTGATTAAAACCCTTCAAAACTGGATGTTTCTTTTTCTTCCTTTTCATATTTGAATCCACAATTGCTTGTGTAGAGTATGGCTACCTTGCAAAGGGTCCAGTTGAAATCAGATAACACAAATATGTAGTGGACTCAATCCCTAGAGCTTCCTAATTTTTTCCACTCCATTCACCAGCATGTAAATGGGAACAAAATAAGTTAAGAGGGGGAGTAATCCAAGGCTGGGGTTGGGCAGACTGTGATCAGTGTTAAAATAAACAGGCAAAATTTTTGAGAGTAAGACAGTGTAAAGTTGAAATGGTTCACCAAGGGATAGAGACAGGGAAGGGAGGAAAGTATAGTCAGTACCAACTTTTGAAATACAACCAGTTCATAGGCTGTTGATGAAGGTAGGACAGAATCTTCCCCAAAACAGAGAACAAATATAAATGTCTCTCCTTGAATAGCTTCCTCTGCTTTTCTTATTGTTGTAACTGACATAACCTTCTTTATCTCTTCAATTTCCTCTTCTTGCCACAGTACTTGAAATTGACAATCATGTTCTTACGGTTCTCTCACAAGGACACCATGTAATGCAATAATAACATTTTCATCAAACATCTTCAAGCAATTTATGTTCCTCACCAATCTCTTCACATCTCACAATATGCTATGAAAAATTCCTCACTCTAGCATTTCCTGTATCTTCCCTCAGCACTATAAAAACATATTGATTACATTCATATATTTTTATCTCTGAGATGCACAGCATGTCTTATAAACTCTACTTATCGTATTCTAACCCAAATCTGTAATGGAGGAGAAATATTACTAGCTCTATGACTTGAGTAATATTTATGATATCTGATATTATTGCCTAGTGCTTAATACCCACACCCTAACACAAACACACATAGACATACACACACACACACACACACACACACACACACACACACACACTTTTCCACAAGTATGGTATAATGGAAAGAAGACCTCCAGGACAATGTGGAATTTTGTCCTGACTGTCCCACTAACTAACTTTGAGTCATTTTTTTCAGTTGTAGCCAAGTCTTCATGACCCTATTTGGGGTTTTGTTGGCAAGGATACTGGAGAGGTTTGCTATTTCCTTCTCCAACTCATTTTACAGATGAGGAAATGGAGGCAAACAATGTCAAGTGGCTTGTCTGGGATCATACAACTAGTAAGTGCCTGAGGCCATATTTGAGCTCACGAAGTGGAGTCTTCCTGACTCCAGGATCAGTGCTCTATCCACTGCAACACCTAACTGCCTACTAACTAGCTTAGCAAGGACTGTACCTCTGATGACTTTGGGATTGGACTAGGTGACCTGTGAGATAGTTCCTGGTCTCTGTCTTTGATCCTGTGATGCCATGACCCTGTGATTCATAAAATGATGGAAGGAGAGGAAATGATTTCTAAAATTACATTCATGATTTTTATATTCTTGCCTGATGAAACTCCTAAAGGCCACTCCTATGGAATTCAGCGTGGTGCAGGGTAGAGAGTCCAGAGTGTGGAGTCAGAGAAATTGGGTTCAAATCCTGCCTCTGCTACTTCCCATCAGTGTGACCTTGAAGATGTCCCTTAACTTCTCTAAGCTTCTAATATGAAGGTTAGAGGGCTTCTGATATTCCTTCCAGTTCTAAGTCTGAAATTCTATGATTTTAAAATGGAAATTAAAGTCTTTGGAAATATTGAAATAGTGTAGTGAATTAAGCCCTGGATTTGAAGGCAAGAAAACCAGAATTCCTATCCTGCCTCAAATACTTACCAGGTATAACCCTGGGCAAGTCATTTCATCACTCTGGCTCTCAGTTTCCTCATCCGCAAAATGGGAAGGTGGACTTGATGAGCTCTGAGGTCATATCCAGCTACAGATCTATGATAGTATCTAGATCTTCAAAGGGGCATTCAATTGGTCACCAGTTTCAGGCACCTGATTCACTCATGTGGGTTGCACAGTTTGGTGGTTTCAAATCCTGCTTTTTCTGCAGCTGAGTTACCCACATAAAAATCTTACACATGCAATTTGATATATGTAGTTTAATATTATCGTTATCTTTCATAATCTATACTTGAAACACAAAGGGCAGCTAGGTGGTTCAGTGGATAGAGCACCAGTACAGGAATCAGGAGGACCTGAGTTCAAATCTCACCTCAGACACTTGACACCCACTAGTTGTATGACTTTGGGCAAGTCACTTAACCCCAATTGCCTCATCCTGGGTCATCTCCAGTCATCCTGAGGAATATCTGGTCACTGGATTCAGATGGCTCTGAAGGAGAAGTGAGGCTGGTGACCTGCACAGTCCTCCCTCACTCAAAACAAAGTCAAGTTCAAGACATGTCATCATTTCTCTGATGGCATGATGGTCTCTGAAGGTATTCCTTGGCAACAAAGGATGAACACACATATTTTAAACACAAGATGAAAACCCTAAATCATAAAGGAGAAAGAAATAGAAGGATAAAGAAATTAATATGAAAAAATACACTAAAAGGTTATTTTTTTTCCTTTTTTACAGCAAATCCCTGCCCTGTACCTTTTGTAATCCCTGAGAATGCTCTTCTTTCTGAGAAGGAATTTTATGTTGGTCAGAATGTATCCATCAAGTGCCGAGAAGGCTATCTGCTACAGGGCCAAGCTGTTATTACCTGTAACCCTGATGAGACCTGGACGCCAACAAGTGCCAAGTGTGAAAGTAAGCATACTAGTGGGATCTAAGTAAATGTAGTATAGCCAATGTCATGTGACTTTATCAAATCCCATAACCTAATTATAGATTTTGTTTCAGCACTGGTCTCTTATAGCAGAGAGGCTGCCTTGTGTACTGAATGGGGGCCAACATCTGAGCCAGGAAGGTCTGGGTTCAAGTCCCACCTCTGACACCTACTGGGTGGGACCCTGAGCAAATCAGTTGACATTGTCCAGGGTTCCACAACCAGTAGGTGTCAGAGGCTGGACTTGAACACAGATCTTTCTGGCTGAAACCCTGACCTATGTGTTGCCACTGGACTCCCAATGACTCCAAAGGAGAGAGTGGGGCTGATGACTTTGCACAGCTCTGCCTCACTTAAATCCAATTCAGTTGCAAGTAAAGACATCACCCTCCTGACAACATCGGTCCTCTTTGAGGACAGAGTGTGAACAACCACAAAACTGTGTGTTGTACCAACCTGAATTGGGAGAAGGAATTTCTTCACGTTGGGTTGCTAAGCAACCGAAATTACAGCTACAGTCCTTATGCCTACTTTATGATAACAGCCTGTGCATGCCTTGTCAATCTTGCAAATTCTAAGGAAAAATATTGTGCACTCCCTCTTACTATACTTCAGTTATCTAATATGTTAAATCATAGATTTGGACTAGAGCAATGGTCCCCAGCCATTACAAGTGTGTGGACCCTTTCTTAATATATTGCATAATTACATTGCCTAAAAAAGTTTAAGGGCAATCACATGATGGTATCAGTTAATTGAGAAAATACAGAACAACAAAATCCTATGAGTTAGTTATGGCTTTAAACAAATTTGTATTTTATTCATCAGAAATGCATATACATACACTCAGAAAATAATGTGTATAAGACTTTTAATTTATATTTCAATCTAAATAAATATATTTGTTTATTTATACAGTGTTATTATTCCATCCCTCTCAAGAGTCCACAACTCACAGATTAGGAATCACTGGACTAGCCAATCTGCAATCTGCAGCTGTAATATTCTATACCAGATTCAAAGACAAAAGAAAATAAAATTTCAAAATAAAGCCAGAAATAAGAGGGGTTTTATTTTTGCTTGAGTAAGAATACATGTTAGAAATTTTTTCTTTTTTTTTTTATTTGGGAGTGCGGCTATCAATTGGAAGAAAGCAAGAAAAGGAAGAAGGAAAGAGGGAAAAATAGAAGGAAAGAGTCACTGAATTTTTTTAAACACAGAACATAAAGGAAAGACAAACAAGCAGGACAGCTTTGCTTCTTGCTCAATTTATTGTGTATTTAAAATGGAAAACAACTATACAGAATATAGATTTGAAATTTCTTATATAATTATTTTTCAACTTTATATGAAGATATTTGTTTTATTTGATGTTTAAGCTCAAAAAAAAATTGTTTTAAGTATCTAAGGAAAACAAAACAAAATGTATCCTGCTCAACACACTCTGTATCAATTTAAAATGTTTCTCTCTCTAGATAATGGCATACCCAAAAAACTACTTAGGATATATCCTGAGAGGAAGTGTTCTAGAACTCACAGTTCAGCAGCAGTTTTGTCTTGTGAAACTTCTGTTAATGTTTGTCTTATACATTTATTTAACTCTTCTATACTTCTCACATCTTCATATCTTATCTCCTATGTCTCCAACTAGATTGTAAGCTCTTTGAGGATTGAGATTGGGTTTTATACATTTTTGTCTCCCTACAATGCTTAGAGTAATGCCTTGCACAAGGATCTGGAGTTGGAAAACTTGGGTTTACCAGCTGGTGTGACTGTAACCAAGTCCCTTTCCTTCTCTGGGTCTCAATTTCCTCATGTCTTGAAAAGAGGGAACTAAGCCAGATAATCTCTAAAGTCCTTTCCAGCTCTCAATTACATGAGTACGTATTGGGTGCAAGGCATTGCCAAGTACAATGGCCAAAGAAGGTGCTTATATTCTAGTAAGAGTGATAAGACAATTGTACAAATAGTGCAATATGATCTAAAGTAACTGATAAATAAGTGGTGGAAACAAAGGTTCTATTATTGAAATTACACCTGTGAATCCACCTGAAGTCCTGTTCATTTGTCTTGTAAAAACACAACCTCCAATTTCTCAAATAGGTACACAAACTTTCAAGCAGAAAAATCAATCAGGTTGGTAGAATGTCCCCTCTAAAGCTATCGCATTTCTTTTTCAATAAGATCTTTTCTTAACATCTTATACTATGATTCTACTGTTGAACATCTTATACTGTGATAATTACGGTTGTATTGTATTGTAGCCTCTTCAATCCTGCCATGTATCACTCTATTCCTCTCTGAATGATACTTATTTTTAATTCTTTAGAGACCATAGTATTCCACGATTGGTAGTCAGTGGTATAGTGGAGTTGGTTTATGCCAGCTCACCAGAGCAGATTGTTAAATTTTTAGTGTGAGCACTTATACTTCAGGAATTGGAAAATGCTACATTTCATGGCTTGATTCATTGCTTGGTTGATTGTTTAGAGTGAAGAAAATTTTGGAGAAAATGATAATACTATGTATTAAACTTTAAAATGCCATGCACACATTTTTCTATTGGTGTAGTTGTCAAACATTTACCAGGACATCTCTAATTAAAGTAGAATTTTATGGCATTAAAATATATCCATTTATAAAATGTAATATTAAAAATTTCTCCTAGTTATTCACACCCTCATCTACATAACCCCATGTGTTAAGCTGCTCAAGTAACCACAAGCTTCAGAGTCCTATAATAGGTGTTATGTGTTGAAGAAGAATCAATTATGAACATTCAATATGGTTATACTTCATGTCCCATAGGCACAATCAGACAAACCAATTCCTATGCAGAGAGAGCTCTTTCAATCCAGTCCTGTTAGTGGAATGCAAATATTCATTCTTAATTCGTTAAAGATTTTCTTCCATAGGTTTATAAAGTTGATCTCCAACCTTTGGGTGATAGATATCTCATCAAACCTCATTTTGCCAAAAAACTGTTGCAGATATTATATGAACATGTCATTCTACAGAATAGTAACACAAGATCAAAATGGTCCTATGGACATTATAAATAACTTATCAGTGGGCCGTGTAGTAGGCAGACCTATAACTGACTCTTTTACTTAATTTAGAGATCTCATGTGGACCTCCAGCGCATGTTGAAAATGCAATAGCTCGTGGTATACATTACCAGTATGGAGACTTGATTACCTATTCTTGCTATAGTGGTTATATGTTGGAAGGCTCCCTTAGAAGTGTTTGCTTGGGAAATGGAACCTGGACATCACCACCTACTTGCAGAGGTATGGGTAGATTTGATTTGTTATTTTTAGTGTGTGTGAATCTCTTGGGAAATCGACATAGAAGACTCAGCTTAAGATTGGTATCTGTTTAATGTACTGATTTATTTCAATAAACATGTTATTGAGTACTTATGTATAAAACATACTATTCTGTGGTGGGTATACAAAGATTAGAATGAAACAATCCCTTCCCTCAAGGAGTCTATGTTTTTTTGGTGCATACAACATGTACACAGTTGAGGGAAAAACAATGTAAGAGAGCATTCATGACTAGAGAGATCTGGGAAGGCTTCCCAGAGGAGGTGGTATCTGACTTGAGTCTTAAAGAAAGCTAAGGATTCTAAGATAATAAGTTATTAATTTCTAATATATACAATTGTTATGGCGCTTATTGCAAGATTTTAAAAAAAATACATTTCAGGTATTGAAGTGATTTAAAGAAATGAATTTTAGGAATTTATTTTTGAATTTCCTGTAAGGGGAAAGAATTGGGATTTATGAATTGCAATATGAATACCGTATTCCTTATTCCTTGACATATTGTTATGCACTGAAGAGTCAAGCCTCAAAATATAACAGACAATCCTAGATGAGATCAAAAATGCTCTAAAGAGTTTAATCCAAACCAAGTAGATGAAGAATGCCTATTTTGCAGACTAGGGTATATAGATGTGTAAAGATTTCAGTGAGCTTCTCCTACCACTTCATCAATCTAGTATAGCCACTATAGACGGATAATCCTTAAGTGAATAAGAGAAAAAAGCAGACTAAATAACACAGTATATTCAATGAACCCAAGATGCTCTTTGAAGTGAAAACCCACCCATATTCTTCCAGCAATCCTACATGACTGCAAATTCTAGGGCATCATCGTTTTCAAAGGACTTAACTTGCAGGTAACCCAAGGACAACAGAGAGAGATACATAGTGGACATAAGGCAACTTCAGTATATTATCAGTGATGATTTTAATGCAAGAAATGTTTTGAAAGATATGAAGGAGGAGGTGATCCAGCCATGTAGCAGGAGCAAAAAGAAAATATAACAGATAGCCTGGGCATTTCATGAATATCCACCTAGTAACAAAAGACTAAGACAAGAGTCTCCAACATATTGGGTAGACCGCTAATGAAAGATTTATGGGAAAAGTTAATCAAGAATCACATAGTCATTTAAATAGTTGGACTCTAGCTGGAAGGAGTTCTTTCTTTTTCTTTATGTATGCAGTAAAGTTTTTTATTTTATCTTGTTTGGTTTTTGACCCATGACTTAATTTAGTAAACTTTTGGTGATAAAACTCCAGTAACTAGACAATCCTAGAGAACTGCCTGGAGCAGTTAATGTGACATGGCCTTGACTACATAACCAGTATGTAGCTGAGGCAGAACTTGAGCCCAGCTCTTCCTGACTCCAAAGACGTTTCCACTATTCCATGATGCTTCTTCATGTAATTAGCTACAATGTCATATATTATGCTTCCTCATCTACAGAATGAAGCAGTTGGTTTAAGATTATTTGTATTCAAAGGTCCATTCCAGCTCTGACATTCTTTGACCCCATGTTGGGAGAGAAGATAGGCACTTTCAAATTCAACCTACAAATGTCCTTATCCTGTGGACTCCTGCTTCAGGGGCCCCATTTGTAAAAGGGGAAAAAAAGCAGGGTAGGAATCTGTTTGGATTTTTGCTTCTGCTGCCTCTTCTAGGAAAGGACATTTTCCTAATGCACCATGAACTCTCCAGGTGCTGTGGTCTCATCACAGAAAGAGTCAGGGTCACAGGCAGTGTCTATTCTTTCCTGAGAGGAGGGGAAAAGGGAATCAGCTAAATAGAACCTTTACTGCATCTCCCTATACAGTCTGATAGGGAAGAGAAAGAAAGTAGAGAACGCTCCCTGACCTCCCATAGAATCATCAGTTGGTATCTCTAGATCCATGCCAAATAAATGTATTCTGAGAAGGAAGCCTCATAGCTATAAGGTGGAGTGACATACCTAGTCAACATAGAGGTTGTCATGGTCACTATGTGAAATTTGTATATTTGGAAATGGTGGTGATAAATGGCTGTATGACTAACCTACGAGTTTGCTAACACATCCAAGCTTAAGAAACGTCCCCACTTAATATGCCTCGAGCTGAGACTTGCAGACAGAGAGAGAGAAAAAGTCTGGTAAAATTTAATTGAACTGGAGTCTTTGATTCTCAACCATCGGGTAATCAGGAAAGTCAAAACAGACACAAAAGTTTAATGATTTTCAGTTTGGAAAGGAATCTCTGCATGTTTGAAAGATCAGCAAGTTTCCAAGGACTGGCTATAAACTGATATTGAATATTTTGGTTGTATAATATGAAACATTGGCTAAACCAGAAGCTGGTATGCAGGAAAAGAACATGAACTGGTTAAACATCTGCCACTGTTGGGCACTGACTGCTTCGTTGTACAAATTTCACCTTTTGATATGTAGTAGAACACATAGGCCATGATTTTATGTAAAACTCTTGTTTTATCTGAATATCAGATATCCTGAGTATGCTAAAGTATAAAGAAAAAGAACTTATGTTTTTGTTTCTATATCTGAGAAAAAGTAAAATGAATTGACTCCCAAAAAGGAATTCTTTCTGCTTTACAACAGAACCACAGTGAAATCTTTTTTCCCATCACACACATGCAGAACAATACCTAGACACTGAATTGTCTTTTCCCCAAACCCAGGCTGATGGAATTGAGGCCCCTCAAGATTCATCAGCACTTAAGTTTTTTGGTTTCCGGCCATCTATAAATTATGTATATTCCATGATGTTTCCAGAGGAAGATAGAATGTGGTTAAAAAACCATGGATAAAGTCTTTTTTTTTTAATGAAACAAAATGTCTGCAAAGACTTTCTCCATTGCAAACTATGTTTTGTTCTCTGTCCTTGACTCTTTTCAATATTTATCCACTGAGAAAGGAATCATAATGCCAGCGGAAGGTCAGAGAGTTTGTGAAATGAAGAAAACTTCACTTACTGAAGCACCATTTTCTGAATTCTTGGGATAGGAAAGGACAACTTTTTTTAAAAGTCTGTGGGATTTGAAGGGAAATAAATTCATAAGGGCTACTTGAATTCTCTATGATATCAAATATAATAATTCTCCCGTCTGTGAATTCACCCTTTTCTTAATAGCTACCTGAAAAGTATATTGTACTGCTTAGTAGCACTTTTAGTTTGGGCCAGTAAAAGATCTTTGTCGTTTTGGAAGGCGAGGTAGCACAATGACTTGAGTTCAAATTTGGCCTTAGACACTTACTAGCTGCACAACCCTGGCAAGTCATATATCCTGTCTTCCTCAGTTTCCTCACCTGTAAAACAGGGATAAGAACAGCAGCACGTTGTTGTGTGGATCAAATGTATAATATTTGCAAAGCATTTAGCATGGTGACTGGCAGGTGTTATATAAATGTCTATTCCCTTCCCAATTTGGCTGGACCACAGAGTATATAGGAAGTAATATATGATAATGTTGGTCAGATTGATTGGGTTCAAGTTGTGAAGGATTTCAAAAGATAAATCTAAGTACTGAAGTATAGACATGCTGATACTAGGAAACTCGGGATGCTGATTACCTATCAGCTTATAAAACCAAAGACTAGCTACCTTTCCAACCTGAGCAGAAGGATCAGTTAGACTCAATGTTTGCACTATGTGGTTTACTCTTGATCTGTTTGCACTACTATTTTATGCAAATCTTATTTATCTCATTACATAGCAGTTGAGAGTATTATAAATTCCAAATGTTCTATGGCAACCTTTCTGGTTACTTTTATATCACAGATGCCTTTCATCAGTGACTGTATCCCATAACACATAACTAACATTTCATATCATGTGAAATTTGTTCATATGGAAGGTTGATATATACTGAACATGAGCAATTTTACTAGGAACACCAGATCATTAGGAGGACCATCCTAACGCCATTTAAACATGGGACTAGTGATCCATAGTTCCCTTTATGGCTCTGTCTCCTAGGTAGGCTATTACTCAAGTCTTCGTGATTCTTCCTGATTGGGTCATTTTTTTAAATCAGGCATATGGACCATACAGATTGGTTGAGTAGAATGATCATGAACTTATACCACTTACTAACTGTATGACCTTGAATAACATACTTAACTTCCCTGTCCCTGAGTTTGCTTATCTATAAAATGGAGATAATCAGTTTTGTATAAACCAACATCATAGAAATGTATTAGGGAAAGAGAGAGCTAAATAAATGAGTCATTGGTAGCGGTAATATAATTATCCTCACAGACAATACAATAGGCCAGTGTCAGAATTAAAAATGAAACCCATATGACTAGGTACATTATCCACTAAGCTACATACATTCTTTCTTATTTCTCTCATTTCACAAACTCAGGAATATATTCTATGGTTAACTTAAAGAGATCCTTGTGTTATCAACTCCTTACATATTTCTTGGATGCCTGCTATGAGTACAATTCCACAGTAGGTGCTACAGAAAATATAAGACAAAGATAGGGTCATACTAGGAGCCTAGTGAGAGAAAGAAGATTCATACATAGAAAATAACAGTAAACAAGAAAGCGAGTGTTGTGTTGAATTTTTAGTACAGATTCTAAGTACTGTGGTGGCACAGTAGATAGCGTGCCATGCCTGGATCAGGAAGACCTGAGTTCAAATCTGCCCTTACTCGCTGTGTGACCCTGGGGAAGTCACTTAACCATGTGTACTTCACTTTCCTCATAAAATGAGTTAGAGAAGGAAATGGCAAACCACCTCATTACCTTTGCCAAGGAAACCCCAAATAGGGTGCCAAAGAGTTGGACATGACTGAAACAACTGAACTCCAATAACAAAGTGCTGAAGGAACTTAGAGAGTCAGAGATTCTTGAGGGCCAGAAAAATCAGGGAAAGAAAAGGGGTGATCTATGCTGGGTCTTAAATAATAGGAAAGAATTAGAGAAAGTGGAAAAGGGACTAAGTTTCAAGGAGGAGAAGCAGCACGCGTGGAGGCACAGAGGCAGTTCATGTTCATTGGATAGAGTCTAGACCAATTGATTAAAACAAAAGACTCAATCTCCAAAATGTTCTTTTTTACATACTATTTATTCAGATTGAAATAAAGCAGGAGATTTTGCCTGTTTCTCCCCATTCCTATCAAAACTTTCAAAGTTCACTCTCATGGGACTAACAGATTTATCCGTAGAATCTGAGAACCCTGACAACTTCCCACCCAGCCAGCAGCCCACCTTATCCTCAGTTGCTCTATCCTGTTAGTTGCTTGTGCTCTACTTTCTGTCCTCTCTTGTCTCAGGTGAGAAACAGATCGATTCAGTAGAACACAAGCTCCCCAATTGCAGGGATGTGCTCATTTTTGTCTTTGTATCCTGAGCAGCTTGCACAGTGTCTAGTGCATCACAGGTACACAATAATGCTCATTGAGTTGAGGCAAATTGGATTACCTTTTCAAAGGGGCCATTGCAATATTATGATCACTCTTCCCTTCTGAAAAGGCCGGAAATTTTTTGAATGAAGGGATGACTTGATGAAAGAGCAGTGAGTCTCTGATTTACTGGATGAAAGCAACACAGATTTCTTCTTTGATATAGATTCTTTTAGAATGAATAGGGTTGGCAGTGCACAGCACATCCACTTCTTAGTAGATGTTATCTGATTTAACAAGGCTTATTAAAAAAACATGGACAAGTGTTTCATCTCTCCATATCCCTCTCTCCACCTTCAAAACAAAGTCATATGTGCCTTCTAAAATAAAAGACACACATGTGCACATGTATAAACACATATACACACATACACTTTTAATTTCTCCGGTACTGGATGTTATATGAATATAAAAATGCTATGTAAGTTGGATGGGACCTCACAGGTCACCTAGCTCACCTTTCTACACAGGACAAGAATTCCCTTTATAACAACTGTGCCATTTGGTTCATTTAGATTCTGTATGACTACTTCTAGCAAGAGGAAGCTCAGTATACTCTTAGGTTAGGTATTCTATAGCTCTAATTGTCAGAAAACTCTGGCTCAAATTAAACTGAAATCTTTCATTATGTCATTTCTATCCATTGGATAGAATTGGACTATATGGAGCCACAAAAGATGTCTTCTCCTTCTTCTACCTCTTTTCTTTACCCTTCACAAATGCAGGGTGCTTCAGTGTGGAAGATTACACTTGTCAATGCTAAACACAACCTACTTTTACAGAAGCAGCTAGTTGGCACACAAACAGAGCACTGAGCCTGGAATCAGGCATACCTGAATTCAAATCCAGTATCAGACGCTTACTGGTTATGTCATCCTGGGCAAGTCATTTAAGTCTATTTTGCCTTAGTTTCCTTAATTGCAAAATGGAGATAATAATAGCACCTACCTTCGAGTTGTTGTGAGGAACAAATGAAATAATATTTGTAAAGTGCTTCACACTGTGCCTGGTACATAGAAGGCCCTTAATAAAGGCTTGTTTCCTTCTTTCCTCATGCCTCAAAACTCAGAAATTAGAATAAGGGGGAGACTAGGAGGACATTTTGTTATTCTATTTCATGGGAGCACCAATTGGTATAACATTTAGGAACTCTAAATGCTAAATAAGGACATTATTTGGGGGTGAGGAGTGATGGTATAGGAAGATGGAAAAGCAGCAGCCATGTTGGCTGCTTTGCTGTTCATGGTCTAGCTATTTGTGATTCTGGGGCAGCTAGGTAGTGCAGTGGATAGAGCACTAGTACAGGAGTAAGGAGGACCTGAGTTCAAATCTCACCTCAGACACCAGACACTCAGTAGCTGTGTGACCTTGGGCAAGTCACTTAACCCCAATTGCCTCATCCTGGGTCATCTCCAGTCATCCTGAGGAATATCTGGTCACTGGATTCAGATGGCTCTGGAGAAGTGAGGCTGGTAACATGCACAGCCCTCCCTCACTCAAAACAAAGCCAAGTGCAAGTCATGTCATCATTTCTCAGATGGCATGGTCTTCTTTGGCAATGAAGGATGAACACACACATTTGTGCTTCTAATATCTTTCAATGGCTTTGGTTCCAGATATCTACTATCTTTCAGCTCTCTGTTACGGTCAATGACTAACCACAAAACCACAAATTTATAAAGTATTTGCTACTAAATAGTGTACAAAGTGGACAGGAGGACTTGATCACTTCTGCCTCTAGCAATCTCCGTAATACTAGGAGAGCCAAATGTTTAAAAACATATCTCAAATCTTTTACTAGTTTTACCTTCTCCAACATAAACACAGCCAGATCTATCAACCATACTTCATATGGCATGATTTCTAAATACCTTATTATCCTTAGATGTTCTCCTCTGAGAAACCTACAGTTTATCAATATTCCTCTAAATGTGAATGTAATATTGTAGCTAGAATTAACCCTGTCAAAAAACATAAGAAAATTGTGATCTGTGCACTCTATTTCTGCTGCCTAAATTTATGTTCACATCTTCAGCAGCTAGATTATAATTTTGACTCATATTAACTGTTTAGACAATTTAAAAAAACACACTTTTTCCATACAAAGTACTGCTAACACAGAAATTCTGTCACGTCATTGTTCAGCTGACATTTTTAACTGTAAGTATTGTACGGCTAGTTTCAGTGTGATATTTCAGCCTTTTGAGATCATTTTTAATCTTAATGACATATGTGCCAAAATCTAACTCCATCAAGTTTGAAACTGTCCAGTATAATTTCCATTCATTTATAAATCTAAACAGCTGATAACCTCTGCTAAGTTTTCATTAAAAATGGTGACAAAAATGTTGATTATAATAGGACAACAGACAGCACTCAGCCTGTTCAATACCTAAGTGAGAAAATGCTAAGCTCATTATTAACTCATCCACTCTTAACAGTTATCACCCAAATATATCATGCCAATTATAGCTATTGCTGAGTGAATGTTACAAGGGGATTTTGCTATTGGTGTTTTAAAAGACAATTTCATTGTGACATTACCATGAGATCCATTTGTAAAAATGAATTCACAGTTCATGTATTTTATCTAAGTATGAGAGTTTGGACTTGTAAGATATAATTTAAAAAGAAAAAACTGACACTAATAATGATGGACCCTAGAATTGCAATAAGCCTGCTTTAAGATGAAAATCTTTCTTTTCTGTGTGTGCATTACCACTGATGCTTTAAACTATCAATCTTTTGGTATTATCCTTTGTTCACATGACAGTGACCCCTGGCAGTGATAACAACGGCATAACCTACTTTACCTAAATGGTGAGGAAAATACCTTATCCTCTGTAAAGCACTCATTTAAAAATGAGTCATTAAAAGTAGTAATAGTAGCAACTCAAAATCATATATTTTATAACTCACAGCAAGGCTGCAGAGCATATTGGATAGAGGGCCTACCTTGAAGCCCTTGAAACCTGGATTCAAGTCTTACCTTTGACATGTACTGGTTATGTGACTCTAGGCAGATCATGACCTCCCTATATCCTAGGCCATATTGTAATACAATAAGTTACAGAGAAGTGTAGATCTGCTTTGGAAGAAGGAGCTTTCTCACCTGGGATTTTCCTATGCCAATGAAATCATAGGTCCAGTCCTTATCTTTTACAATCTACAAATTGCATTTTGGTCTCTATCCCCTGTCTTTACAAGAACAAGAACACAAAGTTTGTATCATAAATCAGGCAAAGTACTTTCACAATCTTACAAATAAGTAAAAGGAAGTTCAATGACATGTCTACCATCAGTGTCCATACAGACCACATACCTACTGTCAATGAATTTTCTGAATCTAGGTGCCATGTACTTCCCATGTAACACAACTATCTCTCCGTTATTATCATTATCACTTTCTGATGAGACCTTTTCCCAATAACAATTGTCCAAGACAGTGAGGTCAAACTCAGATAGAAACAGGGGCCACTAAACCATACACCAGGATCCCAGTGGGCTTCATATTTTTTGAAAACCACACATTGATATTATCTATGTTTTATGGTATTTTTATTTAGTTGGTTAAATAATTCCCAATTACATTTTACTATGGTTCAGTTGCACTCTAGAGACTCAGGATCTCTGTGTTTGACATCTCTGGACTAAGAAGAGATATTTTTTTGAGCTGGGGGAGGGCTTGGAGGAGAGAGTAAGGAGCTATATTCAAAGCACAGAGTCCTTCTGAAGGAAAGAAAGCTTAGACAGGTTGCTCAGGGCTGAGAGGGGGCATGTGGAGGGTGGTGCATCCATTCAAAGAGCATTGCAAAGGCATCAAATGCTGGCCTCTGCTTAAAAACTGTAGTTCCAGTGGCTCCAGTTTAACTCGAGGATCAATTACGAACTCCGCTCCTTAGCATTTAAAACTCTTTACAGCATGTCCCCTTCCTACATCTCCAGTCTCCTGAATGCACTGCTCCCATTTATGCACTCTGTGGGCAGCTGAGTTCAAATCCAGCCTCAGACATTTATTAACTGCATGACTCTGGGTAAATCACTTAACCCTGTTTGCCTCAGTTTCCTCATTTGTAAAACGAGCTGGAGGAAAAAATGGCAAACCAATCCAATTTGCCAAGAAAACCCCAAAAGGTATCACAAAGAGTCAGACATGACTGCAGACAACTCAATAACAACATGCACTCTGCAATGCGACCACATTGACGTCCTTAGCGCCATTCTCCCAGCATGGCACTCCAACCTTCATCTCCTCCATCTTGGTGTCTTTTCATGCTCTAGAAACTTTTCCTCTTCAGTGCTGCTTCTTGGTTTCCCTAACTTCCTTCAATATACTCAGCTTGTACCACCTTCTGCCAAAGGTCCCATCAGTTACTGGTGCCTTCCTAACCAAAAAGAGTTTGTAACTGCTTCACATGCCATACCAGCTGTTTTCCCTGAAAGAATGTGAGAGTCTTAAGGGCAGGGACTATTTCTGTGTATCCCTAGGACCTAGCACAGTGCTTGGCACACAGGACATGATTAATAAATGTTTGTTTCATCGATTCATGCACTTCTCCCCTCCTCCTGCCTTTATTTATCTGCTGGTATTTTCATGACCATTGCAACTAGTTAATAAAAATGTAAAACAGTAAAGATGCAAGAAATGCTTTAAAAATACTACCTTCATCATCTTTTTTTTTAAGATATGGACAGTGAGGTAATTTATACAGAATCTAGTTAATGAAAGAACAAGGATTAGAACTTGGATCCTCCTAATTCCTCAACCATGGGGAGATCTTCCCCTATACCATAGTGCCTGCTACTTTTAAGCCATGCTTCTTTTCTTTAAAGATTTGAGTACAAAGTATAAATTTATGATCAATTGTAGCTAAAAGCAAGAGAGGAAAAATGCTACTTTATAAACAATTGTGCTACCTAGTATTGTAGAGAAAGCCTTATACAGGCTACATTGTGGTCATGTGGATTGCTGATTCCATATTTCCCTATTCCCTCTCCTCACCCCACCCCAATAAATGTAAAACATTTCTGTATTGGTCATTTTATACAAAATAACTCAAATAAAAGAAAAAAATTAAAGAAGGATAGTGAAAAATAGCAAACTTCAGTCTGTATTCAATCAATAGCAGTTCTTTCTCTAGAAGCAGAAACTGTGCTTCCTCATTAGAATGAAGGATAAATGATAGTTTAAATAGGTTAAAGAAAAGTCTTTGGTGGCAAGAACATCTTTAAATATATCTAAATTGCTATATAGATGTTGACAATTAGGTACTCTCCACATGTGCTATAAACAGAACAAATGAGAACTATACTGTACTTTGACATGAAAGATTCGGACATTGCTTATTTATTGAAGGGGAGCAGTAGGATGGGAAGGAGATGGATTGCCAGGGTTGTTTGAACTCATGAAATTATTGGTATGCAAAACTCCAGATGATAAATTTGCTGTACTAATGTTCAATACCTATCCTATAGCTTATATTCACAAAGAGTTACTTGGAGCACTGAAAGGCCACATGAATTTTCCAGAGTCATGTGGAAGAGGCAGGTCTTAAATCTAGGTCTTTCTGATGCTGAGGCCAGCACTTTATCCAAGCAAAACTGGACAGTCAGAATGGGAGACCATGAAATTATGTTCCTTATAATGTAACATGTTTGAGAGTCCTCTCTTAAAGACAAAGTGATAAAATTAAATGGCCTTCAAAGGTCCCTTCGAGATTGGATTTTCTGCTTCTCTGACATCAGGAATTTTGATTGTTGAATGTGTGTGTATGTGTATGTGTGTGTGTGCACATACTCAAAGCATCCAGTTGTGTACACTAGATAAATGATGAAGTCTGAGATTTCTTAAATCAAGGTGTAGAGACAAGCAGTGATGTACTATAGTAACAGCCAATAAGAATCTCTACATGGTCAACTTCCATCTGGAAGTTTATTTCACTTGAAACTCAAGAATCAAGGACATGTTACGAATGGGAAACTAGCCATGGTGATTCTCATGACTGTTATTCTTTTATAGCTGTCTGTAGATTCCCTTGTCAAAATGGAGGAGTTTGCCAAAGGCCCAATGCATGTACCTGCCTAGAAGGTTGGATGGGACGTCTCTGTGAAGAACGTGAGTGTCTTTTATTAACAATCTCTAGAAAAGATATGTGCGTGTATGTGCCTAGGACAAGAACATGAGTGTTTCTAATAGTAGGATCACATGTAGAAAGGGTGTGTGAAGGACTGTGTATGTGTATGTGTGTGTGTTTGTAGCATTAGAGAACCTGTCTGGAGTCTTTTAGCTCACAAGGTCATCTTGAGAGTGAGCTTTGCCTTTGTAGGAACTTATTTCATTTGGTGATTAACATGAAGAGGAAGCAGAGGATAGTAGATAGAAAACCTACCTTGACCTATTTGTACAAAAATATTTATAGCAGCTGTTTTTGTGGTGGCAAAGAATTGGAAATCAAGAGGATGCCCATCAACTGGGGAAATGGCTAAACAAGCTGTGAGATATGATTGTAAATGACAAACAGGATGATTTCAGAAAAACCTGGACATGAAATGATACAAAGTGAAGTGAGTAGAACCAGGAAATGTTATACACAATCCCAGCAATCTTGTATAATGAACAACTATGAATGACTTAGCTATTCTCAGCATTACAGTGGTCGAAGACAACCCTAAGGGACTAATGATGAAGTGTACCATCTGCCTCTGGGGAAAGAACTGCTATCGATTGAATACAGACTGAACTTGGCTAGTTTTCAATTTCTTCCTTTAATCTTTTCTTTTATTCAAGTCGTCTTATACAAAATGACCAATGGAGAAATATTTTATATAATTGTACATGTATAACCTATATCAGATTGCTTACCATCTGGGGTGGGGTGGAGTAGGGAAGGATAGAATTTGAAACTTAAAACTTTAAACCAAAATGAAATGTTTTGGAAAAAAAGAAAAAATCTGCCTTGGAGGGAGAAAAACTTGGGTTCAAGTCTTGCCCATGATACATCCTAGCTGTGTAACTCTGGGCAATTTATTTAACTTCTCAGTGCCCTCCAGACAATTATCTAAGACTGTAAGTTGTCCAGTCTGAACTCTTATGCATTGATAGGAGTTTCCTCACCAGAAATTCCCTACAGCTCTAACCTCACTGAAAACAAAGGACCACTACTGCCACTACCACCATCAATAGCAGCGGCAGCTGTAACCCTGCCTCTAATAGCTCTAAACCCCTATTTCTCACCTAAAAAAAAATAAATAGAGAACTAGGCAGTTGGCTACATATATGAACAGTAATTCTAGTCTGCTTTGCCATCATAAGTTAATAGGCACTAGAATCTTTGGAATGCAATTTTGGCTTCAGATATTAAATCCTAGTCATCTAAAATTCATATCCCATCCCATTCAAGGGAAGAGTATAGCTTTTTTATGGAGAGGCACTTGTAATAAAGTTCTTAGGCACATAGATTTAGAGTTGAAAGTGTCTTTAGGAATCATCTACTATACCCCACTGTTCTAAAACTAGGGCTAAAAAATTAAATGACTTGCCTGAGGTCGCATAGGTAATAAGTGACAAAGCCAGGATTCAAACCCATTGTCCAACCTGTCCACTGCCTTTTACAATATAAGATACTGTATACCCTATACTACACACACACAGTCACACACATGCACACACACATTCATACACACATACACACGCTCACATACACACACTCACACACATGCACACACACATGCATACACACACACACTCACACACATGCACACGCACATGCATACACACATACACACACTCACATACACACACTCACACACATGCACACACATGCATACACACATACACACTCACACACATGCACACACACACTCACACACATGCATGCACACACGCATACACACATACACATACTCACACACTCACACACACACACACACACTCTCGCACACTCCATGGGCCCTTTTCTTTCCTACCACACATATAGAGGGGCCAGGAATGTCACATTTGTCATTGTTATTAGTCACCTCTGCCAAATATCTTGCTTATCAGGTAAAACTTAGGCTCACCATTCAGAATGTAACTCTTCTTGCGTAAGAAAACTAGGAAGTTGGCAAATGTTTTCAAATATTTTAAAATATCACTCCTTTTTGAATGGTAATTTTTGATCCTTGATTTAAAAAGTAGAAACATTCCTGTTCATATAAGGGTGTTAAACTTCCTAGTTTTATTGAGATTAACTGATATGAACCATGAGAACCATGAGAAGAAACAGATCTCTCTTGGCATCCAAATAAATTTATATTAAGGCATTTTGAGGTGCCTCTTGCTTTAAAAAACAATAACAGTAATCAACATCTTGTAGAAATCTTCAGACAAAAGTGTGAGCATTTTAAACTAAGTCAGAAAAGAACTTAGCATAATGAAAATATTTTTTTTTTTTGTAAACCAACTTTCCAGAGCACTGACACACGTTATGTGCCTTCCATTCTCTTAAACCTTTACTTCACTTTTCTTACTCTTTTTTATTAACATATGCTGAAACAAAAAGGAAATACTTGCTTATTAAAGTCTGTCAGTCCATGATTAACCCAAGTTTTCTACTGCCATTCATCCCAATTGCTCTCTAAGTTTTAGTCTCAATGACTAAAGGCTGAGGCTCAAAACAATCACATGACTCCTGTGCAATCATAAAGCTAGTAAGTATCCAAGGTGGTTAGGGCAGCTAGGTGGTGCAGCAGATAGAGCATCACTGCAGGAGTCAGGAGGACCTGAGTTCAAATCTCACCTCAGACACTGGACAGTCACTAGCTGTGTGACCTTGGGCAAGTCACGTAACCCCAATTGCCTCATCCTGGGTCATCTCCAGTCATCCTGAGGAATATCTGGTCACTGGATCCAGATGGCTCTGGAGGAGAAGGTGAGACTGGTGACCTGCACAGTCCTCCCTCACTCAAAACAAAGTCAAGTTCAGGTCATGTCATCATTTCTCTGATGGCATGATCTTCTTTGGCAGTGAAGGATGAACATACATCCGAGGTGGTATTTGAAAGTAGGTCTTCCTGACATCAAGTCCAACAACTCTCTCCATTATGCCAGGTTTCATCTTTACAACAAAAGGTAAATATGGTGACAATTCTTGTTTGTAAATCTCATTCAAAAACACAAACAAATAAACTGTCTGAATCATTTATTGATTTATGACTCCCCTTGGGACTGGTCCTTTAACCAGTTTTGAATCTGCCTAACTTGCATCACCTTGTAAGCATCTCTCCATCTCATTGTGGTTTATCTATAGTTGCTTCTCTTCCTCTAGCTATGGTATCTCCATCAACCCTGTATAGACAGCGGGTTTTCAAGATCTTTAAACTTTAAAGTCTGACCAGTGGAATGTCAAGGTTCATTTTCTTAGCTGTGTTTAACAAAGCCCTTGTATTCTAGAAAACCCGTTTTCTACTCATGGTCATTGGGATCTGCCAACTTGATTTAAGCTGTAGTCCTAAACACATCAAAAGGGAAAGACAGCTGGCTTACTATGTTCTGTTTCTGAGGACATACAGAGAGACTGCAGTGTCAAGGGAAGGTCTAGCAATTTCTAAGAAATGTTTTCATCACTTTTATAAACATTTATACCTAGAGATTAAGAGAATATCTTCATATCAGAACAGAAGTCCCTGAGGTTTATTAAAATATAATATACATTCTGAGAATCAAGGGCTTTAACTAAACCAAACTGTCTAATTTGGTCTGGTACATTTCACATAAGAAAAAAACATTAGTACATGCCTGGCTTAGCCTCTCAAGAAGTAGCCAGGATCATTTAGAGATTTACAGATGGCTGCCTATATCTGAGTAGACAGGAATGGTGGAGAAGGAGGAATCATAGCTGAAGTACTAGGAACATAGATCCTTAAAATATAAAAGATCCATTGTTATTGCTTTAAATTAAAATATTTTTAAGCACTTACTATGTGCCAGGTACTATGCTAAGATCTGCAGATACAAATACAAACAGACATGTTGTCACCTCCATCTGACTGTAAACTCCTTGAGGTCAGGGACTTATTTGCCTTTCTTTGTATTCCCAGCACTTAGCATAGTGGGCTGACATTTTACAGGAATAAATTTCTTATTTTATAGTAGCTTTTATTACTTATTACTTTTATTACTAATTATTAGTATTTACATCTCTCTGTGTATTATATATATGTATATATATATACAAATGTATGATATATATATATACATATGGACATGTATAAATGTCTGTGTATACATACGCACAAATACCTGTTTATGTACTACATCTCATTTCCACCCTTCAATCCCCCTCAGTAGCATGTAAGCCCCTTAAATTCAAGGACTATTTTTGATTTTGTCTTTGCATCTCTAGTTCCTTGAATAGGGCCTTATACACATTAGGTACTTTTTAGGTTGGATTGGATTAGGTCTAGCACTGCTAAGTGACTCCAATCTGGCAACATAAATGATGCTGACGATAATTGATAGAGATGAGTTGATTCCTCTGTGGAGATTTCCTAATTCTACAAAGAAGAATTTTTTACCTACTTGTCCATGTACACAATTTGGATTAATCCTGGCTTCTTACAAGCTAAAATGGAGTTAGCTGTTACAGGATTGGATAGTTAATCAATATATGCAGACAACTTTAAGAACTTTTTTCAAAATATGATTTGAAGAGATTTTTATATATGTTCTAGATGGGTTATAAGACCTGTAAGGTAGCTATACTTTTAGGACTGCAACCCAGGTTTCCTGACTCCAAAACCAATGTTCGTTGTACTTTTTACCCAGTGTCCTGGGGAAATGGAATCTACATACACTAGTATTTGTCACTTGTCACTATATATCATAAATGTGTCTTACTATAATTGTTATATTCCCAAAACTTACTTAAAAAAAGAAAAGAAAGCAAGTAGAAGGAAAAAACTTACTAGCTATATGACCCTGGGCAAGTCACTTAACCCTGTTTGCCTCAGTTTCCTCATCTGTAAAATGAGTTGGAGAAGGAAATGGCAACACTTTCCAGTATCTTTGCCAAGAAAATCCCAAATGGAGTCACAAAGAGTCAGAAATAACTGAAAAATAACAATAGTTATTAACTTCCATAGGCCAAATTCTCCATTAGGCTCAAGAAACTATAGAAACTATATCCTCCTCATAAATGAACATTTGAGTATGCATAAGGGGTAAGGATTCATTTGATTCTTCCATCAACATCCCCAAATTTGTAAACTATGCATTCAATTTTTATTCTAATTATCAGAATACAGTTGCTCTGCATGTGATCTCTGAATCCCTACACCCTTTGTTGGCTTACTAGGATACTATATTTTTCTCTATTAATGTTATTCATAAAATACTACTCATAAAACATAGAATATCTTTGTGAAAAGATAATAGGAATGTATCAGTCTTCATCCCTACCCTCTGGCTGTGAAGTTAGCAGGTGCACATACACATACATATACACACACATACACACACACACGCACCTGATACCCCAACAGGGGTCAGTCATTCATTCATAGTATAGATGCCAAATGAAAGACAAAAGAGAACCAGGAGTATGGTGTGGAGAGATTCTCCCTGTACCTGGGGCTCTTGCGCACCCACCATGTTGCACTTTCTTTCAAACTCAACCCTCTAGGCCAGGACTTCTTAACTTATGGTCCATAAACCCTCCCAAAGGATAGATTTCATATTTCTTTACCAATATGAACCCAAAAGAGGGCTAGTTTTAAGTCCAAGGAACAGGGTTCTGATTCAGGCTCAGCTGCTCACTACCTACATGACCGTGAGCAAGTAACTTAACCTTTTGGACCTCTGTTTCCTTATCTGAAAAAAATAGTGACTAGTTACGATACTTGGTAAAATGCCTGGCACATGTTAGACACTTATTTCTTGATTAACTGACTAGATGACCTTTGAATACTCTTGAAATCGGTGAAATGGAGATAATAATGTTTAATGTTAATGTTCCTCAGGGTTATGGGAAAGAAAATTCTTTCTGAAGCCCTAAAGAAGTATACTGAAGAAATAGAGTAGGAGACTCCATTCAGCAATGGAGCGAGTTAAACTGTGTCCTGGTTCCAGATTGGTTTTGATAATAGGATTTCTTATACATAATGACTTCTTATAAGGAAAATATACTACGGTGGTTTTCTATTAGAGTGTAATCTGATTTACTCTCAGAAATAATGATCATTTGTTCATGTGTGTGTGTGTATGTGCACGTGTGTGTGTGTATTTTAATCTTGTCATTTTCTATCTTTTCCAGCAATATGCATTCTTCCCTGTCTGAATGGTGGCCGCTGTGTGGCACCATATCAGTGTGAATGCTCAGCTGGGTGGACGGGCTCTCGCTGTCATACAGGTAGGCATCCTTTGGCAATTTACAAAAGCTGTAAAGAATTAAATCCATTGGATTTTGAGTTCCTTAGTTTTCCCTTTGAAGGTTGAATATATATAGATTAGCAATACTTAGGCTTGGATAGTAGATGTAATTAAGGTGTACTAGCCATTGGCAGGGATTCAAGCCCATTCAAGACAATTTATTTCGTAGTTCCTTGTTACAGAGCACTATGCTGCTATATAAATTCTAGGTGAAAAATGAAAATCAAAAAAGACATCTTCCCTACCTTCATGAAGTTTAGTATCTAATGCAGGCCTGTGGGATAGATTGCAACCAACCAGAAGGGAATAAGCTTAGCTCTTTCTATTTATCTATGATCCCTTATTTTGATCCAGTCTTGGAACTGATCCATGGAACTACAGGAAATTTCAAAAAGGAAAGATATCTGATTTTAAATGACCTACAGGGATAGGGAACTCGCCACCTCAAGGCAAGTGCAAAGCCACAAGGCTCAAATTCAGTCTTTGACTGAATCCAAACTTCACTAAACCATGTAAATCGAGGCAATTCTGTTTCACTGAATGTAGGCAAAAACATCCCTTAGAAGAACAAGAAGAGTCTGTTTTAATTACTATGAAAAGTTATGACAAATCATTTAGAAAGACAGTAATTTCTAACTTTCCACTCCAGCAAAGAGACTTCATCTTCCAAACCAAGGTAGAAGAAGGAAACAGAAAGCATCCAACTGCAGTAGCTTCATTAGTTTTATAAGTCTTTATGTATGCTAATGGTGAAAAAGGCCTCTTCATATAAAAAAAGGAAAGAAAGAAAGAAAGAAAGAAAGAAAGAAAGAAAGAAAGAAAGAAAGGAAGGAAGGAAGGAAGGAAGGAAGGAAGGAAGAAAGAAAGAAAGAAAGAAAGAAAGAAAGAAAGAAAGAAAGAAAGAAAGAAAGAAAGAAAGAAAGAAAGAAAGAAAGAAAGAAAGAAAGAAAGAAAGAAAAGATTTTCCAGATTTTTGGTTTGTCACATGTTCAACAAATGAAAATTTCTAGCATGTTTTTATTTATTGTGTATGCTGACTCCCCCAAGAAAAAACAACAGGTGACTGAATTTCTCAGCAATTTGCACAATATTTAGATTTAGATAGACATTTACTTATCCACATTTCTTATGTATCCAGAACTAAGCTCATCATCCTTCATCCAAAATCAACTCCTTTTCAAAAAGACCCTATTTTTTGCACTTGTTGCCACACATTCTTTTGACTTTTGACTCTCCTCCATCCAATATGAGGATGTTTATATCTCATCAAGCTTCTGTCCAGGTTTCCTGTATAATATCTCTTAGATTTAGCCCTTCCTCTCCATTTGAAATACCACTACTATAGAGCAGATACCTCATGCATGATTTAATGAAGCAACCTCCTAATCAATCTTCCTAGGGCCACTAGACTAATCTTCTGAAAATACTATTTTCATCAGCTCATTGAAAAACCTCTAACTGATCTCTACTGCCTTCCATGTCAAAGCCAAGACCCTCTGCTTGGCTTTCCACAATCAGGCTCTCCATGTTACCTTACTACTCTCTCACAAAATGTACTTTTCACTCCAATTAGGCCAACCAGCGTCCTCACTATTCTTTACCTGCCAGATTCATTCCTATTTCTGTATCTTTGTTCGCATTGTTCCCCTCTCTTGGGCTTTCTTTCCTCTAATTTTTCTTCAGAATCCAACTTGTCACTCTTTGAAGTCTTATCCAGTTTTTACATCTCAAATTGATCTCTCTCGTCTCAATTCCTATTACACTTTTCGCCTATACTGTATAGTTTAGCAATTAACTGTTCTCTAATTCTTTCACATGAAATAATATCATAAAGTGTTCCAAAAGTCATAGTGTAGTTTTAAGCTAAGTGGTACCTTGGACAGCATGCAGGAACTGGAGTCAGGAAGACTCACCTTCATGAGTTCAAGTCTGACCTCAGACACTTAGTAGCAAGTCCCTTAACCCCGGTTGTCCCAGTTGCTTATCTATAAAATAAGCTGGAGAAAGAAATGCAAACCACTTGCAAGCCAAGAAACCCCAAATGAA
Organism: Bettongia penicillata ogilbyi; assembly: GCA_023548195.1. NCBI lineage: Eukaryota > Metazoa > Chordata > Mammalia > Diprotodontia > Potoroidae > Bettongia > Bettongia penicillata. The sequence continues at coordinate 1,052,494 of JAJHZJ010000685.1, forward strand.
GTCACAAAGACTTGGGCACAATTGAAAAAAGACTCAGCAACAAGGCTTTTGAAACATTTTGTATTAAATATTTGAAAAGAAGCCTTGGAAAAACCCCAAATTTATCAATATTGCTAAAGTCTACTTCTTTAACACTAATATTGTCCCAGCGGTGGTTACATGACTAAGCATTATGGTGCACCTAGACCACAGAAGAACTGAAATTACCAATAAGTCAGCATAAGTTGACTGTAGCATACTAATGATAATCTTCATATAAGAAGCAGTGCTAACAGTGTCACCAAGGTTACTGGCAGGCCATGTGTACAACATGGTACCATAGTGATACTAAGGGACTGAGAAAGCCTTCCAGCACACTGGGCAAATCTTCTATGAAAGATTTAGGAGAACATTATGAAGTGCAAAATGGATAATTTTGATTACATTAAATTGAAAAGTTTTTGCACAGACAAAGCCGATGCAACCAAGATTAGGAGGGAAGCAGGAAACTGGGAAAGAATTTTTGCAGCTAGTGTCTGTGGTAAAGGCCTCATTTCTAAAATATATAGAGAACTGAGTCAAATTTACAAGAATGTAAGTCATTCCCTAATTGATAAATGGTCAAGGATATGAACAGGCAGTTTTCAGAGGAAGAAATTGAAGCTATCTATAGTCATATGAAAAAATGCTCTAAATCACTATAGTTTAGAGAGATGCAAATCAAACAGCTCAGAGGTACCACATCACTCCTTTCAGATTGGCTAACATGACAAAAAAGGAAGATGATAAATGTTGGAGAAAATGTAGGAGAGTTGGAACACTAATTCATTGTTGGTGGAGTTGTGAGCTGATCCAACCATTCTAGAGAGTAATTTGAAACTATGCCCAAAGAGCTACAAAAATGGACATACCCTTTGACTCAGCAATATTGCTTCTAGGACTGTATCCCAAAGAGATCATAAAATTGGGAAAAGGTCCCACATGTACAAAAATATTTATAGCAGCTCTCTTTGTGGTGGCCAAGAACTGGAAATTGAGGGAATGCCTATCAATTGGGGAATGGCTGAACAAGTTTTGGTATATGAATGCACTGGAATACTCTTGTGCTATAAGACATAATGAACAGGAAGACTTCAGAGAGGCCTGGAAAGACTTATATGAACTGATGCTGAGTGAAAGGTGCAGAACCAGGAGAACTTTGTACACAGCAACAACCACAGTGTGCGAGGAATTTTTCTGGTAGACTTAGCCCTTCACAGCAATGCAAGGACCTAAAAACTTCCCAATGGACTCGAGGCAAAATGCCTTCCACATCCAGAGGAAGGACTTTGGAATAGGATCACAGAATGAAGCAGATCATTTTCTCTTGTGTTTTTTGTTTTGTTTTGTTTTCATGGTTTTTCCCATTCATTTTAATTCTTCTATGCAACATGACTAAGGTCAAAATGTATTTGATAAGAATGTATATGTAGAACCCATATAAGACTGCATGCCATCTTGGGGAGGGAGGAGGGACAAAGGGAAGGGGAAAAAATCTAAGATATATGGAAGTGACTGCAGAAAACTGAAAACAAATAAATATATTAATTTTTTTAAAAAAAGAAAGATTTAGGAGAAAGTGTGGATGAGGCAGCTGGGTAACAGTGAATAATGCATGGGACTAGACATCAGGAAGAATGAGTTTGAATTCCATCTCAGATATTTACTAGCTGTGTGACCTGGGGCAAGTTAATTAACTTCTTTCTGCCTCAGTTTCCACATCTATAAAATGGGAATGATAATATCACCTACCTCACAGAAGATCAACTGAGTTAACATATTTAAAGCATTTTGTGAACCTCAGAGTGCTCTATAAATGCTAGCTAACTAACAAAGGACCACACAGGATGAGAAAGCCTGGGAGGGACAGTGATCAGTATTACTGAGCCATTGAAACTTCACCCCCAAAAATATGAATTTCACAAAATAAAGTATGAGTTTGTCAACTCCATTAGAATGTAAAGTCATTTCATTCTTTGGCTTTGTATCCACAGTTCTGGGTACATAATAAGTGCTTAGTAAATGCTTCTTGATTGTTTGATTCCCAACTATATTGTAATCTCTTTAAGGGCAGGAAACATGTCAGGGACTTTTTTTTGCATTTCCCACAGCATCTAGCCAGGATGCAGTAAGAACACAACGTTGGTGTATTTTGGAGGTTAAATTTTCAAAAGATCTTGTAAGGGAGCTATAAAAATCTCAATTTTTGTTCCATGATTTGGACAATTTCTACAATTCAGTGTGTGACATCCATAGTGAGTGTGGCTTTTGAAAGACACAGCCAAAAACTCCTTGCCTGCTATTGTGAAATGAGAGCAAAACTAGACTTGGCAGAAAGCCCATCATCCTCTCAGAAAATTGATTCTCATTTAGAACCGTACCCGTGTCTCTCCCCGCAGAGGGACACAAGGTGTCTCTCCGGAGATCTTTTAATATCTATCTTCCTCAGCCTTTTTTCCAGATGTATTTCCTATTTGAACTGAGCTCTGATTAATGGGTTGTTGGGTTTTTCCTACTCAGTCTCTGCCTCCCTCCTCTTAAACCATCTGCACTGCAGTCATGTATTCTGTGAGCATTATATGCAGTAGGTGACACCAGAAAGACAGGATGGCCACTTCTCCAGCCTTATTGCAAAAAATAAGCAGAAGAACTTCAGTTATTTTTTTTTTAAACAAAGCAAGAGCTGTCTTTCAAAGCTCTGATTCTTCATGGTATCAATTTTCATACTAACCTGCAGTTGCCTCGCACCTAGCAGAAGCAAGGTTTAGCCTAAAGGACTCTGGATTTTGAATGAGAAGACACAGGCTTGCATTATTACTCATGTGACCTTGAGCAAATCACTTAGTTTTTCTGGGCCTCAGTTTCCTTATCTGCAAAATGGAATTGAACTGAATGGCCTCTAAAGTCCCTTTCAGCTCATGATCCTAAGGCAGATATCTCACTTAGACTGGTAGTATGTTCTCAAGCAGGAAGACCTGTTTGAAACAGCCAAGATGGCAGATGGAAACTGAGAAGTAGTTTCAGTAAGTAGGTTTTTTTTACCAATCAAGGACCTCCTGGTTGCAAACATGACATGCTGCTTCCCTTCTAAAATGTCATGTTTGAAGGATTCATAGAAAAGCAGAGCAGACAATTAAGAATAGAGGTAAAAGGATGATGCTTCACCTCCTGGGCTAACATTAGGTCCCTGACAGCATGAAACTTAGTAGCATGGTCAATGAACAGGATATATGCAGCTTTCCTACCCCCAAGTTTTTTTAAGTGTCTATGAAATCATGTTCCTCCCCCCAGTGTAGGTTTTATATATATATACATATATATATATATATATACATATATATATATATATACACACACACACACATTACCTCAGTCATATATACACAGTACTGCAGTCATGCCGTATTTTCTTAACATCTCAGCAAAGTGAGTCCCACTATTCATTCTTTCGTTGCTGTCTTAAAACCTGTTCTTCTGGGTGATTGCCTTTTTAATAAGTCGCAGATTTGTTCTGTTCTGCTTATCTGCTATCATTACTCAGAGCTTTGTCATTGTAGAGGAATAAACTCTAACCCATGTCTTGCCAGGGGCAAATTTTTCTCAAATTTGGAAATTCCTGTTTTTCCATCCTATTTTTAGTCTGCAAGCACCGAAGTGCTTAGAGTCAGAAGACTGTCTTATTATTCAGTCTAATATCATTATTATAGTTCAAGTCTTGGATCGAAAAGTCAATTCATCTCTTAGGGGATTGGTTTCCTTATTTGTAAAATGAGTCAATTGTAACTTTACTACCTATCTCAGAGGTATTGTAACGAACAAACTTGGCAAGGTGGCCTGGAGTTTATTGAGCAGGTCACACCTTTGCTTTAGGAAAATCACTTTGGCAGCTGACTTCAGAGAATGGATTAACGTGAAGAAAGACTTGAATCAGGGAGCTCAGGAGACCAGGGCTAGGCTAGAGAGACCGAGATCTGGGACTTATCTGCCGAGGGATGAATATTGAACCTCTGACAGCTATCATCATGTGAAAGGACAGAGCGGGGTTCTTAACATGGCATCCATGGGCTTTATTTTTCAAAATTTGTTCAATGTATTTGAGTATAAGTTGTTATAGTTTTAATTCCAGGCATTTTATTTTGTGCATCTAAAAACCTAAGTGTGAGAAAGAATTCACAGGGCTCAGCAGACATCCAAAGGGGTCCATGTCTGTCCGCCTGTCCTTTCTCTCTCCTTCCTCCCTCCCCCTCCCTCTCTCACACACACACACACACACACACACACACACACACACACACACACAGTTAAGAACCCCAGTATAGAGATGAAGGAGAAAAGAGCCCAGAAGAGAGCCTTGGAGGGATACCAAAGCTTAATGTACTTAGAAGTTTCAACAAAGGAGACTAAGGGGTGATCAGAAAGGTAGAGAAAGAACTAGGAGAGAAAAGTGTTACAAAAATACTTTGCAGAAAGAATATTCAGAAAAGACAAGGTATCGGCAATATCAAATGCTTCAAAAGGCCATTGGATGTGGTAATTAGAGGATCTGGGGTGTATTTGACTTCGATTGAATGACCAGATCTTCAGAATACTTATATATTGCACTTTGACCCAGCAATACTGCTATTAGGTCTGTATCCCAAAAGAAATAAGAAACAAAAAGGAAAAGGACCTATATGCACAAAAATATTTATAGCATCTTTTTCTTCCTGGTGGCAAAGGATTAGAAATTGAGGGGATGCCTGTCAATTGGGCAATGGCTGAACAAGATGTGGTATATGATTGTGATGGGATACTATTGTGCTACAAAAAAAGGATGAGCAGAATGCTCCAGAAAAACTTGGAAAGCCTTACCTGAACTGATGCAAAGTGGAATGAGCAGAACCAGGAGAATGTCATACAGAGTAACCACAATATTGAAGATTATCTTAGCTAGCTATTCTCAGCATACAACGATTCAAAACAATTTTGAAGGACAGATGTTGAAAAATGATATCCATCCCCAGAGAAAAAACTGATGGAGTCTAAATGCAAATTAAAGCGTATTTTAACATTTATTTTTCCTGGCGTTTTTGTCTATGTTTTCTTTTGCAACATGACTAATATGGAAATATGTTTGGCATGACTACACATACGTAACCTATATCAAATTGTTTGCCTTCTCCATGGGAGGCAGAGGAGGGAAAGAGAGAATTTGGAAGTCAAAATTTTAAAATGAATGTTAAAAAAAATTACATGGAATTGGGGAAAAATAAAATAGTAAATAAAGTGAATTATGAAAAATACTTATGCATTAAATACACATGTATGTCTTTAAATGTAGCTGTTTGCCAGTCTCCCTGCTTAAATGGTGGGAAATGCATAAGACCAAATCGATGCCACTGTCTCTCTACGTGGACTGGACATGATTGCTCAAGGTAAGTCAACCAGACAGTGCTATTTAATGAAGGATAACTATGAATCAAAGCCATTTTTTAACTAAGGTAATCTACATGTGACCCAGTGGAAAACTGAGCAGTCCCAACTTCAGTATAAGTTTCAGGATCCTTAATCCAAAAACACTGGCTTGAAACAGTTTGAGTTGATGACAAAAGCCAGGAGATGTGAGAGGTAAAGATTGGTAGCAAAGAGAGATGCTTGGAATGGGAAAAAAAATTATATCTAGAGGGGTCAATCTAGATATGAGAGTTACTCATAATAAATTAAGAGGAACAGTTTAAAGAGAATGAGAGCCAGAGTAGAAGATGATGATATGAATCCCAAAAGAATTAAAAATAAGGGAAAAACAGAAGAGAAAGAACAGGAAGTAGCAATCTGGAAAAGAAAAGTGGGATAAGCTAGGGTAGATTTGTTGTACCCTATTGTAGTAATGTTGTCAGAGCAATAAAGGGGAAAATTCAGATCATTGGAGAGGATCCTACACCTAATAATTAATCTCACACTAGAGAGCTGGAAAGGAGAGATGGAATTTACTAGAAAGGCATGCAATTTACTAGAATCTGGAACTAGCTTCCCTTTTATAATAAGTTCAATATTTGTATCAGCAGGAAAACCTAAGAAAATATCTTGAAGTTCTCTGACTCTGATTGCTTTTTCCCTCAGTTCTTTTTGGAGGAGAGTGTTTGGGACAGAATCATAATCTATCATAAGTTTTCCCTATAAAACTTTTTTCAACAAAAGGCTAAGTCTGTAAGGTTATTTTGAAACTTTTTCTAAGTGTGAGGACAAGAAAAAAGGTTTTCATGGTGCTTGACAGATTATAAAATGCTTTCTTTAAAAGTAATGTGGTGGTAGGAAAGATGGGCAAAGAATGTCCCCATTTTACAGAGAGGAAAAAATGAGGGTCAAACGTAACTTGCCCAGGGTCATACAGGAGAGTGGGCGCGGTAAAAGGCAAAGGGTAAGGAGGAAGAAAGAAAAAGCACTGAGGGAAGGAAAGGGAAGAAACTAGCTAGTTTCAACCCCAGAGGAGTTTTTCTGCTGTTATGTTTTTCTACTATTCCTGTTAATAGGGAAATTCACATTCACTGTTCTATTTAGTGAGATAGTAGAGCCTTCCTTTTATTTCTGCCTTTAAATAATGAAACAAACAGTAAAGCTAGAAACTGAGTCCCAAAGGCCCACATCTGTTACACAGATAATGTTATATCAGGCTTTCACTAGATGTAATTGTGACCCAGGAGGCAAGATTTAAACAGTAAAACATCTAACTCTATGCAATAAGAGGTCATTTTGTAATGGAGTTGTATTGTAATTTTAATTCTTGTTCTAGGGAAGTGATCTGATCAAAAGAATCTGTACTAAAGTGTTAGTGACTCAATTTTTGTTGTGTTTATCCTTCGCTCTCGAAGAGGACATGACCTCAAGATGATGACATGACTTGCAGTTGACTTTGATTTGAGTGAGGGAAGGCTGTGCAAAGTCACCAGCCTCACTTTCTTCTCCTGAGCCATCTGGGTCCAGCGGCCTGATATTCATCAGGATGACTGGAGATGGCCCAGGATGCCATGGGAGACCCTGGTCATTTTAGGCTAAGGTATTATCACATTCGCACTTTGAGTGAGATACACCCATTCAATGAATAGGCTTCTTTAAGTGATGCCACTTTTAATGAAAAAAAAAGTCAAATTGGAAGGGGAAGATTCAATTTATTACCGGCTGTCAGAACAAGAGCACTACAAGGTTTTTTTTACAGGTTGCTTTTTCAGAGACTTCAAGTCATATTTCTCTATAGACCCTTTCATTTCATTATGTGGTATAACAATAGGAAGGTCATTTGCTCTGGAATCTGGAACGCTGGGTTCTAGTTTTCATTCTGATATTGAGCTCTGCTTTAACTTGGGCATATAAGTCACCTCTTTTCAAGCCTCAAGATCTCTATGTATAAAATAGAGGTGGGAAATGGAGAGGGAAATAGGGGAGGGCATATTTGAATAGATAATAATAATCCTGATAGTAGCAATAATAATCATAGCATTTAAATAACATTTTAAGGTTTACAAAGCACTATGCGCGTGATCTCATTTGTTTATCTCTAATATCTCTTCCAGCTCAATGGTTAAAAGATATTCTTGCCTGTCCCAATTAGTACCTCAATCATGGCCTAATTTACAACATCATTAACAGGCCAGTTCTAGCATTTCTAACCTTCCCTAAATTAGAGGGGTCTAGCCTGCAGCCCACTGCTACTAGCAGCCTGTATCCACGTAAAGTATCATGGGTAAATGTTTAGCAACAGCCATAAAAAAATACACATGTGCACACACACACACACACACACATACACACACACACACATCATAGACAGTGTTCATTTATTGTTTCCTAAATCAGTTTACCATCCCCAAGCATCTATTTCTATTAGAACTTGATTACACTACCTAAGTCACACCTCACAGGTGAGTAGAGCACCATTTACTTTACCTTCCTATAAATCTGACCTCATCTGCCAGACTTTAAATGATTTAAAAGAAAGGATAGCCTCTTCTTGGATTTTTCTGTAGCCTACAAAGTTCTTTATAGACTAAGTATTTAACGAACACTATCAATAAAAGCTAATCTACAAAACACAAATTCTAAAGGGTTTAGGAATTGACTGCCCTAAAACTACCTGCTGCCTCAGTTAAATTCCACTCAGCATTTCTGTCCTCTGCAGTTTACTCAGATGGATTTGTTTTTTCTCTACAGAAAAAGAAAAGCTGGGTTTCATCCCTTCTAAGTATCCCACAGCAACTCGGCTTTCTCAAAAAGATAAGATCATCTCTCCCAGCCAGTCCCTGGGGATTGTGGAACATGGACATTATAAATCCAACATGGTGCTGGTTTTTTTTGGAAAGTTATTTTGTTATATTTGTTGCCATTGTTTTTGTTTCTATTTTAATTTTGTGATATATTTTTCCTTGAGTTTTCCATTAAAAATCTGCCTGTATTTTCATATGCAAAAAATGTATATTAAATATATGCTGCTACACCCACACACAATGTACATATTCTACCATCTATTAGGGAAATTTCATGTATACATTTTGGTCACAATTTTTTAATTCCTTTAAATATGTTTTATCAAATATAAGTTTCACTGCCAAGCAGTGCAATGCAAGCTTGCCATTCCATGGACTTCCTAGATCCACAGCATAACCCAGAAGTCAGGCCATAGCGAGATAACTGATTATATTAATAACGTAAGTTATCCCACAGTTCTTTAGCACAGTTTAAGTTCCTAGCCACCATATTCCATGAGAATGAATGAATGAAGAAGGAGAATATGGTTCATCCCCACTTATATAATGTGACATCATTTTCTTGGAAGCGTTTATCACAATAAATTTTTCATCTTAACTTAGTTAGATATTTAGTGATTAGACTGCCTTCTCCCGCTCTCCCTTCCCCCATATGAGATGCTATAGACAGCAGGAAAAGCCAGTTGCCATGGAAATAAAAGAAGCCCAGCTACCTTTTTTTAAACCCAAACTGGAGACACAGAAAGCAGGCAGGATTCATAATAGGAAGAAACCCCTAGGAAATAAAGTGCTACAAAGGACACTGGTTTTGTCTGGTTGGTTTTGTTTCCTTTTTACCAGATCTGCGATTTCATCAGCATAGGGAGCTCCTGGTGAGGAATGTCCTCTGCCAGTCAGATACATGGGCATCTTCTCCAAAACTTAGAGTCTTGGGAGCCTCTAGGACACTAAGAAGTTATTTGCCCAGACCTTCCTGACTGCAAGGCCAGCTCTCTACACACTATGCCAGGCTACCTTTCTAAGGGCACCAGTCTTAAAGGAGTCTCTTTCCCTCTCTCCAGTTCCAATCTCATCCTTGTAACGGCTAGAATAATTACCCACAAATGCCCTAACTTCCACCCCCACCTCACCAGAACACAAAACAAGCAAAAAAGTAATAATCCCCTCACATTGGGGGATGATGATGAATGAAAGGCATGTGACCCAGGAGCACATTTTATAATAAATAAGAGAGGACAAAGGAATGCATGGAAAAGAAGAAAAAATGAGTTGCAGAAAATTGAAAGAAAAGCAGAATGCTAAGCTACTCCAGATCAGTAGGGGCTGAGAAATGAGAAGGGAAATACAAGTGTTCCCATCCATCCCAAAACAAAAGGCATTTTCCTTCTCTAGAAGACTGGAGACTCACTATCTCCAGAATTTTCTTTTCTACCATGGTCAGAGGCTTAGTACCTGGCTTTGCCATTTAGAATTTAGTAGCCTATTCCTGGATGCCAAGAAATTCCTGGGATTTCCCAGTACTTGGAAATAAGTGCTATCAGTTGAGTGGAATTGGGGGAAAATAAAGGAGAAAGAAAAATTGGTGTGATTTGGGTTTAGAACTAAAGCTTCACCAAAAGCTGAGGAATTTTCTGCCCCATAAGTTCCAATAGGTATTTGACTAGTACACTCTTGAAAAGAAATACTAGCTGATGCCTTACTCTGTGTGAAAGAAATCAGTCAAAAGAACTCAAATACTTGTCATGTATATAAATAGACCATGCACATTCCTATTACAATCTTGCCTTTTCAAGTAGGGTGAGGCAATAAGAATTCTCATAGGCTTGTAGAGGTTAAAAGGGACATCAGAGATTATCTGGTCCTCCCCCTTCATTTTACAGAGAAAAAAACTGAATCCAACAGAGATTAAAAGACTTACCCAAGGTTATACAACTAATTGGTGAAGGAGGCAGGATATAAAACCAGGTCCTTTAACTCCAGAGCCAGTATGGCTCAGATGACAGAGTTCTGACGCAAAATGAGAAAGCCTTGAGTCTCACCTCAACCATTTGTCAGCTGCATGACTGGGCAAATCACGTCTTGAGACCTTGGTTCTTTTCTAAAATGAGAGTTGGAGGAGATGGCCTCTCAAGCCCCTTCCAACTCTAAATCTATGACTTTTTTCACTATATTTCAGACAAATAACAGTATCCTCAACCTAGAAAAGTTCAGTGTAGTAGAAAGAGAACTGAACTTGGACATTGAGAGTCTTGGACCTCCAACCCAAACAGTGAACACAAATTACAGGTGCTTTGGTTAAACTTTCTGAGTATCAGTTCTCCTTCTGTACAAAATGAAAATAAAGGTATTTGTACCACCTGCCCCACACAATTGAGAGGAAAGCATTATATACATGTTAAAATGTATTATTGATTATGGGTGAAGTAGGAAAGAGCTTTGTAAATATGTATTTATACTGATGCATACTGATTCAGGAAATTTTCTAGCCACCTGTTACTTTCCCTCTCCCTACTCCCCCTCCCCTTTCCACCCCTTGATCAATTGTCACTGATATTAGAAATTAGATTCACTTGTGGGGAAGGGAGGTGGGGAGGTGGGTGTTAGACTTAATGACTTCAAGGGTTCATTCTATAATTCTGTGATTCTAAGGACTAGCCAGAGCTTCATTCTTCCCGTCTACTGTTTCCAGCAGAGAGCTAAGCCCAACATATGGAAGTAGATCCCTCTGAGCTATAAATATGCGACTCTAGGAGCAAGAATGATTTCTTTGAATTCTGTTTGGAGCATCATGAGGTGTGAACCCTCTGAAACCAGGATAAGTCATACATAGTGAGCTGGAATGGAGCTCAGAGGCCATCTCAGCTGACCCCCTCGTTTACAATTGAGCAAATTGAGGCCAAACAGGATTAAGTCAATCAATAATCATTTATTAAGCACATACTATGTTCTAGGCATAGTACTAAGTCCTAAGGATACAAAAAGAGGCAAAAGACAGTCTCCGCCCTCAGAGAGCTTATAATCTAATAATTACTTGAGCAAAGTCACACATGTAGAAAAGTTGAGAATGGGGATTTTAAATCTAGGTTCTTTGACTAAAGGCATTGAAGCTTTCTCTGTACCACACACTGCCTCATCCCATTATTCTTCTAAGTTTTAGGATAAAGAATAGGGAAGGTAAGATATGATGACCATTGCTAGAAGGACCTGACTCAAATTGCTTACAACCTTAACTGTGTGACCTTGGACAATTCACTTAACCTCCTGAGGTCTCGGTTCCTCATGTGAAAAATAAAACGTTTAATTTCAAGGTCTCTAAAATCCCTCGCAGCTCTAAACCTATTATGTACGATCCTTTATTCAGGATGGTATTAGTAAAAGTGAACACGTTCAAAGCAAGGCAGAAATACAGACCTGGCTGTTGCGTCAAACTTTAATGAACCCTAAGTTTAAATTCTGCCTATCACATTTGCTACATGTATGACCCCGTTTACCTCAGTTTCCTCAAATGTAAAATGGGGCAATAATAACACCTACCTTAAAGGGCTGTTATGTGGATTAAATGAGATATTTGTAAAGCTCTTAGGGCACACATTAGGTACTTTGGACTTATTTTTCCATCTATATAATGAGGGGGATGGACTAGATGCTGCTTAAGATTCTACTCAGCTCTTAATACTCTCAGTATATGAGAAACAGAGTACAATGCCATTATCAACTCAGAAGCACTAAATGGCAGCTCTGGTTCCTCTGGAAGTCAGTGTAGACAGATGCCCATGTTCTCTTAGCCCAAGGTTTTCAGTTTTGGACTGGTCTTGACCACTGAAATAAAAATACAAGCAAAAAATACAAGCAAAAATACTAGACTTTGTGAGGCCCCCCAGTATATACAAGAGAAAATATAATTTCCCCAAATTATATAAACAACTCCAGGAACTAGCTTTGAGGATGTGAATGAATTTTCATGAAAAGCAACAGAAAATGAACAATAGTTTGGCTTATGTGAGAGCCTGTCTTTGCACACTCAGGCTCAAGAAGCATCTATCTTTTATTGTGTATATATAGCCCAGTCACAAATTCCACTAGAAATTGATACCTAGGAGCAGATTGGGGAGGAAATGAGCATGAGTTAGGAAGATGTGAGTTCAAATCCAGCTTCAGACATGTACTACCTGTGTGACCCATGGACTGGTCACTTACCTCAGATAAGGAAGGAAGGAAGGAAGGAAGGAAGGAAGGAAGGAAGGAAGGAAGGAAGGAAGGAAGGAAGGAAGGAAGGAAGGAAGGAAGGAAGGAAGAAAGGAAGGAAGGAAGGAAGGAAGGAAGGAAGGAAGGAAGGAAGGAAGGAAGGAAGGAAGGAAGAAATTGTTATCAGTTTTGTGATGTCTAGACTTTATGGAATTTTCTCTACAAGGTTTGTCAGGATGCTTGCTTGCACTTTTTTACTTGGTGAGAAAGAATCTGAAATTTCTTTTGACAGGAGGCTAATTCATCTTCTCTTTCCTGACTTCTGTGGAGGCAGTCAGGCCTTCTGACCCTCAGACACTTATAACCTCCAAATCAACAACTTCCCATTACAATACACAATAGCCCCAGACTTGGGGGGAGGAGAGAGAGGGACTGGACAGAACGTCAAAGAAAACAGTCTATTTTTTCTTTAAAAAAATCAAAACAACAATTTGTAGCCACTGGTGCTCCAAGACTTCAAGCTATTGGTCATAAAGATCATGGATCTAGAGGTAGAAAGGACCTAAGATGTTGTGAAATGCAATCTACTCATTTTATAGGTGAGGAAACTGAGGCACGGGATATTTGATAGCTTACCTAAAGACAGACGCAGATAGGATTTTGACCAGGTCCTCTGACTCCAAAGTTGGTTAGTATTCACTCTGTTTGTAAGGATTCTTTAAAGAGACTTATCCTCATGGGCGTTTGCTGAATCTGACAACAAGCAGCTGCAGGTCCTTGGTTGGCCTGGGCCCCTATAACATCCTACCTCTGGCAGAACTTTGTCTTTCTCCTGCCTGGACACTGACCAAGCCTCTGTTCTTATGAATCATTTTCAAAAGTTTTTTTCCTCCACCCTAATAAGTTGTAACTTGCCTCATCACACACCTGATCCTCACCCTTCTGAGTCATTCCAAATCTGCTCATAATGTCCTCTGGGTAGTGGAAAACAGCATGGATCCACTAATGTATGCGTTCCCAAATAAAAATGCATTGTGCCAGCAAGAATACCTGAGAACCAAAATGTCCAACTCCCAGCCTCCCTTGCAGCCAGAGAAAGATGAAAATGTCAATTGGGAAATGTTCAAGAAAATAAGTAAAATATACAACCGAATTTAGATAATGTTAAAATGTGATTTGCTAAGTCAAGATGCTACCCACAGGGATCCCCTGCATATGGTTTAGTGGCTGCTATTTCTGTTTACCATTGCTTTAAAGTGAAACCTTTAAAGCTGAATAAAACAAAAAGATTCACCATTCTTCCTATCTGTAACCTGCTCTTCAAATTAAGAGTGAGAAAGTACACTGTCAAAGAATAAATAAAAGATAAGGTCCAGGTAGAAATAAAAGAGTCAATATATAAAATGAGTTTTGTGGTCATCTACTTAGCTGGTCTCATAAATGCCCATGCTCCTTACCATGTCTGAACATTTAGTTGTTTGAGAGGCCATGTGGTACAGTAGAAACAGGGATGGATGTGGAGTCTGGAAACCTGGGTTCAAATCTTGACTCAGATATTTACTGACAGTATGACCCTGGTCAAGTCACGTTCTTGGCCTCAGTTCTTCAACTGTGATATGAGAGGATTGGACTAGATGATTTCTGAATCTGTAATCCTGAGGTATATGAAATAGATTTGGAAATCTATTCATTCATGTTTCTGAAATGTGATATTTTAGAAATAGGTTTTCATTTGCCTTAGTTTTTGATTCCTTTCCTTACTCCATAAACCCCTCTCTCTAAGCAACTGAGATAGGAGGCAGCCCAGAGCCAAGACTACTTCTAGCTCCAATAGTCTTTAGTGCTGCCTAATTATAATCTAAGCCTCAGATGTTAAGACAAGAACATGGTAGGTCAGTATAGGGGTCACACCTAATATCATCTGGCATTGTTCACAGGACAGCTCAGATTGTTTCATAATTCATGAATCTGATGTTTAAAGGTCGGCTGGGATGAAGCTCCTTCTTGAGCTTGATCAAAGCCCATTTCATTAGGCTAAATAAAAAGGGCTTAAGAGAGGAGTTTTAAAACAAATCAACCTCAGATCTCCAAGGATGGAGGGGTAGAAAGGGCACCACATGCAGAAACAAATCTTTTCCCATGCCCTGAATTCCTCTTTTAAAAAATGGAAGCCATAGGAAGCTATGCTGCTCTTTGTTCAGTATAAGTGTTCAGCTGTTACTACTTGTCCTTGGTACCATCCTCTTCCTCCAGTCAATCCGAAGGAAATGCAGAGAGCTGGACTTGAAATCAAGAAGGCAGATTCATATCCCATATTAGACACTTCCTAGCTGTACGATCCCTGACAAGTCACCGAAATTCTGTCTGCCTCAAGTCCTCATCTGCAGTACAGGAATGACAGTAATAACAGCACCCACTTTCCCAAGGGTTGTGGAGAAGATAAAATGAAATAACACACGTAAACTGCTTTGCAAACTTTAAAGCAATATACAAATGCGAGCTATTAATGGGCTTCAATCTACTTGGCATAGTGGACAGAGTGCTAAAAAATTGAAAGACCAAAGTTTGAATCTTTCCTCAGGCACTAATTAACTGGGTGACCCTGGGTAAGTCACTTACCATCTCTGTGCCTTGGTTTTCTGATCTGCAAAATGAGGGAGTAGCCCTCCCTACTCTAGATCTATGATCTTGTGAACTTGAATTTCTTAAGTGCCTACTATGTGCCAGGTGGAACAAAAAGATTTGGTCCTGGGCAGGGAGTAAGTTCTCAATAAAAATTGGTTAATGAATTTGGCTAAGCTAGACATTTGATGGTGGCAAATGCTTCTGTCCTGAAGAAAAACCCAGACATCCTCAGCTTTTTAGAGTTTGACTGTTGTAAGCCTGGACTACGTGAAGAATTCATTTAAAAGACAACTGCATTGAAGACTGGGAAGGGAGAAACCACAGAAAAAGACATATT
Organism: Bettongia penicillata ogilbyi; assembly: GCA_023548195.1. Taxonomy (NCBI): domain Eukaryota; kingdom Metazoa; phylum Chordata; class Mammalia; order Diprotodontia; family Potoroidae; genus Bettongia; species Bettongia penicillata. The sequence continues at coordinate 1,067,896 of JAJHZJ010000685.1, forward strand.
TCAATGGAATGTGCCATGGGAGGAGGGGATGTCAGGGAGGGAGAAGAAGAGGATTTTCAAGCAGAGACTCTGGGATACTAAAAAACAACCACAGCATAGGAGAGAAGAGCCCAAGTCAGACCAGGTAGTATCCCACCTAGGATGTCATCACTGAGCTTATTCTGGCTGACAGTGGTAAACTCAGTCTTCTTTAAATATTTGATGTCCTGGGATACAATTTCTATTGCTACATCCTGGTTATGCATATGGGTTCAAGAGGATTTGAATATTACTCACTATAATTCTATCTCATCAAATCCATTTTTTGCAAATGGTGCTATCATTGCATGTTGTCTCTAATGTTTATGTTGCCCATTACCTGATTAATAAAGCTGCACCCTTGTTAGTACCTAGAAATGTCATTTCCCTCCTTTCTCTTTGCTGCTGACATATCAGAAAACATTTATGTTTTTGCAGACATAGCGGAGCATGGCAGGGAGAAATATACCCAATCATTTAATGACAGCCCAGAGGAAAAGGCTCAAGGCACCATGTTTGAACTCAAGACTTAGGTCCTTTCTGACAGTAATGACATGTGACGGTGGGCAAGTGAATTCTCCCCTTCATCATGGAGTCAGAGGATTATAGAGCCAGAGCTTCAAGGACCCTCACAACCCATCTAGTCTAATCCCCTCATTTTGTATGTAAGGAAAATGAGGGCTGGGCAAAGGGAGTGACTTGGCCAGGGTTACTCCTGTAGTGTCACAGACAGGATTTAAACTAAGATCCTCTGTCTCCCTAGTAAATGGTCTTACCATTATATCACACCAGATCAAAAAACACATATTAGCACACTGTAAACAGCAATTCTTGCCCCAAGGGCACATAGAGGGGAAAGGTAGATGGGGAACAGATTTATCTGAGGCCGGGGGAGAGACCTTAAACAAGACCCTGGGGGAGGAGTAGAAGGCAGATCAGCAGTGGACTCACCTGGGCCCATGGTTTCTACTGCTAACTAGGTGCTTAACTCAGTTAACCCTGGGACAAAGCTCTAGCTGCCCCACCCTAGATATGGCTCTGCATCTAAACCACATAATAAAGATATTTCTTTTAAAGGATTTTTCTTCCATTGCAGAAATTGCTTTTCAAGATATTTTATTCCTCATCTCCAGAATTTAAGCATTTTTCTGGTGTCCTATAGTGAATGATGGTAAAGTTAGAATATGAAAGAAGGGCTTGATTTCTAATTCTGCTCTTAATTGGCTAGATTAAATGGATACCTCCAAAGAGAATGAATCTCAAGATCTTTAGTGCTCCTCCCATGACCTGAGGCAGTCTCGCAGATTAGGTTGCCATAGAAACAAAACCATGAGAGATATAACAGTGTGGGCACATACTGGATTTGCTATAAAGATTTGTCTTTGTAGTTGGTTAGTATTAAGGGAATGAGTGAGTGAGTAAATGAATGAATGAAAAAGCAGTCTTGTTATAATGGATAGAGTACTGAACATGATGTCGAGAAGACACGAGTTCAAATCCTGCCTCGTTCGCTTACTGGGTGACCCTGAGCAACTCACCTAACTCTCTGCGCTTCAGTTTCCTTATCTGTCAGATAAGGACCCAGTGGCTTCCTAGGGTTCTTTCCAGCTTTAAGTCTATGACCCTATCCTAAAATTCCACCAGATGCGCTGTTCTTGTAAAAGTGTATAACAGATTCATTTCTTTTTAAATTATTATTCAAATTCTCTCCTAAATCTTCCAGCAACAAGTCAAATTTGGTGATACTAGGGGTGGGGAGATAATATAGGGAGTTAAAGATCCGAATCCAAACTTCATACCATAAAATAGCAAAGTTTATTCCAGGGACAAGAATCTCAAAACACAAGATGGGAAAGAGGGGTGTTGACAAATCCAGCTGAAGAGGGGGTGGGGGGGTGGAGGTGGGGAGGGGAAACAGGGAGAAATCACAAACAGAAGGGGGATGCTGGGAGGCCAGGTGGCTGTCACAAAAGGGATAATATACTAGGGATAAAAATACATAAGTGATACTTTTCCCAAGGAACTGACATTTTAATAGGGAGAGACAACACATCTAGGGTTGTGGTGGCCAGGGTGTTTCCAGAGGGTGGTAGGGGCAAACCATAGGGGAACTGGTTGACAAGCCTTTTCCATTAATAACAGTAGTATTGATTGAACTGTGTTTGGTGGCAATTAAGTGCTCTTTGCAGGGTCAGGGACCATGCTCAGCAAAGCAGAGCAGATGACAAGGCAAAATAACCTGGAAGATTCATCAGCAGGGCCAGGCAAGGCTGTTGACCAAAAACAGGGAGTGGGGGGGCTTATTCATGTAAATTTCCAGTTGATTTCTTTTCTAGCATCAATTGCCTTTACTTAGCTCAAAGAAAAATAATGATTACATCCCAAACCATAGCAAATGAGGGTGTTCACCTTGCTAGAGAGGTTTATGTTCACTACTCGAGCTATTTATTGAGTAAATTCCATATTGCTCTTAAAGTCAATATAGTTGCTGCAGAAAATAAACTATAGTTCTGAATCCCCATTTCCAGGTGATCTTAACAATGTGTTTGGTCGATGGAAACGGATTATCCATCACAGGCAACAGCATCTGGTGGTCCTCCATTCCAAGGGGAAGAGTTAATGGTAAAGTCACATCAGAAGGTTTCATATCTGTAGAGTCTGACAAAGGACTTTTCTGCATGGGATCTTATTCATTAAAAATGTTATCCCTTCATGGTAGAATCTAGAGCTTTTCAGATCCAGAATAGACTTCTGTTTTGTGCTCCTCAAAATTTTTTATATTGGTGTAGGAACTTCCACATGATTCACAGATACTTTCCCTTGTATGGGATAAAAAAGTGTTTGTCCTACACATATCACACACCTAAGGATTTTCTCCATTGTGCTGATGAATATGGTAAGTCAGCATGCTAACCTGAGCAAATCTCTGTCTACACCTGTCATACATATATGGCCCAACTGATTCTTAACACAGCACAATGGACCTATCTCTAGAATAAGGATATTTAGAATTAGAAGAGATCTTTGGTAATCATCCTCTCAGTCCTACACCCCTCATTTTGCAGAAGAGGAAACGGTCAGAGTACTGAAGCAACTTGACTAATGTCTTCATTTCTACGTGTTTATGGAAGGGGAAGTACTAGGAAAATTTCTAACTTTCTCATATAAAAAGGTGGGGAGAGTACATTCATTTTTTTTAAGACTAGCATAAAACGTAAAGACTTTAGACTGTACCAGTTCTGTTCTCAAGCCAAATTTCTGTAATATAAGACAGGACAGGTCACCCCCCAAGTTACTATTTGGCTATTTCAAAGCAAGGTGGTACAGAAGATAAGGTACTGGGCCTGGAGTCAGGAAGATGTAAGTTCAAATCCAGCCTCAGACATTTACTGACTGTGTGACTCTGGGCAAGTCACTGAACCTTAGTTTGCCTCAGTTCCCTCATCTGTAAAATGGGGATGATAATAATAACACTCACCTCCCAGGGTTGTAATAAGGATGAAATGAGCTAATAATTACAAAGTGTTTAACAAAGTCCTGAGCACACAGTAAGCGCTATATTGTTACACTTCATTTGTTTTCAGTCATGTCCAACTCTTCATGACCCTATTTATTTGAGATATTCTTGGTGGAGACCCTGGAGTGGTTTGTCATTTCCTTCTTAAGCTCATTTCACAGATGAGGAAACAGGTAAACAAGATTAAGTGACTTGCCCAGGGTCACCCAAGTAGGTAGTGTCTGAGGCCAGATTTGAACCCAGAAAAATAAGTCTTCCTAACCCCAGGACCTCCACTTTATCCATTGTGCCACCTAGGTGCCCAGGCATTATATTAGCTATTATTCTGATGTAAGGCTCCACTGTCCTTTCTGCCCACTAGAGCTATAAAATCCAGACTCATAGATTTAGACGTAGATGGTATCCCACAGGTCAGCTAGTCCAATGTCCTCATTTCTCAGATGTGGAAACTGAAGTCCAGGAATTTAAACAGTCACAAACTCAAACAGAAATGGGGCCACTAAACCTTACATCAGGGTCCTTGTGGGCATATATTGACTTAGATAAATCATATTAATCTCATTTATGTTCTATTGTATTTTTATTTACTTCGTTAAATATTTGCCAATCATGTCTTATTCTGTTTCAAACTCTGGATACTTGCAGCCCTGGTCAGCACTTGATACATCAACTGCATTAAAATGCTCCCTTTATCCTCATGTTTATTTAGTCTACCAGTACCTGCTTGGTATCCATCTTTGTCACCTACCGCTACACTAGAGTCTAGAATTCTTTGAAAGCCTTTTAAAGTCACTATATGTTCAGCATGACTCTTGGCACTACCATCCTATATAATATCTGTCCAAATGGAAATGGGTTGCCCTCAAAACAATTTTCATTTGAGTCAGATTTGGGTCAGGAAATCATGTTTTTAGCCCAAGAAACCAAATGACTAACATAAAATATCCGTGAAACCCTTATTATGTTGATGCCTCTGTTATTTAGGAAGGAGGAGGGGGAGTTTTCATTGGTGCTAGGAACTCCCAGCATGGAAATTCTCTCCCCCAGCAGATCAACACCTTCTCTACAACTTATTCTTAAATATTTGCCTGGGACAATGAGAAGTTAAATAACTTTCTTGTGATGTAGTATATGTAAGAAATAAGACTTGAACCCAGGTTTCACTGAATTCAAAGCTGATCCTCCATCTACCATGCTAGGGTAATTTATGCCTCAACAGATAGGAAAAGCAGCCCTTGTTAAACACAGGTTAATTAGCTTCCAGGCTTCAACTTCCTTACTTATAAAAAGAGACTCTATGGCTGCTAAAGTGTCTTCTTGCTCTAAATCTATGGTACTAATTCTTTGCGCTGACTGTACCGGGTGCTGTGCAAAGCCATTTTTGTCCCGATCCCTTCCCCCTCAGTACATAAACTGAGAAAAGAAAGCAGCACAAAATGAGGGTGATTCATTCCTTCCAGGAGCTGAAGAAGGAGATAGTTTTCCAACAGAGAGCATGCCAGGCTACGGCTATGTATGTGAATGGGCTGGGGGATAGGGAAGGAGAACAGAAGATTTAAAGTCTAGGACCAGCACTTTTCATCTTCTCACACCTATTCTTTCCAAGCTTCTCCACCCATTTTTAGCCTTTAGTTATTAGCATCCATTGTCTATTCCTCAGATGACACACTTTGTCTTCCTTGGCTCTTTCACGTCTGGTCCCCACCCTACTTTCAACATCTTTCAGCTGGCCTAAATTTTTTTCTCCTTGTCTTTCCCCTCCCCCTCCTCCTGGAACTCTGTTTCACTTTCTCTGAGAGAATCTAATTATCCCCCAAAGGTAAGGAACTTTCACTTTCCTTCTTCTTCTGCAAAATCACTCCCACCCTTGGTTCCTTTTTTCTCCCAAATGCTCCCATCCTCCAATTCGGTTTACCTCACCCTTGTTGAAAACAATTATAAGCGATAAAATTTTGTTTTCATTTTAATTTAAGGGAGAAGGTAAAGGAGAGGATAGAGATAAAAGAGATTTTTATGCTTTTTTCTTTTTTTAAAAATAATTTTGTTTTCAGTTTTCAACAATCATTTCCATAAGTTTTAAATTTTCTCCCCCTCCCTCCAGTCTCCCTCCCAGAGATGGCATGCAATCTTATAAGGGTTCTACACATACCTTCTTACTAAATATATTTTCACATAAGTTGTGTTGCATAGAAAAATTAAAACAAATGGGAGAAACCCGCTAGAAAACAAAACACAACACAACACAAGAGAAAAGAGTGTGCTTCATTCTATGTTCCAATTCTACAGTTCTTTCTCTGGATGTGGATAGCATTTTGCATTGAGTCCTTTAGGAATGTTTTAGATCCTTGTAGCCCTCACCCTGTGGTTGTTACTTTCTGTATGTAATATGCTCCTGGTTCTGCTCATTTCACTCAGTATCAGTTCATATAAGTCTTTCCGGGTTTTTGTAAAATCCGCCTGTTTGTCATTTCTTATAGCATGTGAGTATTCCATTACATTCATATACCACAGTTTATTCAGCCATTCCCCAGTTGATGGACATTCCCTTGATTTCCCCTTCTTGGCCACCACAAAGAGAGCTGCTATAAATATTTTTGTACATGTGGGACCCTTTCCCATTTTTATGATCTCTTTGGGATACAGTCCTAGAAGCAATATTTCTGGGTCAAAGGGTATGCACATTTTTATAGCCCTTTGGGCATAGATCCAAATTGATCTCTAGAATGGTTGGATGAGCTCACAGCTCCACCAATAATGAATTAGTGTTCCAACTCTTCCACATCCTCTCCAGCATTTATCATTTTCCTGCTTTGTCATGCTAGCCAATCTGATAGGTGTGATGTGGTACCTCAGAGTTGTTTTGATTTGCATCTCTCTAATCAAAAGTGATTTATAACATTTTTTCATGACTATAAATAATTTTAGTTTTTCCTCTGAAAACTACCTGTTCATATCCTTTGACCATATATCAATTTGAGCATAACTTGTATTCTTGTACATTTGACTCAGTTCTCTATTTTAGAAATGAGGCCTTTATCACAGACACTAGCTGCAAAAATTCTTTCCCAATTTTCTGCTTCCCTCCTAATCTTATTTATATTGGACTTTGTGTAAAAACTTCTCAATCTAATGTAATCAAAATTATCCATTTTGCATTTCATAATGTTCTCTATCTCTTGTTTGGTCATAAATTTCTCCATTCTCCATAAATCTGTCACATAAACTATCCCTTGCTCCCCTAATTTGTTTAAAGTATCAGCCTTTATACCTAGATTGTGTACCCATTTGGACTCTGTTTTTGTGTACTGTGTCAGGCATTGGTCTATGTCCAGTTTCCGGCACACTATTATCCAATTTTCCCAGCAGTTTTTGTCAAACAGTGAGTTCTTATTCCAGAAGCTGGGGTAAGATTTTCATAAAAGATTTTTTTTAAATAATCTTTAAAAATAAGCCTTTAGTTGCTATAGTGTCAACCCAGGGTGACAGAAAAAAGAGACAAGGCTCCTTTATAACACTGGTACAAGGGGACTTTTCTCTTTGGCATTTAAAGTTCATTACAATCTGACCCCAATATACCTTTCTGATCTTATACATTTTGACTTTCCTTCCTGTACTTCCCCAGGCCAGCCTAAAGGTACTTTCTTCCCTTCTCCACATACAAGATTCTGCTAGAATAAACTCCCTACAAGCAGGGATTTTTTTCATTATATTATTTAGTCAACACACATTTTTTAAGAACTCACCATTGTGCCTACCAAAATGCAAAGAAAGGCAAAAACACAATGCTTTTACTCAAGGTCATTTTGGATCTTCAGGACCTAATACACAGCTTGGCACAAAGTATATTTGTTGACTGATTGAGAGGTGTGACATTCTTTGTTGGCTTCCCTGGGTGATGATGGGAAAGTTATGCTGTTTAGAGGAAAGGAAAGGGAAAGAAATACATATTTATATAGAGCCTATATGCCAGCCACTGTTCCAAGTACTTTTTAAAAATTTCTCACAACAACCCAAAATCATCATCCCTTTTACAGTTGAAAAAACAGAAATTAAGAGACTTGCCCAGACTCACAAAGCCATAAGAGTCTAAGGGTAGATTTGAATTCAGGTCTTCCTGACACCATGTCTAGTGTTCTATCCACTGTACCACCAGCTGCTTCCAAACATGTAGGGCAATATAATGTGACCTGAAATACGATGATGTCTGTGACAAAACAAAGGGCACCAAGATTTTACTGTATTTTGGTATATCGATCACAAAAGCTATTGATTTAACCTTCTCACAACAAGGGGGCAAAATCACTGGATCAGAATGGAGAGAAAACACATTAGTGATGATGAAACTAGTTTTACTGCATTCCACAAACAAAAAGGGATGTTTTTCACCTAGAAAAAAGCTAAAAAGTCAAAGCAGGCTGTATAAACGCAATGAGGCAGGGCAAGAATTGGTTCAGTGCCTTAAGTGTTTGATGAAAGAAAAGAGGAGGTAAGAAGACCTTGCCTAATACTGGTAGATAGGTAGGTATTGTTGATTGACTAGTGGGTCAATTGCCTTATCTTTTACCTACCCTGTTCTTTGAAGATAGATTCCTACTGGGAAAGGTGAAAACATTTTTTAAATTTTCAAACCACCATTGGTTATTTCCATGGTATCATCTCTACACAGCCAACATCATTTTTCTAGGAAGATAAAGCCAGCTTAAAGAAAAGTCATATTGCTCAATGTCCTTGTCTGAAAGCTGACCAAAGCAGCAAAGTCTACTCAGGTAGCAAGAGGCAAGACAGGCAGAAAACTGGTAAAAATTGCTGGTGAGTGTCCAGTAACTGAAGGAAAAGGTTGGGGGAGAAGGGTCTTAAATTGAGACCATGCCAGTGATGTGGTTTCAGGTTCAGGGAGCCCTGACACTATGGTTTGGGATGATTGGAACCTGAAATGTAAGGGTATAGGGAGAGTCCACCCAGAAAGAATTTAAACCTTCTTTAGGTCAAAGTTCATTGTAATGCCAGTAGGAGTCAGTGAGATTCTTAGGGAATCTGCAACTTAATGATGGGGGTGACACTGATGCCTATATGCAAAAAAGACAGTGAGAAGATCCAGATGGAATTAAGAAGTGGTAAATAGCTTGGGGTGGGTCAAAAGAGGATTGTGAAAGGACTATTAGGTATCTAGGTGAGCTGGGGTGAGTGGGCCAGATACCTTGGGGAACACAGGGCTGCTGAATTCAATGGGAAAATTCAGGGACTGGGTTGCTTTCAAAGACATGGTCTTTTCCTTTTAGAGGTCTAGGTCTCATCACCAGCATATAGCTTGTCAGATCCTGAAATAAATCAAATCCATAAGTGGAGGAATAAAGTATCTTTAAGCGATATAACAAGTGGCAAACCTACCATCCTGGAAGAAGTCTCAGCAGTAGACTAAAGTTCTTATCCTTTTAGGAGAAAAGGGGAAAGGAGTCACATTAAATAGTGAGGCCTGGTCACTAGAAACCAGTCACCCTTGGCAATCAGAATGAGGAAAACTACATTCTAGCCGTTTTGCCCTTCATGCCGTGACATCCAAAGGGATAAGTACATCAGGGACAACTTCAAGGCTGATCTGGTTCAAGCTAGCTTTGTTTACAAGAAAAAACCCCAGAGTGGGAACTTAGGGTGTCATTCAGCTCATCCTAATAGGCACTATCTTAAGGGTAGGAACGCAAGAAAATTAACTGGAATTCTGACTTTTCTGGGATCATTAAGAGGCTGTAGCAGGTAATATTACATCTGGTATTGACAATTTTCTATTATTATATTAACAATTTTCTGTCAGTGTCATGAGAGAACAGCATGGGAAAACCTAAGTATCCACTGGTGTGGTCCATGGGTATGGAATATCATTGCCTATGATGTTACGCTTTTTCAGTGTGTTGACTGCTTTTGCTGATTTTTTTTCCTTTCTTTTAAAAAAAAATTCTTTGTTATAAGAGATGACTGGAAAGGGCCAGGATGATGATTTACCAAAGAGGATAATATAGACAATTAAAACATATAAATAAATACATCTGTATATATCAATGACATTTTAATTATTAAAATGTCACAATTATTAAATTATAAAATTTAATATAAAAAATTAAAGTGTTTCTGCTCTTTGATGCTTAAAGAAACTTGATCAAATATTTAATCAACCAAGGGCATCTGTTTCAACAGATTTACATGTTCTTCCTCTGGAGAAAAAGCTCTCAAATACTTTCATTTGCATTCTGGCTACACTAACTATAAAACAAAGGAGAAACAAAAGCTTGAACTAGGAAATGAGTAACCAAGTGGCATGTCACAAATCCCAGACCTGGACACTTTGTCCTCTGTCAAGGAAGCAATACTGTCATAAAAAATAACACGGGCAGTAAGCAAGTTTTGAATCCTCAGTACCCAAAAAGGCCTTGAGCACAGAAGAAACACAATGAATATTACTTGAATTAAAGTTCTGTCAAAACCTAACTTATGTTGTTTGTAAATTTCTCATGTCTTTAGTAACAAAGCAATGTGCTTACTGCAGAAACAGCACTCCCTGGACTATGTAAATCCTTTACCCAATAAACTCCAAAGGTTCCCTATTAATTCTTTTATATGGTTTCTATAGCCCTATACAACATGATCCCTACCAGCCTTTCCTACCTTATTCTGTATTATTTACTACCTCCACCTACTCTGCCCTCCAGTCAACCTGACCTTCTTGTTTCAGAAAAAACAGGGAAGACTTTTATGAACTCCTGCAAAGTGAAATGAGCAGAACTGGTGTAACAATCTACATAGTAACAGCGATATTGTCAAGGTAAACAACTTTGAAAGATTTAGTAACTGATAAACACAATGTCCCACCATGATTCCAGAAGACTCTTGGTGAAACATACTATCCACCTCCAGAAAGCAATCTGATGGAGTGCAGATTAAAGCATATTTTCTTCTTTAAAAAAAAAAAATGACCACTGTGGAAATCTGATTTGTGTGATTATACGTTTTGTAATTAGTTTTTGTTTTCCTTTCCTTCTCAAACAGTGGGGGAGGTGGAGGAACAGGGGGAAAGTATAACTGGAAAAATTTCACATCTATGTGCTTTAAAAATAAGAATATATGGAAGATGGATGGATGAATAAAAAAAGATAGATGAATAGATAGGCAGACAGATGATAGATAAATGCTTGCTAATCAACTGACTGACTCTCAGCAGGGTTGTGGTTGAGTACAAGAACATACCTATTCAAACACGTGAGTTGGATCTGGGGGCAATTCTAGCTGGGGGCGGTGGCTAGCTAGTCTGGGCGCCTGTGATGTGATTAAAGACAGATTGTGCGTTCAAATCAGGGCATACCTGATCTTCAGTGGGACCCATAAGGAAGTTAGACTACTGGGGCTGGGGGCAGTTTCATTAGGATTCCTACTGGGATGTTTGTAATAACCTCCTAAAAGGTCTTTTCCATAGTCTCTGCTCTCCAATTCAACCTTCTCTCTGTTGCCTGAGTACTCTTTCTTGGCATCCATCCTTAGTATTATCTGTCCTCTTAAAAACCTTCACTAGATGCCCATTGCCTGATGAATAAGGTGTAAACATTTGTACACTATTTAAATAAAGCCCTCCCTGTCTAGGTCCATCTACCTACAGATCTGATCTCACATTACTCCCCATCATATATACTTTATATCCCAGTCAAAATGGATTACTCCTCAACCTTTGCTATTCTAGCTTCTCCTGTCCTTGTTGACAAGAGCCCCTTTTCCTTTACTGCGTTTCCTCTTCCTTCTCATAATTCAAGTACCTTTCCTCAGCAAGTCCTCTCCTTCTGTGAAATGTTTTTCCTCTTCTCCGCTCCCACAGCCCTCGCTGAAAATGATCTTTCTCTTTTCTGCTTTCTGGTGATGCTTTATTGTTATCCCTCCTTTTCATTCTCTTATGTGCAGCTTTATGTCCCCTACTAGACTGGTAAGTCCTTAAAGGCTAGGGCTAGGTTGTTTTTCATTTTTATACCTCCTCCTATTAAAATACCTTGGACATAATAATCACTTAAACATTTGAAATAAATTTCCAACAGGACCTTACCAAAATTACATGTAAATCTCTTCTGCTGTCATGATTTCCAAAGGTAATTCTGCAGTTTCTCTGTAACCCATTCTATGATACTTAACCTTGGTGTGTGTGTGTGTGTGTATGTGCATGCGTGCATGTGTGTTCCTTTCGGCAAAGACTCACTGTACAAAGAGCACAGATGAGCACTGAGGCATTTTTATCATTTCTCTTGGCTCAAATGTCCCCCAAATTAGGAAATCTAGAAATTCAAATACGTGGTATTCCCAGTACACAGAGATCAACTTCTCAACTACAAGCCTATAATTCCCATGTTAACTTGGTCCCTCAGCCTCTGAGTTTACACAAGCAGTGTTCATTCTTTACAAAAGGCCTGCCCTTCCGAATCATCTACCATATCTTGTTTTCCTCCACCCTGCTTTCCCTGGGAATATTAGAATTTGGCTTATTTGTCCCCAAACAAGAGTTTATCTGAGAATCTCAGAAAATAGTTTCTAGATGTCTATAGATATGAGCAAAAGTGCTTCATTTCCTGTGCCCTCAAGCTAATATTAAGCATAGGGACAGCCTTTATTTTACTCCACAGAAAAATCAAAATTAAAATAAGGGATTAAGATAAAGCAGGAAAACACAAACAACTCATATGCTTGTGACAGTCAAGATACTCTCCTTACTTATGTTAAGTTCTACTTGCCACCCCAAGAATCCATACAGGTCTCCTGCTTTACAGTGATGCCCTCACAAGGTATATTATCCAAATAAAACACATTTGGGATTGCAAGAGAGGTGATTGCCTTGATTTCCCATCAGCCCTGAACTTTTAAAATAACTCATGATTGTAACAGAAGGAAAAATGTATGATTTGTTCCTCCAAATCATGATTCAGTTTCTTGTTGCCCTTTCAATTTTTTGTTTCTTTTGGAGATAATTAGGGTCAAGTGACTTACCCAGGGTCATGCTGTTAGTGTCTGAGATCACATTTGAACTCAGGTCCTCCTGACTCCAGGGCTAGTGCTCTACCATTGCACCACCTAGCTGCCTCATTTGCTGTTTTTTCGTTTGCTTGTTTTTGGAGGAAAGGGGATTTTTTGGTTTGTTTTTGTTCTTTGTTTAAGTTCAGAAATTTTCATCATTTCTCCAGAAAGCTAGGTTTCAGAAACTTCCAACACACAAGTTCCCATTTCTGAGATGAAGAGATTTTCCCCCTGTATTTGCCTGGCTTCCATCTCTGGGGTTGAGTTGGAGGTACATGGAAGTGGGAGAGCCAGAGTGGGCTTTTTCTGGTCTGTATTTTTCTTTAGGTCCTCAGCTTTGCTCCCTTTCAAAGGGTGCAGTTTAGATCTAAATAGTCAGATCAAATCAAAGCAGCCCTCATGCTGAGATTCCAAGACAATGAATTCTACCTATCAGAGAAATACAAACATCCTTTCAACCTCCTCAGTCATAATCCATGAGGATATACCACTCAATCATATTACTGAGATGTTTGGATTTATATAGAAGGCACAGAATCTTTCTAATTTAAAAGTCCCAAGCAATAGTCTCATTCTTTTACCATGTTAGTTCTCCAAATTTGCTCCTGGTCTACCCTCTACATCAGTGATTCTCAAAGGATGCCCTGCACAGCTCCTTCCCACATTCCCAAACTTCCTGAAGTTCAATGCATGTTCTTCTCCTCTTGGCTTCTGGAGGGTCACAATAGCATCCAGCCCTTCCCCCATGAGTCTTAGAGGAGTAAAGAAAGAAGGTGAGGGGTTAGAGGAGGGAAGGCGAGGCAGAGAGATCCCAAGGAAATGGGTTTGAAGGCAGGACTGCTGGAAACCCTTTCTTTGTTGTTATAGTAAACATTCAAATTCCTCATAGCAAAGAATACAATAATGTGAGAAATAATATATATAGTACATATATATATAATATTATATATATTATGGTATATAGAATATATACGTGGAACATTAAAATGGAGATCCTTAAATGAGTGCCCATTAAAAAGAAGTTTTAAGTAAATCCCAGCATCATTTACACACCCAAGTAAGAGGCTTTCAGTCTCTCATTTAGCAATCTCAATTAATTGAGCTTCATGGCTTCAATTTTCCTGTTAATTGCTTCTGGAATACAACTAATGCCTGATGCTGGCAAACAAAGTCCTCTACAATCTTCCTCCAGCCTAACTCTTCAGGCTTAATTAACATTATTCCCTTTTAGTCACTATTCATTCTAATGGAACTAGTCAAGAGCACTGATCTTTTCTTCACTCACTCCCCTTTCTCTGTCTCTCTCCCTCCTTGTCTGTCTCTGCCTGTACATGTCTGTGTGAGCTTATCTCTCATCTTTCTTTCCCTCTTTCTCTCTCTTCCCTGCTTTCTCTCCGTCTCTCTCTCCTTTTTCTCTCTCTCCCTTCTCCTTCTTTCTCTCCTTCTCCTCTTCCCCCTTTTTTCCTCCCTCTCTTTTTCCCCCACTCCAGTTTCCTCTTATTCTCAATGATTTTCCTCAGCTCCCCCAGCATATCTATCTAGCACATGTAGTTTCTTAGTGTAGAACATCCTCATTGCCTGCCAGTTTCCTTGTGCAATAAAATGCAAACCCCTCTGGAGTTCTCCTTCTTTCTTGAATACTACTGCTTGTTTCTCTCTCTCTCTCTCTCTCTCTCTCTCTCTCTCTCTCTCCTCTCTCTCTCTCTCTCTCTCTCTCTCTCTCTCTCCTCCGCTTCTCTCTCTCTCTCTCTCTCTCTCTCTCTCTCTCTCTCTCTCTCTCTCTCGCTTCTCTCTCTCTCTCTCTCTCTCTCTCTCTCTCTCTCTCTCTCTCTCTCTCTCTCTCTCTCTCTTTCTCTCCTCACTTTCTCTCTCTCTCTCTCCCCATGCCTCCCTCCCTCCCTCTCCCTGTCCCCTTGTTTTCCTTTCCCCACTCTTTCCCTCCATTTCCAGCCCCATCCTTAGGCATGTTTTTGCCATCTAGACATAATACATTCTCCTGGTAGATGGGAACTACACCACAATTTACTATATATGGTAATCTTAGAAACTGAAAGAAAAAGGCAGAAACAGATGTTGCCATTCTGTCCCCAGACACCATCTCGTACCAACCATTTCAAGGACAAGGGAGTGAATGTTTCTTTGGGGTTAGTAAAGGGGAACCAGGAAGTAAGCAGAGAACTAGCACATGTGGTGTTAGTGTTTTCAAAAGCTAGCCTGGGTATTGCAAGCTCTACAACAATACAGAAGGAGAGACAGTGGTCAAGGTGAAGGCATGTTATATTGGGGAATATACTTCTGGATTAAGAGTGAGGATGGAAATCCTAAGGTAGCATATTCCGGGTATGTCCTGAGAGAGAACGTCAACGTAGCAAGAGATAGTAGAATCTGAATACTTGGGCTCCGAAGCTCCTACTCATGCACTGAAATTATGATGTTTGCATAGAGATAAAGATGAAAATCTGATTGGTGGCTAGTACCCCCACTTCGCATATGCCAATATGAAATAAAGATGAAATAATTTTGTTTAGTGCAATGTAATCATCTTCCTTGTTAGAATGGAAACTCCTGGAGAGTAGTACAGATTCTATTCTTAATTTTGCATCCCCAACACCAAGCAAAGTGCCTGGCACACAGCAGGCATAATAATATTTATTACTAATTGATGGATTGGCAGGTGAGCACGTCTCTTATTTCCTCTTTCTGGATGAGATTGTCCAATGAATCACTGGCCAACTTAACTCTAGCCCAGCTTTCCCCCCCCACCCTCATCCATAAGTCAAAAGTCATCCTTCTGTCCAGAGAATTTCCCTGGCTTTTTCTTTGTACTTGTGTCATGGTACCACTTTTGTATTATGGTTATTTCTGTATCTATCATACTTCTCATTCTAAACCGTAAGCTGTTGGAAGACAGGGACCTGCGATCTCATTCATCCTTGGATCTCAGTAATATCTAGCACAATGTCTTGCCCATAGCAGCCGTTCATTCATTTATGAGTCCATATCCTTTTTCAGCTCTAGCCAAACAAGCCACTTGCTGTCGCCAGAAATGGATTGTACTTCATCGTTTTATCTTGGTTTATCTCATTCTCTCTTCTTGGAATACATTCGTCAGATCCATCTCCATCTCTTGAAATCCTGTGCCTCTTTCAAGGATCACTTTAGATGCCAATTCCTCCACTATGCTCCCAGAAAGCCTCTCAGCTGGAAAGGAATTCTCACTCTGAATTCTTGTAGTTCCTTATTTGTCTCTTAAACATCAGTATATTGCCTTGAATTACTTATATGTTTATATATTGCTTTGAAGTTACTTACGTAAAAATCTCTTCCCTACCAGACTATAAGTTCTTTGAAGGCAGGCACCATAATCTATTCATGTTTATATTTCTCATGGTGTCTAGCATAGTATATTACATGTGGTCGACATTCAACAAATATTTGAAAGAACAAATGAATAAAATGGTTTTGGAAATTTCCTTTATCTTTAGATACCTAGACTTCTCTGGCTTGCCTAGATACTTTTGCATATTTGTTGTTTTGTCCCATTTGTGCAAGATGGCATAAACCACTGTTATTGTGACACAAATATAGATGTTGTAAGAAGCCACACACTGTGTGCAATTATTATTTGCAAGCTGGATGGTTCCTTTTTCTTCATCTGCAAGCTTGAAAATGCAATCTTTTGCATTTACCCACTAATTTCACCTAATAGGGACAGGTTCTATGTAACCATGATTAACATGGCAATAAAAGAAATGGTCCTCTTGTCAATTTAAAAAAAAAAATTTTCAAACTCTACCAGACTGTCTACACAATCTTTCTTTCCTCTTTAGTTTATGGAATACAATAAGCGTTTCCACAACATATAATAATTTTTTAAAAAGATGATTGCACATGAACCTGCAAATCAATTTACAACAAGCTATTCCTTTTAAATGTATAATAAAGTTCTCATGTAATTTTTTCCCTTTTTTTCTTCCCCTCTTGCCCTACAGGTGTCTACCATTAGACACAAATAGCTGTGTGTGTGTGTGCATGTGTGTGTGAGTGTGTGTGTGTGTGTGCATGTGTGTGTGAGTGTGTGTGTGTGTGTGAGTGTGTGTGTGTGAGTGTGTGTGTGTGTGAGTGTGTGTGTGTGTGTGTGCATGTGTGTGTGAGTGTGTGTGTGTGTGCGTGTGTGTGTGTGTGCGTGTGTGTAAAATCATTCTATACGTATTCTATTTACCAGTTCTTTCCCTGGACACAGATAGCATCTTGCATCATATGTTCTTTAGAGTTAATCTGGATATTTATAATAGTCAAAATGACTCCTTTGCTCAAAATCATTCTTAAAACAATACTGATGTCACTATATACAATGTTCTCTTAGCTCTGCTTATTTCACTTTTCACTATTTCATGTTTCTCCCTTTCAAATTTCTTCAACATATAATGACTTCTCTCCCTGTATACCATTTTCTTCTTAATATCCTGCAACCTAAGTACTAATCCCCAAAACTCTACAGGGCTTTCCTTTTCTGTAGATACGTGAAAGGAGCAAGGAATGGATCCCACAAACTTGGGTATCATTAGTACCTGGGATAGGAGAAGCAGCTATAGGGGTGTGTTGGGGCCAGCTTCTACTGGATTATTATGTTCCATTCTGTCTGACTACCCCCTCCCTCTTCTAGTCAGTATTGGAAGCTTACAAGTAGTTAATATAATGGCAACATAAGGAAGTAAGATAGTAAAGGGAAACCTAAAAGTCAAGAATAAACTATCCCAAAGATCAAAGGAGCATAATTTACAAATTGTGTTATCATAGATTAACCAAAATTCACATTCTGGCAAACTGTGCTGAATCAGCAGAAGCCATCTAGCTGTCAGGGTTCTGATCCTATGTACATAAATTCTACGATATGTAAATTCCACACAGATTCCAGACTTCTACAATTCCAGACCAGAAAATATCAAAAAGGTCCTGATAATGTTAAGATAACATGGATATGTTAACTTTAAAGTTTTTATCAATAATTTTGAGATGATTTTGGATATATAAATGAAGTAAACCCATGGTGGTATGGATGAGAGTTCCCCCAAAAAACTCTATAAAAATAAGTCTGCAAATTCCCACTCTTCCCCCCCCATCCTCTTTCATCTCCTTCAGGTCTATGTTATTTAGTGTTCCCAACTTTACTCCATGGTAACGTGAGTGATATTCTCTGCTTCCATGTTTTGCTGGTTTTGTTTTAGCATAATCCAGTGCCTCTGAATCTTGTTTTTATCAATCAAGAGTCTTTACTAGGAGTAAAGTCCAGAAACAAGAGTTTCTTTAACTAGAATCAGTATGTGTATTTGTATTGTTAATTATTTTAATGTGATTAAAGATCTTCCCTACCCATTAATGGGCCTGCTCATTAAGGTGAGTTTGATTAGGGAAGATTTTTGGGAAAGCCTTTTGTTAATGAAGCACTGGTTCTCAAGGGTTGTGATATTCTCTGGCTCTAAAAAAAAGTATAAATACTCTGAGTTGAGGTTTTACTTTGAGGCTTACTGGAAGTGTTTGCTTGGCCAGACAAGGACTCTGGGAAGCTACTAAGGAGCCCGCCCCATGGCTTGGAAAACCGAAATGTTGGTGCTTTCCTCTCTGGTAACTATGGTCAGACAGTTGGACCTGTCTGTTGATGGTCAGGCAGAGAAACTTTGTCTGTTAATCTTTGATTTCTCTATATTTTCTTTGAAGTTCAGGGTGCTGACTCCCCTGAATTAGCTCAATGATATATGTACTTGATTAAAGGAATGACACATGTGCTTGATTAGGGTGATTGTTAACCCCTCAAAAGCTGCCTTTTCTTTTATGAATGCAGATCTAATAACCTATAGTAGCAGGCCCTTCCATGTATGTTGGGGTGCTTACTGATATACATTCCCACCTCCCCATTCTCTTCCCCATGTTATCTGCCTTCCTTCAACCATCTCAGCCCCTTTCCCCATGCAGTCTGCCTCTATATCCCTTTCCAGGCTTCTCTCTGCTATGCTTTTTGCCCCCTTACCCTCTGTGGCTAATTAAAGTGTAATTGCCCTCCCATGTCTTTTTTGGCAAGCACCAAAAACAAAAAACAGGGTATGCCTACCCTAATTTTGTCATTTCACCAATTAATGATCCATTCACTTACCAATTCTAAAATTTTCAGTGTGAGCATTAGCACCTCAGAAATCACTATAAATTGGGACTTAATTTATTGTTTATTAATTTCTAGACTTAAGAAAATGTTATCAAGGTGGATTAAATTTACAAATGTGTTTTTCCCCATTTCCCAGCATATCCATGTGTTGTTCTCTAAGCACTGAGCTCAGCAAGAGGGCAGTAGAAGGCACAGGGAATGAAATCATCAGACGACTGGCTTCATGAATGGAGAATAACTGCTATAACTGGCATTTATATAACAATTTAAGGTTTGGAAAGCACTTTCTGTCTGCTATCTCATTTGAGCCTCATCATGCCTTTGCTGAGGGGAATGGGCTGAAAGAGGGGAGATGGATCAGATATCAACTAAAATCTAAAGTCCTATCATGCCTCATCTCTTTTGATCTCAGAAGCTGAGCAAGGTTGGATCTGGTGGAAGACTACCTGATAATACCAGGTGTTATTTTTGGAAAGGTAGTGTGGTGTAGTGGATATGTTAGAGTTAGATTTGGCATCATGAATACCTAGGTTTGAATCCTGCCATGAATACTTGTCTACTGGGTGATCCTGGACAAGCCTGTAAAATAAGGTGGCTGGACTCAATCTTTAGTCTCTCAGTTTTAAATATATGACATCCTATACTTCTAAGTGAATCTTGGAAGGGGATGTGACATATAATGGCATTCCCAGGTGCTGCCTAGGTGGGGGCAAAAAGGTCATAGAATTAAGAAGACCCCAAAGTGACTATACAAGATTAGACACAGAAGGTCTGTGTCTAATAACCAAAAGGCAAACATACTAGGAACAACTAGAGGAAAAGGAAATCATATCAATCATAGCATTCTTGTTAGAGATAAAACTTGAAGACAAAAGGAAGTTATAGTTAGATGGAAAGATACCTTAGAGGTAGTGGAATTGATAAATGATGGTGGAGTTACATGAATATCCAAAGGCAGTAAGACATTTGATATTCTCAGCAGGTGAGAAGAAAGGGAAATTCCAAGAACTTTCTATGATCCCCCAAATTAAATCAATATACATTTTTGTTGTCATTTAGCTATTTTTACATCAAAGCTTCTGTGATCCCTTTTGGGGTCTTCTTAGCAAGTATACTAGAGTGGTTTGCCATTTGCTACTGCAGCTCATTTTACAGATGAGGAAACTAGGCAAACAGGGTTAAGTGACTTGCCCAGGGTTACACTGCTACTAAGTGTCTGAGACCAGATCTGAACTCAGGTCCTCCTGATTCCAGGACTTGCACTCTATCCACTGAGTCACCTAGATGTCCCCAATACATATTTTGTTATTCAATATAGATACTGAAATTATAGAAAGGTATTACACTATCTATTTTAACACCTTCCAATGACTTAAATGTAAAAAACAGACATGGGGAGAATGATATATAGGTGCTCACGTGCATGTGTGTTGGAAGATATAACTCAGGATTAAACAAGAGAAGAAACCAAAGTCCTATAAATGATGACCACTTTCTTCAAGTGGTAAGTGAAGTGTTGGATGTTGCGAGTACCAAATGACAATTTTTAGTTAAAATTGACTATAGCTTATCAGTTACTTATAGACATTTAGTAATAGGATGTAAACTCCCTGAAAGAGGAACTGCTTTATTTTTGTCCTTACACCATCAGTGCCTGGAACACAGTAGGTTTTTAATATAAATGCTTGGTGAATTGGACTGAAATGATATGGGAATCAATTCTGAATCAGCCCTTCCCCACACTTGGAATTCCATCTCCTATCTTCAAGAGGCTCCCATGCCCCAAAAGCATTTTTTCCTCACCTCCACCTCTTAGAACCTTGGCTTCCCTGAAGGCCTTGTCCAGGGGCCCCCTATCCTATTCACAACTTTCCTGATCCTCTGAGCAGTCAATGATCCTTCCTTCCTTAAACTACCAGGTATTTGCTTCTCTGTCTGCATGTCATACAAGTTCCCCAAGAACAAGGATTGCTTTGTGAACCAACATAGTATGAATAAAATCCTAGAACAGGAATCAAGAAGATCTGGGTTCTGAGCCCATCTCTGAACTGTGACCATGGGGAAGGAACTTAAAACATCTGAGTCACAGTTTCCTCATGTAAAATAGAAATAAAAATAATAAGACCTATGGTAACTACCTCACAAGGTTACTTTGAAGTTCAAATTTATAGTGCTTTGAAAACTTTAAAGTAATATAGAAATCTCAGCTACTTATTATTTTGTCTTCATGTTACCAGAACCTTACATAATGAAAGGTAGATGCTTAATTTGCATTGAGTTGAATGGAGCAATGTTTGAATTCAGTGGAATTGATCAGTACTCTTCACATATAGTCACACCAAATTTTAAATGAAGGAAAAGAATGCAAATCCATCATGAAGCAGTCCAAATTTTGAAAACAAGTTAGAGATGGTGTTACTGGGAAAGGACTATTGAATCTGGAGGCATAGGACCTGGATTCAAATATCAGCTCTGCTGATAATTGCTAATAATTACCTATTAAGTGATGTGTATGACATCACTTAGCTTCTCATCTCTAAAATGAGGGGGTTGAACTGAATGACCTTCCAAATCCCTTTCTACTCCAGTCAACAGATCCTGATGCCTGGAGGAGAGAGTGAGACTGACGACTTTGCCCAGTTCTGCCTCACTTAAATCCAATTCACTCAAAAGTCAAGATATCACCCTCAAGATTGGTCCTCTCCGAAAACAAAGACCGAATAACAACAATCCTAAATCTATGATGATTCTACTTGTTTTACAAAAAGATTGATCAAAGATTCACCACAGGCTTTCTTTACATACTCTATGAAATGAATCAGTTTAAAAGAATGTGACTTGTGAACCCATACACCCAGCAAAAGAGGTATACCCATACACTTAGCTCCATGGGGCCCTTTCAAGTTGATTGCCTCATTGTTTGGGAGCCTCGGAAAAGGTCAAGGAGTTTGATGTGGTCTGGGTAGGAGGCAAGCTGAAGAATATTTTAATTTCTCATTCACACACTATTGCTGACTCAGGGGATGACCTTTAAGGACTTAGTAAACAATTCTATTTTCTCATGGATAAACCAAGATAATAATACCCCCTCCTCCCCTGCATGCAAAAGTATCAAGAGAATTAAGGACCTGTAAAATTCACAGAAGATGTATAATAAAGGGTATGTTTTACTATCAAAAGATTATCAGAGGGTAGTCCTGTTTAAATATCTGCTTAGTGATTTGTATGTATATGGCAATTCATTTTATTCATACATGATGTCACATACAAAATCTCTGAATAAGATCTTGCCCTATCTTTTTTTTTTTCTTTTCCTTTCTACCATGATTTTGGTTAGGTCTTATGATGTATACATTTAGAGAACAGCTTTTAATTATATAAAATAAAGGCTGGATAGCTAGGTGGGCACAATGAATAGAGCACTAACCCTAGAGTTAGGAGGACCTAAGTTCAAATCCAGCCTCAAACACTGACTAGCTGTGTGGTCCTAGAAAAATGACAACCCAGATTGCCTCAAAAAACAAAGGCCACCAAGGCCTTTGTGGTCCCTTCCAGCTAAGCCTATGATCTCTGTTAGCACTGTGTATTTGCAAGATCAATTCCCTCACTGTACATATGACAAGACTTCTCTAAACTCAAACAGTGATAGTGTGGTAATTGCCAGCAGAGGTTAAATTTCATCTCCATTTTTCTCTCAATAGTTAGCACCTTCCCACCAACTGTTATCACTCTCCCTCGATAATCATTTAATATCATTTTTGTACTTTAATAAGGGTCAGCACTGAATTTATCAACCAGAAGAAGAGCCTGAACCCAACAGTTTCTTTGTTCTCTGAGTAAACTCAGAGATACCTCTTCCTATGTTAACAAAGGCAGATGGGGCTGATTTAGCATTCTTTATTATACTCTTAATAAGAAACACTATCTTAAATAATGGTACTTTTTCTGTACCTTAATATTTTGTGGGCATATATTATGTTATGGCATGTTAATGATAAAGAAAACACTGATATCCTGAGTGATCAAATCTCTTATTTTACTGTATTTACAAGTTATTCAGCTGAGAAACTTCCTTTCTCATGGTATAGTTAACATATATATATATATATATATATATGTATATACATATACATATACATATATAGACCATAAATGTGAGGGACACAGACATTCTGGGATTCTCATAAAACAGATTTAAGCCTGGCCATTCTTCTATCAGACAGTCAGAATTTTCCTTCTGGCTCCATGATCATGTATCTGCTAGCTTTAAGGCAATAAACAATATGGTTTACATTTCATTTCACCTGTTTACCTCTTTGACCACATTTTTCAGGTTGACACCCTTTTGTAATTACTTGCCCTAGACCTGGAGAAAGGAAGATTTGAGTTCAAATGGGTTCTCAGACATTTCCTAGCTGTGTGAACCCCGATAAGTCACTTCACTTCTGTCTGTCTCAGCTCCCTCATCTATAAAATGAAGGTCATAATAGTATCAACCTCCCAGGGTTGTTGTGAGCATAAAATGAGATAATATTTATGAAATCCTTTCCAAAACTTAAAGCACTATATAAATACTAGCTTTCATTACTATTACTATTATAAATACTTTGTGTTTACTTATGTGAATATTGGGGCAGCTAGAAAATGGAGATAGAATATGAATAATGAAACATGAAAATGAATAGAACACTGGACCTAGAATCAAGAAGATCTGAATTCAAATTCCGCTTCAGACATTTGGTAGCTGTATGATCCTGGGCAAGTCTGCCTCAGTTTCCCTATCCATAAAGTAGGGATAATAATAGCATCTACTTCCCAGTGTTGCTGTGAAGATCAAATGAAATATTTGAAAAGCATTTAGTCCATCATTGATGCTATATAAATGTTTATGTTTACTATTATCGTTATTATTAATATTATTATAGCCCCTCAGATTATGAGGTCCTTAAGGGCAATAACTATTTGCTTTTGATTGTAAATCCCCAGCCACTACCATGACTCCTTGCACATATAATATTTGTTGAATTGAATTATACTACTTGAAGCTCTCCTCTAGAAAAGTCAAGTTTATAATGTTTCCAAATTTATTCTCCATCTCTAATCTCACAGATCTGTGCTGTCAATGGACAAGCCAGAGAACCAGGTAAAACATTTGTGAATGGGTAAGCACAGTTTTGGAGATTCAAGTTATCTGGTGTCTTTTCATATGCTAGCAGCTGAATAACATTGTGTTATAGATAAGGGTCTCCCTACAATAGGCTGAGCTGCAAACCCCTAAGAGTCTTAAGATGTGACATATACCAGACGGTATGGGCAGCGGTGACTCTCTGTCAATAAGATGGTGACAGCCATGTTGTTGAAAATATTTCTTGGTTCAACAGTAATAGATAGAGAAATTTCATTTAAAGTTACTGTAGACATTATAAAATATTTGGGAGTCTACCTGCCAAAACAAACCCAGGAACTATATGAACACAATTACAAAACATTTTTCACACAAATAAAGTCAGATCTAAATAATTGGAAGAACATCAATTGCTTATGGGTAGGCTGAGCTAATATAATAAAAATGACAATTCTGCCTAAATTAATTTACTTATTCAGTGTCATACTAATCAAACAACCAAAATATTATTTTATAGAGTCATAAAAAATAACAACAAAATTCATATGGAAGAACAAAAGGTCCAGAATATCAAGGGAATTAATGAAAAGAAATGCTAGGGAAGAAGGTCAAGACATGCCAGATATTGAATCATATTATAAAGCAGCAATCATCAAAACTACTTCGTACTAAGAAATAGAGTGATGGATCAGTAGAATAGATCAGATATGCAAGACACAGCAGTCAATGACTATAGTAATCTATTGTTTGAGAAACCCAAAGACCCCAGCTTCTTTCAAGAAATTAACAAGGAAAGCTTCCCTGATATTCTAGAATCACAGGGTAAAACAGAAAAGGAAAGAATCTACCAATCACCTCCCAAAAGAGATCCCAAAAGGAAAACTCCTAGGAATATTGTAGCCAAATTCCAGAGTTCCAAGGTCAAGGAGAAAATATTACAAGTAGCCAGAATGAGACAATTCAAGTATTTTGGAAACACAATCAGGATAATACAAGATCTAGAAGCTTCTACACTAAGGGATCAGAGAGCTTAGAATATGATATTCCAGAGATCAAAGGAGATAGGATTAAAACCAGGAACCACCTACCTAGAAAAACTGAGTATAATACTTCAGGGGAGAAAATGGAATTTCAATGAAATAGAGGATTTCTATGCATTCTGTTTGAAAAGATTAGAAGCGAATAGAAAATTTGACTTTCCAATAGAAGAATCAAGAGAAGCATGAAAAGGTAAACAAGAAAGAAAAACTATAAGGGATTTATTAAAGTTGAACTTTTACATTCCCACAAGGAAAGATGATATTTTTAACTCATGAGACTTTTCTCAGTATTAGGGTAGTGGAAGGGAATATAGATATACAAATATATATATATATATATATACACACATATGTGTGTGTATGTATATGTATGTGTTTATATCTGCATATATATGTGTGTGTGTGTATAATATATATATGTATATATATAAAGAGAAAAAGAGAGACAGAGGGCACAGAGTGAGCTGAATATGAAGGGATGATATCTAAAAAATAAAATTAAGTGTTGAGAGAAATATGCTAGAGGAAATAGAAAGGGAGAGGTAGAATGTAATAAATCATCTCACATAAAAGAGGCAAGAAAGAGCTTTTACAAAGGAGAGGAAGAAGGGGAAGGTGAGAGGAATAAATGATCCTTCCTTTCATCAGATATGGCTTCAGAAGGGAATAAAATACACACTCAATTGGGTATGGAAGTTTATCTTACCCTACAGGAAAGCAGGAGGGAAGGTGATAAGAGAGGGGGAATAAAAGAAGGTACAGCAGATTGGAAGAGGGAGTAATCATATGGAAACACTTTAGTAGAAGGACAGGTCAAAGGAGAGAATAGAATAAATGGAAGGTGGGACAGGATAGAGGGAAATACTGTTAGTCTTTCACAACATGATTCTTATAGAAGTGTTTTGCATGACTACACATGTATAACCTATATCAAATTGCTTGCCCTCTCATTGAGGTTGTGTGGGGAGGGGGGAAGGGAGAGAATGTGGAACTCAAAATTTAAAACTCAAAAACTTGTGGAACTTAATGTTGAAAACTAAAAATAAATTAATTGAAAAAAAAACAAAAACCATGTCTTGAGTCCTTCCCCCTTCTCTCAGGTAGGCCTGTCCCAGAGCTCTTGGATCTTTCAGTAAGACATGATGAGACCCTGATTACTGCCAATGTTTTCAGCAGAAATACCATCTCAGTAATACCCTGAGAATATAAGATGAGAATCAAAGTGACAGAGGCCCCAAATTAAGTCATTCTTTATGCTGATTGCTTGGTTATAATTAGAGGATCACTTAGTGTTCTCCATAGATATCTTTAGGACACTAAATTTCGATATCTGCCTTGCCTTTAATTACTTGAAAACATTACACATAAGATAGCAAGTAGATGTCTATTGTTTGAAGGAGGAATAAAATGCAGAAGATATTCATATGATGCATCTTAAATACCTTTGATGAATGATTAATTTGGAGAATAACACCAACACATTATTTGATGTAGATAGGGTTCAACTTAGTTACTGAGATTTAAGAACCTCTGCTTGCTGCCAATTGATCTCAAGATGAAAAATAAGTCACCGATATTAATATATAACCTTGCCTCATCTGTCTAACTGGATCATTAATATTCCAGTCACAAATTGAAATAGCCTTCCCACCTTCTCTCTTGCCAAATGAATAAACAACCAGAGAAAATAATGAGAGGTTCACCTGATTCCTGGAAAAATCCCAGAAGGAGATGAAGTTATTATTGCCTGAGTATCCTTACTCTCTGACTCACAAAAAGATAAGCAATATTTTTAGTTGGCCCACTGGGAGTATTTTGGCATAAAGAAATATATGCAAGGAACTTTGGGTCCATTTTAGAAGTGTTATAGAATCCCATATCTAGGTGGATCAGGTCATTATGGTTATTACAGGGTAAGTGACTCTCCTGAACAGTCGCCCCACACTGTTTATGTAGTCACTTTTAGGGTCTTGCCTTAACTGTGCAACAGAGACGAGAATCAAAAGGAGGATAGATAGAATTTGCTGGGGAGAGGCCATAAATGAAATCGGCAACACCATGATCCCCCCTACATATCACATAATGTCATGTGCACTTAGCCAATATCATCTCTTTTCTTTCTTAGAAGCAGTACAAAACACTAGAAAGAGTACTGGATTTGAAGTCCAGGGAGCTAGATTCATATCTCTGCCTGTGTGACATTAGTCAAATTATTTCACCTCTCAGTTTCCTCATCTGTAATATAAGAGCATTGGGGTAAGAGCATGGTGTGGGGAGTAAAGTGCTAGATTTGCACTCAGAAAAACAGGTTCAATCCTGCGCCAAATACTAGATTTGTGATCCTGAACAAGTCGTTTAACTTCTTTCTACCTGCGTTTTCCCCACTATAAAATGGCAGTGGAGTTGGGGGATGATAATATTATCTTCCCTAGAGGGTTGTTGGGAAGATCAAGTGAAATAATATTTATAAAGTGCTTACCACAGTACCGGCACATAGTATGTGCTTAATAAATATGCATTTTCTTCCTCCTCTCTCTTCCTCCCTACCTCCTTCCTTTCTTCCTTCCTTCCTCTATTGTCCTTAGCTCTTCATCTGTAAATAAGGAGGTTAAGCTAGATGACCTCAAATGTCCCTCTGAGCTAAAAATCAAACATCCTATGATTACATGACTTCTAAGGTCTCTTCCAACTCTAGGTATGTGATCCCAAGAAATGGTGAACGAAGAAAACAGTGCAAAGGCTTTGAAATTCTTGCTCATTAAAGGGATGGAGTTTGAATTATTTCAACATCCTCAAAGGATCTTCAGTGAGATTCTCTATTCAACATCTTCTTTAGTTTTCTTTCCTTCAAACACTTAGGATTTCACAGTCAGAAAGCCTCTTGGAGAGTCTCCACAGTGAGTGAGTCCCTCTGTAGAATGCCTATCCAGTGGTCACTCAGTCTGTTCTGTTTTACCACAGTCAAGAAAGGACAAAGAGCTACCACACTGCCCCCTTCTTGGATGGAGAAGTTGCCTGAAATAAATATTCTTCTCTCCAATTCCTACTGTTCCCTCATTTTTTTTAGTGCCTTTGTCCCAACAGATTTCATACTGACTTTTCAACTTGGTATTTGCTGCTGTTAAAATACCTCAAACTTTGGACCCAAATTTCTAAGGCTCCATTTCCTTGGGAAGATTTTTTTCAGATTCTGCCAATTGACTTCATTTTATTTTTTCTTTTTAAGATTGGGTCTCTCCATCTGTCTCAGGCTAGAAGTATAAAGGCTTCTCATGGTTCTGATCCCATTATTTATTGATAGGGGAGTTTTCATTTGTTTTGATTTGTTCCTCCTTAGGCAGTCTTCTAGGGTAGCTAAGTGGTGAAGTGGATAGAGCACTGGATTTGAAATCAGGAAGACCCAAGTTCAAATCCAGTCTCAGGTACTTATTACTATGTGACCCCAGGTAAGTTACTTACGCCCTATTTGTCTCGGGTCCTCATCTGTAAAATGAGCTGGAAGGAAATGGCAAAACACTCCAGTATCTTTGCCAAGAAAACCTCACACGGGGTCGTGAGGAACCAGACATAACTGAATAACAACAAATAGCCTGGCAGCCTCTGCCACCTGGGTGCTCACCATATTAATGCCAGGCTTGGGGTGGACACTCAGCATAAACCACTGAACTCCAGAGACTGCCCAGCTTCAGTCTCCCTGGCAGCACCATCATGCCCGACACCCTGTTTGATCAATGGCGCATCCAGCTAGGGTGCGATGCCTCTCGTCAAAGCTAACTTTTTCCTACGTCCTCAGTTCTTTTTTACTGCCCTACAGTCTCCACCTACCCCTGCCTGACCCCTCCTCCTCCCATGGGGGCATCCTTTCATCAGAAGGAGAAGGATCAACTGACCTGTCACTTGACAAGCACCATGAGTTACAGAATTAGAGATTTAGAGCTAGAAGGGATTTTAGAGACCAACCCCATTCATTTTATGAATAGGGAAATGGGCTCAAGGAGGTTGCAACTTGCTTAAGGTCAGGCAGCTACTAAATGGAAGAACTGGCTTTTGAACTCTGGAACTATGACATATTGTTGACTACTTCATGCTTTCATCAAGGAATCATTAAGAATTTCTAAGTTAAATTAACATTATTCTTGGACCTCAACCCACCACATACATGCCCAAGTTTTTATGGACCCTAATTCTAAAATGTACAGTTGATTATGTTAAATATTCTTTCCCTAGAAGATCATTTTGGAGGGAATATTTTTAGAAAAAATTTTGGAACCTGGCCTATGTCCATTAGGGATGGATTCAGTGGATGTCTCCACTGCTTGGGCTTATGAAGCAATGGGTCCATATCACAACCCAACTTCAGTTATAGAAAAAGCTGTGAAAAGCTCTCATTCATTCACTGAACCTGTATTAATTAAGCATTCACTATGTTCTGGGCTTTGGGGATACACAGATTAAAACAAAACAGCCCTGGCTTTCATAGAGTTTATATTCCATTGTAGGTAATGTCATGTTTACATAAAGATACAAAATGTAGACAAAGTAATTTAGCAACTTGAGGTCGGGGGGTGGGGTCTGAAATGAATTTTTGTGGGAAAGGGTACTTGAGATGAGCTTTAAGGAAATCAGGGATTCCAAGAGGAAGAAGGAAGGTAGAAGTATATTCTGGGCACGAGGAAAAGTCTCTGACAAGCAGTAGGTCAAAGTCCAAGAGACTTTATGCAACATGAAAGACACCAAGTATGATCCATTCCTGCCACCCCTATCCTAGAAGGATCAACTGACCTGTCACTTGACAAGCACCATGAGTTACAGAATTAGAGATTTAGAGCTAGAAGGGATTTTAGAGACCAACCCCATTCATTTTATGAATAGGGAAATGGGCTCAAGGAGGTTGCAACTTGCTTAAGGTCAGGCAGCTACTAAATGGAAGAACTGGCTTTTGAACTCTGGAACTATGACATATTGTTGACTACTTCATGCTTTCATCAAGGAATCATTAAGAATTTCTAAGTTAAATTAACATTATTCTTGGACCTCAACCCACCACATACATGCCCCAAGTTTTTATGGACCCTAATTCTAAAATGTACAGTTGAGACATGGGGTCATTAACCAACCAACCCACCCACCAGCAGAGATGATGAGGTAGTGATAGCATCTCTTGTGCAATATTAGAGACAGCACTGTGTTACGAGATGAGGGGCTCTTCCAAATAATTAAAGAGTTAAGTTGATTTTGCCCTACTACAGCAAGGATACACAAGAGGGATATGGTGGCCATGGACTTCCCTTATCTCCACACGTAAATACACTGGGTTAGCAGGACAAGGTGTAGTGACTGAGTAATTTTTATAAAGCCACCAAGTAGGAAGGGCAGAAGCAGCTGTGCCAGGCTAAGTGCTTTACATATATTATTTCATTTGCTCCTCACAAGAAGCCTGTAAGATGGGGGCCCAACTCCATGGGACTGGGATTTTTCTTATGCCTTTAGGTGACCTAGGTGCTGTGTTAAGGAAGGTTAAGACCAACCAAGTTCCAAGGACAGCTCTCTGGCCTTTTAGGGAAAATGACTCCCATTTTAGGGCAACAGAAACCTGGTCCTGTCACATCTACCTATACTCAAGGAATCTTCCAAGCCTACCACATCACTTACCTGCTCCTGACATTTCAAATTGAATTTCTATATCTATTGTTGCTGCTATCTGTCCTTCACTCTTGAAGAGGACCTTGCCATCAGGATGATGATGCCATGACTTCCAAGTCAATTGGATTTCAGTGAGGGAGAGTTGTATAAATCACCAGCCTCACTTCACTTCTATACCACCGCTGCTGAATGTGGGGTCTTTGTGAGCCACATGAACTCACCATGGTACAGTAAAAACAGTGCTGGCTCTTGACTCAGAAACCCTGGGTTTGAATTCTACCTCTGATACATTTTGCCTGTGTGACCTGGGACAAGTCATGTTGGGCCAGACATTCCTCATCTGTAAAATGAAAGTGTTGTTATAAGATAGCCTCTGAGGTCTCCTGTAGATATATGTCTATGATCTTATGAATCTACGAACTTGAACTCATCTAACAACTGTGAATATCCTATCACAGACTACCCTGATTTCCCCATGGTCCTGAACTGCACCTTTCTCCCGTAGTCTCTGAGTTGTAAGGGATCTCAGAGTCCACTTAATCTAATCTAGAGATGAACAATAATCTTCTCTGCAAAATAATCTATAAGTAGTCACCTGAACTTTGAAACACTCCAGTGAGGGAGAACCCACTGCCTCCCAAGGTTCATCCCCATGAACTGTGGGTGGTCAAAAGGAATTCATAGTCCAGGAGATCCCAGAATCAGAGGAGGCATGGAAGCCAACATTCAGTTTATAACAGAAGGACCTAAGGAAAAAACAAAAGACTCTCCCACTTAGAACATTTATGCCCTAGAGTTGGTGGAGACTTTCTGCCAGGGCTATCCTTCCAATCCAGTTTGGCAGTATTCAAGAATAATAAGCTACAACAGTGTTTTCCTGATGCTCATAATGAATGCAATAGTGTTGGGTGGAACCTAGACCCTGGTGTTTATGATGGATTATATTGGGAGTCCTAAGGAAAGAGAACAGAAATGGAAGCAGAGAAGATTATTACTTAGCAAGGAGTCTATGTGAGTCATTGCATATAAATGGGGAATATACATTTGAGTGTGAATCTCTGGGCAATTCAAGGCTGCATTATGGGCCTTCGGGCTTGGTGTTGTTCAGTTGTTTCTGACACCTTATGACCCCATTTGGAGTTTTCTTGATCAAGATTCTGGAGTGATTTGCCATTTCCTTCTTCAGCTCACTTTATAGATGAGGAACTGGAGCAAACAGGATTAAGTAACTTTTACCAAAGGTCACACAACTAGCAAGTGTCTGAGGTCAGGATTGAACTCAGGAAGACTCATCTTCCTGATTTCAGGCCCAGCACTCTATCCACTGTGCCATCGAGCTGTCCCTGGGCCATGGGTATGGATCCCTAAAAGTTTATGGGATTCTCTGAGGTCTGGGACTTTCAGTAGCACCTCCATTTAGAGAGTGACTACCAATCAATGCTATGCTAAATAGATAAGCAAAAATAATGAAACAATTCCTGGCTTTCTGCCAGGGTGGCCCCATACATTTTGGGGACATCCTATATGGATGAGTACATATATGTATGTAAACCATCCTTACCCAACCTGTAATATAAACATCATAAAAGTATGACAATATTTATAAAGTTTTCCAAAGGTATCAAATGAAAATTATTTTAATATAGTAATATTTCTCTTTAACTATTTTTAATTTTTCAGTATATGAATGGGTCTATGATCTTCTCATTATGAGACTCCACTGTTAGGTCAACCAGTTCTTATGGGTGAGTTTTTGCTTATCTTGCCAATTCATTGGCCTCCATGACACTTCTTATCCATCTCTCTATCATAGTGCAGTAGTAAATATTCATTCCCCACCATTCTTTCCCCATTAAATTACTTGAGGAAAGTACATATACATATATAGATACATTTTCATTAATGTATACATATATATGTCTAGTAGTGAGAGATATTATATGTCTATGTATGTGTGCATATGTAGATATCTTTGGGCACATATGTGTGTATGCATGCATACATGTAAACATATATAACATACAAAAAGTCTGTGTGTCTGAGTGTAGGATCTCGGTGACCACCTAGTCTAGCCTAGAGATGAATAATAATCTCCTCTGAAAAATAACCTACAAGTGGTCATCTGACTTTTGTTTGAAGAATCCTAGTAAGGGAAAACCCACTGCTTGCCAAATCTACTGCCATGAATTATGGGTGGTAAAAAGGAATTCATACTCTAGGAGATCCTAGACTCACAGAGGTAGCAGGGAAGTTGATACCATATGCATGCATACATGTATTTATACACATATGTATACATGTGTGTGAATACACTTAATACTAACTATGTATGCATGAACATATCATACACCAATGCCATATATACACATATGCATGTGCCTGTATCTATGGATACATGTATTATGCATGTCTGTGTGTAAATTGTACATATGTGTGTGCATGTGTATGTGTGTATATGCATGTATGAGTGCATAACCAAAGATGAAAGGCTTACTTATATTTGCACCCCCAGAGGTTTGCATACTGCTTGCAACACAGTAAATACTTAATAAATACTTTTATCATCTCTCTGATATTCACATTCCTACATGTTTCTAATCATACATGTGTCCTCGATGTCAAGTTCTAGTGAAAATATCATGTTTGAGAATATGCTTATGCTCACCATATTTCTTTCCTCATTGGCTTTTCTGTAGTTAAGAATCTCCCAATATTGTGTTGTCCCATGATTTGAAGATATATAGCCTCACAGGAAGAATACAGATGTTTAAAGGTTGGGTTTGTGTGGTATTGAGAAAACTGGGCTTATTGCAAGCATTAACAATTGCCCAAATAAAACAAGCATTGCCCTTCCTGCTTGGCAAATGTGCAAGTTATGAGTGTGAAATGTCACACTGTCAGACAAAGGTAATGTCTTCCATAGTTTTACTGAATTGTTTTTCTTCCTCTTTCTATTTTATTTTTTGTTGCAAGGGATGACCTACTGGTTAGGGAAGAAGCAAAGGAAAATATTCAAAATGAAAGTGATATAAAAGCAAGATATTAAAATAATTAAAGAATATGTATGCTCATTAAAAATATGATAGTAAAAAAAATATAACCCACATGCACACTTCAAAGCAATGAAAGTGTGTGTGTGTGTGTGTGTGTGTGTGTGTGTGTGTGTGTGTGTGTGTGTGTTTAGATAGGGAGGGACTAGAGAGAAGTGAAAGAATCCAAAATTGGAGTCCACCCTGATCTTTATGCAAACACGTATCTTTTGTTCTACAATTCAGCATCCCAGAGAGGTGACTCATCTACAGTGGTGCATTATTTTTATGCAAATAAAAAGGTGATTTGCCTTATGGTGATATTGAGAGTAAATAAAGTGCTAGTGATTTTTTTTTTTAATTTAACACAGGTGCAGGCACGTATTAGATCAGTAGCAAACGCTCACTGAATGAATAAAAGAATGAAAAGTCAAGGAATGAATCTTATAATTGTTGTAAATATTACCTGACAGGAGCTCTACCAAAACCCTGCTGATGCTTCATCATGGTACAATGAGCACTCTGGGTTATGGTAAGCTAAAACACCAGAGCAAGCTCTGGCAACAAGTACCCCTATTAAGTTAGAAAGATTTGGGGAGTCAAGTGAGCAATGAACTGTTTGTGCTATTGGAGGATAGTGACTGCAAAGAGCCTCATGAGGGAGCCTCTCAGTAGAAGAGATATTCACACTGGATACACGTATGTGAAGCATTTATAGGGTCATAGATTTAGAGCTAGAAGGAACAGAGGTCATCTGAGACAGTTATCTCATTTCTACAGATGAAGAAACTGAGATTCAGGAGATGAGCCCCAGGTCTCACAAGGAATAAGCCTCAGAGGCAGGATATGAACCTAGGACTTTTAACTTGCAAGCCAGAATAGTCTTTCCACTGTACCAAGCTGCCTCCTTTAGCTAGAGTCATTTCTGCCTGGGACACTCAGGTTGATCAATTTCTATCTGACAAGAGGCAAATGAACAGCATTGCTTGCGGCTATTGTAGTTCAGCTGCCTCCCATTCTTAGCCTTTTCCTATTGTTTCTTTACAGCAACATACCATCAAAAAGTCATGGAAAAGAAACTTTGTAAAACAGGAAGGCCTACATATATATATATATATATATATATATATATATATATATATATATATATATATATACATATACATATACACACACACACACACACGTATATAAGCTATTCTATCACTCTTTTCCTTTTCAATCTTTCCTTTCCTCTAAATTAGAAAAATTACTTCTAAAGGTGGTAGCTTGATAACTTAGATTCAGGGGCATAACTACATGGAAGCTTTCAGGGGAATTACTCCATTTGGAAACATCTGGGTCCTTGCTGAAAGATTTTCTCTTCCACATAGCTATTTTTGGTCTAACATTGCTTCAAAATTCCTGCAGCCCTGTACAACTTGGAAAAAATTCCCAGGTTCCACCATTTGTATATTTCTGGAATCAGGTAAATTACCTCTTAGGATATGGGGGTGCTCCCCTCCACTTCACCCTTTTGCAGAAGTGGAAGGTCTATGACTGTGGAATATTGCATATATTTTTAGGCTTTTTCAATGTGTTGATTATTTTTACTAACTTTTTATTCTCTTTTTTTCTTTCAAAAAGTATTTGTTAAACATTGTGCGATGACTACCTTTGATAGACTTAGTTCTTCTCAGCAGTACAATGATCCAAGACAATTCCAAAAGACTCAGGATGCAAATTGCTATCTACATGCAGAGAAAGAATGGATGGAATCTGAATGCAAATCTAAACATACTATTTTCATTTTTTTGTGTGTGTTTTTTCCTTTGTAAACTAAACTTTTTTTTTTACAAACTTTCTTATTTCATAACATGACTAACATGGAAATATATTTTATATGATTCCACATATATAATCTATATCAAACTGCTTACTGTCACACAGAAAGGGGTGGAGAGGAAGGGAGAAAATTTGGAACTCAAAAGTTTATGAAAAATGAATGTTAAAATTTGTCTTTACACGTAATTGGGAAAATAAAATACTATTTTTAAAAAGTATTTGTTATATGTGATGGCTTTCTGGGAAGGGGTAGAAGAAGCAATACTAAGAGAAATTTTAGCAATGTAAAAAGAGAATATGGCAATAAAAATTTTTTAAAGGATAGGTATTTGAAAAAAGGAGAACAATGGTTATAATTTACTGATTCAGTTCAACCCAAGTTGAACTTTAACTGGACCTGAATCACAACTGAACAAGCGGAAGTATATAGAACTAAGGCAATGACATTTTATCATATACTTATGAATCTAAGCATATACTTAGGTTCTCCTTTGTGAATAGTTAATCAACAGATAAAAATATTTCTCCATTTGAAAAAGTATTACCTATTTATGTCTAATGGTAACCATCTCAAGGGTGTGGGGGAGAGGAAAAATAAATTTACATAATAATTTTGTTGCATTTTTGAAAGGAAGAGTAAGTTGTGCATAGGAGACTTGCAGTTTCATATACAATCACCTTTTTATTGCACTCTGTTATGGAAAAGCTTGTTTCATTCCATAAATTAAAAATTAAATTTTTAAAATTAAAAAAAAGAAAAAATGAAAGTTTCTCTTATTTAATGACAGTTTACTTATCCATTAAGTATGTGCTGGGGACCTGTCATCAGTCAAGTGTGACTGGTGAATTCATAGATCATAGCATCACTGATCTAGAAGGAACCTCAAAGGTCATCTAATTCAATTGTTTTATTTTCCAAATAAGGAAACTGAGACCCCAGGAGGTTAAGTAAGTCATCCATTATCACATATCTAGTAAATATCAAAAGTGGGATTTGAATCTAAATCCAGAAATAAGGTTCATTTCACCATACCACACTACACCAAAGATGTTGTATCCATCTGAATGTTTCTTTTATGCAATTGGCATATTTCTCAGAAATAAGTTTCTCTGTCTCACCCTAGTGCCTTTGGAGTGCATACCAATTTTTGTAAATCTGTTTATAAATGTGATACACCATTTCTACTAACTGCCCTGGGCCATTTAGGTTATTTAGTTTTCAGTGCTGGGATGGCTAGTTTCCCTTAAACAGGTGCTATGGAAATATACACACTAATAAGATTGTAAATCGCCCTAAGTATTTAAGTACAAGTTAGATTCCTGGGTCAAAGGATATGGTAAGTTTTGTGGCTCTTGCATATTGTCAGCTCACTTTCCAAAATGTTTATATTTGTTCACAGCAGAGATGTTATAGCTTTAATATTTCCAAGCACTGCCCAAACAAGATTAAAATATATTAAAATATAATTGGAATACATTTTTAGTGGATATGGAACCTTAATATTAAAGATCATATTATTTAAAAAATAGAAAAGAAACAAAAAATGTGCCTCTCACAGGTGTGGGTAAAAGAAGTAGACTCAGCCAGATAAGAGATAGAAGGAATTACAAAAGATAAAATAAATAAATTTGATTACTTGAAACTGAAAAAGCTTCTGCATGGACAACATTAATGCAGCTAGGATAAGAAGTAAAGAAGCTGAATAGGGAAACACTTTTGTACAAAACTTTTGTAACTATGTAACAAATCTACTATGTTCAATTTGCTTTTCTTTCAAAGATACAACAAAATTATTATGTAAATTTATTTTTCTCCCTCTCTCCCACCCTTGAGATGGTTACCATTGGACATAAATTGGTATACTTTTTCAAATAGAGAAATATGTGTATCTGTTGATTACTCACAAAGGAAAACCTCTCATAAGGGTTTGGTATCCAAGATATATAATAAATATATGTGTATATTCCCCAATAGATAAATGGCCAAAGGATATGAACAAACAATTCTCAAAACAATGCAAAGTATTCACAACCATATGAAATAAAATAATCTACATCTCTAATAATAGAAATACAAATCAAAATAACTCTGAGGTTTTATGCTATATCCTGCAAACTGACAAAAATGACCCAAAAAATGGCAACAATGTTGGAGGGGTTGGGAGAAGATAGGAACTCTAATATATTATTGGTGGAACTATGAAACGGAACAACCATTTTAGAAAACAGTTTGGAAAACTGAGTAAACTGTTCATATCTTTTGAAACACAAATTCTTTTACTGGGTTAACACACCAAGGAAACAATTCTAAGGGAAAAAAAATCTCCATATACCTTAAATTATATATAGCAGCTCTCTTTTGTAATAGCTAAGAACTGAAAACAAAGTAGAAACCCATAGATTTGAGTGACTAAACAAACTGTAGTAGATGAATATAAGGGAATACTACTGTGCTGTTATAAACAATGTGTGGGATGAATGCAGAGAAGCATGGAAAGATCTATATGAGCTGATGCAGTGTGAAGTAAACAGAACCAAGAAAATAATATGCACAATAATGTAAATTGAAAGACCAATGATGTATGAAAAAATCAAAAGTAAGTGTAACAAAATTATAAAGATCAGATGTTACTTGAATGAAGAGATATGAGAAAACACTCCTAACTTACCATTTAGTGAAAGTAAGAGATCCATAGATGTTACACAGCTCATGTTTTCTGACTTTCTCAATATATCAATTAATCATGCTGACTTTTTTTTCCTCCCTAAAAAGCAAAAACCACCATTTGTCATATGTGATGATTCCTGAAGAGGGGGAGGGGGACAAATGCATGATACTATGGTGATAGAAGAAACAGGAAAATCAATAAAAATTATTTTTTAAAATATAATGGGGAAATGTTTAACAAAATAAATATACGTTAACGTAAATATGTTTTAAAACTAAGTCAATATGTTGCCCACACGGATCCTTATGTATGGTTTTGCTATTGAGCTGTTTCAGTCATATCCAATTCCTTGTGATCCCATTTGAGATTTTCTTAGCAAGGGTGGTGGTTTGTCATTTCCTTCTCTAGCCCATTTTGCAGATGAGGAACTGAGGCAAAGAGGGTTAGCTGACTTGCCTAGGGTGACAAAGCTAATAAAATGTCTGAGGCAGCTTTTGAACTCATAAAGAAGAGTCTTCCTAATTCCAAGCTCACTACTCTAACCACTGTGCCATCCACCTCCCCTGTGTATAGTTTAATGACCCTCATTTCTATTTGACTTTGATACCACTGGTTTAGAATACCATAACAATGTACCTGTTTTCCTGCATTCTCAACAGGATAGAATTCTATCTTAATAAATATCCTATAGGGTAGAATGTGATAGGAGTTAAGGAGTGTCAGGTAAAGTGCTGTGAGATATCTGAGCAAAGAGAGATCATTTTTTAGCTACATTTTCAGGCATTTTTACTATTTTGATGGGTAACAACTAAACCCAATGAAATAGAAACGAAGGGAAGGACACTCTTCAAAAAACATCAAAGATGTTTGGCAGAGCCAAGATGGCAGAGTGAGAGACACACCTAAGCTCTTGGACAAACTCCTTTGGATACCTCTGAAAGGAGAATCTGACCAAATTTTGGAGGTGTGGAATCCAGTGGGAGACAGACTGTGATGGAATCGGAGCCCAGGTTAGACTGGAAGGTCCACAGGAAGGATCTGTTCCACAGGGGTGAGCCCCCAGCGCACAACACAGAGCCTCCAGTGCAGTGGTGCAGAAGGGGCCGGGGAAACCTGAGCAGGTGGAATTGGCAGAGCAGCACCCAAGGGCCAGAGACAAGCCTAGCCGAGCCAGTGAGAGCCTCTGAGAGCCAGATATCAGCGCAGCAGCTCCTGAGACCTTCAGCTTGAAGATCAAACTTCGGTAAGTCACCTACTTGAACTTCTGGGAGCCAGGATGGTGGAGTGATCAGTAAATACTCTCTCCTCCCCCCTTGGTGACTGTGAAAGAACCATAAAATATTTCCCCAGAAAAATCTTGGATCAGTGGAAACAGCAAAAGGGGCCAACAGTCTCATAATACCTGAAGCTAAGAAAATAGCTAAGGGGGATTCCTCCTGCTGTGGTGGAGGCAAACTGGAAGGATAGAGGACCCAGGGCAGAGAAAACACACACTAGGAGCAGGAAAGCCTCAGCACCAGGAGAGGAGCCCCAGGAGGGGTGGGAACATGCATTAGCATCTAGGCGTGCCTCAGCACTCCAGGGGAAATGGAAAGACAATAGGGAAGCTGGGATTACCAGCCCCTGAGCTTGCCTTTGCCTCAGTTCAGCTGAGGAGATCTCCTGTGACCAGACCACTCCTTTCCCATACTTAACAAGCTAACCACAGGGTTGATTGGGGAAACACAAAACAAAAACCTGCTCTTAACTTTTTCACACATCAGTTCAGCACAAAGTTCTGTAGCTTCTGACTGAAAGAATCAGAAGCCACAACACTCAGTCAACATCATGAACAAGAAAAAGCAGATGAAGGGTGAAAAAACCATAGAATCTTTCTATGGGGGTAAGGACCAAAACACAAACCCATTAGAGGTCAGAGCTGAGACTGTACTTCCATCTGAAACTTCAGAAGGGACTATGAACTGCTCGCAAGCACAAACACCTCTCCTGGAACACCTGAAGAAGGAAATAGAAGAAAAACTGGCCAATGATTTTAAAATTATAAAAAAAGAATTCACTGATGAGAACATCTCTTTGAAAAGGAAAATTGAACAAATGGAAAATGAAGTTCAAAAATTAACTGGAGAAAATAGCTCCTTAAAAGGAAAACCTGGACAGATGGAAAAGGAGATGTAAAAGTTAACTGAAGAAAACAATTTGATAAAGATTAGAATTGGGCAAGTAGAAACTAATGACTCAATGAGACAGCAAGAATCAGTCAAACAAAATCTAAAGAATGAAAAGATAGAAGAAAATGTAAAATATCTCATTGGAAAAACAACTGACCTGGAAAATAGATCCAGGAGAGAAAATTTAAGAATCATTGGCCTGCCAGAAACCCATGATGGAAAAAAGAGCCTGGACAATATCTTCCAGGAAATCATCAAGGAAAACTGTCTAGAAGTTCTAGATTCAGAGGGCGAAATAGTCATCAAAAGATCCACCATTCCCCTCCCAAAAGGGATCCCAAACTCAAAACCCCAAGAAATATCATTGCCAAATTTCAGAGCTATCAAGTGAAGGAGAAAATACTACAAGCAGCCAGAAAGAAACAATTCAAATATCAAGGAGATACAGTCAGGATTGCACAGGACCTTGCAGCTTCTACATTAAAAGATCAAAAGAATTGGAACCCAATATTCTGTAAGGTAAAGGAGGGGACTACAACCAAGGATCAACTACCCAGCAAAGTTCAGCATAACATTTCAGGCGAGGAGAAAGTCATTCAATGCAGTAAGGGATTTCCAGAGTTTCCTGACCAAAACACCAGAACTCAATAGACAATTTGACCTTCAAATGCAGGTCTCAAGAGAATCATAAAAAGGTAAATGGGGGGAAAAAACAGAAACAAAAACTTGTTACTCAATTAGGGCAAACTGTTTACCTCCCTATAAGGGAAGATGATACCTGTTAATCTTGAGAATTGTGCAGCTATTATGAAATATAAAAGGGATATACATAGAGGGAATGGGTGTAAAGTAAATGATATCATGTTAAAAATATGATTTAAGTATGACAAGGGATTGTAATAGGAGGTGTGAAAAGAAGGAAGCAGAAAATGGCAAATTACATCACAGAAAGAAGTTCAAAATTATAGTAGAGGGAAAGAGGGGAGGGAGATGAGCATTGTTTGAGAGGTACTCTCATCCAATTTGTTTAAAGGAAGGAACAATAAACTTAAGTAGATAATCCTAATTAACTCTATAGGCAGTACAAGGGGAAGGGGGAAGAAAGGGGAGGGAGGCTAAAAGGGAGGGAAGAAGCAATAAGAGTAAAGGGGATTAAAAGGGAGGGGGGCTAAAGAAGGAGGGGAAGGTTGCAGAAGGAGGTGGTGAAAAGTGAATACTATTGAGGAGGGGAAGGGAGACAGGAGAGCTAAAAGCACAAATGGTGGGAAAGAGGATGGAGGGAAATACACAGATTGTAATCATAACTGTGAATGTGAATGGAATGAATTCTCCCATAAAATGTAGATGGATAGCAGAATGGATTAAAAGCCACAATCCAACAATATGTTGTTTGCAAGAAACACATTTGAAATGGGGGGATACATATAGGATAAAGGTCAAAGGATGGAGCAGAATATATTGTGCTTCAGCTGATGTAAGAAAGGCAGGGGTAGCAATCCTAATCTCAGATAAAGCAAAAGCAGAAATAGATCTAATCAAAAGGGATAAGGATGGAAATTATATCCTTCTAAAAGGCACCATAGACAATGAAGCAATATCATTACTAAACATGTATGCTCCAAGTGGTATAGCATCCAGATTCTTAGAGGAGAGGTTGGGGGAGTTGAAGGAAAAAACTGACAGC
Source organism: Bettongia penicillata ogilbyi (assembly GCA_023548195.1). Classification (NCBI taxonomy): domain Eukaryota; kingdom Metazoa; phylum Chordata; class Mammalia; order Diprotodontia; family Potoroidae; genus Bettongia; species Bettongia penicillata. The sequence continues at coordinate 1,109,809 of JAJHZJ010000685.1, forward strand.
AAAACTATACTAGTGGAGGACCTCAACCTCCCTGTCTCTGAACTTGATAAATCTAATCTCAAAATAAACAAGAAAGAAGTTAAGGAGGCAAATAAAACTCTAGATAAGGTAGATATGATAGATATTTGGAGAAAACTGAGTGGGAATAGAAAGGAATATACCTTTTTCTCAGTGGCACATGAAACATTTACAAAAATTGACCATGTACTAGGACATAAAAATCTCACAATCCAATGCAGAAAGGCAGAGAAAATCAATGCATCCTTCTCAGATCATAATGCAATAAAAATTACATATAATAAAAGGCCATGGAAAGATAAACCAAACATCAAGTGGAAACTAAATAATGTAATCCTAAAGAAGGACTGGGTTAAAGAAGAAATTATAGAAACAAAAAAACATCAAAGCACACAGAGGAGTGATTTTGAATGTGAGTGCAGTGAGTGCACTTGCTATTACTGGTGATTTCATTCATTTTTTTAAACTCTCTACTACTCTCTTCTGTTTTAATGGTTTACTTATTAATAACTTCTGCCTAGTCCCTGAGTAAGCAGCCATTTCTCTGCTCTGCTCTCCCTCCCAATAAGTTGGATTTCTCTCTAATCTGATGGGAAAAATCAGAAGCCAAGCAATGTTAAGATGATGATGTATGTGTTTTTTCTGCATGATAAGCGCAGATGGAAGTTGCATTTTACATAGCCTGAGGCAACAGAGTGCTGCAATGCACAGTAGATCCAAGAGACAAGTATTTCATAAAGTTAGATATGGAGAGGACCTTTGAGATTATGTAGCCCAACCCTCTCATTGTACAGACGAAGAAAACTGAGATCCCCAAAAAAGTAAGTTGACTCAAATCTATCTCCATTGCAGTCTATTCTCCACTCAGCTGCCAAAGTGCTTTTCCTAAAGCAGAAGTCTGACTTTGTACCTTACCATTTAAAACTACCTTCCATTTACTCTGCACTTATCTGGTTTATGCAAATGTATACATATATTTTCCCTCTCCCTAAATTAGAATATGAATTTCTTGAGGACCAGAACGATTTTTGCTTTTTCTTTGTAGTAGCAGCATTTAGCCCAGTTTGGGGCACATAATAAGTACTTAAGAAATGGGTGTTGATTAGTTGAATGATCTGAGACACCATCTTTACTTGAGAATAGGTAAGAGTAGACCAAGGGAGTCAATTGGTTGTGATAGTGGCAGAGAAAGAACTAGGTTTCTGACTCCCAATTCACAGACAGCATAAAGCATACTATTTTCCCAGAGAGATTTTCTCTTTCTGTAGAATGAAAAACTGAACTTGACAAGTCCTCTATTTTAGCTTTGTACTTTTTCAATTTAGCCTTTTTCCCCTCCCTCATATTTCTCTTCTACCTAAGCTTGTTTTGATTTCTTAATTTGTTTTCAGATTTAATGGCTAAATGAGCTGAAAACCTACTCCAGCAGGACAAGGATAAGGAACCAGGGTTTCAAATGACACAATTATTTATCAGTTTCTACCTGTGATCAGTCATTTCTTTGTGTGACATTGGAGAACACACAGAGGGAGCCTGACCAAGCCTTTTCTACTAGCAAAGGGTATTCATGAAAGTAACATGGTGACTGCAAAAATACTCCATCTACCTTTCTCACTAGTGAGAATCCAGGTAAATAGCTCAGAAAAATCAGGGCGGTGACTGCCCACAAGGAGAATGCACTCTAACGGGGGTGGGAATGGGAATTATAATCCATATGCAATATACATGTGTATACATATATATATACATACATATATATGTATTTATGTATACACACACACACACACTCACATATATTCTATGAGGAATATATGAAGGGATTCAGGCAAAGTATTATGAGATATTTAAAGAAGATTTTTATTTAAAGAAGAAGAAATCCCTTTTATTTGAGGTGGTATTGGAAGACTTGAGTGAAAAGGTGAGTCCTGAACTTGGCCCTGAACTTCATGTTGGTACTTGGATGTTAGGACTTCAATAGATGGAATAAAAGAATATTGGAAATAAATACCAAACATGCCCCCCATTCCCCAACAGACTGAGAGATCAACGCAAAGTGTAGAAGTAGACAAACATTTCTAGACTTAGCAAATATTTGAATTTCTTTTGCTTGACTATGTTTATTTACTTCAAGAATTCTGGTTTTTTTTTTCTAAAGGAATCAAGTGGAATTATAAAGAAGATGGAAAAGAAAGTTAATGACACTCTTGCCCAAAAAAGAAGAGTCATTTTTTTTTAAATACATAGAAGAGAACAGAGGAAGTAAAGGACGAAACATAGACCAGTAGAACAGCTTGGAAAGCAACATGTTGAATTTTATATGTATTCATATATGTATGGATACATATAAAATATATATTAATATATTAATCTATACATAATGAAAATTCATTATTTCACATATAATCTCTTCTCTTTTATTTTTTATGTGGAAATGCTTTTTTTGGTGTTTGAGTTGAAAAATTCTGGAAAAAAATTTTATAGTTTTTTTAATGAAAGAAGCAAAAACAGAAAAGAAATATATTGTTCTTTTGTACCTCTGATTAGTCAAATAATTGTTTACCTGGATCTTCAGGCTCTGAGTAGTCCATTGCACTGAATCTCAAATGTCTCTTGGGACAGATAGCTGTTTGTTGAGTGTTTTATTAGCCACAAAAACAACATCTAATCAATAACAAAAGCTGTCAAACCAATTCTGACATTGTAAAAGAATCCTTTTAGCTTGACTCCTATTATAAGCTTGTTCTTAAAGGCTAGAGAGTACAAAAGACAATAAAATTTCATAGAATTTAGAGCTGGGATATAAGCAACCATCTAGTTCAAACAATACATGAAAGAAATCCCCCCTATAAAATATCCAACAAGTGGTATTTCTCTATCTGTAACAGAGAAGTTACAGTTATGAATCCTCATTTGTCAATTGCATGAGTTTGCTCTATGTATCTGTCTTGTCTCTCTTGCTTTTTAGCCAAGCTCCAGTCTAACATCTATCCACCCCACCCCATGAAATTCTCAACAACCCAACCCTGAAATTCAACTTACTAAGAAAAAGACTCCACCCGTTTAGTGCCTTCAAACTACTGATCTCAGTGGTGAAGTCAGAAAAAGATCTTGAGGCAAGACATGTGAATACATGTCAGTCGACAATGAAGAAACCAGAAGCAAAGAGTTATGACTATTTCTTGAAAACTATTTGAGCAAATCCTTCTTTCCATGGCTAGAAACTTATTTTTCTCTTTGGTCAAATCTCATCTGCTAGAAGTGTATACCAAACATTTATCCACAGGTATCCACCTACTTCCTTTTCCTGACCTTGGTCATACTTCAGGGTCTTAGCTATGATTCTATCTGAGTGATACTTTACTCTAGGAACCTCATACTATGACAGACTTTTATCACACTTGCCCTTGAGGACTGGCCAAAGTGCTATACCAAATCCTTTCATTTATTTATTTATTTTTTAATTTATGGAATAAAACAAGCATTTTAATAACATAATGAAAAATGATTGCACATGAAACTGCAAATCAATTGTGTACAATCTGTTATTCCTTTTAAACAGGCAATAAAGTTATCATGTAAATTTCATCCTTTTCCTTTTTTCTTTTCCCTTCCCCCACACCACCCTAGAGCTGGCTACCATTAGACACAAATATGTGTGTATATATGTAAAATCATTCTATACATACTTCTATTTATCAATTATTTCTCTGGATGCAGATAGCATCTGCCTCCATATGTTCTTTGTGGTTAATCAGGATATTTATATTAGTCAAAATGACTGTCTCTCAAAGTTGTTCTTAAAACAATATTGTTCTTCTTATGTACAATGTTCTCTTGGTTCTTCTCATTTTACTCTTCATTATTTTGTGCAAGTCTATCCATATTTTTCTAATATCAGTGAGCTCATCATTTCTCATATTAGAGTAGTATTCTATCACAATCTTATACCACAACTTGCTCAACCATTCTCCAGTTGAAAAATACTCCTTCAACTAACAGTTCTTTGCCACCACAAAGAGAGCTTCTGTAAATATCTTAGAACATATAGACTCTTTTCCTTTTTTCTATCATCTTTGGAAATGGACCTAGTAGTGGTATTATTGTGTAAAAATGGTATATACAGTTTTATAATTCTTTGGATATAATTCCAGATTTCTCTCCAGTATGGTTGGATCAGTTCACAATTCCACTAACAATGAATTGCTGTCCTGATTTTTCCATATCACCTCCAACATTTGTCATTTTCCCCTTGTATCATTTTAGTCAATTTAATAGGCATGAGATGACACCTTGAAGTTGTTTTAATTTGAATTTCTCTAATCAATAATGATTTAGACATTTTTTTCATATGACTACAGATAGCTTGGATTTCTCCATTGGAAAACTGTCTCTTCATATCCTTTGACCATTTATCAATTGTGGTATGACTTACATTCTTATAGATTTTACAATGTCCTTTATATATTTGAGATATGAAACCTTTATCTGAAAACTGTCTATAAAATTTCCCCACAATTTTCTGTTTTCCTTCTGACCTTAGCTACTTTTATTTTATTTGTACAACTTTTTTTAATTTAATGTAATCAAAATTATCCATTTTATACCTAACTTTGCTCTCTGTCTCTTATTTATTCATAAGTTGTTTGCCTATCTACAAGTCTGATAAGTAATATGTTCCATGTTCTTCAAATTTTCTTGTAATATCTCTCTTTATGTCTAGATCATGTATCCATTTTGACCTTATCTTGGTAAATGAGATAAGATATTGGTCTATGACCAGTTTCTGCCATATTGTTTTCCAGTTTTCCCAACAATTTTTACCAAATAATGAATTCTTATCCCAAAATCTTATGTCTTTGTACTTGTCAAACACAAGGTTACTATATTTTTTTCTGCTATAAATTATATGTCTACTCTGATCCATTGTTCTGCCTTCTATTTATTAGTTAGTACCAGGTACTTTTGATAATTACTGCATTATAATGTTACCTAAGAAATGGTACTGTTCAACCTCCTTCTTTTACATTGTTTTTCATTAGTTCCTCTGATATTCTTGACTTTTTGTTCTTCCAAATGAATTGGGTAGGAAAAGGTAAAAAGGAGCAATTATCTCATAAAAATGGGGTGTGAAAAGAAGAACTGTTACAGAGGACACAGGTAGAGGTGGAGGTCTAGTAATGGAAACTTTCTTTCATCTGGGTTGAAAAAGAAGCAATGTGTACATCTAAATGGGTGTAGAAGTGTTCTGAACTTGTAGAGACATGACAGAATTGGGGACAAGATGAGGGAGAGACTTTTACAAGAGCATGTAGGGGGCAGAGCCAAAATGGCAGAGTAGAAAGATGCACATACTTTAGCTCTTCCCTCACAGCCCATAAAAATACCTGTAAAAAATGACTTTCAACAAATTCTAGAGCAGCAGAAGACACAGAATGATAGAGTGAAAGCGATTTCCAGCCAAAGGTAACCTGGAAGGCCAACAGGAAAGGTCTATACCACAGGATGCTGAGCAGAGCCCAGTCCTGGCTGCAAGGCACTGAGAGGAACAAGACTGGAACAGGCCTTCAGGGCAGAATCCCCAGCAGGAAGGATCTCAGATCCCTCAACCCACAAATGCCAAAGAAAGCTTCAAAGGCCAGTGAAGGGGCTTACCCAGCTGAGTAGAAAGGGAGCAGAGCTCCCACCAGTGCGGGCCCCAGGTGGCAGCAGTGGTAGCAGGGATGGTGGCAGTGGTGTCCATCTGTGAAGCACTCAGCCGAAAGCCCCTGGGGGAAATGAGTAGCTGATTTGAACCTCAGATCTGAGTCACGGCCCTGCCGCCACCTAAAGTCCTTGAAGGAATTGAGCAGTTGATCTGAATTTCACCTCAGCATGGTACTGGGGGGAGGAGGAGCACTAGGATTCTTCTCTTGACAAAGGATTCAGAAATCAAGTAACTGACTGGGAAAATGTCCAAAAAAAGGGGGAAAAATAAGACTATAGAAAGTTACTTTCTTGGTGAACAAGTATCTCCTTCCATCCTTTCTGATGAGGAAGAATAATGCACACTGTCAGAGGAAATCAAGGCTTCTGCCTCCAGTATCTCCAAAACGAATATGAAATGGGCTCAGGCCATGGAAGAGATTGAAAAGCATGTCTACAGCTTGCTAAAGGAGACCCAAAAAAAATGCTGAAGAAAATAACACTTTTAAAAATAGGCTGACTCAATTAGAAAGAGAGGTCCAAAAAACCCAATGAGGAGAAGAATGCTTTGAAAAGCAGAATCAGTCAAATGGAAAAGGAGGCTCAAAAGTTCACTGAAGAAAATAGTTCTTTAAAAATGAGAGTGGAGCTGAGGGAAGCTAATGACTACATGATAAACCAAGAAATTACAAAACAAAACCAAAAGAATGAAAAAATTGAAGATAATTTGATATATCTCATTGGAAAAACAATTGACCTGGAAAATAGATTCAGGAGAGACAATTTAAAAATTATGAGACTACCAGATCAAAAAAGAAAAAAGAGCCTAGACATTATCTTCCATGAAATTATTGAGGAAAACTGCCCTGATACTCTAGAACCAGAGGGCAAAATAAATATTGAAAGAATCCACCAATCACCTCCTGAAAGAGACCCAAAAAGAGAAACTCCTGGGAATATTGCAGCCAAATGAGTTCCCAGGTCAAGGAGAAAATATTGCTAGCAGCCTGAAAGAAATAATTTGAATATTGTGGAAATACATTCAGGATAACATAGGATCTGACAGTTTCTACATTAAGGGATCAAGGGCTTGGAATAGAATATCCCAGAAGTCAAAGAAACAGGACTTAAAAACCAAGAATCACCTACCCAACAAAACTGAGTGTAATACGTCAAGGGAAAAAAAATGGTCATTCAATGATATAGAGGACTTTCAAGCATTCTTCATGAAAAGAGCAGAACTGAATAGAAAATTTGACTTTCAAACACAAGAATCAAGAGAAGTATGAAAAGGTAAACAGGAAAGAAAATCATAAAGGACTTTCTAAAGCTGAACTGTTTATATTCCTACATGGAAAGAAAATATTTGTAACTCTTGAGGCTTTTCTCAGTATTTGGATAGGTGGAGGGATTACACACACACACACACACACACACACACACACACACACGAGAGAGAGAGAGAGAGAGAGCGAGCACAGGTTGAATTGAATCAGAAGGGATGATATCTATAAAAAAGTACAATTAAGGGATGAGAGAGGGATATATTGGGAGGAGAAAGGGAGAAATGGAATGGGGAAATGGGGTAAATTATCACTCATAAAAAAGATAAGAAAAATCTTTTTCAATGGAGGAGAAAAGGGAGAAGATGAGAGGGGAAAAGTGAAGCTTACTCTCTTCACATATGGCTTAAGGAGGGAATCAAATGCTCACTAAATTTGGTACAAAAATCTATCTTACACTATAGAAAAGAAGGGGAGAAGGGGCCAAGTGGTATGAGGGAAATGATAGAAGGAAGGATAAATGGGAGAAGGGAGTAACTAGAAATAAACATTTTTGGGAAGGGACAAGGTCAAATGAGAGAATAAAATAAAGGGGGGACAGGGTAGGATGGAGGGAAATATAGTTAGTCTTACACAATATGACTATTATGGAAATCTTTTGCAAAATGACACATATATAGCCTGCATTGAATTGCTTGCCTTCTCAGTGGGGATGGGTGGGGAAAGAGGAAGGGAGAGAAGTTGAATTCAAAGTATTAGAAATGAATGTTAAGAATTGTTATTGAATATAACTGGGAAATAAGAAATACAGGTAATGGGGTATAGAAATCTTGCCCTACAAGAAATGGAAAAGATGGGGATAAAGGAAGTGTGGGTTGTGATAGAAGGGAAGGCACATTGAGGAATGGGTAATCAGAAAGCAAAGTGTTATGGGGTAGGGTAGAGATGGGGAGAAAAATTGGAACTCACAATTTGTGGAAATGAATGTTGTAATCTAAAAATAAATTTAAAACATAAAATAAAGAAAGAAGAGTATGTAGATGCAGATTTAGACAAGTGGGGAGATAGAATAAAAAAGGATTCTTAGAAGGGTGGGTAGAATAAGAAATAGGAGAGTAAGGGGAGAAAATAAATTAAGAGGACCAAGGTTAAAAGAGGCTGAGAAGGACAATAGTGAGTAAAAATAAGATGGAGAGAAATTCACAAATAGTAATAACTTTTAATGTGAATGGGATGAACTCACTTATAAAATGGAAATGAATAGGGATTTAATGAAATAGAAGACGTTCAAATGTTCATGATGAAATGACCAGAGCTAAGTAGAAAATTTGACTTCCAAATATATGTCAAGAGAAACATAGAAAGATAAACAGGAAAGAGAAATCATAAGGGATTTAATAAGGCTAAACTATTTACATTCCCACATAGAAAGACGATACTTGTAAGTCCTAAGAACTTTATCATTATTAGCGGTTACAAGATACATATGTACACACACATACACACACACATATAGATAGATGACATAGGTATAAGTAGACTATGATAGAATATCTAAATAAGAAAACTAAGGAAAAAGAAAGAGGAATGCACTGGTAGAAGGGGAAAGAGAAAAGTAGGATGGGGTAAACTATCTCATATAAAAGAGGTGTGAAAGAGTTTTTAAAGTGGAGGGAAGATGAGAGGAGGAGGAGAACAGATAACACAAATCTTACTTTCCTTGGAATTGGCTCAAAGAGGGAATAATATATATACTCAGTTGGGTATAGAAATATACCTAACCCTAAGGGAAGTAGGAGGAGAAAGTGATAAGAGAAAGGAGGCTAATAGAAGGGAGGGAGGATTGGTGGAGGTAGTAGTCAGAAGCAAAACATTTTTGAGGAAAGATACAGTGAAAGGAAAAAGAGAAAGATAAATGGGGAAAAACAGGATAAGGGAAATATGCATTAATCATAACTGTGAAAAAATTACAGCAAGTTTATCTGATCTCATTTTCAAGATCTCATTTCTCAAACATATAAAGAACTGAGTCAAATCTATAAGAATAGTGGTCATTCCCTAGTTGATCAGTGGGGAAAGGATATGAACAAGTAGCTTTCAAATGAAGAAATCAAAGCTATCTCTAGCCACATGAATAAATGCTCTAATTACTATTGATCAGAGAAGTACAAATTATAACAACTCTGAGGTAGCACCTCACACTGATCAAATTAACTAATATTACAGAAAAGGAAAATCACAAATATTGGAGGGGATGGAGAAAAATTGAGACATTAAAGTACTATTGGTGGAGTTGTGAACTAATCTGACTGTTCTGGAGAGCAATTTGGAACTATGCCAAAAAGGGTTCCAAAATCATTTTACCCTTTGACCCAGCCATGCCACTACTAGGTCTCTAGCCTGGGGACATTACTTTTAAAGGAAAATGATCTATATCTACAAAAATATTTATATCAGCTTCTGTTGTGGTAATAAAGAATTGGAAATTGATAGGATGCCCATCAATTGGGGAATGGCTGAATAAGTTGTGGTATATGATTATGATATATATTATTGTGCTACAAGAAGTGATGAGCACAATGTTTTCAGAAAAACCTGGAAAGACTTATATGAACTGATGCAAAGTGATACGAATAGAACCAGAAAAACAGTAAAAAATATTGTACAATGACCAACTGTGAATGACTTAGCTATTCTCAATAACACAATATTCCAAGACAATTCTGAAGGACTCATGATGAAAAAAATGCTATACACTTCCAGAGAAAGAACTGATGGAGTATCAACACAGATTGGAGCATAATTTTTTTTTTTGCTTACTTGTTTTTCTTGTTTTTTTTTTTTTTGGTACAACATGGGTTAACATGGAAATATGTTTTGCAAAACTGCACATATAAAAATTATCATATTGTTTACCTTCTCAGTGAAATGGGGAAAGAGGAAGGGAGGAAAAGACTTTGGAGCTCAAAATTTAAAAAAATAAATGTTAAAATTGTTTTTAAATATGAGAAAAATAAAATATTTATTTTTAAAAAATCAACTTTCTTTGATTTCGAATAATGTTTAGAAGTTACTCTGCTTAAGAGCAAAGTTTGCATAAGGTAGGAGTTAATCAAGACTAAAGGTTATAAAGGCAGAAGTGGAATGAAGTAAAGAAAATACAAAGTTTGAGGGTGGAAGAACTTACACAATTGAAGTAGATGACCGACCTGTATGAAGAGGAATGGGAAACCAGAACAGCAATGATAGAATGGGAGAAAAGGTAATGTTCTAAGAGAATGAAGAATATATGAGAATGGAATGGCTGTCTCAGGAGTTAATAGGTTCCTTCACATTAAAGATTTTCAAAAAGATGCTAGATGTCTATGCAAGTACAAGTCGACTTAGGTGATCCTGCCCATTCACTTCAGAAAAAGAGACTAAAATCATGGTAAAGGAGGGGAACATATAAGGCAGTGGGGAAAGGAACACTTTGGCCACAGGGGAGAATTTCAATGTTTAAGATCTTAGAAATGGAATGGTTTTATGTGCTGAAGGTGTTTAAAGTGTGACACCTTGGTGGGTGAATAAGTAGAACAGAAATAGAAATCTTAGTTGGATGTAAAGGCAGATTGTTAAAAGGGTCTTTACATAGTGATTGTAGTATTCCAGAATGACATCAAGGGAAAAAATGGTAAAGAAAACATTGAACTAGGTTACAGAATTTTGGAGAAAATTGGTAGAAAGTGAATGCCAGCAAGATAAATATTAGGTGAATAATTTTATCTAAGTCTAATTCCCCTTCACCATTTTAAAAAATGCAAAAAGGCACCAACGAGAAGAGGCAACAATAACCAAAGTGAGGAAAGAAATCTACAATGAAAATCTCACAGAAAAAAAAAAACTAGCAATGAAACTTGAAGAAATGAATAAACAAAAAAAGAAATACTGTGAGTATAAAAAAAAGGAAGGAGAAATCTCAAGAAGGCATCAATAATGCTGTAATGATATTTACAGTAGACCTCTACAAATGAGAATGGAATAACTTAAAGAATCTCCAGCATAAGGTGTTTAATTAAAGAAGTTAAAGAATAACATAGTTGTTGCTGTCTAGGTTTGTTTCATTTAGCTACTTTTTTAAAGTTATTATGAGGGGAGGGCTTCCATGTATAGAGGGGTTGGTTTAGAGGAAAAGGACTGTGACATAAGATAATCATATCACAGACTTAAGAAAATGAACAAAGAAGAAAAGGAAAAGAAAAAAGGGAAATTAGAGCTCTTATATAAGGTTTCAAAGAAATCCCAAAATAAACAAATGAGAGAATCAATTATTTAAAAGGGAAGGTGGAAAATCTTAATAAAACTGTAGATACTTTGATAAACTGAATAGCGAGTAACCAGGAAGTCAGTAGATGATAATGACAAGAATTGAAAGAGAATGGTGTAACAATAATTTGATTAACAATATACCCCATATGACTGTGGGAACTGAAAACAAATGCAGGCAATACAAAGAATGTGTTCCAAAAACTCTCTTGCAAATCCATGTAAATTAAGTAGAAGGCTGCATGGTATTCTTTGTCCAATCTAAGTTACGTTCTCATGTTGATTCCATGTCCTTTATCTGCCACCCACCCACCTGTGGTCATGCTACATATAATTGTTTGGGTTTGACTCTCTTGTCACCCTTATGTCACCCCTTATGTCACCCATGTAGCAGAGTGAGAATAGAACACAAAAGTAATAACAACATGGTGCATTGTAAAGAGGACCAGATCTAGAGACTGCAGATTGAGCTCAAATTCTGGATCTACTACTTTTTACCTGTGTGACTTTGAAGAAGTTACCTAACTTTCTTGAGCCATAATTTTCTCCTACCTAAAAGGAGAAAATCGGACTAGATGACTTTTGAGGTCCACTCTGGTTCTATCAGTAAGTTGGGTAAGGAGGTGAATTCGGCAAGAGTTGATTTCCAGTACGAACTCATGAAAGAAGCTTTAGATTAGACCTCTAACAGCAGGGTGACACAGTGAATAGAGCAGTGTACTTGGAGACAGAGTACCTGGGTTAGACTCCTAGCTCTGTTACTTCCTAGTACTTAGTCTTTGCCAATGCAGAATAAAGGAGATACAAAGATGGCACACACCTTGGAGCTATATACCTACTTGCACATGAACTGAGGGACTGGGCCCCCAGAGCATGGCTACTACATCCGTTAGGACTCTGAACTTATCTTCTTAGAAGGAGAGGAACTAGGTGATGCAGTAGATAGAATGTTGGACCTGGAGTCAGGAAGATCTGAGTTCAAATGCAGCCTCATTCAATGAAAGGATTTTAAGCTTTCATAAAGAAGCAAGAATTAAACCAAATATTTGATCTCCATAAACAGGTAGAAAGGAAAAAGAAAACCTAAGGGATTCAAGAGAGCTAAATTGTTTACATCCCCTACACAAGAAGATGATACTTGTAATTCTTAAAAATTGTATCACCAATAGTACAGCTAGAAGGAATATATAAACAGAGGGTAAGGACATAAGGTGAATTTGAAGGAATGACATAAAATAACTAAGGGATGAGAAAGAGTAATACAGGGAGAGGTAGAATGGGATAAATTATTTCACATCAAGAGGAGCAAAAGACCTATTCCAGTGGATGGAAAGAGGGGAGGGTGGGCGATGGGTAAGCTTGAACCTTACTCTCATCACTATTGGTTCAAAAAACTATCCACAGTCCATGGAAAATGGAAATCTACCTTGCCCAATAGGGAAAGAGGAAGGGAGGAGATTAAGCAAAGGGGGGTGGAGTGGGGGAACCGACAGAAGGAAGGGTGGATCAAGGGAAGTAGCAGACAGAAGCAAAACACTAGTAAGGAAGGAAAGGGTGAAAGAAGAGAGGAGAAACAGGAAGAAAAATAGAATGGAAGGAAATACAGATTTAGTAAGCATGATTGTGAATATGAATGGAATGAATGGAAGCAGATAGCATAATAAATCAAAAACCAGAATCCTATAATATGTTCTTTAGAAGAAATACACTTGAAGTAAAGAAACATACACAAAGTAAAGGTAAGGGGCTGGAGTTTCAGCAGGGGTAGCAATCATGATCTCAGACAAAACACAAGCAAAAATAGACCTAATTTAAAAGGATAATGAAGGAAAGTACATCTTGCTAAAAGGTTTTGTAGACAATGAAGCAATATCAATATTTAAACATATACACACTAAGTATTCAGATTCTTAAAGGAGAAGTTAAGTGAGCTACTAACACTAGCAAATGTAAAATAGGTAATTTTGATTACATTAAAATAAAAGGCTTTAGTGCAAACAAAAACAATGCAACCAAGATTAGAAGAAAAGTATAAAGATGGAAAACAGTCTTTACAACAAGTGTCCCTGAAAAAGGTCTCATTTATCCAATATATAAAGAAGCAAGTCAAATTTATAAAAATACAAACCATTCCCTAGTTGATTAAATGGTCAAAGGATATGAACAGGAAGTTCTCAGATGAAGAAAATCAAAGCTATCTATAGGCATATAAAGAAGTACTCTAAATTACTTGTGACTAGAGAAATGCAAATTAAAACTGCTCTGAGGCACCACCTCACACCTATCACATTGACTAATATGACAAAAAAGAAAAATGATAAATGTTGGAGAGAAGTGGGAAAATTGGTACAACTTCACTGTTGGTGGAGTTGTGAACTAATCTGACCATTCTGAAGAGCAATTTGGAACAATATCCAAACTACTATGTATGTATGTGTATGCCCTTTGATCCAGCAATACCACTACTAGGTCTGTATCCCAAAGAGATCATAAAAAAGGGAATATATATGCAAGAATATTTATAGCTGCCCTTTTCAGGGTGGCAAAATATTGAAAACTGAGGGGATTCCCATCAAATTGGAAATGGCTGGTTCAGCTATGGTATATGAATGTGGTGGAATACTATTGTGCAATAAAAAATGATGAACAGAGAGATTTCAGAAAAACCTGGAAAGTCATGTAGAAATTGATGCAAAGTGAAATGAGCAGAGCCAAGAAATTGTATACAGTATCAGCAACACTGTGCAATGATTAACTATGAATGACCCAGCTCTTCTCAGGAACGCAATGATGCAAGACAAGTATAAAGGATTCAGGAAGGAAAATGCTATCCACATCCCAATAAAGATCTGAATGCAGATCAAAGCATAGTTTTTTCATTTTATTTTTTTCATGCTTTTTCCTCTTGATCCATTTCTTCTTTCACAACTGTGACCAATATGGAAATATGTGTTACGTGATAGCACAAGTATAACATATATCCAATTGCCTACCATTTGCAGAAGAGAGGAAGGGAGGGAAGGAGGGAGAAAAATTGGTACTCAAAACCTTGTAAAAATGAATACAAAAATTGATTTGACATGTTATTGGGGAAAAAAATAAAATACAATTAAAATACAAAAAACCCAAACACCCAATATTATAAGACTGTGAAAGACTTGGTAACTCTGCTCAACACAATAACCCACCACAGCTTCAAAGGACTCGATAAAAAGTGCTATCCTCCTCCAGCCAGAGAACTGATGGGTCCAGAATGCAAACTGAATTAACAGATGAAGAAGCGCTATTAGAAACTATTTTAACCCAACTCATATGCCAACAAAACCAATAACTTAAATGAAATAAATGAATATTTATAAAAAACACATGAATTATCCTAATTATCAGAACCAGTAGAGCACTGAAACAACCTAATCTTAGAGGAAGAAATTAAATGACTCATAAATTAACTTAAAAACAAAAAACTTCAAGGCCAGACTGATTCAAAAGTGAATTCTATCAAACCTCCAAAGAAGAATTAACTCCAATATTACATAAATTGTTTGCAAAAAGGAAAAAACAAACAATTCTACCAAATTCTTTCCATGACATATGTTGTATAGTCATCATATATTAATCAAGTAGAATGAAAACAGAAAAAGAAAGCCATAGACTAATATCCCTACTGAACACTGACACAAAAAAACAAAATATTAACAAAGAAGACAAAAATAACATCACAAAGATTATACATTATGATGAGGTTGGATTTATACAAAGAATTAAAAACTCCTACAGACTGTATAAAATATGTGGCAGTCTATCTTCCACAATATAAAAGCAACTATTTAAAGAAGTAAAGCCAGACCTGAATAATTGATTGAATATTAATTGATCATGGGTAGGAGACACCAATATCACAAAACCAATACTATCCAAATTAATTTACTTATCCAATGCCTTACCAAACTAGTCTATTTTATAGAGTAAGAAAAATTACTGATAAAATTCATATGGAAGAAAAGTTCAAGAATCTCAAGAAAAGTAATGACAATATGGGGAATGAAAGGAACTTAGTAGGGCCAGATCTTGAACTATACTACAAAGCAGTAAGTTTGCTATTAAAGACACAAAGAGATCAATCAGAGAAACACATTAAAAATACAACATACAGAAGAAATGTATCTAATACTCTAGCCCTAAATACTCTAGCATTCAATAAACACAAAGACCCCTGCTACTGGAAGAAGAACTCATTATCTGAAAAAAGTTCTGGGAAAGTAGCACAGCACTATAGAAGGAATTAGATTTATACTAACACCTCACTCCTTACACAAAGACTGGTAACAAATGATACATAGCCTAGACTTTACAGGCCACATTTGTAATTAGAGATATAAGAAGAAAAAAATATCTGATATATGGATAGGAGAAAAAAATTTATGAACAAGAAATAAAGATAATAGAAAATAAAATGGATGATTTTGATTAATAAAATTTTAAAAATTTTGCATGAAAAATTGAATAAAGCTAAGGATAAAAAGAGAACAATTAAAATGTTTTTTTAAAAAAATAAACAAACAAAAATCCTTGGCAGCTTCTCTGATAAAGGGTCATTTCTAAGATATATAAGGGACTGATTCAAACTGATGTATAAAAGAAGCATTTTCTAGTCAATAAATGTCTAAGGATATGAAGTAAACTTTTAAGGGAACTCAGGCTATCTACAGACATATGAAAAAATGTTCCAAATCACTTTGAATTAGAGAAATAAATTAAAGCAATTCTCATATATTAGCTCACAGAGTGGCAAAGTAAGAGTGGCAAAGATGACAGAAAAGGAAAATGATAAATCTGGGAGGGGCTATGGGGAAAACAAACATATTGATACACTACTGATAGATCTAATCGTATGTTATAAGAAAAGTGGAATATAATGAATTCAGAGAAGCAAAAACATCAGAATCCAGTTTAAATTTGAATGACTGATCTTAGTTCCAGAACCACTTTTATCATTTTAGTAAAATGGCAGTGGACCATCCTTGTGGATTATTGAATACCAGTATCAGATGCCAGCTGTTGTGATGGATTGTTTTGAACAACTTCTTTACTTAAAAAGACCAGGCTGTAATTAGTGAACCTGTAAATGAGTGCAATCATTCTGGATAACAATTTGGAATACGCACCAAAAAATTACTAAACTGCACACTTTGTTTCAACTATATTGCCAGGTCTGAAAGCAAAAGAGATCAAAGAAAGAGAAAAAGGTCTTTCATGTACAGAAATATTTATGGCAGCTCTCTTGGTGAAAGCAAAAAAAAAAATTGAAACTGAGATGATGTTGAACATAAGGAACAATTGAATAAATTGTGGTATATGAATGAGATGGAGTACTATTGTGCGTGAGAAATAAGGAAATTGATGATTTCAAAAAGATATGGAAAGACATGAGCTGATGCAGAGTAAAATGAATGAAAAGAGAAATAATTAGCATTCTAACATCAATATTATAAGAATGATCAATTTTTAAAAGACTTTTGTAAACTTATAAAGACTGAAATGAGCAGAGCTAGTACATTTTTTTTGAACAAAAGTGCTATTAAAATACATGATGAAAGCTGTAATAACAGTGATCAACAAAATCCTATGACTAATCTTGTTTCCAGAGGACTGATAATGAAATGTGGTATCCATTTCAAGGAGAGAATGGATTTAATGCGCTCTGTGAATCATATATACTTTTGGGTACCATTGAGGGAGTTTGTTTTTCTTGAGTCAGCATATTTGCTAAAAGAACTTTTTATTTCTTTTTTTTTTACCCCAGTGGTGGAAGGAGAGGGGGAAGGAGAAAAAATAGATCTCTGTTCATTTTTTAAAATGGGGGGGAGTCATGTTAGATGTGAAATGATGGCTATACTTTAACATGAGGGCACTGTACTATTAGTTTTACCTAACTATTTCTATTTTGTTGCAAGGGACCTCTCACAAGGTGGGAGTAACCTGTAAAAGTCTGTAGTATACGAGTGAAATGAACAGAAGCAAGAGAACACAGTAACAGCCACATTGTGCGATGACTAACTTTGATAGACTTAGCTCTTCTCAGCAATGCAAGCATCCAAGATAACTCCAAAGGACTCATGATGGAAAATACTATCCATAGCTGGAGAAAGAACTATGAAGTCTGAATGTGGATCAAAGCATACTAATTGCTCTTTTGTTTTTTTTTCCCCTCAGGCTCCTCCCATTCATTCTAATTCTTTACAACATGACTAATGTGAAAATATATTTAATAAGAATGTATATGTAGAGCCTTTATCAGACAGCATGATGTCTTGGGGAGGAGGGGAGGGAGAGAAGTGGAAAAAATTTAAAATTCAAAAGCTTATGGAAGTGAATGTTGAAAACTAAAATTAAATAAATCAATTAAAAGAAAGAAATTGGTAGCACAAAAACAAAACATCAGTAAAACTAAAAAAAAAAAACTGTCTAATGGGAAAAAATAATGATCATACATTTGCCCTAAGAGCAATTTTCTGAGCATCGGTTCTCCACCAAACAATTTTAAAATCTGGAATTGGAAAATGTTAGTAGTTTCAGGGACCCTTTTAAAGGGTCACAGTGTAGCGCAGAATTTTGATAAGATCCATCCCTGATGCACAAAATCCCTGATGAATTGGAAGAAGTCTAGGAAACCATAGATCTAAAATAGGAAGAGGTCATCTAATTCAGTTCCCTCATTTTAAAGATGAGGCAGTTAAGGTCCACAGAGGCTAAGTTTAAAAGTCACCGTCACTCCGTCAGAGGCAGAATTTGAAACCAAGTGCCCTAGCTCTTCATCCAATGCAATTTTCACTCTACAGGTCACCTAGTCCAGCTCATACTTGTATAGAAATCTGTGAAGAATGGCTCTCTGGCATCTACTTAAAGACCTTTAATGAGGAGGAATCTTCAATAGTGAAAATTAGCTTGACTACCTTAATAAAATAGTAAGAATACATTCATCAACTTAGCATAACTGAAAATATAGAGAGAATAAGTTCTATTACCTTAACAAGATAGTTTATTAGCCTACCATAACAGATTTCATTTTTAAGCCTCTATGTTAGGACTGAGCTGCTTTGAATAAGTTATTTTTAAATAATAAAATAAGCACCTTTGTAGTATGACCAACTAAGCTACATGTACCTTGTTCTTAAACTGATAAACACGTTGATATTGTGACAAAACAAAGTCAATGGAAAAATATTATAAGCAACTTTATCAGTGATTTTAAAGAAAATTTAGGAATACCCATAGCTAAAAGTAGAAAAAAACCTACCTGAGATTTCAACCATCAGCCTGTTCTTAAGACATAATGAAAGCTGGCTCCTGCGTTCCCCAAACTTGAGACTTGATCAAGTTGGTGTTCCCTCAAGGGCATCGATGATTGGTTGACATATCTGCCATGGCAGAGGGTGGTACTTGGCCTCTGACAAGCAGTTGGGGAAACTTGTCTAGTATGCTTAAAGGAAGCTGTACGAGGCCAGGTTAATGGTTTGTTTTTAGAGGGCAGTATTTCGCATGCTTTGATTAATCAAGTTTGTTTTCATGCATTGAGAAGCACAATTCTAACGTTTCTATCAGCTTATGTTATTGGTTATACCCCGGAAGCAGTGTAGATTACAGCACCTTGTTCTACTTTTGTGACTGGTGTTGCTCAGGCATTTTCAGTCATGTCCAACTCTTCATGACCCCAATTTGGGGTTTTCTTGGCAAAGATACTGCAGTGGTTTGCCATTTCCTTCTCTGCATTTTACAGTTGAGAAACTGAGGCAAACAGGGTTAAGTGACTTAGGTATCTCTATTGATCAGAAGGGTTTTCCTTATTCTGAGTTTAAAGCTGCTTCGTTTCTACTTCTACCCATTTGTTTCTAGTTCCTTGATTAGTTACCCAGATTGTATATCTCTCTACTGAAGGTAACCTTGCCTGCCCTCCTCTCTGCTGGCCCTTTGACTTTGAATGCCCAGTTGAGGACCTCAACTTGATCTGAGAGTCTTAGAAACTACATCAACTTAGAAACTGATCCTGGGAGCATTTTGTAATGTTCCTAAACCTGCCAAGACTACCTAATCTCCTTTCAAGATCAAATGTTCTCTGTCCCCACCCTCCCTGATTTGCTCCAAGGTTGAGCAAACCCTGCTATTAATCAATCACCAGCTTCACTGAAGGCCGAATCACTAGACATGAGTTAAATATCTCATGGTCAAATGAATCTGAATGCTCAAAATACAAGCTTTCAACGAAATAGAGCTGTGATAAAGTCCAAAATATACTGTGAATCATTATGAGCAGTGATGGAATAAGAAATTCTGGGTCCTGAACTCCTCTCCCATTACCAGTCATCCACAACATCTCACTTTCCCTCATCCACATATCAAATTAGTTGCCAGGTCTTGTTATTGCTACCTGAACAACTCCCACATCCCTCCCCCTTCTCTCCATTTACAGGGACACCACCCTAGTTGAACCCATCATCATGTCTCATTGGTACTATGGCAACATCCTCTTAATGGATCTCCCTGACTCAGATTTCTCACCTCTCTAATATGTCCTCCACACAGCTGACAAAGATATAGTCAAAGCACAGTGTTGCTCAGTGTTTCCCTATTAAATCCAGCATCAAATACAAACTCCTTTGTTTGGCGTTTATAGCCCTTTACAACCTGCCTAGGAAGTTTTTGGATTCTCTCTGATTTCCAAAAAAAATACCTAATGTACACTAATGGAGGAAGGTACCATTTAGATGACAGGCACTGTCCTAAAAGTGGAAAGAAGGATCCTGTCCTATAGACCAGAGGTGTCAAATCCTGTCAAAATATTTTAGAGATACCCTGTTTTCCAGAGGTAACGTCCAGCAAGTAGGCTGTGCCCTGAGCGTGGCATAACAATAATCCTTTGCACTCAGCATGACATGACCCTCTGGCAAATTTGACCAGCACCACGTAGTCAAATTGCAGGATTTTAGCTCCCTCTGTTTCCCAGGGCCATCCCTCACATGTTCATAATTCCTGTTCCTTGTCACTGACAAGTACTGTACTCCTGTTCCTGTCACAGAGCTCTAGTTCTGTGCCCAGGAGGGTGGCCACAACTACTAAGATCTAAGATAATGAATGTTCCCACAGAATCCAAGACTGCCTGTATTGTTCCCAAAAATGCCAACCATGAGATACATCTCAAGATCTAAGAATGATTATGTTGTGGGCCCACCCCTTTCAGGTATATAAGTGGCCCCAATATCAGCAGCCTTAAGCCCTTCTTCTTGGGGGGGATGGGGCTTCCATATGCATATGTCATTTTCCTCACTCTGAAATTAATTAAACTTCTGACTCTTCCTATTTCTAGCCTGTTCGGTTTGACTCCAACTACCCACAGGTTAGAAACTAGTTCCAATCCAGTTGACAAGCCAAATAGGAATGGAGATCATTAAATTTTACACAAGGACCCTGAGGACCACATATTGACTTAGAGAACCACATATTAACATTACCTATGTTTTGTGGTATTTTTGTTTATTTTGTCAAATATTTTCCAATTACTTTTTAATCTGGTTCTGACATACTTGGGAGTGTTCTGGGCCATGTGCTTGATACCTTTGCTGAAGAAATTTGTTTCATACATGTTTTATATGTTTGTACACATATAACCTATATGATATTGTTTGCCATCTTGGGAAGAAAGGAGGGGGAAAAGAGAGAAAACATTCAGAATTCAAAATCTTATAAAAAATGAATGTTGAAAATTTTCTTTACATGGCATTGGAAAAAATAAAATACTATTTTTAAGAAAGAAAGAAAATAAATCTGCTTCATCTGAGAATGAATCTTGACCAGTCTTAAATGATTTGGGAACATCAAGATTCACATCTTAGAATCTCCCAAAGAGATAAAGATGTCAGAGGAGGCCAGGGTTTGTGGTAAAGGGTGATTTTATGTGATGGCTGTATCTTAGGACAAAAGCAGCTCAGTGTAGAGATAATCTCCAGCCCTGGAGATGAAAATAGGAGCTTTTGGTCTGAATAGGAAAGGATAGTATCTCAAGGTTATGAACAAAGCTTTCAAAAGACATAACTAGAGTTGTCATTAAGGGTAAAGGGGCATCTCCTGGGTATTAGCATTTTTTAAAAATTCCTTCAAGAAAGTGTAGTCAACAGCATCGAATGCTACAGAAATCAAGAAGAATGAGGACTAAGAGAAGACCGTCTGATTGGACAGTTATAAGACCCTTGGTGGATTTGGAGGGAGCAGCTCCAATCGAGTGATGAGGTTGTAAGCCATATTGCAAGGGGATGAGAAATAAATGAGAGGAAAGGAAATTGAGGCAAAAAGTGAAGATGGCATTTTCTAATGTGCTTAGTATGTTTAAAGTGAGCAAGTGGATCCATCTGGTCAGATTGAAAGGTTTGTTTAGGGAAGTAGCAGGAGAAAGAGGGTTAGAAAAGTAGACTGAGGCAGGAAAGCTATTCTGGAAATATTCCTGAGAAGGTTTATGCAAAAAAAAATTATATAGATAATTTCTATACATAGAATAACACTTATAGAATATAGAAATATATTATTTGTAGACCAAATCACCCTTTACCACTAACCCTGGCCTCTTCTGACATCTTTATCTCTTTGGGAACTTCTAAGATGTGAATCTTGATGTTCCCAAATTAAGACGGGTCAAGATTCATTCTCAGATGAAGCAGATTTGTTTTTTCTTTCTTAAAAATAGTATTTTATTTTTTCCAATTCCATGTAAAGATAATTTTCGACACCCATCAACTAAACATATTTCTACATGCAAAAATAAAGTAGTTAAGTTAATAAATAAAAATTCCCTCAAGCATTTTGGGGTCAAAGTTCAGAATTCTGAAACTTTGTCCAAAAAGCTTGACGGTTCAGACTTTCATAATTCTGAGCCAAATACATTGCAGCCATATTGTCTATTATTTGTGGAAAATTTTATCATAATCAAAAAAGAGTTATCTCCCTTTCATGTTTCTCTAACAATCAATGAGTTCTGAGAAATTGAAAGCACTCTCAAAGCGATTCTCTTTTTGGTTAAATAACTTTCAGTAAAATAATGAGGATCCTTCCTCAGAAGGTCTATGTTTGAGTCATAATACCATGGAAATCTTATTACATACTGTAATTATGACTTTAGGGTGTGTTTCTCAACTGCAAAAAGAATCCTATGATTCATGAATCATTTTCTCACTTTTATTCATTCCCTTCCCCAGAACACAGGAAGATTTGAGGAAAGTTGGTCAGGCAGATTAGCTAGGCTATACAACAGGCCTTCACAAAGTCTGAAATAGAAAACACTCTCTTTGAGCCCCACTTAGCCACATCACAGAAAAACAGTAAAATGGATACAAAGTCCATTGAAGTTCTAGGTTCCAAGATGACGTATGTGATGATGTCACAGAAACCTCAAGCCTGACTATTTAACAAGGAGCATACAATTGTCAGTGTTAAAAGCAGTGAACAAAACAGCCTGCAGTTTGTTTCCCTTGGCAATCATTATGCAGAGCATTAAAAACTTGGTGAGTATTTGGTTTGAGCTACTGTGTATCTTAAAGACCTTTACTTTGGGTGCCCGGCAGAAGAGAAAAGAGAAAGATAGCCTTAGGGATGGTTTTCTAGTGCGGTAGTCAGCGATTCTCATGGAAATGCATGACACAGGGCTTTTCACACAGTAGGCCCTCAAATACCTTTTAAATTGAATTGAACGCCATCTCAAAGCTTTTAGTTATGTAGCAGAGATCACCGAATCATAGAAACTGGAGCTGGCAGGAACCTCAGAAACCATGTCATCTAAGCGTCTCCTTTAGTGAATCAGGAAACTGAGGCCCAGGGTGTTTAAGTGACTTGCCCAAGGTCACACTGGTAGTAAGTGTCAAAGGCAGCATTCAAATATAGGTCCTCTGATTCCACACTCAGCATTTTTTCCACTGGTCTTCTGATTCCAGACCCAGCATTTTTTTCCACTGTACATTTATTTTTTGATAGACTGTCCAGTAGAAATAGTTCCCATGGAAAGTACCCAAGGGCTAATTACCTGATAGAAATTTTGTTTTCTTCTTTTTATTTTTTACCTAGATTCCTACTGTGTCAAATATATAATCCACTGACCATTATTAGCTCAAGGGTTAAGGAAAAACTAGGACAGTTAAATCTGGTTTTTTTTTCCCTCCAGCTAAAAGTGATCCTTTTATCTTAAAATTTCTCAAAGCACTTTTACTAGTTTTTTTCTCTCATCTTATGGTTATTGGAATACATCTTTCCCCGTTATCACCACCACCATCCTTAAACTCCCCCATTCCCATCTCTAATTAACTTACTTGTAAGCTCTTTGGGTTGGTGTGTATTTCATTTTTACTTTTGTAACCCCAGTGCTTAGCACAGTGTCTCTCAAATTAAAAAAAAAAATGGGGGAAAGGATCTGGATCTCTGATATCACTGGTGTGTGACAACTCCCAGTTTGGAAAATCCCTTCATCTATACAGAATAGACATTTACCTGTAAATTATGATTTTTAGAGAGTTGCAGGAACCACTGAGAGGTTAAATAACTAGCTTTTGCCCACCCAGCTAGTATTTATTATGGTGTTGTAGGTGTAGTATTAGACTTGGAATCAGAAAGAACTAAGTTCAAAAGAAGACTAAGGTACTTAGACTTAATTATAAGAACTGGGAAGCCAGCCTTCTTTCCTTAGGCTCAGTTACAAATTACAATACTTACTTGGGAGGGCTGCTGTGGGGATCAAATGAGAGGATGTATATAAAGAGCTTATATAATTAGACAGTAAGGACTTAAACATAGGTCTTCATGACTCCAAGGCTGGTTCCCTATCCACTGTAAAACTGCCTTTTCTAATCACGCTTAATAAATATGTTTCAAATTTAACTGACAAAACTCAACAACTTTTGGTGCAAAGGCTAATGATAATCTAGTTTCAAAATCCTAGTCCCCATTGCTGTCTCTCTTTACTGCTAGTATTCCAAGACTCTAAAAACTCTAAAAACAATTATTTTGCCAATGACCTCTACCAAACCCTCTTAAACTTCAAGAAATACTTGTTATTGTTCAGTTGTTCCAATCATGTCTGACTCATTAGGATCCCATTTGGGGTTTTCTTGGCAAAGATACTGAAATGATTTGCCATTTCTTTCTTTAGTTCATTTTATAGATGAAGAAACTGAAGCAAGTTGGGTTAAAGGATTTGCCCAAGGTTACAAAGCTAAGGAGTGTCTGAGGTCAGATTTGAAGCCAGGGAGATGTTTTCCTAACTCCAAGTCCGGCATTCTATTTAGCTATCCCCTGTGCCACCTAATTTTCCAGTAACTACTGTGTTCCATCCCTTTGAAAAAGTGAATGAATGATTATTTTGAATATAATCTCTGAAAGATCACTGGTCTCTGTCCTAGGAAATAGGAAACAGAGAGTTATTGTCTCTGGTTTTTACCCATTTTTTTCAGTTTCATAATTTCCTGATTTCTTTGGGAAATTATATAGATGGTTTAATTGGTTATCAGTCTAGGCACCATTGTTAGGAAGGATTAGGGCCTTGGATCTATATAAAATTCATCAAAGTCAAGAAAACTTAGCTTATACTATACCAAAGGACATTTATTAATTAGGAATGTCAATCAAAAGGAGTTCAGTGGACTTTAGTAGATGTTTTTAAAAATGCCTCTTCTCCAAGTTCATATATTCAGTTAAAACATATATGAGTCCTAGGAAAATGCTCACATTAATGGTTTTTATTAACAGCTATTGCATGAGAGTACAAAAAAATACATAAATGACCCAAAGCCTTAACTTTGTTCTCTTTTAGACTTCTGTTATGTACTGGTAGAGGGTACATTTAACAAGCATGGGGGCAACTAGTGAAAATTTTAGAAGGGAAAAATTTTAATTAATCCTCTCTGCAAAATTGTGGCAGTCTATGTAGTTGATAGTGCTCTCCAGTAGGAATAAGGAGATGGCTTTTAGGCCCTGTTCTGCTACTAATAAGCACTTTTAAGTACCTATTAAGTGCCAGACATTTATGGAAGGTTTTTTACATCCTACCGAGGTATATAATGGGTACAAAAATTATAAATTTATTATCTGTGTGATGTTAGGCAAGTCATATTACCGTTAAGTCCCCAGTTTTCTCATTTGTAAAATAATGATCTCTTAGGTTCTTTCACTAGTGGCAGCTAGATGGTGCAGTGGAAAGAGTGCCAGGCCTGGAGTCAGGAAGATTCATCTTCCTGACTTCAAATCTGACCTCAAGCATTTACTAGCTGTGTGACCCTGGGTAAGTCACTTAACCCTGTTTGTCTCAGTTTTCTCATCTTTAAAATGATGGAAAATTTAAAATTCCTGAAAAAGGAAATAACAAACCACTCCAGTGTCTTTGCCAAGAGAATCCCAAATGGGGATGAAGAGTCGGACATGACTGAACCAACTGAACAACAGCAAATGTCCCTTCCTCTAGTTCCTTGATTCTGTGACTTGTGTGTGGTTACTAAACACATTTTCTCATTTACATGCTTGTTTCAGCATGAATTTGAAACTTTTCTGAAGAATGCTGGTTCCAAGCTTGTTGTCATTGACTTCTCAGCAAAATGGTGTGGTCCATGCAAAAGAATCGGTCCTGTTGTTCACGTAAGTATCACCAACTCTCTCCTAAACACTTAAAGGATGTTTAAACACCCTTAATATAAACATATCTTTTTCCTTGCCATTCTTGAAAGCTCGAAATTTGAAAACTTTGTTTTGTTGTTAAGAACCTGGTTTTCTGTAGCATCTCTGCTATTAGAAAATAAGCTGCTCAAAGGTAGAGATTTTCATTTTTGTCTTTATATGTTCAGCACCCAGAACAGTGCTTGGCATATAGAACAATGCTTGATAAACACTTGTCAGTTGTCTGACTGATTAATTAGAGCTGAGTAGAATATGCCATGTTCCAAGTTAAGATATGAGGTCATTAATCTAGACACCCTGTAGGTAACAGTGTTTCTTTTTTTTGTTTCTTTTACTTTAATCATATTATTTTTATTAAATATTTTTGTTTTTAACTTCACATTCACAAATATACTTCTCTTATTCAACAAGTCATCTTTTATTTAAAAAATAAATAAAAAGGGAAGAGAAAAAAAGTTCAGCAAAACTTAATGTATCAGCTGGGTCAGATAGAATATTCAATATTCCACACTCAGCGTTACCCACTTCTGCAAAGAAGGAAAAGAGGTGTGTTCTCTAAATTCTAGTAAGGGGCAAAGTTTAATTATAATTACACAACATTTAATTTCTTTTCTGTAGTTCTTTCTTATTACTTTGTTGTAGTCTTACATATACTGTTTTCATGGTGTATTAGCAACCATGCTAGCACACAGGGTGGGCTGCTAGCGCTCGTTCTTTGATCTGCTTATCCAAAGGAAAGACAGCTTCAAAAGGGTCAACAATCTTACTTTAAATAAATAATGCAAAAAGACAAAGCTATATCAGCAGAGAGAAGTGTGTCCAAGAAAGAATCCAATAGATATGGATCCAACTGTCTAAAGAGAATAATACAACCACCTACATACACCACCAGACCAGAAGAGCAGCAACATCTGAGTAGTCAGAGGGTTCTTAACAATGTTACCCAGAGTGCAGTTCAAGGAATCAAAAGGTCCTTCTCATGATTGAGCCCCCCAAAGCAAAATACCAACCTCCCAGAATGTATAAATGACTCAGCTCTTGATTGACTCAGAGCCAGAGGGCATGAAGCCCATATGACTCAGCACAATTGTGAATTATCAAGGTTCAAAGGAGATTAATCCTTCAGATGTTTACAATTTATCCTAAGTCTAGGAAACTAAACTCCAGGAAAAAAAATCCCAACAAAAATTCCACTTTGCTTAGGCTTACACATGGGTCTATTTATTTTACTTTGCATCAGTTCATCTAAGCCATTCCCCAATAGATAGGCATCTGCTTTGTTTCCATGCCTTTACTACCACAAAAAGAATTGCTAGAAATACTTTGAGATTTGGGACATTTTTCTTTCTCTGAGCTTCTTGACAATGAATTCCTAAAAAGTTAGATAGCTGGGTAAAAGACTGTCACCTTGGGGTATTTTAGCCACTTTGATGGGGGTAGGGACAAATAATTTCAAATTTAATTTTGCTTTTCAATGAAAATTTCTGCAAAGAAATTCAAGATACTACATGAACTGATGAATTTAGTCTCCCCTTCAAATTGAAACAATAAGCTTTTAGCAGAGCCCCAAAGAAAATACTATAAAATAGTAGATTTGGCTATAGACAGAGGTCATAAAGAGGGAAAGGAGTAGAATTTCCTTCCCTAGAGATGGTTGAAATTAGGCTTCATACCCTTCACTTGAGAAAAAATTTGAGTGATCTCCCCTGAAGGTAGAAGGATAGACCAGATGACTTTTTAAAACATTATTGAAACTTTTAAGGTTTTTTAAATCACCTTCATCTCCAATATTTCCCTCCCTACCCCATCAGTGAGAAAGCCATCATTTGTAACAAAGGTTACAAAAAAGGATAAAGTAGTAAAGTAAAATTAACCAACATTTTAACCAAGCCAGATAGTATATGTAGGATCTCACATTCATGATGTCCAAAGTCCAAACATCCCTAAACCCTGACCCTAGCAAAGAAGGAAAGTAAGTCCTCGTATTTCTTCTTATGGCCCAAGCTTTGACTCCAAAATAGGATGCATGAACACCAGAGAATAAGTGGATGTACCTGAAGAAAATGTTAGAACTGAGGACGACAGCACAGCTGTTCAGTGAGCTTGCAGCTGCTGCTCTCCTTCAGCTGCTTGTCTGATGGAAAGCCATCCAGCCATGGGTACTTCTCCCCAAACCAAGAGGCAGGCAGAAAAGCACTTGGGAAAGTCCCCATCTATCCATGTCCTCCCTTTTCTGTCTCCATTGCATCACTAACACACACCTTGTATGTCCCATGGCTAAGGCTCGGCATACCACCCTCTCCCCAGCAACTGTGCAGTGTAACAGGGACAGACAGACCCTGCCTCTCCTGGGCCTCATCCTCAGGAGTGCATGGGACAAGGTAGGGTTCCCACACATGTTATGCTCCAATCCCAGGTGGACTAGAAAGAAAATGGCTAGAACTCCTGGAAGGGCCCTGGGAGCAATGGAAATTGGGAAACCCTGCTTCCCTGGGAAGCTGGGGCACCCAGGAGGTAAGATTATTTTCCCTTTGTTTTTTTTTTGTTTGACTCTTTAAAAAAAAAGTTGTATTATTGTCTTTACATGATAGATATCCATCCTCATATCCTCAGGTAAGGCTATGCTTCACAACATGGTATAAAATGGGTCCAAACATTCGGGAGTTCCCCATGGACTCCAAAGCCAGGGTGGCCACAGACGGGGACATGCTTCCTGAGGATATAAATTTCTTGCTGCACCTCCCCCACCCAGAGACTAAGGGAGACTCATGGCAGCTGACCAAGCCCTGCAGCAAGGAGAGTCTGAGCAGAGCTGATAACAGCAATAACAACATGAAAACAGCAGCACTTAGCTAGAGGTGAGAGAGGAGTGTGGCTGCTGAAGCCACAGCTGCAGCCACCATTGCCAACATTGTCTCCAGAGAACTTGGGGCTCATGTAAGCAACCACAGAATCCTCTCAAATATGTAACCCTGCTCCCAGTATCCAAACAAATCCATCAGACAGTTTGGAGAGAAACAAAATCCTTCCAACACCAGGAAACTAGGGCATCTTTCCATCTCCCTTGGGGCTCCTGCCTTCTCACCACCTGAAAAAACTACCCTCCGGATCCTGAGATCCTGAGATCTGACTTCTGAAGACCATGCCTCAATCTTTCCATACCTCTTCCCCATAAATACATACACACACACACACACACACACACACACACACACACACACACACACACACACCAGGTAACATGGAAATTTATTAGTAGAATTTCAACAAAAATTTTTGTATGATTGATATAACTGAAAAATAAATATCACAATTTGATAAGCACAACTTTAAAGATAGATTTCTATTTGAATTTACATCTTTATGTGGTATCTGGGACAGCCATAAAAACCAAGCATCAAAATAAAATGCATTTTAGAACCAGACCTTTGAGTCACTGTATCACAAAGTGTTAAACCATGATTTATTTCAAATGATGAAGCATATTTAATCACAGAGCTCTTATTAAACATATTTTAGTGAGAGCAAAATGTTGTATAGCAATATTTTAAAATATTTATTTTATCTTTATATCATCCTTTCAAATGTCTACTTTGTTTCATATATATTTTATAGGGATAGAGATTGGATCTATGATTTCATTGTGAACTCCCAAGTGAGGAAATTCCTGAAACATACAGTCTTGAGAAAATTGCATGGCTCACTGAGAGGTTGTCACTTTCTCAAGAGCACACAGCTACCTAGAAATGTCAGCAGCAGGACCTGAACCCAGATCTCTTTGGCTCTCTCTCCACACCATTCTGTAGTTTTGATATAATGTACATAATATATTGGTATAATTATTCACGTACATAACATAAATAAATATGAATATGGGGGAGAGGGTACATGGCCCTCCATTTTTGCTGATAAGGGTACACATTGTTTTTTTAAAGATAGTTTCCTAAATGACTTTTCAAGAGCCTTACCTTACCTAAGATTCTATGTCATATCAGGAAGATTAATATCAATGTACTGATTGCTGCAGGCAGTTGCCCTCTGCTTTCAGCTGTAGGTTACTTAGTTGCAGAACTGGTTTACAAGAGACATCTACAATATGTCTTGATTACTAGAACACAAATACAGTATCTCCAAAGTTCCAGGTTCACTGCAGTTTCATATTGCACAAGTTTGTGACAGTGTGTGAAAGAACCAAACCCTTGAATATTTCTCTATAGTGAATTCAGATTGCTAAAAGAACCACTCCTCTCCATTAGGAACCAGTGTGCTTTGTGGTGTGTTGACCAGGAAAGCTAATTCCAAGATCAGCCCCTGCTTCTGGGGAAAGTTATCTTCACAGTCCCTTTTTGGACCAGATGCCCTCTTTAAAGGAAAGGTCTACATGATTCACACGTCTCTGCACTTCCTCATTAAAAAGACCACCCTTGGTCTTCATAAATAGTGTAATGAAGAAAAAACTGGGGTGGGGAGGATAAAGAAAGCAGTAATTGGTTTGGAATGCAACCTGAGAAGCTTAACCAGTATCAACAGTTTCCTTCCCAACAGTCCCAGGAGAAAGCTTTAGAGCAAGAGTTCTTAATCTTTTTCATGTGTTGTGTAGAGATATTTTGGTAGTCTGATGAAGCCTGTGAACTCCTCAGAAAATTTTTTTAAATATATAAAATAGAATATAGAGGATTACGAAGGGAACTGATTTTATTGAAATATAGTTTTCAAAATAAATTTTTTAAAAGATTAAAAGCTGCTGATTTGGAGAGGAGTGTAAACACTTTGGATTGACACAATAGCCCATGTGTTCCCTGAAAAAAATGATTTATAAGCTAATATATGGTATGTGGTACAACGGATAGATCTGGAGTTGGGAAGAACCAAGTCATTTAATGTTTCCTGACCTCAGTTTCTTCATATGTAAAGTGAAAATAAGCATCTCTTTCACAGGACTATTGTGAGAGTCAAAAGAGACAGCATATGTAAAGCATTTTGCAAACCTGAAATTGCAATGTAAATGTATATTACTTTTGTAAGATCATAGATTTAGAGATGGAAGAGACCTTGAGTCACACAGTCTCTAGGCTCATCATTTTACAGATGAGAAACCTGAGCCTCAGAGAGATTTCGTAAATTGACAATTAAATGTAAGGTAGTATTTACGCACCTCAGTTCTCTTCATTTTAAGGGTAGCTTTCTATCAGTTATACCGCACTGCTTTTCTAGATCAGCTGTTGGGGCATAGCCTCAAATTGCTCTCCAGAATGACTGGATCACTCCACCAAGAGTGCATTAGTGTCCCAATTTCTCCACATCCCCTCCAATATTTGTTGTTTTCCAATGATCTCTTAATTGACAAATTGAATAATGTCATTTCATTCTTCATCCTTACTGACTTATCTGCAGCATTTGATGAAGCTGACCACTTCACTTCTATATACACTCTCCTTCACTAGGTTGTAGTACCACCTATTATCTACTGGTTTTTCTCTTACCTACCTGACTATACCTTCATCCATCATCATCATCATCCATACCATAACCCAATAACTGTAAGCATGCCCCAAATCTCTGTCCTACACTCTGTTTTCTTCAGTTAAAACTTGTAAGTAGATAAGCCACAGATTCATATAACTAGCCTTATCTAGTCTCTTTTTTCAAGCTCTAGTCTTACATATCTAACTGCCTACTGAATATTTCACATTGATTGAGTCATAGGATGTTCTGTTTCATGTGATCAAAAAGATGAAGGACTAAACATTTTCTCCTATCTTCATGATCTTTCAAACCTCTCCAAAATAGAAATAATGCACAAGAGACAAGGCAATCTCAGCTGTCTCCACAGTCTACCATACCAAGAATCATAATACAATAAAAATCTAATAAACTAACAGCAGAGAAAACTAATCCCTTGCTTCTAACATGTTCACTTAGCAGCATCTCCCCCACTGCCCAGAACAAATTCAGGGCTGCAGAAGCCAACTCAAGAGTCTATAACAAGCACTCTACTCCTTCCTCCTCCTAGTCCTAGGGAAAATCAAAAGGCAAATTCTTGCTCTGAATGAGAGAGAAGTAGGGCACCACTCTGAACTCAATATAGTTCAACCAGAGAACTGAAAAACAGAAGGAACTGGGGCAAGAAATATTTATGGTTGTGTGGCATTTCACTAATTCTAAGAGGAAAAGCCTAGCATCCATCTGAGGTAGTTCTATCACCCCAGAAGCTACTTGGGGCAGACTGAGACTGGTGAAATGTGAATTTCCCAATATAGGAAGAAAATAGAGTGGTTTTGAGGTCTAGCTCCCAGGGAAAACTTCATCAAAGGAAAAGGAGTTAGAAAGTGAACAATAAAAGAAAACAAATGTTTAGAAAAATGAAATTACCAAAAATGTTAGGAAGAAGAAAGTTCTGTTTAAAGCATATAAAGTTTAAGCAGATAAACTAAAAGGGAAGATATAATTAATAGAAAGGAATATGTCCTCCAGCTCATCAAAAAGATTCCAGGCATCTCTGAACAAATACTGAAAGGTGAAGGAAAATGAATCAATAACAGATAAGGAAGAGAAACCTGTGGATTCCCAAGAGAGCATGGAAACATAGCAGGGTGTTTTTGAATGGTTTAAAAGAGGAATGTGCCTCAAATGTACTTCAAATCAAGCACATCTAAAACTGAAATCAATTATTTTTCCCCCATAATCCAGACCTCTTCTGAACTTCTCGATTACTGTTAAGGATACCACCATTTTCCCAGTGGCGTAGGTTTGCAACTCAGCATCATCCTTGACTCCTCACTGTCACCCCAAGTAACCAATCAGTTTAATATATAGTTATATATGTCTTTTTTCCCTTCCAAGTCCTCCATTTTACAAGCACAACATACATTCAGGGGCAACCTCAATTTAACTCAATGCAGTATATACATGCGGTCATTGCAATAAATAATTAAATGGAAAAGTTAGCAAGGTACAGAAGTCTTATTAGTCACCCCTGATTCTATATGCCACTGGCATGAACTGGACCTGTCCTTTTCTTTGTTTTTTCTGCCATTCTTTTATGATTTATCACCTTCCACAAGGACTTTTCATGGATACTAGTTCTATTTTAGTTCTCTAGCTGATAGATTTTGCTGGCACAGCTACTCAGTATCTCAGACTTCTGTAATCTTCCTCCAATCTTTTGAGGAAGATGAGACTTTCCTCCTTACACACACACACACACACACACACACACACACACATACACGCGCGCGCGCGCACACACACACACACACACACACACACCGTCTTTTATCCTAGGTTTCAAATTTTCTACCCTAACCCAGATCTTAGCATACTGTCTCGCACATAGTAGAAGGCAGACTCTCTGGCCAAAGTAGGGAGGTAATATCCATGGCTCTTTGAACAAGGAAGACTTTTTGTTGTTCAGCTTCCTAAACCATCCCCTGATGCATCAACATTGCAGTGGGAATAGAAGAAGTCCTAGGCACTATCATTAGACAGATATCCTCTTATCAGTGGAAATGATATTAAAGAATAGGCATTAACATCTGCTTTGCTGCTGAACCCTAAGGAGCATGGGATTTTCCCATGAAATCTTACATATCTGATATTTCCCCTATTACAATTCTCTTTGAGGAAAGCAACTGTCTTACTTTGCTATTTGTATCCCCAGTACATAGAAGTGCTTTGCACATAGAGGTCATTTAATAAATGCTTCATTCATGGACTCATAGCC
The DNA here is from genome assembly GCA_023548195.1 of Bettongia penicillata ogilbyi. Classification (NCBI taxonomy): domain Eukaryota; kingdom Metazoa; phylum Chordata; class Mammalia; order Diprotodontia; family Potoroidae; genus Bettongia; species Bettongia penicillata. The sequence goes on from JAJHZJ010000685.1 coordinate 1,143,517, forward strand.
TTCTTTCTCCTTTGCCTTTTCCTATAACTTTGGCCCTTGGCACCATCTTTTCTTTCTCCTTAATCTAAAGATTAGAATAGAGTAAGTGTTCCTAGCGTAGACTAGTACAAACCTCCTGGTAAGTGTGGATTGACTAATTCTGCTCTTTGTGGCAAAATTCCTCTTCCACTCACTGCCTTACACTATCTAGACTAGGGCTTCCTAAAATTTTTGTTCTTGAGATCCCTTTTCCATGTTTCAGCAGCAGTCATTGGCATTGCATGGCCTGAGGGCATGCATGGTACAAAGTGCACATGTTTTGTGTTCAGAACCGAGGCTGCAGCGAAGTTGCTTGATGCAACACAGGCAAGCACTGCCAAAAAATAGCTTGGATTCTTTACACGTTTGATTTTTAATTAATTTTTGGTCATTGCAAACTTTTTGCTGTTGCAGATTTTCCAAGACCCTGTATGGGGTTGCAACCCATAGTTTAAGAAGCACTGAATTCTAGACCAGTCTCTGGTCTAGAGATTCTGGCTTAACCTCCATGATGCCTTTCCCTAGCCAGGCTTATACTCTACTGAGGGCACAGAGACTATGTAACATATAATTATATTCAAACATATGCAAAATAGTAATTTAGAAGGGAGGCACTCACACCAGGTAGAATTAGGAAAGGCTTCTTATAGGAGATGGCCTCTGAATTGAAATTCTAAGGGAGATAAGTATTCCAAGATGCAGATGTGAAGGGCCATTTTAGGCAAGGGGCACCCCCCCTATGTAAAGACATATTGGTAGAAGACAAAATGGCATGAACTGGCTGACTCTTAGGCCAATTTGATTGGAATGTAGCATGGAATGATAGACTGGAGCCTGACTGTGAAGGCCTTTAAATGCCAAAGAGAAATAATTAATAGGGATCCAGTGAAACTTCTTGAGCAAGAGTGACCTTGTCAGACCTTTGCTTTAGTAACGTGAATTGGCAGCTGTGTGGAAGATTTGACCAGGGAGAGGATGGACCTTGGAAGACAGATTAAAAGAATATTGTTCCCAACCTACCCTTTCATCCATCAAAGTGAAAGGTATATAGGTGTTACATATTACACATTTTCAGATTTTTTCAATGTATTAATCAGTTGGAATGACTTTTTTCCTCTAAAAACATTATTTATTATATGAGATTGCTTTCTGAGAGAGGGAGGGATAATTGGGAAAACTATGGTGATGTAAGAAACAGAAAATAGCAATTTAAAAAAAATGTTATTCTCAGGTGAGCACTTGAAATAGGAGGGAGATATGATGGTTTATATTAATGTATAAAGCAGGACATTGTACACCAAGAGTGATTTAAAAAAACAAACAAACACAAGCCTTTGGTCTACTTAGGTCTCTGTAGACAGGTGCCACAGCTGTCCTTGCTAGGTTGCTGGGCAACCAACCATTTTAAATAGAAGAGACACTCCTCTGAGGCTCTTGCTATAGTACTAAGAGGCTGAGAAGGAGCAATGCTTGACAGAACAGTCCTTACCAAACCTAATTCTCTTGTACATTTTTGCATCTTCTGACAATGAATGTTGATCAAAAGAAGAAAAATCTAATGTACAATATTTGCTTTATGACACATGAATCTTCCTAGATGATTTGTCAAGGGAAAAAACTACATTGGCTAGGCTCCAGGCCCTTAAGTGCTTGCTGATTCAATTTGACTTTTTTAATTGAACTTAGTAGGAACTGAAGGCCTTGTAAGAAAGCCAGACTCCTCTGTTTAATTTTTTAAAAAGCTTTTCCCATCCATCCTATTGACCGTGAAGTAAAACCTATTCCCCTAAATATGCTGCAACCCTATTATTCAAAGCCTCTAGGCATGAGAGATTGGATGGTGTAATTTTCATGCTTTCCTGTGAATTATTGAACAAATGATGCCAACCTTGATACTGTATTTGCTTTCTTGGTAGTAATTTGTCCAAAATAGGATCATTTCAAAGTATTTTTAAGGATAATACCATTTATAGTGTAATTAACGTGGTTTCTAACCAGGAAGAGAAAGCTAACACTTGGGAAAGGTAACACTTCACTAAATTGGGGTTTTAACCTGTATTGATCACATATTAAATTAACCCTTGTCCTAAAAGATTATCTCAGGCTCTCCTTTCCCACTCCTGCCTCACCTGGTAATGATCTCTATCCATCAGCAGTCACACATCAGTTTTAGAGAGATACTTCAGACAGGCAGGGCTCAGCTGCAAACACAGAAGTTCACATTAAGTTGGAAGAGGGTTTAGGGTTTTTTTAACATTATAAGGTCAATTTCTATATTAAGACCTATCATAAACCAAAAAAACCTATTATCCTTCAGACCCTGAAAATCTTTGAATGATGTGAGATGCTTTTGTGATAGCAAAAGACAAACAAACAAATAAACCTAGAAGCAAATCAGGTGCCTATTGACTGGGGACTGACTGAAATAAACTGTGGTATATGAATGTGATAGAATATTAGTGCTCCCTAATAAATAATGCGAGGAGTCCAAATGAATTTGGAAAGATTTGTCCAAACCAATGCATAGTGAAATAAGTAGAACTAAGAGAACAACATACACAATATACAGAACACACAATAATGTAAAGGAAAACACTCAATGACATCAAATTCAGATTCATGATGTAATGATGATGTCATGATGAAATGTATCTCTCTCCCCTCAATAGAGAGGTGGTAGAAGAAGCAGAACATAGTCAACACATGCGTGGTCTGTTTTGCTTTACTTGTTACAAGGTGTAAAGTTCTGGACCAGTGGGTTGGGAGAGGGAGGGGAGAACACTGGGAAATGACAACAATGGGAGGGGGGAAGTAACATTAAAACATTAAAAAAAAGAAAAATGATGCCAATATTATCCCAATTTATCAAGGAAACAGGATCTCATCAATCAATTCAATACACATTGATTCATCACCTATTGTACCGTGTGTGTGTGTGTGTGTGTGTGTGTGTGTGTGTGTGTGTGGCTGGGGGTGGGGTAGAAGGATGAAGGGGACAGGAGATTAGAGCAATAACCCTAGTTGAGGTACTGGAAATCCTCTTTTAGAAAAAGAGGGACAAAGTCTGAAACAAAGTCTTCCCAAGTATAAATCAGTGGCCAAGTTTTGTGGGAACTAAAGCTTCTCCTGTTCACCAAAATCCAAGGAACTGAATGGGAAATATGAAACTGGGTGCAGAAATAGCGATTTCAAGCTGGAGAATAGATCAGAAAATGTGTGGATCATCTGACTGCCTGCCTGACTGAGTCTGCCCCTCTCAAAGATCTATCCTTTTCTTCCCAGCAGTAAGGGTAGAGTCCCTCCTTGCCAGGCTGCACCAGAGCAACTGTGGGATTGGATACCTAGTGCTGAGTTAGATATTACCAGGTATACAGAAACCATCTAACACATAATATGTGACATGAGACCTTATCATCTCATTAGAGAAGCAAGACATCTTAATATGATGTAGCTATATCACAATGCAAGGTTTATGACAAACATTTTTAATATGGCAAATCAACAAAAGACAATAGTGTCAAAGGACATCATTGAAAACAGAGATCCATGTGGGTTCAAGTTAGCTAACTAGTAATGGTGTCATAACTTGAATACAGATCCCTGGGTACCCACTTTAGACTTTGAGAGTATACTGGATGACACTTTGGTTTAAAAGTTCAGTGTGTCTTGTCTTAACAACGCCCTGAGAGAGCTATGTCATTCCTGGGAAGTTTGTCTGGACTAGATACTCTGAAGTACCAGGGTCATGTATCATAACCTCAAGGGCAGTAACTGTCTTTTGCCTTTCTTTGTATCCCTAGAGCTTAGCACAGTGCAAAGCATATGTAGGTGCTTAATAAATGCTTACTGACTACTGATTGACCCTTAAAAGTCATTTGATAGATATATGCTAGAAAGTCCCTGTTGATACCTCTAACACTTGTTAATATAAACTTACAGTGTACTAATAATGGATTCTTCCATTTTATTTTTAAGGAAATGGCTATGCGATATGAAAATGTAGTGTTTGCCAATGTGGATGTGGATGCTGCAGCGGTAAGACATTTAACCCCTACCCCTCTGCCAGAATAATGTCCCACTGAATACCTTGCTTTACATAATGTAAATCCATAGAATCTCAGAGTTGAGAGGACCACAGGGTGGTCCAACCCAAAGTTTAAAAAAAAAAAGCATCCTTTCCACACATCCACATCCAGTAGCCATCCGTCCTTTGCTTGAAGACCTCCATAGCGGTAGGGAAAGGTGACCTACTACTCTCCCAAAGCAACCTGCTATACTTCTGGATACTTTAGAAGTTTTGTTAAGGAACGATCCCCCTTAGTTAAACTTGAATTTGCCTCTTTGCATCTTGTACCTTTTGCTCATAGCCCTGTCCAGTGTGGTCAAGCAGAAAAGCCAAATGCTTCTTCTTCTTGAAAGGCGTTCAGAAGACAGTTCTTATGTTCCCATCCCCACCTCCATTCATTTCTCCTCCTAAACACTAATTACTAGTTACCAATCTAACCAGATTAAACACATTCAGTTAGTAATTAGTTTTAATTGCATTGGAAATGTATTAGTTCATTCAAACTTTTTGTAGTACTTGGATATATGCTATACTACATAAAGAATAGGGGCCTTCCTGGTCCATGTGATTTTGTGGGTGAGGATACCCCCTCTACCAAGGAACATTGGCACTTCTCAATAATGTATAGTCTTACTGAGTTGGCTAGAGCACTGGGAGGTTAAGTTACTTGCCCAGAGTTACAGTCTACTTCATGTGTTGGAGGCAGGACTTTAACCCAGATCTTCCTGGTTCTAAGGCCAGCTTTCTATCCACTAGGCTATACTGCCTCATCTTTTATTATATATTATGCTTCTATGCTTTCAATCCTACAACATTCCAACAGAGAAAAAACTTCCTGCCCTCTAGAAAGGCAGGGAAAGGGGAGGAGAGAAAGGGAAGAGAAGAATGAGTTGATCATTGTATTTATACAATTTTGAAGATTTTTTTGAAAACACTTCAACCTTTTTTTTTCTAATTCTTGTCCCTGTACAAAAGCTGGTGTTATCTTCTCACCAAAAATGTAATATTAGAGAACTATGGAGAGGGCTCAGTAATACACAATGTCTTCAAAAAATATCCTACTTAATATTCATTCATTTTAGATGGAAAAATCTTTGGTCAGTGATTTACAGTGAATTATTCTATAAAAGAATCAAGTACATTTTGTGAAAGTATAGTAACTCCTGACCTGTGACTCATTAATTAACTGAGGTTGTGAAACCTTTTGGAGCCTCTAAAACTCACTGGGATTTATATATAACTGGCATTATCCTATTTCAAGCTACTTGCAGCAATGTCAGCCATTCACTAGAAATACTTAATTTCCTTTTGAGTCAGTCCAATCAAGTAGTATACATTCAGCCTGAGCTCCTATCAGCATCCTCCCTTAGCCATCTGAGTGCGACCCATCTCTTCTGATGAATTTATTTGGTTTAATGTCACGATGAAGATTCAATTCAACTCAACATTCTGTGTTGGAACAAAAGTTCCAAATGACAAAGAGATCTTCCTTGCCCTCAAGGACCATTCTGCTGCAAAATCCTACATTCTACAAGAAGCTTTTCTCAGTCCTTCTTAATTCCAGTGCCTTTCCTCTGTTTGTAATTCCCAATTCATCCTGCATATAACTTGTTTGTGCAGTTGTTTCAGGTTGTTTCCCAATTAGATTGTGAGCTCCGCAAGATCATGGACTGCTTTTTTGGGTTTTGGTTGTTTTACTGTTGTTTTTGTGTGTTGGTTTGTTTTGCTCTTCTTTGTATCTCTGGCACTTAGCCAATGCTTCTTAATTGACTGCGTAATAAACGCATGTGGACTGATTGAGCTAGAGCTGTCGATTTTATATTCATAAAAGAGCTGACAATGTCACTGCTCTATTAAAAAAAATCTTCAAATCAATCTTTCCATTGCCTCCAGGACAGAATACAAGTTTTTCAAGCCCTATACAATCTAGCTCCCACCTAGCATTCTAGCCTTGTTCCATATGACCCCCTACTTCATAAACTCTCCATTCTAGTCAAGGTTACCTGATAACTATTGCCTGCGCTGGATATTCCATCCACATATTTGGATGACACTCCTGCCTCCTTACCTCTTCCACTTCTCAAAATCCCTGGCTTTCTTCCAAGTCTCAGAGCATGAGTTGCCTCTTAATCCCCTTCAATTGTTAGTACCTGATTCTTTCTCCTCAAATTATCATGTATATATTTATTAATTTGGTTTATATATCACAAACACCCACCCACCCAAAGTATTCTTTCTCTGCCTTTGAGGTCAGCTTTCTTATTTATCACATCCAACATTTCCAGTCATTTTCTGTTATTTATTTACTTGTTTTGATTTTGTTTTGCTTTTTGGAGGCAATCAGGGTTAAGTGAAGTTCCCAGAGTCACATATTCTAGTGAGTGTCTGAGGCTGGATTTGAACTTAGGTTCTCCTGACTCCCGAGTGGGTACTCTATCGACTACATCACCTAGCTGCCCCTGTTAGTTTTTTCTTTTGACTCCGCTGAACATTAATTTAAATTTCTTCTCTTCTGGAAGAAGGGAGAGCTCATTATGTTTGTAATTAGGATGAGATTTAAGTAAAAAATGTCCTATGTTCCTATTCCATTTTTGAATCAACAGAAACCTGTAATTCTGAGAGGTATTTGTCTTGCTTTTTTGAAATTAAAAAAACCTTGTCATTCTTATACAAAATGTTGAGTCTGTACTTCATCATAACTACTCAAATAGCATTAGCTCCATAGAAGCTCTGAGTCTCAGTTTTGTGTAACTATAAAATGGGGAGAGATAGTAACACTTTTGTTATTTATCTCACAGGGTGGTTGTAAGGGTCAAAATGAGAAAATATGTATGCCCTATGAATATTTGCTATTATTATAAAACTTGGATGCGTTCTAGAGAAATCTTTCATTTTTTCTCACCTCTTACTAATTTCAAGGCTACATAAGGTATATACCCCAGAAAATGCTTACAAGGGTGGATACAATGGAACTCTCTGTCTCCCCTCCTAGCTGCTTCTCATAATATTAACTCTGTTATGTGAAAAGACAGCTTGCTGGATGCCTGAAGCATTAATACATGACTGGCACAGTTTCTTGGTTTTCAGGCTGCAAGGAATTCCCGGAGGGCAGGAAAGTCTGTCACAGTGTCCTACTTCCTGTCAGAAGAGATATGTTCAAACCCTCCAATGGTATAGTGCATTCTGTCCCTATGGGCAGTAATTCACGGTTACTTCTGGGCATTCGGTATGATATGGTAAAGGGAAATCTAAAGGATAGGATGCCCTGTTATATGTTATAGATAGAGGGGATATACTTTGGTGATTGACATTCACCATTTTTTTCTTGTTTCCTAGGAGGTGGCCTGTTCTTGTCAAGTCAAATCAATGCCCACATTTCAGCTGTATAAAGAATCCCAAAAGGTATTTTATATTCAGATAATAATTGGTAGTGGTTATATTCTGATCCTGGCAGAATAACAAACAAGCCAGAAGTGTTTTTTTAATAATAGCCTACAAAAGGCTTAATGTAGGCTGGCTGTTGATGAAACACTCTTCTGTATTTTGATAAATTAGCTGAGCAGTAGAGAAAAGGCATTCAAATATGGAGTGCTTTATTCTGACTCTTGGGAATTGCCTGAATTTATATGTGTCATGGGACTGCTCTAAGTTTTAGTTTCCTTATCTGTAAACCTGGAATAATAGTGATTATGATACCTACTTTGCAGGATTATTATGAGGTTATTTAAACTTTGAAAAGCTTAAAGTACATCATCAATGTGAATTGTTAAGTGGCAATTCACTGAAAACTGACCAAAAGCCTGGTTTAACATTGTTGTATCACAGCAGGAGTGTTATTCAAATCCGCAAATGACAAAAATCAGAATGAGATAGCTAATAAAATTCATAAGAACAAATACTTGAAATCCTTAATTCTGGACCGAAATAACCAAAATAAAATTCAATAAGGATAAATGCAATGCCTGGTATTTAAGTTCAAAAAAATCCATTTCATGGATAATTTTGATTACATTAAACTGAAAAGTTTTTGCACAAACAAAGCCAATGCAACCAAGATTAGAAGGGAAGCAGAAAACTGGAAAAGAATTTTTACAACTAGTATCTCTGATAAAGCTCTCACTTCTAAAATATATAGATAACTGAGGCAAATTTACAAGAATACAAGTCATTCCCAATTGATAAATGGTCAAAGGATATGAATAGACAATTTTCAGAGGAAGAAATTCAAATTATCTGTAATCATGAAAAAATTCTCTAAATCTCTTTTGATTAGAGAGATGCAAATCAAAACAACTCTGAGGTACCACATCACACCTATCAGATTGATTAACATGACAAAACAGGAAGATGTTAAATTTTGGAGAAGATATGGGAGGGTTGGAATACTAATTCACTGTTGGTGGAGCTGGAGCTGATCCAACCATTCTGGAGGGCAATTTTGGAACGATGCCTAAAGGGCTGAAAAAATATTCATACCCTTTGACCCAGCAATATCACTTCTAGGACTGTATCCTAAAGAGATCATAAAAATGGGAAAGGGTCCCACATGTACAAAAATATTTGTAGCAGCTCTCTTTGTGGTGGCCAAGAACTGGAAATCAAGGGAATCCCCATCAATTGGGGAATGACTGAACAAGTTGTGGTATATGAATGTAATGGAATATTATTGTGCTATAACAAATGATGAAGAGAAAGACTTCAGAGAGGCCTGGATGGACTTATATGAACTGATGCTGAGTGAAAGGAGCAGAACCAGGAGAACTTTGTACACAGCAACAGCCACAGTGTGTGAGGACTTTTTCTGGTAGACTTAGAATTTCATTGCAATGCAAGGACCTAAAAAATTTCCAGTGGATTCTTGAGGCAAAATGCCTTCCACATCCAGACAAAGAACTATGGATTCAGAACAGAGAATTGAAGCAGACGATTTTCTCTTTTGTTATGTTTGATTTTGTTTAGTTTTACTCATGCTTTCTCTCATTCATTTTTATTCTTCTATCAACATGACTAAGGTGAAAATGTGTTTAATAAGAATGTATGTGTAGAGCCCATATAAGATTGCATGCCATCTTGGGGAGGGAGGGGGAGAAAACTTAAAACTTATGGAAGTGTTTATTGAAAATTGTAAACAAATAAATTATTAAAAAATTTTTAAATCCATTTAAGAAGTACAAAATTGGAGAGCCCTGGATTAGTAGCAGAGTTGTTTGGGATTTTTAGTTTTTTTTTAAATATAGGGCTTTTCACTGATCTTATATAAGTTTGATATGAGTCAATAGTTTGATATGGCTATGAAGAAACATAAAGGAAGAATACAGAGTTAAGTATAAGTGGTGACGATAAAATATCAAATTGTGTCCCTAAGTAGAATTATGCCTGTTATTCCTAATCATATATTAGATAGGGTCAAAATTACATGAAATAATAGTCCTACTATGTTTTGCACTGTTCAGATAAAGCACTTTGGGAGTATTGAGTTTAATTCCAGGTGCCACTTTTAAGAGAAATTTTGCAAAAACCACTATTAAACTGGGGAAAGGTTAGGAGGGGGCCATAGTAGGCATCCTGTGGAGAGGTGAGCAGTTTGATAAGAGAAATTAAGACTATATCATATCATATGATTTAAGGAGCTAATGACTTTTTAGCCTGGAAAACAAAACACCAATGACACGATAGTTGTCTTGAAATACTTAAAAGACCTCATTCCCAGAGAAAACCTCACCTTTTACAAGTGGCCTTTCCTAATCCCACTTAAGGCTAGTTTGCATGTTGTTTGCTCCATTAGACCACAAGCTCCTTGAGAGCAAGGACTGTTGTCTTTCTTTGTATCTGCATCACTTGGTGCCATGCCAGGCAAATACTAGGTGCTTAATAAATGCTTCTTGACTGACTGATTGACTGTCATGTAAGCTAGAAGATGTGTGTTCCCAGACTTGTTCTCTGTTAATGCAGAGAATATAACTAGGACTTATGAGTTTGAATTTCAAGATAGATTTCAGATGTACATAACAAGGAATTATCTGACAAGTAGAGTTCTCCAACAGTGAAATACCCTGCTTTGTGATAAAATGAGCTCCCCATCACTAAAAGTGTTCAAGCAGGCAGCACATAGTAGTAAAAAGAGTGCTGGATTACAATTCAGAGGAGAACTGAGTTTGAGTCCTGCCTCCCAACAGTTACTAACCAAGAGACCATGAGTATGTCACATGATTTCCAAGAAATACATTGTGGTTGTCTAGCTGACAAACTGAGGACTTCTTCTGTAGTCATCATTGGTAGCATTTGAGATATGTGTGTATAGATGTTTATGTATATGTCCTTATACACATATATACACATATGTACATACATATATACATACATGTCCCTCTTAGAGCTCATGTTTCATTCCATTGTTCTTTTGAGGTTAGGTCATATTAGTTCTAAGATTATTGTATGCCATGAGTAAGTGCCATATGACATTAGTGTTAAAGATATTATTGGTATTATATACAAGTTTTATAGGCTATATGTATGTTATGCCCCAGCATCCTCTTTAAGGTTTAGAGACTAGCACCTAAATGGCCAAGCTTACAGTCACAGACCCTAGCCCAGGAATAAGTTCCTTATCTCTCTTATGGTTCCGCTTTACTAAACAATAGCAACAAGGACAGACTCATGGATTGTTATCGCTGGAAAGGACTGTAGAGATCCCTTAACTCTGCCTCTGTCATTTCAAAGATGAAGGATCTCAGGTCAAGAGAAGCAAAGTCTAGTGTTCAGTATTTCTAAAGTCCCATCAAATTCTGTGTTTAAATACAATAGCCACTTCAAGTGAAACTTCTGTCATTACTAAGGTAGAGAGTTATAGAAGATCAATTATTCAGCTACTGAATCTAGAGCTCAAAAAAATGAAGAGAACAGCTTAACTAAAGAAGGCATTTGTGGGGAAGCAATAGAAAATTATGTGTGAAGAGGCCCAATGGACGCAGATGATGGATAGCCTGGAAATCCAAATAGAGGTGTTCCATGTGTATTTAATTCTATGTCTGATAGCAGGAGAGTAATGACAACAGCTATTTAGGAAAATTAATCCATCTGCTATGTGCTGCATCTATTCCAGTTCCAACCAATTCAACAAGCAATTTATCAAGTACCTACTATGTGCAAGGCACTGTGCTATGGTCAGGGAATACAAAGACAAAATAAAAATGGTCTCTATTCTAAAGGATCTTATATTTAACTGAAGAGATACAATGTTAGGGCTATGGAAGATATTTGTGAAGGGCATGAGCACTAAGGGACTCAGGAAAAACTTTTTGTAGGAAGTATCACATGACCTGGACCTGTAGGAGATAGCACATGACCTGGACCTTGAATAAAGAAAATTCTTAGGTGTGGTGAGGTAGTTGGGGGTCAGCCTTTGGATACCAATTATGGAGATCAGCAAATAGGCCAATTTGGTAGAATTTAAAGTATAGGAAAAGGGACAAGGTGAACTAAACTGTAAAAACTGCAATTCAAGAGACCAGTTCAGAAACTTAAGGTAAACTAAGGATGATCATAGAGTCATAGAATTAGAGCTGAGAGAGACCTCAAGAAATCAACTAGTGCAACTCCTTTACTTCATAAATGAAGAAATGGACACTGTGAGAAGTCTCCAATTTTGATCAGTCACACAGAGAGTGTTTGAGGCAGGACTGGAAACCATATCTTGACTCCAAGGCAAATACTCTGACCTCTACATAGCACTGCCTCTTGAGATGTGAAGAGTTTCAATTACACAAAGATGGTGGGAATGGAGAGCAGGAATAAGACTTGGTAGCAGAATGCTTTCAGGAATAAAAGAAAAGAAAAAAGTTACTCTAGGGTTTCCAGCATGGGAAACTGTAAAATGGGTGGTAATACCCATAGAAAGGCAGAAAAGAAGGCCTTCCTCATAGGGATAACTTGAAGAGTTTCACTGTGGATATGGTTCACTTGGGATGGCAATGGATCATCCACGTGGTGATGTTTTATGGGCTGGGAATAATGAGTAAAAGCCAGTCTCTGCATTCTTCCTGCTAATTCAAGAAAGTTTGTTTATAGTTTGTGCTAAGAAATATTTCATGAAACATTGAATTTTCATATACTATTCCCCCTGAGCATTAGCTTAATGCCCTTAGTTAAAGCCCTTAATTCCCTCTTAATCTCGAATAGTTACCTACTAAGGGATAAGAAACTCAGTTTGTGGAAAGTTCATTGCTTTTGTGGATCTAACTTGATGGGGGGAGGTAAACAGCAGAGAGACAGAGAGTTAAATTAGCTTCTGGCTTTGGAGTAAGGGGATGGTGATTTTATTTTGTACCAGCACATATCAAGACTATTTTTACTGAAATTTTTGCTTAAGGATCCAATATATCTATCTACAACATCAAATCAAACTAGATATTTGTCATGCGTGGTTACCATATTTTTGGACTATAAGAAGTTATTTTTCTAACAAGTTGTATCACTATGTAATATCACAATTTTTGCCTTGAAAATATTCACACAACCCACTTCCTTCCTCTCCCAGTTGTCTTCTTTCTGAAAAATCATTGGTTCAGCATGTTTTCCTTCTGTTACAAGTTTTAAAAAAAAAAATATGTTCTAACCAGACAGTAGCTTACACACCCTTCTGTGGGAATTTACTGAACTTCACTACTAAGACCTGAGACCAATGATTTTGAACATTGGGAGTACAGCTAATTGCAAAGTTTTCTATGTGCCTTGGTTTCTTAAAGAAAATTAGTACTCTCCTTAGTAAAGGAGATGGAAAAACTGAGCCAATGACCTTGATGCAGATTTTTCTCATTGCTTTGGCATCTCAGAAAACATATGTTAATAATCCTCTGAATCAGCCACAGAAAGATATTAACAGAAGAGAAGTAGTCAGAACTCTACTAGTGTAGTGAATTTGACTTTGTAGATTCATTGATGAAAGTGCCATCAAAGTAAGAAAACCTAAACGTGTGTATTATGTACATGCATTATATATATTATGTACAAAAATTCTGTCTCATTCACTGGATCTCTTTTTGTTGTTATTTTTACATTTAATGTTTATTTTATTTTTCTCAATTACATACAAACAAAAATTTTTAACTTTTGCTTTTTAAAATTTTTGAGTTCCAAGTTCTCTCTCCCTCTTTCCTTCCCTCTCCTTGAGAAGGCAAGCAATCTGATATACATATGCCGTCATGCAAAACGTTTTCATGTTGGTCGTGTTGCAAGAGAAAATACAGACCAAAAAACCCAAGACTAATAAAGAAAGTGAAAACATATTGCTTCAATCTGCATTCAGACTCCACCAATTCTCTGGAGAGGGATAGCAATTTTGATCATAAGTTCTTTGGAATTGCCTTGGATCACTGCATTGCTGAGAAGAGCTAAATCATTCACAGTTAAACATCACACAATATTGCTTGGTTCTGCTCATTTCACTTTGTATCACTTCATGTACCTCTTCCTAGGTTTTTCTGAAACTATCCTGCTCATCATTTCTTATAGCACAATAGTATTCCATCACAATCATGTATCACAACCTGTTCAGCCATTCCCCAATTGATAGGCATGCCCTCAATTTCCAAATGTTGATACCACAGAAAGACCTGTATAAATATTTTTGTACATATAGATCTTTTTCTTTTTCCTTGGATCTCTTTGGGATACAGACCTAATATCATTTACTGGGTATTCCAATTCTAATTAGAATTAGAATTATTCCCCTAATTCTGAGTATACCCCAAGGCTCTGTCCTATGCTCTTATTTTCTCTATATTCTCTCATGTTGATCTCATTAGTTCCCATGTGTTCAATTACCATCTGTATGTGATGTAACTTCCACATCTAGAAATCTAGCCCTACTCTCTTTCCTGAATTCTAATTCCACATGATCAACTACCTATTGAACATTTAGAATGGAATGTCCCCTAAGCATCTAGACACAATATGTTAAAAACAGAACTCATCTTTTTCCCAAAACCAATCCCTCTTTCCATCTTCCCTAACAGGCAGATAAAGGAACCACCTCTTTTTTAGGTATCAATATTGTCAACTTTAGAGTCATCTTAATTCTTCACTCTCCCTTATCTGACATATTCTGTCAGTTGCCAAACAGTATCTCTCCCATCCATCCCTTTTTCTCTATTAAATGGTCATAACTCTAATTCAAGTTGCCATCATTTGTCATCTGGATTTTTGCAATGCCTCCTAAATATTCTATCCTCTCCAATCCCCCCTCCACAGCATTGCCAAAATGATATTCTTAAAGTGCAAGTGAGATCATCTCATTCCTTGCTATTTAAATCCAAGTGACACCCTATTATTGCCTGTAGAATTCAATACAAAGTTCTCTGGCATTTAAAGTTCCTCATCACATCTCCAATTTACTTTCCTAGTTTTACTTCCTTTCACACACTATACAGTCCAATTGAACTAGCTTTCTTGCTGTTTCTCACACATAACATTCCATATTCTATCTGAGCACCTCGGTTGACCCTCATATCTGGAACATATTCCCTCCTCATACTCTTAGAAGCCTCAAGTTTCCTTGAAACCTCAGCTCTAGAGTATTACTATATTTCCTACATAGTGTCTTCCTCATTTCCTTAACTGCTAATGCCCAACATCTTAAAATATATATTGTTATATTGTTACCTATTTTATGTATATATTTTCCACATATTTGTGTGTGTGTGTGTGTGTGTGTGTGTGTGTGTGTGTGTATACTCTTTATAAAGTTTAAGGTCCCTCAGAGAAGAGGCTGCTTCATTTTTTTGTCTTCCTAGCACCTCGGACAGTACCTGAGACATAAGAGGTATTTAATAAAGACTTGTTGATTGATTTATGTAAAAAAAAAATCACTCACATTAGAATCATGGTTTTTCATTTGTTTATTATTTAGGTATGGTGCTGACTATTTTAATTAGTTATGATTGACTAATGTCCACAAAATCATCTTGTACAAGTTTACAGCCCTAGTAGGGTACCTGAATTTGAATCCTCCCTGCCACTTATTTTTTAACTTCAGGCAAGGTCCTTTACCTCCCTAGATCTCAGTTTTCTCATCTGGAAAAGAAAAAAAAAGTGGGTTGGACTAAACTTCTGAGGTTCTCTTCTAGTTCTAAATGTATAGACTTCTGATCCTATGACATGAAATCCTACAATAGTTGCATTGTCAAGTAAATGTCTGGCTTAATTTTCTTACTGTTATTTATTTAAGATGAGCAGGTCAAATAACTCACCCATCTACAAAATCAAGCTTTGATATCCACTGTAGACCCAGAATCTGGTTGGTTCCTGCTCTGACTGCAAATTCTGGCTTGATATAATCAGCTACAGTTCTGGTGCTTACTGATCAGTATCTTGTTTCCCCCTCTAGCCATTTATTCTTTAATGTGTTAATCACTACCTTCCCTTTGTGCTTTCTGTAAAATTCCCTTGTATTCACCCTACCTATATAACCAAAACCTATATAAAGTTGCTAAAACTGATGTTCTAGGCTCACTCAGTTTGGTATAATATGATGCCTACATTCAGCATAATAGAATTTTTCTCTAAATAAAATAAAATATATAAAAAGAGTTTTTCTATATCTCTGCAAAGTTGATCCTTGGAAAAATTTTGTCACAATAAGAGCTCTAGATTTGTGATTGCACTTGGCCTGGATTCAAATCCCCAGCTTTGCCTGCTACCTACTAGGTGATGCTGTGGAGAGAGCTCTGGATTGAAGTCAGGAAGACCTGAGCTGATATTTGGCCTTATACATTGACTAGCTGTGTGACCTGGGCAAGTTACTTAATTTCTGTCTGATTCACTAAATTCTGTCTTAATTTCTGTAAAATTGGAGGGTAAGAAAGAGAGAAATAGCACCTACTTCTCAAAGAGGTTGTGAATCTTTCAAATGAGATAGAATTTGTAAAGCACGTAGAACAATGCTTGGCACAGGGTAGGTGCTTACTAAATAGGTGTTTCCTTCCTTTAGTTCTCAAGGCCTCAGTTTCCTCATCTGTAAAATAAAGATTGGGCCGAATAACCTCTGAGGTTCCTTCCAGCTTTAACTCTAAGAATTAGATTGTCCTAGTCAATTTCGTTGAATCAGTCCTGTAGTCCTAGGTCATTACAGTAAGTATAGTCCACTATAACTTACTTGGAGTCCTCCTTAGAGACTGTAATTTTTCTGACTTTTCCTATGAATAAAGCTCTTGGTAATATCTGAGTGAACTTAATTAAAAGGTATTAATCCAATCTAGAAGAGTAGACTTTTCAAACATATGTATATATTTAGATTATCTTCAGCATTACTTCCTTGGCATAAATGCTTCACGAAGTGTTTTGAAAACCAAGTACTTGGGATATTGGATTCTGAAGGAACCCTTTGATGGCCTTGTGGGATATAACCATTTAGCTGACTTACTGTTTAAAGACCAAATATTTGTGTTATCCAGGCCCACCTGCACACAGTTATCTGTCTGTCTAAGAGCACTGCCCATAAAAAAAAGCCAGACCAATTGTTGCAGCTGATAAGGAACTCACAACATCCTTTTTTAGATACAACTTCAGATTCTAATCTTAGTTGGTACAATAGTATAGGAAGTTCCTGATATAGAAATATCTGATTTTCAAATGTTCCTGACATGGGAATGATTGCTCTAGCTAGAGAATCAACATGTCCTAAAGAATCCTTCACACGTGCTCATGTACATGCACCCACAGTTACATACACTACTACCACAACTACCAAGGCCATTCTCACCTGCCCTGTTCACCCGTCTGGGCTTTAGTTCTACTATAACAAAATCACAGGTTTTTAAGCTTAGAAACAACCTTAGAGATCATTTTGTTCAATGACGTCATTTTACAAATATGTAAACTTAAATCCAATAACAGAAAGGAGTGTGCCCAAGGTCTCATGATTGAGACTAGACCATAACCTGGCCTCTCCTACCTTGCCAATCTTCTTACAATTTGCCTCCCCTCTGTGTACTCTTTAATCCAGTCACACTGGCCTCCTTCTTGTTCCTCACACAAGATACTCCATCTCTCAACTTCAGCCATTTTTGCAAACTTCCCTCCATGACTGGAATTCTCTTCCTTTTCACCTTTACCTCCTGGATTCTCTGGCTTCAGGTCCCTACTAAAATCCCATGTTGTACAAGAAGCCTTCCCCAATGCCTTCCCTTCTAAAACTCCGTTGTATAGTATCCTGCACCTACCTTGTTTGTAGATATTTGTTTGCATAGCATCTTCCCAATTAGATTCTGAACTCCTTGAGAACAGAGACTATTTTTCCCTTTCTTTTCTCTCTAACACTTGGCACAGTGTTTAGTACATATTATTGCTGTCACTTTTCAGTCATGTCCGACTCTTCATGACCCCATTTGGGGTTTTCTTGGCAAAGATACTGGAGTGGTTTGACATCTCCTTCTCTAGATCATTTTACAGATGAGGAAGCTGACATTTTCACGTTTCTTCTTTCTTCTGCTTGGCATCCAATCCATATTTCATCAGTATAGCCTCACACAGAGAGGATTTATCCACTCCTCATGGTACAGATTGGAAACTCTAGCACATTGGGAAAGAACATTGGATTTAGGGTCAGAGGGCCTGGATTCAAATTCAACCTCAGTCACTTACTAACTGCATAATGCTGAGCAAGTTATTTAACCTCTCTGGACTTTAGTTTCCTCTGTGAAATGAGGGAGTTGAACTGGATAGCTTCTAACTTAATTTATACTCTTATGAATTTAGAGTCTTATAGAGTTACATGCGTCACTAAAAGGTCAAGAGACATGCCCATGGTTACACAGTTAGTATATATCAGAGGCAAGATCTGAACTTAATTATTGTGGGAGTAATATTCTAACTGCTGCCCTCAGGCAAATTATGCTGGTTTTTCCTTAAAAGGCATTGAAACTATTCTTGAGACTTAACTGGTCCAGAGAACTAAAGGTTTGGGCAGTTGACATCACTTCCTGAGTACAAAATAACCACATGGAGTTCTTGCCCACCATGTGCGACTGAGAGGCAAGGGAGTGTCACTTAGTGCGATCCACTAACTCCTCAGATTGTCCCTGAGGCTTCTCTTTCTGAATATCCTTTCTTTCCTCTACCTAAATGACTCTCCTTTTGCTAACCACTGAATGACCTGTGAGTGTCTCTTTTTATTCTAATATTGGCATAAATTATTAGAGGATTAATCTGAATTAGGCCCAGCCCAGAACATCAGATCTTACAGACTACAAGGCCACACCCTTCACCCTCTTTGCCATGATTTTCTACATTACTATAATTCTGCATTTTTAGGGATTAAACAGTAAAGCCCATGACACAGGCCAGTTAGAAACCTAACCACAATGAATACAATCAAATTTCATCCCTCCTCTCTTAAACTGTCTCTTCCCCTGACTTTCCCTTTTCCGATAATGGCGCTAACGTCCTCCTACTTCTTCAGATTTGAAGACTCAATCACTTTTAATTCTTCTTTCTTCACTCCTTTATGCAATCAGTTTGGATTTAGAATCTATAGAGCCTAGCACTGAAATGTTCATTGTTTTCATTCCCTTCTTTTCATTTAAACTGTCACTTTTGGTGGCAGTTAGGTGGCATAGTAGCTAGAACAATGGCCCTGGAGTCAAGAGGACTTGAGTTCAAATCCAGCCCCAAGGCCTCAGACACTTATTTAACTGTATGACCCTAGGCAAGTCACCTATTGCCTCCAAAACAACTACCACCTTCTTAGTTTGGGCCTTCATTAACCTTTGTCTGGACTACTGCCATAGCTTCCCAGCTGACCAACACTTCTGTCAAGTTAATCTTCCTAGCTCTGTTCTAGATTACTCCACTGGTTAAAAATATTCAATGAGAAATACCCCTCCCTGGCCACCACTTGCCTTGTCTTCCCCTACTTTAATGTCTGCTTTTCTGGGGAAGAAATTATCTTGCATTTTGTAGTTGCATCCACAAGCAAAATGCCTTGTAACATAGTGAAAAGGGACCTCCTAATAGTAAGTGTTTAATAAATGCCTTTTAATTGACCCATTCATTCCCTTCTATTTATAGGCTCCTTGAGGGCCTGGACCACTTCTTTTTCATTTCCCTTCAGTTCAACCACTCCAATTAATTACATCACTGAGTTGTACTTTCACTGGCCTGAGCACACATCGCCCTCCCCCACAATGCAGATGATAGCCCAACCATATCTTCATAACCTATCAATTTTATATCCCTGTCCTTCTACACTAGTGCTCTGTAGAAAAACCTAGTGCACTAAAAATTTGTAGGGTTGTTTTTTAATACTTCAAGGATTTTAGGGCAAAACTCAAACTTTCCATCTGTTTATCTCACTTTTAGTAAGTAACCTGCCCACCTCCCTTTTAAATTCATCTCTTTTATCCTTGATGATGTCCTTCATGCCACTTTCACATGCAAGTCATTGTTGAGAAAATACTGATATTCTTTAAAGATAAAATAATATATTGGAGTCTACTTCCTCTGCTAACTGAGCTTATGAGATTTTTCAAGTTTTGCAGAGATTACAGAACTATTGAGAAAAAGTAAATTAAAATTCAAATCTAGTAAAATCCAAATCAGCAAGTATCTCCTGAGTATCTACCATGAAAGATGGCCAAAGCTCTGTGCTAGAGAGATAACAAACAGAACTGGAATGATGGGAGACATGGTAGCCATATTCATACTAATAAGCAAAGAACAGGTACAAGGAAGGATGGTAGGAAACATTCACTTATGGTCTTAGAACTTTGCCTGCAGCTTGAGTGGTTAAGTGACTTGCCCAAAGTCACACATCCTCTATGTACCAGTGGTTAGACATGAACCTAGTCTTCCTGACTCCAAAGGTAGCCTTTGATAACCATATGAAATTGCAAGATAAGGAAATCAGGAAACATTCTCTAAACCCTCTAGATGGATGTTCCCCCTTGCACTTGTAGCCCCCCTGGCTTTGTGGTATAGTGCATATAGAGCCCTAGAGTAGGAATCAGAGACTTGAATTCAAATCCTGCTTCAGATACTGTGAGCTATGTGATAGTAGGCCTATCCCTTGGCTTCTCCAGGTCTCAGAGAGATTTTTCATCTGTAAAAACGAGGGTTGGACTCCATGGCCTCTAAAGACCCTTTCAATTCTAAATCTAGAATCATGAGATTCCATGCAATCTCCATGGTATCCCAGTGTTAGAGGAAGGGAGAAAGACCCAGCTCTATGCCCATTGCCTTTCTGTGTGCATCATACAGCTATCAATGAATTGCTACCTTGTGCCCAGTTAGGAAGCTCCCTTTGTGCCCCAGGATAGCCCCTCCAGTGAACAGAGGTTAGGAAAAATGAGAAATGGTGACAGTCTCAGCATTTCCTCCATGTTACTGGGAAAAATAATGCTACGAAAAGTGATAGGCTTTTATTTATTTTTGAGGCTGTGTGTAGGTCAGAGGCACCTGGTTTAACCTAATCTCCTAAGGCTGCTATAGCCACACCTGAATAAGCCTATTCTCCAGTTTCTCAAGAATAGCTTCCTATTTGGGACAAAAAGAATACAGCTCATTGTCAAAATAAGAAGGGAAATATAATCAAGATGGAACTATAATTATAGGGTGGACTTCCAAGAAACTCAAAGGGTGAAATCGAGAGTACAAGGGCAGGCATCCAGAGTGGCTCCCCATGCTGCCCATGCAGCTGCTCTTGGTTTAAAGTGGACATCGTGCTGAATGATCAGACAGAGGTACATGCACTTTAAGGTTTGCGACACGCTTTCAAAATATCTCATTTGGTTCTTACAACAACCCTGGGAGGTAGCTACTGTTATGATCCCCATTTTACAAATGAGGAAACTGATAGAGGTTAAGAGATTTGCCTAGGGTCAAACAGCTAGTAAGTGTCTGAGGTGACATTTGAACTCAGGTCTTTGTGATTCCAACCTAGCACTTTATCCAATGTACCACCTAGCTCCCTAAGAGTCCCAAGCTGCAAAGGATCATAGATTCAGAGTTGGAAGGAACATTAGAAGACATGCCATGAAACCCCTGCATTGAAGAGACACAGAAACTAAGCCTCAGAGAGATTAGATGACTCATCCAAAGTCAAGGTACTACAGAATCACAAGGGACAGAGTTGTGATTGGAACTCAGATCTTCTGGTTCCAGATAAAACACTTTTATTTTTTCACTATTTCACATTATTTTCCTAAAGTAATTGAGTGGTTAACTTAAATTCTTCCCAACTTATCATGATCCAGATAGAGGATTTGCATCCTCTGGCTTCCTTCCTCATTCAACTAAAACTTGTTCCCTCCAAAGTTACCAATGATCTCATATTGCCAAAGCTAAAGGTGTTTTCTCAGTCCTCATACTTCTTGACCTCTGTAACTTTTGGCACTGTCAGTCACCCTCTTCCCCTGGACGCTGCTCCTTCCTGGTTCTCCTACCTCTCCGACCATTTATTCTCAGTTTATTTCATTGCATCTTCATGTAGGTCATGCCCACTAACTATGCGCGTTCCTCAAATCTCTGCCCTGAGCCGCCTTCTCTTCCACCTCAATACTAGTTAACTTAGTGATTTCATCAATTATCTCTATGTTTATTATTCTTAAATATATATGTCCAGCTCTAACCTCTCTCCCAATTTCCAGTGTGAAATTTCCAACTATTAGATGTTTTAAGCTGGATGTCCCATACATGTCTTAAATATATTAAAATTTAATTCATTATCTTTTACCTTAAATTCTTTCCTCTTCTGAACTTCTCTACTGTTGGTCAGATACCACCATCCTCCCAAGTCAGTCACGCTCACAAGCTGGGGGTCATCCTCAGCTTCTCTCTGTCTGTTTGTCTATCTGTCTGTCTGTCTCAGTCTCTCTCTCTCTCTCTCACCCCCTCATAAACAATCAAGTTGCCAAGTAATGTTGTTTCTGTTTTCATAAAATGTCTCATATACCCCTCTTCCTTTCCTTCCTCTGACACTACCACAACCTTGTCACCTTAGACCTATACTCCTGCCATAATCTGCTGGTTAGTCTCCTCCTTTAAACCTTTCCCCACTTCATTTCATCCTCCTCTAGTTGTCAACCTGATCCTACTAAAACACAGAACTGACTAGGTGTCCTACCCTCCGCCCACAATAAACTACAGCAACTATCACTTCCAGAATCAAGTAAAAAGTCCTCTGTTTGGTCTTAAATGGCTTTAAATTTAAACTTTAATTTTTAATTTAATTGAATTTTAAATCAACTTTCTACCATTCTAATCTTCTTCCAAATTACTTACTCTGCTTCCTATTTTTATACCCTGTGATCCAGCAACACTGGCTGAGCTGCTTGGTGCTCCTCACACAAAAGGATCCATCTTCTGAAGGCACTTTCCCATGCCCCGAACTCTCCTGACCTCCTTGGCTGCCTTCAAGTCTCAGCTAAAGCTCCATCTTTTGCAAGAAGCCTTTCCCAGTCATCTGTAATCTTAGTGTCTTCATTTTAAGATTACCTCTAATTTATCCTGTATATATCTTGTTTCTATCTAATTGTTTGCATACTGTCTCAGTCTAATGACTATGAGCTCCTTGAGAATAGGGACTGCTTCTCATCTCTCTTTGCATCCCCAGCACTTAACACAGTTGACTTGATTTGACTTTTTTCCCAGAAAGCCCTGAGGCAGGAGCAAGGAAACCAGAATCCCTCTTCACCACAACCCAAAACACCATGGGAAAAATAACTAACTGTTATAGAACTACGGAGAGGGCTTAAGAGGGATAGATAAAACCTCCATAATGCTCACAAGAGCCAGAACTAGAATAGAAATCATAATCCACATCCAGAGAAAGAACTATGCAATTGGAATGTAGAATGAAGCAGATTATTTTCTCTTGTGTTATGTTTTGGTTTGGCTTGGTTTTTCTCATGGTTTATCCCATTCATTTTAATTCTTCTATGCAACCTGACTAAGAATGTATGTGTAGAACCCATATAAGATTGAATGCCATCTTGGAAAGGAAGCGAGAAGGGAGAGGGAGAAAATTTAAGACTTATGGAAGTGATTGTTGAAAACTGAAAACAAATAAATGAATTAATTTTTTAAAAAGTTAAAAAAGAAGTTCAGAAATACTTTGTTTCTTTATTTTCCATGAAACACTTCTGATAACTTCCTAAGAATGAGGTAGGATGTGTCATCTTACTGGTCCTATCAACTACTTTAATAAAGTTGTGGGGAAGAACAAGAAAAGGAGGGAAGCCATAGGTTCTTGAAAGCTAGGAGTCTAAAGAAGGCTCAGTGTCTGCTGTTGAATGATACATGCCTGCCCAAGATATAGCACTGAGTTATTTTTATTTAAGCAAAAGAAATTTTCTAAGTGGAGAAGATTTCTCATGGCCTTATATAAAATGATGAAGACAGTAAAACCTATAGTAGGGACCTCCTAGGGATGCCTCCACTTCTGATGAGCCATCTAGGTAGCACAGTGATAGAGTACTGGACTTGGAGTCAGGAAAGCCTGAGTTTAAATCTTGCTACAGATACTTTCTGTCTGTGTGACTCTGGGCAAGTCACTTAACCTCTGTCAGTTTGTTTCATTGTCTATAAAGTAGGAATAAAAGCTCCTACTTCCCAGGACCGTAGTGAAGATAAAAAGGGATCATTTTTGTAAAGCTGTTTACAAACCTTAAAGCACTATTATAAATGCTAGCTGTTACCAATATCTTTTACTACTGTTGCTGCTACTACTACTGATGCTGTTTGAGAGGTTCAGGGACCTCCCAAGGACTGGAGTACAGAAGAGGGTCATCTAGAATAAATTCATGGACTCAACCATCTTTTAAGTCAAGGTGGCAAAGGTTTACTGTAACACCATTGTAATGCCAATGTAGCAGGCAGAGCTCCTTAAGAAACTTGCAACTCAACAGGAATGATGCTACAGCTTATATAGGAAAAGTAGTGGATTATCTGGCAGATATGCTAGTTAGATGACAACTTCCAACCTTGGTTACTGGCATCATTCACTACTGGAAACCAGGGAAGGAGCTTTTTGGGAGAGATGTTTTTGGTCTGTTATGTCTGTAGCAAGCTAACTTTGAGAGCTGATTTCTGTAGCTTGACCTTTGGATTGAATATATCAACTCTGGGAATCCATACATGATAATTCTGAGATTACAAGATAATGCTGTTTTTACAAGAGAATTTCTTCAGAGGTCAGCTTGTTCTTGTGATGGCGAAATATAGTTTATTTTACTGGGGGCCTGCTCATGAGTTATTGCTAGGCACAGTGACCTTAGGCTGGGAAGAAAACTGTCAGGGATAATGTTTTGAGGCAAGAAAGAAATGTGATTTTAAAACTGGGGTCCAAGCACAAGCACCACTACCACTATTACTACCACCACTATTACTACTACCACTACTATTACTACCACCACCACCACCACCACTACTACTACTACTGCCACTACTACTACCACCACCACTACTATTACTACTGCTATTCTTTCCATGTCTCCTGCTGAGTTTCCTCATTGCCCTCTGTTATTGCATGATGTTACTAAGGCCTTTACTTCAGTATTTTGCCTGAACCTGCCTCTTGATGCCCAAATTATGCTCAGTCCAGGCTTCTACTAAATTAATGTGACCTGCCTAGCTCCTAAGAGCTCCTTGCTCCTTTTTAGCCTACCCAGGACCCTACTCCCCAGTCAGTTAATATTATAAACTAATTTGAGCACATATTTATGTATATTATGTAAGTATATTTACATATGTGTACATATAACACACATATAAAATATGATATATATAAATATAAGAAGAGAAAGAAGGAGGTATTGGTATAACTATCTGTTATTTCATTGGTGTGAGAGATTTCCATCCTAGTAATTCACTTCACTAATGCCTATCTAGGCACCTATATGTAATTTATTTTGTAGGTTAAAGACACTGAGAGGTTAGGTGACTTCCTAGTATGTAAAAGGTAGTATTTAAACCTAGGTCTGTCTAACTATGAAAGATTAACCCTTTCTTTTCCATATCATGTTGGCAATACAGGTTGATCTGTTATTGGGCAAATAATCTTGGCTTATTGTAGTAGGCAGTTGGGATGGAAGAAATCTGAGGTTGTTTTATGGTTTTTGAAATTCAAGATTCCACGGTGCCAATAGATAAAGAGCTTCTGGTAGGCTGGGAAACTGTCTTTATTCTCTTTGTTCACTGTATATTCCAGCCAGACTGGCCTTCTTCTAATTTTCCTCTAAATTCCCTCCTCACCTGGATCTCTGAGAATCCTATGATCATGGATTTAGAGCAAAAAGGGACCTCAGAGGTCATCTGATGTAATCCCCTCATGTTACAGATGTAGAAACTGAGTGCCAAATAGATAAAGTGATTCATACAAGTCATATGTAGCAGAAGTTGGATTCAAATCCAAATCCTATGACTTCAAATCCAGAATATCCCTTACCTTTCTAAGTATCAATTAAAAAGGACACTCCTATGGGAAGCTTTTCCTATTATTACCTCATATTAGCTTATCTGCGTATGTGTTGCTCTCCTTGCCCCATCCTCTCCCACATCAAGTAGAATATAAGATCCTTGAGGGCAGGATCTATTTTATTTTTGTATCCCCTCAGAATAGCACCGTACCTAGCACAAAGTAGGCATAAAAAAAAAATCTGTTGAATTGGATTTATTTCCAATCACTTTATACATAGTTTCCTATTAGATTAGAGGAATATTAAGGCAAATTACTCAAATATAGGGAAATGATAAGAGATAGGTATTATTTAAAAAGCTGTCAACTAAACCTTGAATTCTAGATCAGCCTGCATCACTTTCAGATACTAAAATTCAATTTGTAAGATGGCGAGGGGAAGGAGAAGATTATTATGATCTATCCACTAATTATACAATTTGGAACAAAAATTATAACATTAATAGAGCCTGGATAAGACCTTACCTGTCCTGCAAATAATTGAACTAATCTTTTTCTTTCATTTTTTAAAATTTGTCAACAGATATTTGAATTCAGCGGTGCCAACACCAAAATACTGGAAGAAAAGATTCAGGAACTAATGTGAGCTGCTCTACAAGTAAAATTATAGTTTCTTAGTTTTAAAAGATAACTAAAAATTTTGCTTATGTTTTATTTCCTTGCAGATAACCGAATGCTCCATTAATTACAACTTCATCATGGCTTAAGAGCTTACTTGTATGCTATCAGCTCATTTAAAAACATTCCAAACTGCTCAGAGATACTGACTCACTTTCATTTTCTAACCTGGTCATACCATTCCCCTGGAGTGCTATCATCAAGGAGTGTTAAGATGGCCTCCACAACAAAAATAATAATAACTCACATTTATATAATGCTTTACTATTACAAAGTACTTTCACATACATCATTTCATCTGCTCCTCACAATAATCCAGGGTATATGAGTATTATTACCTCCATTTTAGAGATAAGGAAACTGAGGTTTAAATTGGCTAAGGGACTTGTCTAAAGACAAGTGCCAGGAAGTGGCAGAACTAGAATTTGAATCCATATTTACTGATCCCAGTCCAGTGTTCTTTCCACTATTGGACATTGCTTTCACATTTGCTTGCTATATTCCCATTGTTCTAAGTAGGGTTTCAATGAGTCTGGGGCCATGTTATTTTCTCCATCAACAAACATTTATTAAGATCCTACTGTGTGCCAAGAATTCTGCTAAGCCCTAAGTATATAAAGACAAAAATGAAACAATCCCTGCCCTCAGTGAACTTATATTCTAGCAGGAGAAGAGATAAAACATACCCACAGAAGTTATATAACAGAATATATGTAACCTTAATACAGGGTAGCTTTGAAAGGACTGTGTACTCAAAGCTAAAGGGATCAAGAAAGGCTTAATGTAAATGGCAGAGCCTGATCTCAGTCTCTATGGAAATCAAGGATCCCCAATAAACACAGGGAAGGATGAAGTGTATTCCTTGCTTGGGGTACAGTTAACGAAAAGATGTAGAAATGGAACAATTGAATATCATATGAAAGAAATATCAAATAGATCAGTATGGCTGACCCAGTGAGCAAACATAGAAAAGTAAAGTTTAAGAAAACTGGAAAGATAGGAAAAGTCCAGATTATTAAGAGCTTTAGATACAAAACAGAAGGGTTTATATTTGACCTCTGAAATAACAGAGAGGTATTGGACTTTATTGGACATGGTCAGACCCGCATTTTAGTAAAATCATTTTGACAGTCATGTGGAGGATGGCTAAAAGTGAGCAAAGAGTCAAGGCAGAGAGATAAATTAAGAGGCTACTACAATAAGAGGTGATGAGGACCTAAACCAGATGGTGGCTATGTGACTGGAGAGGAGGGGGTGCATGTGAGAAATTCTATGGAGATAGAAACAACAAGACTGGAGAGGGAGGAGTCAAGGGGAACATCAAAGTTATAAACCTGGGAGATTATATTGTCCTAGGAAAATGTAAAGAGGGCATGACTTGAAGTCAGAAGATTTGAGTTTGGGTTCTATCATTATAGATGACCATCAACAAATCATTTCTGCTAGCTTCAGTTTCCTCATTTGTAAAATGGGCATCATTATACAATGCACTGTAGACCTCACAAAGTTGTTGTGAAGATGGCGCTTTGTAAATCTTTAAGCATTATATGAGTACCTTTCTATGACCATTCTTACAACTATCATCAATCCTTCACAGGCTAAGGAGTAAATATCTTTTTGGTACTTGGGATAAGGAGTCCAGAACCATAGTCAAGATCTTTTCCCACAATCAGATCTCTACTGATGTAAAAGTTTTCTCCAGTGTAATAATAGTATTCTGACAATGCAGTACAGATTTAACTAATTTCCTTCAGCCATTTAAAAATAATTCCTGGAAAAAAGAAATCTCTTAACACCTATGATTTTAGTCATCCTCAAAGCAAACTGTCTTTGCAAAAGTTACACCTTAAAGAATGTTTCACCTCCTAGGCCTTGTGCCTGGGATGACAGGTTTTACCCATCAGATGCCTTGAGTTATGGCATACTGCCTTCATGGTTCAGGTATCTCCCAGGTACTACAGATAGATAAATAAAAAAAGTTCATGATCCTGGAGCTTAATTAGACTATTTTTGTTTTTTTCATTTAAAAATATACCACCACAAGTCATTAAAATAGTGAATGGATAAATTAACTACATTGGATGCTTTGCTATGGTGGATGTGCACTCTTATATGTAATTACTTTCCATATCATGAGATTATCATTTAAAGCCCAGAAGAACCTGAGATACTTTCTGATCCATTTCACAGATGAGAATGCAATCCCCTCATTTCACAGATGAGGTAATCAAGGGCCAGAGATATCATGCAGGTAGTAAGAGATAAAGATAGGATTTGAACACAGGTCCCCATATTCCTAAATCAGTGTTCTTGATGAGCAATAGCAAAAATTATTAATAATTTACTATACAGGCAACTAACATACTGTTGGTGGGACTGTCATTTGGTTCAGACATTCTGGAAAGCAATCAGGAGCTATTAAAAAAAAAAAGCACTAAACCTTTGACCCAACAATACCACCGTTAAGAGTATACCCAAAGAGATCAGAAAAGAAGAGAAGAATCCATACGTACAAAAAATTTACAGCAGCATTTTATTATAAGTAAAGAATTGGGAAGCCAAGAAGTGCCCACCAGATACAGAATGACTAAATTATGGTATGTGAGTGTAATGGAACATTATTGTGCTATAAGAAATGATGAAAAATGGATGCAGAGAAATCTGGGAAGATGTGAACTGATACAGAGTGAAGCGAACAGAACCAGGAGAACAAGTAAATAATAACTACAAAATTATAATTTTGAAAGACATAAGAACTCCAATCAATGTAACGACCAACCACAACTCCAAAGGATCAATGATGAAGCATGTTACACAACCCCTAACAGAGAGGTCGAGGAATCAAGGTCAGATTAAGATATAAATTTTCAGACGTTGCCAAGGTTTAATTGGATTTATTTTTCTTGACTGCACTTATTTGTAATAGTGGTGGTTTGTTGTTTTTGTTATTATTTTTAATGGGAGGAAGAAAATTTGGAAGGGAGAGGGAGACTGTCAATATTGACACCAAAAAGGTTTTTTAAAAAGAAAAAGAGGTCCATGTAACACTTTAAAATACACAGCAAAGAGCTGTGGGATTTAGAGTATTTAGGAGACAAAGACAAGCATGAAAGCTTTGAAACTAAAATTAGATTTTTTTAATGCAAGCTATATGTAATATTCAAGGCTTCATGTACTGTTCCCTCTTTTTCTGTTCATTCTATTTATGTAGAAATATTTATGTGTGTCAAGTTCAGGATAACCAAAAAAAAAAACCAAAACATAGTAAGCACCTATGTTCAGAACACTGTGCCAAATGCTATATAAGATAAAAAGTGTAGATAAGATATTGTCCCTACCAAAACCAACAGCTTTACTGCACTCTGCATGAAAGAAAATTACAGATATAATAGGACCCTAAGTCCTTAGAGCATATGCTATATGCCCTACCTGGTTCCAATACACATGAAGGCTTTGTGAGTCTATTTCTGGATATGCTCATTAGAGGGCTACTTACCCCACTCCAGAGCATGGGGTTTTTGACTATTTCTTTTGACTGTTTCCTTCAGCCTATTGCAAGGTGATGAAGCCCTTTAATTGGCTACTTGTGCTAGACTTAAACGTACATACAAAAGATTTGAGGGAAGATTTCTCACCCTCTTCCCAGGCAGCTTCCTGGTAAGGAGGTTTGCTTACCTGTTGCTTAGTATCTATGAATGCATCCTGCCTGTTTGTTTCGTCTCTTTTATGTTTACTCTTTCCAGCTCATAGGTAAGTGAATTAATTGAGGGACAGACTGTTCTGTCTCTTCTCTCAGTCTCCCCTTATGCATTGTTAAGTGTCTATGAATGCACTCTGCCTGTTTCTTTTATCTGTTTTATATTTATTTTTTCCTATTCCTAGGTAAATGAGTATATTGAGATGGGAGAAGCCAGGTGCTTCCTAGAAGACTGATCAGTCATCCAAGGTCCCTCCAACAACTGAAGTCTGAGACCCAGTAGCAGAAGGAGACGTGTCTGTTGAGGAGCACTGGGACTCCAGTGCCTGAAGAATGGACCTGCTTGACCCCAACCCAGTAGAGAGTCAACCTCATATCCAAAAGCTGAGCAAAGGAGGGATTCATCCATTGGGTATGCCAATCCAAATGTGGAATTGATAGGGACTCAGAGAAGAGAGGAAGAATTTACAGGGCCAGGAAGTACCTCCACTATTTGAGGGAGATATTTTGTAACTACCACTCTAAGTTCAAGCCCACTTTCCCCAGTGTCTTCCAGTATGGGGGCACGCTTTTTTAACCTCTATCCTTGTTATACCTTCTCAGTAGATATACTTTTTAAAAAGTTAATTGATGTCAGTTGATTAATTGGTTTTGGGGAGCACACAAGATGGGGGTTCATGAATAAATGTCCTAGAAAATCCCAGCTCCTCAGGGAAACTCTTAGAATCATTAGAAGCCATCGCCTTTTGGGGATCCAACCCAGAATCCATGAGAATGTGAGTTAACATGGGACCACGTTAACTGAATTAAGCTGGAAGTCATTGGAGTCAATAAGTTTTAGGCATTAAGTGGTGATGTTGCTGAAAAGATAATCAACATGAATATTAAAATCCCTGAGGATGGATGTGGAAAGATTCCCCTCTTCCTTTGCTTTCTATGCTTTCTCTATCATTGAGAATTCTTGATTCTTTACATTCTCCTTATACTCTCTTTTTGGTAAACATACCATTAGTATTTCAACACTAAACAAACAGTGCCAGTCAACTTTCAGAAATATACTGCCAATGTATATGCGCTGAGATTTCTAGGCTGGAGGCTTACAACGCGCAAGAGATAAATATATATCCGTATGTGAATACATTGCAGCTCAGTTTATCTATTAAGTGGTGTGACAAAAAAGAAGCATACCATGCAACTCTTAGGCGATAAAGGCTACAAACTAATTTTTTTGACTAAAAAAAAAGAAACAGTGTGACGATTATGCAGCGGCAATGATGAATCGGTAAAATATGATATTACTGTCATTGAGGGAAAGCAGGAGTTGGACATCTTGGCAACAAATATGTCACCATAGTATTATCCAGTCACCTGTCCTAGCCGCCCCACTGTCATAGCTAGAGATCAGAAAACTGGCTCCTCACCATTAAGAGGGAACTGGTAGCCTCTCAGCTGGGAATGGGGTTTTGCAGAGAAGTGCTAAAATACTGCATTTCTAATTCTACTTCAAATTCTGGGTAGATTAATTCTGCTACTGTTCTACTTATTAAAGTCCACCTATACACACCAAAGTGCTACCTAGAGGTGGGTAGGTAGTGAAATGGATAGAGTGCTGAGCCTAGAGTCAGGAAGACCTCAGTTCAAATCCAGCTTCAGACACTTATTAGTTGCATGAATGTGGAGCAAGTCACTAACGCCCTATTTGCCTCAGTTTCCTCATCTGTAAAAGGGGGAAGATAATACCTACTTCCCAAGGTTGTAAGAATTAAATGAGACAATATTTGCAAAGTATTTAATACAGTATCTGACATATAGTAGGGCTAGTACTTCGTGTTTTATTACCTACTATCCTGTGGACCCTTGCCCCTCTGACTTTCTGTTCTTCCAGAGTAGCCAATCCTCATCCCTGGGTCAGCCCTAGCATCTGAATTCTCTGTTCCTGTTTTGGGGGCTACAGATCATTGAGGAGAAAATCCTGAAACAGAGAGGACTTTACATTACAAATACCTTGTTTCACAATCTCATCTGGGCCTTCGCTGCTATTTACCAAGCCTTCTACTTTGCTATCTCATTTTCATAAATCCCTATTCTCTTCTCTCTGCTCTCCTTCCTGAGATCCTTGGAGAGCATGGACTTTCTTATTTTTTATTTGGATCATCAGTATTTACTCATCTGGGTAATTATTTCCATAATAAAAGTTTAAGATATTTGTTTTTCATTCATTCATTCATTCCCCTCCTACCCTTCTACTTCACAGAGAATAAGATCCTCTCTTGTCTGTGTTCAACAATCACGTTGCTGCTCCTTCCTAAGGTGAATCCTTCCACCTGAACTTTAGATCCTATTCCTCCTGCCTCTTTTTTATCTTGCTTCAGCGTTCAACCCCTATCTTTCATGTGACTTCAATCTCTCCCTTTCCATTTTCCTATAAATATTCCTATGTGTCTGTCCATCTAATCTCATTTCTATCTTCTCCTTCACTGTTCAACTTCTTGGGAAAAAAAATTAGCTGTGCTAATACTTCCCTATTACTGTTTCCTTAGTTCTTTGCAATCCAGCTTCTACCCCCACAACAGCTATGCAATTGTTTTTTCAAAGGACACCAGTAATCTCATAATGACCCAATAACAACTTTTTTTCAGATGTGAGCTTCAAGTTGAAAAATGCTATTTGATATCTGTTGAGTTTTTGATACTACTGATACCTACCTCCAACTCAGTAAACTCTCCTCCCTTATCTCTCATTTCTCTCTAACATGTCTGACCACTCCTCTGTCTCTTTCACTGTAATCCTCTTTGTACCCTTTCAACATGTATTTCTCAACATGTACAGCTGGTCTTCTCATTTCTCCATACCCTTTTCCTCATCAGGCTCATTTCTCACAACATTTTATCTACCATCTCCATGAAGATAACTTACATACATTTTTTTCTCTCTAGATCTAACTTTCTCTTCTGGGCTCCAGACAGGTATCTACAACTGTCTATGGTGTATCACAGTAGTACACCCAGTAGTACTTCAAACTCAGCTTTTCCCTAAACTAAATATTCTTTCTGACTACAGTATTTCTTTCCACTACTATTTATTCAATCTCCCATGTTTGCAGTCTTGGGTTATTTTTAATTCTTACCTTTGAACCACAGTTCATAAGTCATGTGAATTCTACTCCCATCACATTTCTCATCTGTAATTTCTTTATTTCCACTACCATCACATATCAATCAGGCCTTAATTACCATCTTCCTGGAATACTGTAATAGATTCCTAATAGGTTTCCTGTCCCACTCTCGTTTCCTTTCCACCCTTCATACTATTGATAGAATCATTTTCTTAAGCATAGATCTGGCCAAGTCACTTCCTTGACCCAAATCCTTAAGAGCTTTAGTTTTGTTTCCAAACTAAATTTCAAATTCCTTTTCCTGGCATTCCAAACTCTCCATAAGGCTATGCCATTGTTGCAGTTTAGATTTATGTCCACCCAGGGATGCCAAAAACAATTGCGATTTCATGATGTGTTGTGGGGGAACTGTCTCAGAGAATTTAGTCAGACCACCTCTAATCCAAGTACAGGCATTTGTTGAAAATTGACATCTCTCATTGAAGCAGGCTGTTTAGAGGAACCGAGCAACTTCAGAGAAAGAAGGTGGATTTTTATAGTATAAAGATGCAGAAATTATGAATATTAAAAAGGCTAAGGGATTAGGTTAAAAATTGGTGTGTGTGTGTGCGTGTGTGTGTGTTCATCCTTCATTGCTGAAGAAGACCACGCCATCAGAGAAATGATGACATGACTTGCTCTTGACTTTGTTTTGAGTGAGGGAGGGCTGTGCAGGTCACCAGCCTCACTTCTCCAGAGCCATCTGAATCCAGTGACCAGATAGATATTCATCTGGATGACTGGAGATGACCCAAGAAGAGGCAATTGCGGTTAAGTGACTTGCCCAGGATCACATGGTTAGTGAGTGTCAAGTGTCTGAGGTGCAATTTGAACTCAGGTCCTCCTGATTCCTTCACTGGTGCTCTATCCACTGCACCACCTAGCTGCCCCAGCTTAAAAATTAAGGGATTAGGTAATAGGGGAAGGATCTCAGCCACAGTAGAATAGTGCATACAATTACAATGCATACAGAAAAACCCATTTGGGGGAGGGGGGGTATGTACGTATGATAATGATATTATAATAAGACTTTCTACATTATAAGTTCACTCTAGGTCAGTTCTTTACTATTACCACATAGATGCCTACTTAGGGAAAGTCCCCTTTATTGTTTTGGGGTCTATATCCTGCTTGGGCATCCTGGTGATGGTGCTTTCTGATTGGCTGAGTATTGTGTTCTTGTCTGAGACTAGATAGATGTGATTGTGATTGAATTCATAGACTTACCAGCTGTTTCTGTGGGAAATATGAGGAATGGATCTGGGGGCAGTGGCTAACTAGAAGAAGTTGCTGGGATCCCATCTCATGGACACACCTGGTGTTTCTGTGAGAAATATGAGTTCATAAACACACCTGTTGTTCTAGTGAGCAGTGAGGCATAAATTAGGTTAGGATGTTGAGTGTGTATGTGTGTGTGAGGTAGGGGCAGGGGGCTTTCTGTTCGGTGGGGCCAATAAGGAAGTTAGAATACTGGGACTGGGAGCAGCTTTATTAATATTCCATCACTGTCACAACTTTTCAGCCTTACCTCATATCACTATGCCATACACTTGCCTTTCAAGATAAACAGCCTTCCCCCTCTCTTTCTTTGGTCATACAATTCCCTCTGCCTGGGAATTTCCATGGTCTCCTACCATGATCTGGTGAATTCCTGCACATCATTTAAAGCCTAATTCAAATGTTAACTCTTCTACAAGGCCATCCATGATTCCGCAAATCTATAGGTCCCTTCCTCTTAGACTTCAGAGGACACTCTCTTTTTGCAGCTCTCTGGTACACTTACAGAGGCAGTGAGAAAAGCCCTTGAAGCCAGAAGAACCTAGGTTCAAGATCTACCTCTGACTCAACTGGCAAATCACTTAACTTCTTAGTGCTCTAAGCAACTCTCTAAGACTTTAAGTTGCAGAGAACTATTTCAGAATTGCATTAGTCTAGAGAGTTTCATAGGACCTAGAACTAGAAGGGAACTTAGAGGCCATTTATTTCAATCATCTCATTTTACAGATGAGGAAACTGAGGTTCAGACTTGCCCACGGTGATACCAGGAGTAATCATCAGGGGTTTGAACCTATGTCATCTGACTTCAGAGCCAGTATTCTTTCTAATACACTAGTTTTCTCCCTCAGGAGTTCCCTATAGGCCAACTTACTGCACTAAATATGGGATGCCATGTATCTTAGTTAGCTGTGTTTATATCTTCATCAGAATTTCAGATGATCAATGGGGAGAAACACGTGGGGCATAGGTAGACTATGGTATATTTTCACTAAAGTTGGTATAATGGATATCACAAGATATATATGATCAGAAAATTAAAATCATAACATCACTTGTATGTATGAAATGTAAAAGGAAAGAAGGAAACAAATATATATTTAGTAACTACTACATACCAGGCACTGTGCTACGTGGCTTACAAATACTATTTCATTTGATTTTCGTGGCAACCTTAGGATGTAAGTGCTGTTATTACCCTCCTTTTACGGTTGAAGAGACTGAGGCAGACAGAAGTTAAGTGATCTGCCCAGGGTCACACAGATAGTAAGTATCTGAGCCTAGATTTGAACTCAGGTCTTCCTGATTCCAGACCCAACCATCACCGAGATGCCTAAAGGAAGGTCTTTAGCATATTGGAGAGATCTTTTATGGAGGATCTATAGGATAATATGAATAAGAGTTACGCAGAATGAAAAGATATACTCAGTATCACCTTTATTGAAGCCAATGTTTCCATCTATGAGATCACCAGTCCCCTGAAAGACATGAAAATGTTTGGGTTTGATTCCAATTTGAGGACTGCAAGAGGCTACCATATTGCATTAGAGAGCAAAGGCACAATTCCCAGCTTTTGTCAAGATGGCCAAGAAAGATCAGCTATTCCCACCTCTAAAGTTTACAAGAAACCTGGATGGCACAGTGCATCAAATGTTGCACCTAGTCAAGGAGACCTACATCCAGTCCTGCCTAAGGTCATTTCAGTTCCCTGACTGGGATAATAGAAGCACCGGCCTCACAGGGTTATAGAGGGGATCAAATGTAATAAAGTGTATAAAATGCTTTGCAAACACTAAAACACCATAAAAATGACAGCTATTATTTATACTACACTGAAATCACTGTGTCCACCTCAGTGTACAATGAATAGTGTATATATTTTCATGTTCTGGGAGCTGATTTTATTTTATTTATGTGTATCAAGGATACACATCCTCAGCTGGCCAGTCCCATTGAGGATGAGATGTGGCTGGATTTGTCTTCCCAGTTACAGATATCTCAGTTCCCTGGAGTCTAATTCTCCTGAGCTCATATACTGGCACCAATACAAAACTCCAATCATGTAGAGCAGAGAGGTGCCATGACTGGCTTGGTCTCCAAGGATGTTTATCTCTGGAGTCCCCAGCTGTGCTCCTTCTGAGGTTGTGAAGTATTATCTCTTTTCCCTAAGTACATTATCTGTGTCTCAGATTTTGTTTCATTTAATTTTTTAATCAAAATTGGTTATAGGGTTAAAAAGAGGTTGACCTGATCTGTAGTTATCCTTGCAGGCTATCACATAACAGCACACATGTGTGGCCTTTGATAGCAAGGATTTTTCAGGGCTTTTTATTGTACACTGATATGTAAGGGTGGGCCTAATGCAGAGCTCTAGATTACAGCAAGTGAGTAAAATATTATTTAATAATGTACAAATATTTCTGTCTATTTTAGCGTGGTCTCCCACACAGGGTTAGGCTTAAAGTTATATCCCAATAATCAATAAAAATCATAAAGAATTTTATTAATTGACTACATTCCAAACACTGGGAATACACATATAAAAAAAATGAAATGATCCCTATTTCCAGAGAAAGTACATTCAAATAGAGGCATCAATATGTGTATCTACACATATACAACAAAGTAGTTAAATAATAAATAGATGAAAAATCAACATTGGTCCTGAGGTTTTTGTAAGTGGTACAATATAATTATTCTCCATGCTACCAACCGCTTCCCTCTCCATCCCTTCTTCCACACAATGGTCATGACATTTCTAAAGCACAGGTCTGATCATGCCATTTCCCTACTCAGTAAACTAAAGCTCTGTTTGGCATTTTAAGTCCTTTACCACCCAGTTCCTATATACCTTTCCAGATAACAACAAATTTTATCTCCTACTTCCACACTTTTTCACATGACACTCTTACGGAACTGGAATACACTCCCTCCTCATTGCAATCTCTTTGAATCGCTAGTTTTCTTTAATGTTCAACTTAGCATAGGTACCACTTCCCTCCTGATAAGGCCTCACCTGGTTCTCCCAGTTTTTCACCTCCCTTCTCCTACCCCCCAACTAACATAATGTTTATAAAGTATACATTTTTATATACTATCCCAATAGAATGTATGCCCTTGAGGACTGAGTCCATTTTGGTTTTTGTGTCTGTATCTCCAGTGCCTGGCACAGTATGTAATAGCAGTTTAATAAACACTTGTTCACTGATGGAGCAAATGTTTTCCAATGTTACTCAGTGTTCACCACATCTAATCCCCTTTAAGTGTCTTCTGGAAGAAAGTTCTCATGCTATGTGGGTATGAGAGTTCTGTAAAATCCACAAGACTTTTTTTCCATTTTCACTTCCAGATCATGAAATAACTACATTTTCCAATAGTTTGTAGTTTTCTTTTTAAGTCTTGTTCCCTGGGACTTTGTCTTTAAGTTTCAACATATTGTGGTCAAATTGAATTATTTTGAAAGATCCCATCAAGTTCTTCACAAAATCTCTTTACTTCTTCATGCTCTGTGACAGATGTTGTCTCAGAAGTTATTATTCTCTTCCTGGTGGCCTATTTCATTATGCTCATCATAAGCACTGTCAGGAGTGATAACTAAATTATCCAGATTAGTTAAATTAGGTCCCTTTCCCCAGAAGGAAAGGAGATATATAAACAAAAAGAGCCTGACCAATTCAGGAGCTTACAAGTACAACCTCTGACCCCAAATGAATTCTATGCCATGCCCTGTGTTCATCCTTATCTAGCCAATTCATAATTGATTAATTGTGTGAAGGGTTCCATCTGCCTTTGTCCTCCTAGGTTGCAAACAGGACTAGCCTCCACTGGCATGGGTCGCTCTGATGCAATCTCCAATTGTGGGAAGAATTGGTTTCTCTTGAAACTTGGGTTATGTCATCTCTTAGACCCAAAACTCAATGAACTGGAACTTGGGATGATGGCAAGAAAGTCAAGGGATGTAAATTCTTTTTCTATCAGATCTAGCAACTGGAGAAGGGCACAGAGCAGAGAGCTAGAAAGGACTCAGGTAGAAAGTAGCATTTGAGCTGAACTTTGAAGAAAACTAGAGAGAAGGAGTATCTGACCATGGGAGCAGGGCACAGTCTATACAAATGCATGGAGATAGATGACATGGCATGTGTGAAGAAGAGAAAAAATGCAGTTTGATTGATCTGAAAAGGTCATGAGTAAGATTAGTATATATTAAGGCTGGAAAGATGGGCTAGAAGCCATCAATCAATCAACAAGCATTTGTTAAACACCGCCTATGTGCCAAGCACTGTGCCAAGTGCTGGGGATACAAAGACAGACAAAAGATCGTCCCTGCTCTCAAGGAGGTCACAAGCTCATAGACCTTAAATGCCAACACAGGAGTTTATATAGAGGAAATAGAGATCCAATAGACTTTATCAAGCCAGGGAGTGACATGATCAGATCTATACTTTAGGAATATCACTTTGGTGCTATAGAGGAGAAAGGGGAGAGACTTGAAAAGATAAAATGAATTAGTAGATTTGTGAAAGCTGGCTCAAAGTTCTACTTGGAGAAACAGATAAAGGAATTATTGTCATTAGTTTTTCATGCATCCAAAGGCAATAAGAAATATCATTTCATGGAACATTTGGTCATCTGTATTGCAGAGCTCATTAAAAATATTTGAAAAAGATTCCATGAAAATTATTACAGCTCATGTGCCAACATTGGTTACAGAGAACAAAACGGTAGAGAAATTCTCAAAAGGACTTGATAAGATCCTCCAAATCAACATATATTTTAATATTCAGTGACTCCAGTGCAAAGTTGGAAATAGGCAAAAAACAATTACAAATATGTAGGAAATAAGGAAAGAAAGAATCCAAAGTTTTATAAGCTACACAGAAGAATCATAAACATATTCATTCCATCAATACTTCTCTTTAAGAAAAGAATGACAATATGCTAAAAGTATGGAGTATTAAATAGCATCCTCCCCCAGAAGAAATTGATTATATTTTAGTAGATGGAAAATGACAATTACTCATGTACAAATCATTCCTGAATCAGTTCTATCCAGTCAGAACTAACTTGTTAGAGCAAAGAGTCCAATTAATTCAAAGGAAAAGGAAAGATTATAAATTAGAAAAGACAGCACATGCAATTAAAATAACTCCAATTAAACATATTTAAATGGGTTGCTAATACAAAGAAAGGGAGAAAATGGTGGAAGAAAAGCATTACACAGATTACAATAGCTCCATATAAAAATGTAACTGATATAAATCAGTTGCTTTAATGAGCAACCTAAAGAACCTAAAAACAATCAGTCATCAATTGGCTTCCTTGCCAAGCAGAGTGATATGGTGGCCAAGGGCAACATAATTTTAGAACGTAAATATGTTTACAAAATCTTATGGAAAAGATTAGCGGAAGATTATGAACACCATTGCCTCATAAAACAAAGAGAAACAATGGGGGGGGAATTAGTTTAAAGAAAGCTTGTCGAGAGCAAAGTCATTCCAAGGGTATTTAAGAATCAAAGTGGAACAAGTATAACAAACAGAGAGAACAAAGAAAATATTTACTGTGATTTCTATAACAAACTCCTTTCACTATCAAAGACAGTGGAACTACCACGTGAACTTTTAACATTACAGTTCCAGATGTGCTTAAAGAGGAAGCAGAAACAGAACTGAAAATTTAGTTGTATTGGACCAAGTATACACTAAGAAGGTACATTTTAGAAATAAAACAGTCATGAAAGCATTGAGGTATCGGCTCTCAAAGTCTTTGTAAGAAGGGAAAATACCAATGGAGTATAAAAAAATTGTAGACTGAGAAAAGTGATTATTTCTCTTTTGTATTAATAACTAAATATTGATTCAGGACAAGGTTTTTTTCTTCCCTTTTCTATTTCTTCATCCAGAAATCTACCAGTGTAAGAACTCTTTCTCAAAGACAGTAAAAGAAATTCTAAGTTTAGGTTAATAGATAGATCCTTGCTCACTGTGTTTACTCAGACAAGTCTGGGAAAATGTTGATTCTCTCTTTAGTCAGACAGGTAATATTTAAGTCTCTTTGACCAAGATATGGGTGATTCAAGTCTCATACCCCCAAAACTTTCATTAGAATGAGCCCCTCATTATAATATTCATTTTCTCATTAATTGTTAACCAAGCAGGGTTGATTGCCACCCTCAGGAATACTTACTCTTCCAAGGGTATATAAACTGTGAGCCCACCATCATGAGGGTCTGGCATTTGAGAGTGCCACTGACTTTTTTTATTAATAAACATGCTGATATTAGTAAAATGATTAAATTATACAGAAGTTTTGTCTCTCAAATTTTTTAAACATCACAAGACATTATTACCAGGAAAAAGTAAAGGAGAAACCTTCAGCTACTCACTATCTATGTAATAGTGTATATGTGTGTGTATGTGAAAGAGACAAAGACAGAGATAGAGACAGAGAAAGCTACACACATAGACAACATTCTTAATATATTAGAAAGGAATAGGAAGTTTTCCACAAGTGATATTCCAATAGATCATATCTTCACCCTCATGTAATTGACAGGGAATACAAGATTCATCTTGGCTTATTGTGTGTTTTCTATGGAGAACCATTTGATTTGGTAGAGCAAAATGCTGTCTCAAAGACTTTCTTCCAACAAGGTATTTCCTCTGCATATGTAAACATTACATAATATTCCCTTGAAAGATAGTGCAACAAATATGGAAATATGTTTTGCATGACTTCACATGTATAACTGATATTCTATTGCTTGTCTTCTTGATGAGTCAGGGAGGGGCAGAAGGGAAGAAGAGAATTTGGAATTCAAAAAAATTTAAATGAATGTTAAAAATAAATATATATTTTTTAAAATGAGAAAGACATAGGAACAGAGTTAACTTTGTTCAATGACACACATACATATCAACGTGGTACAGAGTGGTGCACTGGAGAGAGTGCTCAATTTGGAATCAAAAGACTTGGGTTCAAATCCCCACTATGTGTGTCCTTGGACAAGCTGCTTAACCTTTCTGGGCTTCAGATCATTATCTGTAAAATGAAAACTTTGGACTAGATGATGTCTAAGATCCATTCCTGATGTAAATCTATATGCTATGATCATTCAAGGCATAAATCAAGGAAATAAATATTTATCAAAGGTGTTTGCCTTTGGATCATATGGAAGAGATCCAGTGCAGAATCCAAAATTATAGATGATAAGGTATCTCAGAACTTTCTGTTAGTAGATGAGATTATACTGATCGCATCAAGCTTTGGACCCCTGCAAAATTTCCTGGATGATGAGATCCTTAACCATTCAAAGGAGTTTTATCTAACTATCCAAACAGGAAAAAACAA
Organism: Bettongia penicillata ogilbyi; assembly: GCA_023548195.1. Classification (NCBI taxonomy): domain Eukaryota; kingdom Metazoa; phylum Chordata; class Mammalia; order Diprotodontia; family Potoroidae; genus Bettongia; species Bettongia penicillata. The sequence continues at coordinate 1,185,161 of JAJHZJ010000685.1, forward strand.
ACAAGTGGATGAAAAATGTACATTGTTCAGGCTATGATATTCAATTTTATGGGCTGACGGTAGTATTCATATGTCCAAGGATAAATGTTGTCAGTTCACTGTCAATATGGCAAGAATTCTCCAATGATTCCTACTTAGACTTTGATTTACCAATTTTATCAATAACTTGGATAAAATAATAACTCATCAAATTTGCAAATGACAAAATGTGAGAGGGATAACTAGTACACTAGATCAGTGGTGGAGAACCTGAGCCTGGAGAATTCCAAAAGATCTTGACAGGATAACAGAAGATAATAAGATGAAGTTCAATAGTGCTAAATATAAAGTTTTGTACTTGGGCACAGAAAATCAATTTCACAAATAAAAGATGGGGGAAGCATGGATAGCAGTTGTCTTTAAAAGGAGCATGGGGTTTTAGTGCACTACAAGCTCAATGTGAATTAGCAGGATAATGTGCTGCCACCACCCCTCCAAATCTATATTTTTGTGACATTAATATTTGATGTTGGTGTGTTTGGAAAACACACAATAAGCCAAGATGAGTCTTGTATTCCCTGTCAGTTACAAGAGGGTGAAGATACGATCTATTGGAATATCACTTGTGGAAAACTTCCTTGATTGTTCCTTGGGTCACCCTCTCCTCAAATACATTAGTGCTGCTGTTAATTTCTTTCATTGGTGCTTTAATATTTTTCTGTCAACCTAGTTTGGCTCGTCTGCTGAAACAGTTTACTGGGGTGTGGTTGCTGTGCATGCAGCAGCTTCTTGGAGCCGCAGGTGAGAGTTAGGCAGAACAGGTGGACACCAAAAGTGGAAGGAGCCCTGAAAAGGCTCGGCAGCCATCACACCAAAGGTACTGTTCCTCCCTGAACACTCCCTACGCTCTCAAGATCTCTCTCAAGAACTTTGAATTTGACTGTGCAACATGAGAGACACTGGCACAGGACCACTCAGCACAGTGTGCCCACATCAGAAAGGGTGCTGTGCTCTTTGAGCAAAGCAGAATTGAGACAGCACAAAGTAAATGCAGGATGTGCAAATTTGGGATATCCACCCCAAATATGCACATGAACTATCTGTGCCCAGCCTGTGGTAGAACATTCTGAGCTTGTATCAGTCTGATCAGCTGCAGTCGGATACACTGAAACTTCACTTTACAAAGGTGATATCATTTTGGTCCTCTTTGAAGACGAGGGACAACAACCAATCAACCTATCAACCAACCAATATTTTTCTGTTTATTTCTAAGCTTACAAGTTTCAGGATTATCTTGTCCCAAAATTCTTTAGCTGCACTGTTTTTCCTTTCTTTCTCTCATTTTTTTCTGACTTTATTTCTTTGTGCCGTATTTTGAGCATGCCTACTTATCCATTTTACCATATCTTTAAGAATTGTATTGTTTCTGATTTGATTTTTGTTGCTATTTTAAGTGATGTTCTTACCTCTGTGTTCTATTATGAATGAATGCATGCATGAATGAATGGATGAATGGTATTTATTAGACACTTATGAGTCAAACACTATGCTAAGGCTTAAGAATATAGATACACATATACATACATATGCACATATACATATATTCATATATACACATGCATATACATATACATGTGTGTATACATAATGTGTGTGTGTGTATAAAATCAAGACAATCTCTACACTCAAAGAACTTATATTTTCATGGGGAAGACAACGTATATATAGAAGAGTAGTGGCCAGGAAATAGCAGTTAAAGTCTGGGAAGTCATGAAAGTGGTAAATTAATCAACAGGGCAGTAGTTTGGCATAGAAACAAAGGTAGTACAGTTGTGATCAGTCATTCTCAGAATTAGAGATGGAAAGGATTAGGAAAGGGAGAAGGAAGTGAAAGTACCCCAGGGACAGGAAAGTTGTGGGGTAAACACGAGTCCACATGGTCCTAGGGAGTCAGAGTCAAACGATTTAGACCATCCCAAATATGGCTCCTGGTGACCTGATGTGGCCAGTGGATGGCAGAAACTAGATCATTAGGGCCAAAAATAGTAGGGTGAAGATGGGGTGACAGGGTTTCCAAAAATTCAGAACCTGGTGGTTTAGCTCATCAATATCAACACCATCATGCTTCTCATTATCATCATTATAATTAGCATTTATATAGCACTTTCAAGTTTGCAAACCACTTTCAATGTGTTATATTTTTTGACCCTCACAACACTGTGAAATAGATACTATCTTTATTCCCATTTTACAGATGAGAAAATGGAGGATGAGAAAGATTGAGTGATTTGTCTATATTCACATAACCAGTAAGAGTGCGAGAAGTGGAAGTGTGAGTGAACAGAAAGACCATGGAAAGACCAATGGTGGATGTAATTGGGCTATAACATATCACTAACACAAACTTAGAGGCAAAAAAGTGGTAGAAAACATTATCATCCAAAAAAATGTATGACCAGAAAAAGAAATGAATCACACATATACTGAAAGTAGGAATGAAGGCATGGACAGTCCATATACTATACTGGTGGCCATGCAATGTTAATGTACCTATAAGAAGGTCCCAGCATGATGAAGGATTTATGGGAAAAGATAGCTAAGAATCCCACAGAAAAATAAAATGGATTATGGTCTGCCCCTCCAGAAATGGTATCCATGTAGATGACATCACAGATACATTGAAGCGGGAGGGAGTTAGACACAGATTCTTGTTTAAATAACCACTAAATAAACAGTACTTTAAAGTCAGAGTTCTCAGGCTTTCAAACTCTTATTTCAGAAAAGGCCACTGTGCCCCCTCCAAAAGAAAGAAAATTGTTCTCAGCTCTTCGAAGTTCTCAGACTAAGCTGTTGATCTTTAGCAGATTAGGAAGTTAAAATGGTTGAAGGAGAATCTTGAGGATTTTCTTTAACCGCAGGCCCCCAAATTTTGTTTTTGTGTCGCGGCTGATTTGGCTCCTTGGACTCTTGTTGTATAGGTCTTTTGTGGCACTGCCCTCTTCTTTCCTCAGAATAACTGCACTTATTCCCACAGGCACTGTTTTTTTTCCAGGTAACAGTAAGTCAGCCTTGACTGAGACACTCCTGAGGAAAAATACTAAGTAATAATAGTGAAATGACATATTCAGATCTCAAACAAGACAACTGACATTTCTTCCTTAGAAACAGTGAGATAGGTGTCTTAAAACTAAAAGAATGGAAGGTGGGGAACCTCCGAATTTCCCATACACTGAAAGGTCTGAGTCATTTTGATGCATTCAAGCTTCCGTCTTCTATAAGTACTCTGCAGGTTGGGACAGGTTTATTGTACTTTTCCTCAACGTTAATGGAGTCATGGCTTTCTAAGGTAACCAAGCAAAACATAATATGGAGCCAAGAGCTGAGACCATGGGTTCTAAAGATTCACCTGACCTGGGTGTGGCCACTCCCCAGGAGAACAGAAGGTGCCTTCTAATCTTTAAGAGAAATAAAAAAGGATTTCCCTATTTATAATGCGAGGATTTTTGTCCCAAGAAGCAAGGAGGGAAAGATGTTTCTCCGTTGATCTTGAAAGTGTATCTGTGGCCTAATGCATTAGCTGCTAGACTAGACTGTAAGAAAAACACTAGCCAACCTTAAAGTAGGATATAAATGTAATGTAATGATAATGATAGTAAGCACCTCACTTATAGAAATCCAATGTCTATCTCATTAGGAGCTGTTCAATCTTTTGTAAAAGAATATTAGTAGCGAGAGAATCATTAAAGATTTATGTGGAACTCTGGAAAAAAAGAATAAAAACAAGAAGAGAAAGGTTGACAGTATGGTCACTCACCACAGAATGGCCTAACCTAGTCAGGAACTCAATCATTTTTTATGTCATGGACCCCTTTGGCAATCTAGTGAAGGCTATAGACCCTTCTAAGAATAATGTTTTTAAATATATAAAATACAATTTCAAAGGAAACCAATTATACTGTAGTACAATTATCAAAATATTTTTTAAAAACTCCATGAACCTGATGAAATCAATTCATGATTACCTGAAGAGGGTGGGGCAAGGGAGGAAGACTGTCCAGGGATCCCAGGTTAAGAAGCCCTTAGTAGTTAAAGAGTTGACCTCAAGAGTCAAATTCTGCTTCTGACATACACTATCTGTGTAAACCTGGAGAAGTCATTTAACCTCTAGGTGCCCCCAGGCAACTCTCTAAGACTATAAGTTGTAAAGAAAGTATTGATCTGCTTTGGTACATGAAGCTCCCCACAGCAACGAAACCACAGGTCTGCTAAAAAGAAAAAAAAATTACAAAAAAAAAATTCAACCTAAACATCCACACACTGCATATCACTGCATATGGCTGGTACAGACAATGAAGATGGATAACAAATGGGGACCAGAACTAAAGAGAAGGAGTGGGCTAGAATACTTTGGGGGAATTTGACAGGAAGTTTAATGGACTAACCTTCTCTCTGAAACAAAGACCCATGTCCTTAACAATAGTATTATCCTAGTGACAGTGAGTTAAATGGTAGACATGAGGAGGCTGTAGCTATATATTATCAAAGAAAACTTATGCAGAAAAAGATGCATAGATATCATCAAAGAGATATTTTAGCCAAGGTACTGGCTTTTTTAAGGAACTTTGTGAAAAATCTTTTGAGAAGAAAAGAGCTCTTTTATATTACAGAAACACAAAGCCCATCTCAACTCATGAGTGGTTCATGACAGTCTGATTATCTAGGATTTTTGTATGGGAGTCTCGTAAAAGTAGAACATTATCTATCTTGTGGCCAGCTGGTTGACAAAGTGGATAGAGTCCCAAGTGTGAGTGGAAGACCTAAGTTCAAATCCAGCCTCAGGCATTTACTAGCTGTGTAACCCTGGGTGGGTCATGTAACTCTATTCACCTCCATTTCTTCATCTGTAAAATGAGCTGGAGAAGGAAATAGCATATTGGGAGCATTTAACAAAAATGTTTGTTGACTAGTAGACCTGTATTTTTATTTACCCTTGTGCTTCGATCTCTCTGGATAGGAGGAAGAAGGGAGGCAGAAGAAATGAATGCTTATATTCTCATTGTTTTCAGATGATCAACACAAGGCAAGTGTGAGCAGGCAAGGTGCAGATCCACCCGGTTCAATACTAAACTCCCTCTACCTATAAAAGGTTAGGGCCTCCTCTGGGCAGGTGTGAACTGCTATGCTGGGCTCTTTCAGCGAACGCCCAGTTGGAATGAAATAGCAGCCAACAATTCATTTTCTTCACTCTCCCATGACAGTATTTACTTTATAAAACTCAACAAATCTGTGATCTCAGCAATTCTTCTCCTTGTCTTGTAAGCTTAGCTCTCATTCATATGGAACTTCACAGTTCATAAAGCAAAAAGAATAAAGCTTTACTATCCCTAATGGTTCTTAAAGCCTCCTCCAAATATCTTTATTAAAATGCACTTAAGTATTAGTTATCTGCTTATCCTTTAAAGTAGATGACAGCTAGCTGATGATAAGGACAGTCAGTCAACTAGCATGTGCCTACTCTGTGTTAGGCACTGTGCTAAGCACTAGGGATACAAAAAAGGGCAAAAACCAAACAGTTCCTGATCTCAAGGTGCCTGCAGTCTAATGTGAGTAGGGGACAAGAGGTTCTAGGGAGCTGAGATACTAAAGTGTTCCCTAATTCACAATTTTGCCTAGGCCAGTTCTATCCCATGTATTACTAACATCCCCTTTCCTGTTGAGATCACTATTCTTCTAGTAACCCAGGTCTGCAACCTGAATCATGTTTAGTTCTATACTCTCTTGCCACCCATACCAATCCTTGTTGATTCCACCCCTTCAGTAAAATAGCTAATATTTATGTAATACTTACTGTGTACCAGGAGCTTTACAATTTTTATCTCATTTCATCCGCCCAACAACTCTGGGAGACAGGTGATATTTTATATACATTTTACAGATGGGGAAACTAAGGCAGACAAGTTAAGTGACTTGCCCAGAGTTACAAGGCTAGCTTCTGAGACTGAATTTGAACTCAGGTCTTCCTGACTCTATTTACCTTACCATCTACTTGCATCAACATGTCTTCCATTTGTCCCTTTCTCTCTTCTCATATGGCAAACACACTTGAAGAAGCTATTACCATTTCTAGACTAGACTATTGTAACTGTTATCGGATTGACTTTCCTGTATCAAGTTTCTACCTTCTCCCATCTACGGTGGAATGGATATTTCTAAAACATAGAAATTATTGTGTCATTCCTTTTTCAAGAACTTTCAATAGGTTCCTACTATCTTTGAGGGGAAAAAAAGTCTTTTGCGGCATTTAAAGTCCTTTATAGTCTGCCTCTAACTGACTTTGCCAAGCTAACTAAAGATTACTCTCTCTCTCACACTCAGTATTCTAGAGAAACTGACTCATTCGCTATTTCCTATAGATTACATCCCACCTTCCATTTCTATGGCTATACAGATCCCTCCGTGCTCTTCCTGAACCTCTAATTCTTGGAAGCCCTAGCTCCTTTAAAATCTCAGCTCAAGTATCAACTCCATCACAAGACCTTTCCTGATTCCTCCAGTTGTTAATATCCAACCCTACAACTACTGTGTATTTACTTTGAAGTATGTTGTATTTGTCCATTTGTGAACGTAGCACATATCCTCTGGAAAGATGGGCTGGAGCAAAGCTGTGGAGGACTTTGAATGCCAAACCCATGGGGCATATATGTAGGAAGCAAGTATGGCTAGCATTCATCCATGGAGGGACATTTAATGGACTTCATGTGATCAGGGCACATCAGAACATATGTTGCCCAAGGACTCACATTTCTAATGGTCTAGGGTTGCCACTGTCTTCTGCTGACGTTTTTACATTGTCTCTTTTGGATCAGCTCTTTGCATGGTGTTTCCTCCTTCTGCACCCATACATGGGAATTGCATCATGTGTCTGCCTCTCTGGGTCTGTTCTTACTGCTGGTACCTAACGGGCTTCAGCTGGAGGTACTACTTCTTCCCCGTAAGATGGGGTGATGTTGGACATTGACATTGCTTTTACAGTTTAGAGCCCTGGATCCAGATGGCTCTAGGGGTGTCAGTGAGGCTGGTGACTTTGCACAGCCTCACTTAAATCCACTTCACTCAATGTCATGGCATGACCTTCCTGATGTCCTAGTCCTTTTTGACAATGAAGGACAAAGCAGCAAGTTTAAAGCCTACAGACTCAACTTCGTTTTTTCAGGGTCACCTAGTGACTATCTTGACTTCTGTCTGCTAAAGTACAGTGATTTCAAAGCTTTTCCCTCATAAAGACAAACTGAAAACTCTTTTAGTCTATGGCTGAGGCTAAGAACCCCTATACCTAACTTGTTCAGCCATTTCATCATGTCGAACTCTTCATGACCGCATTTGGGGATTTCTTAGCAAAGATACTGGAGTGGTTTGCCATTTCCTTCTTCAGCTCATTTTAAAGATGAGAAACTGAGGCAGACAGGATTAAGTGACTTGCCCAGGGTCACACAGGTAGAAAGTGTCTGAGGCCAGATTTGAATTCAGGAAGATGAGTCTTCCTGACTCCAGGTCCCACTCTATCCCCTATGCCGCCTAGGCACACCTATGCCTTAGTAGGAGCTGCTGAATAAAAGGTAGGCAGAGCACAAGGCTCAGATTATTTCTACTTTTTGAATTGCTTATATCCTGAGTTGAATCCTGGTTCATTTCCCCAGTCAACTACATGATTTAGGATTAGAACTCCCTTGTAGCTCCCCTTCAATTTCTAATGCCAATCAATAATCTCCCAGCAAGCTACAATGGGCTATGCGAGTAAAGAACCGTAGATCCAGAACTTTAAAAGACTTTAAGGTTTATCTGGTCTAACCCCTAACTTACAGATAAGGAAACAGAAACCTAGAAAGATAAAGATGACTCAAGGTCATACAAGCAAGGTAGGAAAGGTGGGATTTAAATCCAGCTCTTCTGACTCCAGATCCCAAAGTCTTCCACTGTACCATGCTGCCTCCCTTCTGTTACTTCCCTTGGTCCCCCATGATCTTTTATGGGTGGGAAAAACAGGTGGGAAAAAGACCAGAACAAAACTAAGTAAAAACTTAGAAAGGTCATCCTAGACCATACTAGGCCACATTCTATACTTTATCGTGTACATGCAGCCAGTCGTAAATTTCTCAGCTAGAAGTCTCCTTTCATTTAAATGTACAGAATTTAAACTCATTCAAATGGCTGCAAGTTGTACATAAAAACAGCTGTAGCATATTTACCTATGGTTTATAGGCCTATGATTTGGGCATGTATAGGATTGTCGTTCAGTCGTGTCCAACTCTTTGTGACCCTCTGTTGGTTCCACACTATCCATGGACCTTTCTTGGCAAAGACACTAGAGTGGCTGCCATTTTTCTTCTCCAATGGATTAAGGCAAACAGAAGTTAAGTGACTTGCCCAGGGTCACAGAGCTAGCAATTGTCTGAAACTGGATTTGAAATCAGATATTGCTAACCTCCAGGCCTGCCCTCTGTTTACTGAGCCACTTAGCTGCCTCATGGATGGGATTAGGATCCAGTTAATTCTATATAGGTAAGGGAAGAGAATCTAAAAGATTCTTTCATTGTGAGAGTTCTGTCTTAGCTATAAATCAGATCCTCTGTCTTTCTCCATGGTGTAGACTGAATTCCGGAATATTATAATTAGACATTTTCTTTTCAATGCCTGACACTTTAGTAGGTATTTAATAAATATTTATTGACTGATTTGTTTTCAGATCTACTCCATTTCTTTGATCTACTCCAATATCTACACTACTTTTATAATAATTTTTTAAAGCTACTTACAGGAAGGAGAATAAAAGTTATTACAAATAAATCATAAGTCAAGGTCAGACAACAAAGCACAAGCAATGTAGTCTTTACAGAAGAGAAAGTGAACCCATCCAAAAGCTTTCATTTTCTTTATGTAGCTTTCCTTCTATGTATATGTGATATCTATGTATCTGTGGTGTATCTCTGAACAACCTACCTATTGTATACTGTGAGTTCTGAATTTAGCAGAGTGCTACAACTTTTTAAAAGAAATAAATATCTTAACTAATGGCTTTTTACAGACTCCTAGAGATCACTTAATTCACAGGAAAAATAACCAGTCTATAGCAGAGTGAAGATCAGAATCCCTGTCTCTTGTTTCTTAATTCAGTGCCTTTTCTACTATGCAACCCTACCCTTGGGCTTGGTAAGGATTGTGAGAATGCTTTGTTGTTAGAGCTGGAGTCTGCTAGTATTTAGTCCTTTACTAAGACTTTCCAGTGGGGGTAAGGGTGGGGCAAGTGATTTAGCCTTGTGACTGCACTTCCTTACACAGTGTTGGGAAGAGCAACTGGGAAATGATAAAGATGGAAACAAAATTAAATAGTTTTCTCAAACACAGAACTCAGCTTTCCCTTTAAAATCATCTCTTCCCCTAATTTCCTCATTTCTGTCTGGCACATCTCCCTTAGGAACTTATACTTGGACAATTCAGTAAACCTCTGTCTGCCTCAATTTCCTTATCTGTAAAAGGATATAATAATAAGACCTTCCTCATAGGGCTGGTAAGAGTATCAAATGAGGTAAGGTGAAAAGTGCTTTATAAACTTTGAAGTATTATATAAATACTGACTTCCATTTATCAGATGGTATAATCCAGGCAACTCCTTTATATATTGGAAGAGAGTTTCCTCTTCATGCATTTTATGGTCTGGTCAAACTGGTCTACAAACTGGATTGCTTCACGCCTGACATTTCATCTCCTCTACGAACACCTTCACAAAGCCTGTCCTAACAGCCTGGCTTATGCTCCTCCCTCCCCGATGCCTCTTAGAATCCCCAGCTTCCTTTAAAGCTCAGCTCAAGCACCACCTGCCCCCTGATGCCTTTCCTGACCTCCCTTCATCTTCTAGGGTCTTCCTTCATCCACATTAGTACACATTTTCTTTGTATAGATTGTGTATCTACTTATATGTCCACGAGTTGCTTCCCTAGTGGGGTGGGGACTGATTCATTTTTGCCTATGCATCCAGCACCCAGCACAGTGTCTTCCTAAGTGCTCCCTTGTTATGATCCTTGTGTGTGTCTATTCTTTTCAAAAATAATGTGTATATTTGGGGGTGGAAAGAGGAATGTTCTATCAGTACTTTCCTTATTATGCTACTTCATTTCATCCCTTTTCTCTGAACTAATTATGTACTTTGACTAACTAGTAAAAAATAAATATATGAGAGGAGGTCCTGGTAGCTGCAGACTCATGGAATATCATGAACCTAGGATGGCTTATCTGGGACCCCTTTGCTACTCTCTCTGTGTATCATTTTCCTCATTTATAAAAGGAGAGGATTGGACCAGTTTAACATTAAGGACATTTTTTATTGTAACATTCTTAATCTGTGATTCTAAACCCAAATATGTAGTCCATCCTTGCTTTCAAAAGAGTACCAGTAAGTGCCTCTCCCCTCCCCAGGTGTTACATAAAGAAAACTTCACAAAGGATTCTCCTCTACCCAAACATTTTCACTTCTTCACAGACAAATGACTTCCTAAAAGCTAAGGTTCCCCTTCTTTCCAGGTCTGTTAGGCACTGCCTTCCCTCTGATGATTATCTCCAGTTTATCTTGCAGCTCTCTTGTTTGTATGTGGCTTTCCCCACTAGACCAAGAGCTCCCAGAGGGCGAGGGTGGGCTTTTGTCTTTCTCTGTATCCTCAGTGCTTAGTGCAGTGCCTGACACATCATAGGCCCTTAATAACTGTTGGTTACCTGACTGCTGGGGGTGCTTCAGCAAAAGTAGCACCTGAATCTAAAACTGTTCTTTTCTTCTTTAAGCAACAGATGCAGCTGTGCTGCCAACACTTTCTCATTTCCTTGAACTTCTACAGAAATGCCTCATTTTGGATATTTTCCTCTAGGCTCATAACTGTTTGCTTCTCTCTTGTTAATCCAAAGAAGTTCTTGGGTGTTAGTCATTCTATGGTTAATAATCAACATACATCATGACAAGGAGGATACCCTTGGAAAGGTAAGATGTTTTCCAATTTAACTAGGGAGTGGGGTTGTCATTTTCGAAGAAGACCACGACATCAGAGAAATGATGACATGACTTGCACTTGACTTTGTTTTGAGTGGGGGTGTGGGGAGTTAGGAAAGGTTAGTATAGTATCTTTGTTTCCCATAAGTGCTTTGGAAGGTGCAGCAGGGATCTGTGTCATTCATTTAGGTACTTAACAAAATACTATGTTGCTTTCTAAATGTCACATTGGTTTAATGTCTACCCTCCTGGGCTGGGCTAAAAACTAAGCTATAAACTCCTTGAAAGCAAGGATGGCTACATATTTGGGTTTAGAATCACAGATTTAGAATGTTACAATTAAAAATGTCCTTAATGTAAAACTGGTCCAATCCTCTCCTTTTGTAAATGAGGAAGCTTATACACAGAGAGTAAATGTTCCTGATTCCCAGGACAGGACCTTTTCTATGACATTTTATTTTCCCCAAAGGCCTAATAAAAGCATTGTGCTTAGTAGGGACACAATAATGGTATTAAGAGGAAAGTTTCTTTTTTTTTTAACCTGAAGTTTTAGTATTCCTCAAAAACCTGACAATATTGAACTAAAAAGATACATGTAAGGAAGACATTTCCTGGAAGCTGGTAATTAAGGTCTGATTCAATTTCACAAGCATTTAATAAGCATCTACTGTGTATGATTAATAAAAATGATAAGCTACATAAACACACATATAACTCCTTAAGGTTTGTAAAGCACTTTACAAACATTATTTCATTTGCGCCTCACAGTTCTATAAGTTTGGCAATATTATTTTCCCCATTTTACATATAAAGGAAATAAGTCTCAACGAGGTTACAAGACTTGTACAGGGTAACATAGGTACCATACAAGGTTCTGAGAGAGATTTTTAAAAGTTCACAAAGGCCAGTAATAAAGACACTAAGTGATACCAAACTGCTGTCAAGGGTATTAGTAACTGTGATAATGTAAAAGAGAAGAACCCCCAAATCTGGGATCCATGAACTTGTTTTAAAAAATATTTTGCTAACTGTATTTTGATTTAATTGGTTTCCTTTATAATTCTATACCTTTTATATTATGCATTTAAAAACTTTATTCTGAGGTGTCAGTAGGCTTCACCAGACTACCAAAGAGGCCTACAACTAAAAGATTTAAAAACTAAGCTTTAAACTTTGTACATAAGGAATGAATTTACCACTCTTGAATTACTCTGGCCACACCAAATTCAGAAGATAAAGAAAGAAGAAACCACTTCCTTCTTCAAAAGAAAAGGCTACTTCCTTCTTCCAAAGGCAAGGTATTAAAGTGACCTTGGGAGTAGCCCCTTATTGTTGGAAATCTTTGTGTTACACTTTTTCTTACTCAGGCTTCCTTTTGAAATGCTCTACCCGGCATAGTTCCCTTAACTCCCTGTCCTGAGATTATTGGTCTAGAGTAAGAGTTTTTAAGAGAGCAGGATCAGGTTTTTTGCTTTCTTTGTATCTCCAACTAATAACACAATGTCTGGCACATAGTAGGTATTCGTAAAGGCTTATTGACTGACGGATTTAATCTGTAGATCACAAACTCGAGTCCATGACCTTGGATAGGAAAAAAAATTATATCTTTATTTTTACTAGCCTCTACCTGAAATTTAGTGTTTCTTTCAAATATTAACATAAGTAACAAACATTTTTCTGAGGAGGAGGTCTTGTTGACTTTACCAAACCACCAAAAGTATGACATACATATACACCCAAAGCTTAAGAATTCTGGGTATAGTTTTCCTCTAGTTTCTTATTATTCAAAGCCAGAGGATCACAGATTTAGAGCTTCAAGGGACCTCAAAGGTCAACTGTTCCAATCTTCTCATGATTTATAGATGAGAAAACTGAGACTGAGAGAGGTGGAGTAACTTGTTCAGGATCACACAACTAGTAAGTGCCAGAGTCAGGATCTGAATCCAGGTCTCTCTGACTCCAAGTACAGTACTACTCTATCCACTACAACTCACTGCCTTTCCTCCCCCAACCAGGATACATTTACCTTTGGTTCAAGGAATCTTTCACCTTTTACTGATTTGTAAACTTAATTACAGAACCTCAACTCAAGGCACTAAGTCTGCTGAACCTTCCTAGTGGCTGAGCCTACCTAACTCCCTGAGGTAAGACCAGAGGTACATTGCATCCACCTTTTGCCATATCTTGCCACTGCCAACATAACTGAATGCCCATAAGCTCTTTCGTTCCCCTCTTCCCTTTGCTGTTATAACTGCGAGTGCCCTGCTGTAGCTCAGTAAATGCCTCCCTGGGTGATCTCATTATGAAACAGAAATTAAGGAGCTCAGAGGCAGGTCCATGATTCAGAGATACTGTCCTAGAGCACATCTGATCTTACGACTTTTCATCAATCTGGTTATCTACTGCAATAAGTTGAGTTGCTGTTGTTTGGTCATTTGGAGGACCATGACATCTGGAAGATGATGCCATGAGTTGCAAGTGAATTTGGATTTATAAGTGAGAGAGGACTGTGCAAAGTCACTAGTTTCACTTTCTCTTCCAGAGCATCTGGGTCCAGTGGCAAGATATAGATCAGGAAAAATGAAGGTGACCCCCAACATGTTGGAGAAAGGGGAATATAAATGACATGCTCACAGCATAGCCCCCAAGTCCAATATCCATTTCTCACTATTCATCTGGTTCAGACTCAAAATGCATCTCAGATACTCTAGCTCTTACTCTCATTCTGATCCGCAGGGACCCTTAAAGTATACTAATGCAACCACTAACTCTCCATTCATGCCACAGTGCTAACAGCTCTCAAACTGCCCTTCTGTTTAAATACATTAACTCAGAGGCATTTCTAAATATTCCTCCCAGCTCTCACCAACTTTCCAACGGCAGGAGTGGGGACAAGGAATCTTTCTACAAAAAGTTGGCCTACTTCTCTCTTCCCCTCTGCAAGCATGCCCAGCTCCTGAAACTTGGAGAACAAACTGGTTCCAGACACTGAGTATATTACTATGGTTAATTTATAAGGGGAAAAAGTATATACAAAAGAGTACCCTAAAGTAAATTAATTAGAAATATGTGTGTGTGTGTGTGTGTGTGTGTGTGTAAATTTTGCCCTGTCCCAGACTAAATGATACTTGAGCTATCTAATCTTTAGTTTACAAAATCCTCTTTAGGTCAGAGGCATCTGCTTTCTGCTTGGCCCCACAAGCATGATGCCAAAATATGCCCACTCAGATTTCTGAGTTTGAGTTTGAGATTTTTGAGCCAGATGAAGCTAATATACATTTTCTAAAATTTTATTCCCAACTAGTTAGGATGCTGGTACTCACCCATATGATTTACTTTAAATCATTTAGTTGCCTAGGAACCTCCTCTCTCTTCCTCCAAATGAGAGCAAGGAATCAAAGAAAAAGAAGAAAAAGGATGACAATTCACTTAGCTTTTCTCAGAAAAGTAAAAATAACCATTACCCACAAAGTGCACAAAGACACTATAGACATACTATACACAAACAATATCATAAACTGACAAATCATTTCTAGATATTAACTTCCCTACTAAATATGAAATCTCAGAACTGGCATGAAATTCCAGGGAAATTTTCATTTTCCATGTGTGATCCATTGTCAAATTCCGCCCCATCTCATTTCATGACTTCATTATGTATGTCCTTTAATAATCTTTGTAATAGCTCAATATTTAGTCCAGAACCTGAAAAATCAACCTTTCTCATCTGCCATAAAAGGGTTTGGGCTTCCATTCATGGTGTGACTTGGTACATAGGAGGTGGTTTTTTGAGACTCAAGAGCAGACACCTTACAGGCCACTGATTGGG